>CAJFCJ010000005.1:651166-1851166 GCA_904063045.1 Dimorphilus gyrociliatus
GAGAGAATTTCGAAATTTTTTAGCATTTCGGAAATACAAGTTAACAATTCACCAAATAGGCGAATGAAACAAGCATTCCAAGCTACTAAGTGCGATTCGGCATATCAAATTGACAACCGAATTCAACAGGATAACGGATCTAAAATAAATTCGTTAAACTGAACAATAATTACTATCAATGTTTCGTGGAAACTTTCCTTAGTCGAATCCTTTCAACTCACGAATGAGGGATTCTAAAAGGTTTTTCATTTCAATTCTTGCCAGAAATTTAGTCGGAAGACCCAACAACGAATTGATGAGCTCTTCTCAACCAGACAAGAATATCAACGCCAAATCTTTAAACACGGAGAGTTTATTACGAATTGTCACCAAAGTTCAGTAGTATATTATTAATATACTACTTTACCAGCTCCAATTCAACTCCCCACGTATATGGCCAAACCAATTTTCAGATGGCGGCCCAAACCCCTATTCATTACCGCACCATGAAATAGCACTGAATCTAATATATATACAATATAAAAATACATATTATATACAGTATATACTTGCGATGATAATGACAACATTTTTTTACAAAATCCATTATTGTCAAATCGTTTTTTCCAATCAACAACTATCAAACCAAACAGGTAATTGGTCTTGTAATGTGTCGTGTGTGTTTTTTTAATGAAAAGGATAGTTTTGTGTTTGACATATTTGGGATGCTTGATTTTCATTAGTTTTTCGGTATTTAATAAATGGAGCTTTGGTTGTTTTATTTATTTTAATTGATAGTGTTTTTGTTTCTTATTGTGTTTATGTATTGTGTTGATTGAAGTGATGGAGGTAATGTTTGTGGTGTGTGTTTGTATGATACATTTCGGTGAGACTATAAAAAGTATATATGTTTTTGTATATGGGTGTGTTGTAGGTTTTTTTGACCTTGACCTAAGGATTTTAATATTATTATTTTTTTTATTTGTAATTTTTTGAAATAGAAATTTTTGATTTGGATTTTGAAGGATTTTATTTGGATAAATATTTTATTAATAGAATTTTTAGAAGTTCTGCTATGTTATTTCCGTTTTCTTTTGTATTAATATTTTTTTTGTTTGTTGAATATTTTTTTTACAAATTGTTACATGGTGTTATATAATTTTTTTGGAATTTTTTCATGTAATGTCACTTAATTTCTGTTGCTGGGAAGGTAAGGTTCTCGTGTATTTTATATTACGGGACGAAGGCGGAAGTTGGCTGTCGGCCATATTTGTTGTTTTCGGAACATAATTTTCTAGTGGCTGTTCGGTGATCTTGTCGTGGAATGATTTAGACTATGTCGAATTCAACCAGATATTCTGTTGTAAGTATGCGAATGTTGTAGTTTAAGAGGCTGGGATTGTAGATGACTTTCCTATAAATTAAATGTTCCGTCCATATTGTCTAATTGTTATATGATATATTATTATGATATTATGATAAAGGATATATTGATATAGTTTTTGAATTTTGTTTATTTCGGAAGTAAAATTTTATTTTTAGGCTGGCAGTTCGTTTGATTAGTGCTAAGGTGTAATTAAATGATAAAGTAAACAAAGAATAAGAGAATACACGAATTTCGAGGCTGAATTATTTGATTATTGCTTTTTGTTTTGAAGGTTAGAAACGGTGAATCCAGTCCGGCAGAAGCGGTTGATTCTTTTACGGAAGTAAATCCTCCAGATTATAATGAAGTTGTACCGGGCGACGAAGAAGAGCTTAGAAAAATGCAAAATGGTGCGTTGCCCAACTATTCAATTGCGACGGATTTGCCAACTTACGAAGAGGCAGAGAGAACGAAATTATTAGAAGAAACCCATAGACCTGATTTTGCAGAAGGGAGTCTGATATTGAATAGTGAGGGAAATTCGAGTGATTTGGCGTACGAGGCGGAAGTTGGAAATGACGGAGGTTTCCTTGTTTGTTTCCTCAGTTAGTATATTGCCAACATATTTTGTTACTGAATATTAAAGTATATTGAAAAAATCCTTTACAGTTTCGTTTTTATTCAATTGCATTGGACTGTTATTTTCGGTTTGTATAAGCCATACCATAGCCGGCAGAAGTGGAGCATTGGCAGGTTGGTAAAAAACTCTGTTGCCGAAATGTTTATTAGATAATTATGTTTATATAGAATAACCATTTCTGTTTTCTATCAGGTTTTGGTTTGTCGATGATAAAATGGGTATTTATCGTCAAGCAAAGAATATGGCATAATCGTTCACATCATCTGATGGGGTTTGAACCGTGGCTTTGGTGGATTTTGGTTATCTTGGGTTTGCTTTTATTCGGAAGAGGATGTCTGCAGTATGTTATCGCCAAGAAGGAGATGAGAAGAAGAAGAAATCATGGTGAACGTACCTTTTTGTTCGCTTGGTGAATTATTGCGGAACTATGACGAAGAAAACATCCAAATATCGACGCTGTTCAATTGTTATCAAGTAAATAATCTGTGAACGCTATTCGAGGCAGAAACGATTTCATTCCAAGCTGATGTAATTGAATAGTTACACTTTAACTCTTTTAACTGAATACAAAATCTAATAAGTAATATACATATGCATATATGTATAGATAAGTATACGTATACGGTTTATAGGTTTATTTCCAGTTCTGTAATAGCATATATACAGCATAGTAAATCCGCAAAAAGTATGGTATCTTTATCTTCATCGTTATAATGGCTTATCTGAGTATGTACTTTATTTAACTGGTTTATATATATATATATATATATATATATATATATATATATTAGTATATACTGAATATACAGTATATATATGTGCATTTCTTAGCTATTTATATAAAATACTGACAGAAATATTTCTGTTTTTTAATTGTTTGTTGTTGGAATGGAACGGTAAAGTTCTCAGGTATAATAATAATAATAATAATAATAATAATAATAATAATAATAATAACATTAACAATAATAATTAAATGATAGAACAACGCAGATTGAGAAGCAGTCAAAGTCGGTCAGGCATTTGATGGATAGCAGATATCGGAAAGAGATTTACAGCAAGCAGCGCCGCTTTAATAAGGTGCCCAAAAGCTGTAATCCTTGAAAACCTGAGAAAGATTGTCTTAAGAGGTTGAATTCATTAGTGAAAGGTCTTTTCGTAGAGATATATTTTTAGTTTTCTTTTTGAAACTAAAGCGGAATAACCTAGGTGAGATTATTCAATAACGAAGCATAATAATTCTGTTTTAAATTTTCCACTGCCAAATCTCTTCCAGATCTTTTAGCTAGCGATTGAAAAGCGAAAGAAGCCCAAAGTCTAGACTGTTTGCACTTAAGTGGCCTAGTTTGTGAAAAAAAAGTGTAGATTTTTTCGCGCTTTGCTAAGTTCACTTAGTATAGAAAATGAACGGGCGACAGGAAACTGTGTGTTTACTCTTTTATCTTGAGAAAGCTTGTTTACTTATCGCAGTCACAATACTACTTTACTTCCTGTCAAGCAAATTTTTACGAGTATCTGCCCGGCGCTAATCTGCCGTTCAGCAAACTTTGTCCCGACAAAAAACTATACTTCCGGTAAACAGCCAGCAAATATTTCTTTGCGCGCACATAATGGAATATTTTCATTCTTATCTCTCCTATCAATTTATCAATTTATCGAAAGGGATCTTGAAAGCGATTTCCAAAACCACTTGACAAAAAGTTAGATTATACGTTGTTAAAAAAACTTGTAGGTTTAAGGAGTGTTAATAAAATGTGCACACATTACAAACAAGACGAGTTCGGAAATGACCAGCATTCGTTACTGATTGATTGAAAATTGGATTTTGTGTTGAAGGCCATCAACTGGCTAAAAACGACATAGCAGAAGGGCGAGGAGAAGAAGATGATGATTATGAGATGAAGATGACGAGTTGAAATAATTTTCATTAGCGGAAAGAATTAATGTGATAGTCGCAAACCATTTCATTGGGGCCTGACGACCGTCAATGGGAACCAACGATTTGGCTTCTCCGTTTACAAGACTGTATTACAACATAGCAAACTCAATTCATGGCTTAATACGAAAAGAAAAAGAGTTTAATAAATAATAACATCTCTGCAGGAATATCATTAACACGCGATACAAACAAACAAAAAAGAGAAATATGTACAATCTCGGAGAAAAAAGTGTATATTCCTTCTTCACTTTACAGCCAAAATGGTTACGCTCTTGTTGGTTTCTTTCAATGTCAAATTTTAATTATTTTGTATGTTCCTTTTATAGATAAAGGTCTACATGTTGCACAGTATTTTGATACTGTCCGCATAAATAATTCAGAATCAATAAATGTACACTGTATACAGAAGGGAATACGTATATACAGTAGACATAAACATTCACTCATAAATTCATATTTATATACATATATAATATATACATACATACATACATACCGACATATATATATGTATATAGTTTATTTATTATGTACATAATCTCACTATAAAAAACATGACAAAAAGCGTCTCACGAAAGAAAAACAAAGATTTTTAAAACTAGACAAACCAAGTAACTAAAAATGAACACTAACATTTTTTTTTTAAATATTGATATGCATTTTATAGACACTAATATTATTTACAGTCGACAAACAGATTGCCGCTCGAGACAAACCAGATTAAACTTTCCTGTAAATTTTTAAAATACAGTTTTGTTATGCCATTTGAACGTTACTATTTGTTAATAGGTTGACAAATGTTGTTTTGTTTGTTTGTTTGTTTTTATGCCTAACTGATTACAAAGAAAATTGGCCTCACTACCGATCCGGAAACGTCGTTTAATAATTTTTTTTTAAATGTTTTTCAGTCTATATTAATGGTAGTCTTTTTTTTTGTTTTTTGTCTTACAGAAAAGAAACTCAAGTGGTAAAAAAAAAGATAGAAACGAAAATCAGACTTGTTTTCAAGTTGCAAACCGCAAATTACATTCGAATAGTTGGTGAGGACAAGAGAAGAGAATCGGTTAGGAATACATTAGCGGGTGGGGAAAAGTGTTATTTAAAAAGAAGCTGGCAAATAAATAAGTAAGCTGTAAGGTAAACAACGCTTGTTCAAAGCATCGAGGTGAGGGGAGGCGGGTGAGCGAGGAGCGGAAGGGCCAGAGCAGCGTAGTGGAGAAAAAACATGCAAAAGGAAAGTAGGGTTGGGGAGAGGGAGAAAGCGAGAAAAGTATTACCGACAAGAGACGTATACAATGGACATGTAATAAATAACCTGCAGTATAGGCAAAGAGAGGAAAGAGGAACGGTAGAATTATTAAATATTTTTTGAACGCCATTCAGACGTTGCTGGATCGGATAAGGTGTTGCTGAGAGGTGATCACATAGTCATGAAAACAGACATTCAGAATCTGAATGCTGTTCTTGCTGTTGGCATCGACAAGCCCCTTTTCTAGACGCTCTATCGTACATACAATCACACACCCTAACAGCCCCTTTAAGAGGCGGATAACAGATCAAGCAAGGTAGGCAGGGTAATAAACCAAATAGGATTGCCCACCTTTTCAGGCAATGCGGCTTTTCAACACACGCGCAAGGACTGTCCCATGCAGTATCGTCGTATTCATCATTTTCTAAATCCGAACAATGATAGAAACACGTCCGCACGCAGCACATACAAGTTAGAGCGTCTATTAGACGTCTTGCAGTCTTTAATTTTCTTGGAGTCTGGCATTGAGGGCATCTACATTTCCGACATCGTTCACAGGCGATTTTAATGTCTTTGAATGGTGCGGGTGGCAACCGATTCAAGTCCGGCCTTATGGCCGGTTCTAAATTTGGCAATTTAGATTTTTTATCCTTCGTTAATGCATAATCCTTGGGCGGAACTGGTGGAACCGGAAGTGACGTAGGAACTGGATAATCCACATAGTTGTTATCCCTAGCTCGTCTCATAGGCGATTCGAGAGCACTGAAGGAAGCCGTTCTTGATCTCGGCGGTACTGGTGGTGGACTTTCGTAATCCATCGGATTATCGGGATTAATTTGGAGTAGGGGTTCGGCTAGTCTGGCTGCAGCTTGGGGGGAGATACGCGCTAGGGATCTTCTGTTTTATGTAGGGGATAGAGAGAAATTATAATAAACACTGCATATCTAGATTAGAAATAGTCTCTTAAAAAAAGAAAAGAATGATTTGAATGAATGAATGGGTGAGTGAGTGAGTGAATGGGTCAATGAAGGAATGAATGAATGAATGAATGAATAAATAAATAACTGAAATGATAGACAGAGGGAAGAGTTGAGGAAAGAGTTTAAATATCGAATTTGTACAGATTTTTACACTTTCAGAATAGGTCATTTAAAGTTCTATTCCTGTTTTTTAGGTAAGTAAGCCGTTTTTGAAGAACATTTTAAAAGAGTTTGCTCAGTGGTTTAGATAATAAGAATATAAAAACTAGCTGATAGGATACAGACTGCAACAGCATGTCTATTAGTGTATATAACTGTATAACTATCCCTTGAGCAAGTTCCTACAGATGAGTGTATACTCGATGTTCAAGTATAGAAACACACACACACACACACATCGTATGTCTTATGATATATTTTCGTCTATTACACTAAATATTGACGATGTCTGTCGCCGTTGGTTGAGGAATAGTTACCTTTACCGCAACATTATTTCGTCCTATCCTGAATTCACGATTAAATAGATAAATAAATATCCAAATAAACATTGCAAATGCACAGTTCGTGTACAAATAAAACTCGACTGATTATGCTTTATTTGGAGGTGAGATTATGTGATATTACATCTTCAAATCGATGATAAGAGTCGAAAGGCGACAGCGAGAGACAGAGAGTTAGACATAGCGAATGTTACTATTATGAATATTTATTTGTCAAAACGTTTAAGCGATCAACATGTAATCTTATCAATGTTTTTTGCTTTTTATAGGAAAAAAGTATGTTGACTCTTCTTTCCATTTGTAAGTCTAATCATTAGGATTACGTAACGGTAAGCCTCTAGAGATATTCTATTTATGGGAAATCAATCGCCATCTTACTCGCATTAATTTTCTCTCAATCTCCTAGCCCTCCCTACTCTATTAAAGCGTGTATTTTCGCTGAAATTCGCTGCTTCGTTATCATAGTACAAGATAATTATTCGACTCCTGCACGAATATCGGCTAAGATAGTATATGTAGCGTTAACTTCACCTCCCATAAATCATACTACAACACTACTCGCAGTAATGATAATTCATTAACAAGTTTTAGAGATCACGCTATTTCACGATATTATCATATACAGTTGGTCAAAGCGCTTAATTACTAATCGGCCCTTGTCATTCTAAATAAATGTCACTATTAGTATTTGATTTTTCATTTTAATAAGAGAAAAACGGCTATAAAAACATCCATATACATTCTATAACAAGAGAAACTAGAAGAAAGTAGCAGTGTTAATTCATATTATCAAAGTCAACTTACGCTTTTTCGATAATCAGGTCATTCTCGGGGCTAGCAAAACGTTAATCCAACACTTAAGGTCTTAATGAATCCTCTAGTCAAACTCTAATTCTCTAATTAGCTCAATTAGACGAAAATCGGCCGTTATTTCGTAGATTAACGACTGGAAATTTGCGATATCGCGACGAGTTTATTCAGTTTCGTATAGGAGTGTCCGCATTAAACGAGAATAAGTGTAGTTTTTAGTTGATACTCTATTTCCAGCGCTGATCCTTTAGCGCTACTTCGGTAATTGGTGTTTATCCCTTAACGTTTTATAAATGACCAGCTTCGTTAATGAGTGAACGTTTATTGTTAATGACGAAAGTCGAAACACCTACGAATCACGTGGTTTTTTTGCACGTGATCAATCTTAACCAATAGCCACCCGGCTTCCCAACTCTTCATTCATGAATGAAGTGTGGGAGACGCCGTAAAAAGTGGGTGAATAAGTTATATACATACGCAATTCAATGTGCAAAAATGTTGTAATAATTTAATATTGAATGATAAAATTGATAGAGGAAGTTTTTTTTTTCAATAAAAACAATGTAATTAGGTCAACGTGTTTTTTTTATGAATGGACAGAGGACGTCAAACAACATGTGATTGATAGAGAGCAAAATAATAAACGATTTCGCTATGTAATAAGTATAAATGATTCCAATATAATATTGGGTATGTTCAACCTAGAATTTTGGGTGTGACATTCACGATAAGAGAATAGAAAAATGATTTGTAAGGAAAGCGATAATGGAACGAAATAAAGTTACCTGCTGTACTTCTTTCTTTTTGAAAAATTAGCTTTATCCGATCGTCGTGGAAATATTGGTGAATTGGACATATTTTTTTAATCCTCGTAAAATTAGAATCGACATCGACGGAAATCGCGATTGAACTGAGTGTAGTTGAAGACGGAAGTAACCTGTTCAACTTCCCGCCAAAATTTTTAACTGGTGCCGTTTCCCTTATATTCATAAACTGCTATTTTGTAGACAAGATGCGTAACCCATGGCTGGTTTCTATTCCGCAATATCTTTGACTGGTTCCAAACCGAAAAAAGACGGGAACAGGCGACATTGTTAAAGGGCAAATAAACACGTGCCAAAAATATATTGAACATATTTATACCCCCACAATAGGTAAGGGAGTTCTTTCCTTTATTTAAAAAGGAAAACCGCTCTAAAATGTATCCTTTTTTATTGTTGAATTAGTCTCCACCTACCAATATATACCAATACGTCAGTGGTATATTCAATAGCTCTTCATACTTGAGCTTATATTGCTTACATTAATTTCATTACTCCCACATTACCAAACACATGTTACTCTCTATAAACTAAACGCTTTGAAGTAATTATGAATATATATTTAATGTATATGTTAGTATAAATGTACTTTTTGTTGTTTTGTCTTCTATTGATGTATACTACTGCGTAGGAAAATAACAATTTATGTGTGTATGTATGTATGTTGTAATGATGTTTGCGTTTTTTGGCCATAAATGTATTGGAAACAAGATGCAGCTGTTCAGAGGCGGAAGTAGAGTTCATGGACCGCCCCATCGGGTCGAAAGTGTCACGGATGCGATTATTGTTCCGACCATTTCCGGTTTCCTGTTTGAATGGGCAGCTGTATGTTGTTATCTATGGAACACAAATACTCTAATTTGTAGTCCATTCGCCGATCTGTAATGAAAATCTTTTGAAGAGTTGACTATCAAGATTCTCGTTTATACCGATTAGGCGAACGGTGTAGTTTTCCGTAGAATCGATCTATTTCCCTTTATCAACGACCGATAATCCTTAGATCAATTTACTACTATGATCATTCATTCATACGTATAATCGATATTTTTTTTTGTTTACTATTTAATTACAAATGCGTGAATAATGGGAAAAAAAATGAATGAACTCATATGATGATTGTAGGTCTGTATAAATCGTATAATGAATTGGATTTAAAGCGTAAAAAATTGCTACGCCAATAGAAAATGTCGATTGAATAAAAGTGTATGGGAAATAGCGTGGTCCCAATTCATGAAATTGTATAAGATAGATTTTTTTGCGCAGCTCTACATTTGCTCCATTTTCATTTCAGGTAAATCTTTAGTATTAAAGTTCAGTAGTGTAGCATTGGTAAAGTAAATAATTTCGTATCAGTTCATATCGCATCCGATCTAGATAGTTTGTCTGTTTAAAGGAGAAAAAAAATGTTATATAATTCATTTCGTAGATAAATATGTAATACTTTTATTGAGAGAGCAATAAATAATGATATAAAAAAATATATTGTTTAAACGCTTATCTAAACTGATGAACGACTTGATAATCTTGAACGAGATACTTTTTTTTTTACTGGTTTCTTCTTTTCAATTTTGGGAAGGCGTAATGAACGCCCTCAGACTAGGTTCAATAAAGAAAGGAAAAAGAGGATTAAAGGCCAATGGGGTAGGTTTTTAAATGCCCAACTCTTGTAATTTGAATCATTTACTTCCAATACTGTTTTCGCTATGCAAATGCCAAAATTTTTGTGAGGACAAATTGAACATTCAGAACCTTTAACGCAAACTCTACTATCGCGTCTTTCCGTATGAACAGTACAACTGCCATTCACGGCAGAAAGTTTAGCCTTCCTATGCACACACTTTCCTATAGATCTAAGAAATATTGTTTGATTTTTGCAGTGGCATTCGTCGAAGAGGCAAACCATATTTCTTAAGCAGTGGCTATCTCCTACGCATTTGCGATGATATTTGCTTTTTTCGCATCGTTTACCATCTGAACTAGGAGCGTACTGATCAAAGCACGAGCAAACTCCATTCTTACAATAAGACCTGACGTCGGTGCAAAACTTGGTACAGCTTTCATTCGGTAGCGTCTCATTTACAGCAATACAATGAATTGAATTCCTAACTGGTTTGGCATCAGTAAGGCAGTCGCATCTGTTTGTTTTGAAAGAGCATAAGGCGAAATTTCCCGGGCAGATGCCGTATCCTGGTCCGCATTTTTCTCCATAACGTAAAACTGTTGATATTACAAGTTTACACAAAGTGAATTATTTCCATCAAAAGTTAAAAGGTAAAATGGAGAGAAAGAAAGAAAAAAAAAAATACAGCTTCGCATTGACTATCTCTGCAATAAAGTCATCAAAATGAGAGCTTACTTTTGTAGCACTGATCGGCTCTTTTCTTATAGCCATTTGAACATTTGCATTTGCCAAATTGGCAGTGATCACTTTTGTGGCAATACATATTCTTGTCCAGCAATTTACATTGTTCGTTGTTTTTGCATAGACGACAATCTGCTAATTTCACAACTGGAATACGATAAAATTATCGTTATCTTCTTTATAATCTAACTACTAACGTATAGTAATAAAAGTAGGATACTGTTAATACATACTGCATATTAAGAGTCCATAAAACAGCGTATGGCGATGATTCATTCCGATATTTGTAATAAATACTTTTGATATATTGAGATTATGATCGGGGTTTGTTAAGCCCGAAGAAGTTTATTAATTTCAGTAGCAACAAATTGCAGTTAGAATTTCCTATCAGCGGCAGAGAGCCAGAGGAAGCAACCAGGAGAGAGCGAGAGAGAGAGAGAGAGAGAGAGAGAGAGAGAGGTAAAAACAAAGATGAAGATGAAATGGTTAAGTAAGCTGATTACTTTTAGGTTTTATAAACACAACATTTAAGACAAACATTTAGGATTATATAGCAGGCAGGCTATATAATAGGACTATTCCTTCAATGCACAATCTATCCGTTGGTTTTTGGTTGTCGCTGCAACGCTCTACAATACTCATCACAATCTCTGACGGAGCAGTATCGATCAGTACCAACCGGAAGTTTGCACTCACCAAAATGTGTACCGTAGCATGTATTACGTAATCGTTTAAAAAACATGAATTATGTTCATATTATGTTAAACGAAGGAAAGATGTGTTGTTTAAATAGAGCACTTGATTGGTAATGGAACAATATGTACATTTTCAGTTTGTCAGTATAACATTGGCGTGTTTTATAACCGTAAAATTGTTGATCTATTGCCATTGGCGAATTATTTTACTATATATTTTACTATCGTAATTATTTAGCGAAATAAACCTTCTTAGGAATGTTTTAGCTACTTACTTTTTACAATCGCTGTTTTCTTCGAAAGAAACTTCCGTACTTCCGATTAGAGTTTCGACGTTTGGAACTGTTACACACTTTTATTTTTCTCTCCTACCCTTTGTAGTATTATACGGAGAATTGATGAAATTTTTAAGTAATCGTCACTGCAAAAAGAGAGGAATATTTTTCAGATTAACGGAAAGCTCCACTTTGCAACTTATAAACAATAGGGAATACCCCCTATCTCCAACTACGAAAACAAAGAAGTAATGTCAAGGTCGACTGCTGTAAGCACCAATATACGTTTGTCAAAAAGTTTATTATCCCTGGTGAAAGATTGAATGGTATTGGAAGCAGAAATTGTATGATGGCAAATTAAGTTTAATTGACTGTATTATTGTATTTTTATATATAGGGTATAATAGCGACGCTAATAATGGAAAGGGTAGTTACAATCGCAATGTATTTTATGTCCGTTCAATAACTCATTGCACTTTATCCGTTCGTCCTTTCTTCGAAATGCGTGGAACGACTACAGATCATGGGAAACATGGAAAAGGATTGCTAACGAATTTATCTATAATTTAGTTAGAAAAAGTATAATTTGATTAGAATGAAACACACGGAGGAATAGCCATTTTACAGGT
The DNA here is from genome assembly GCA_904063045.1 of Dimorphilus gyrociliatus. Classification (NCBI taxonomy): domain Eukaryota; kingdom Metazoa; phylum Annelida; class Polychaeta; family Dinophilidae; genus Dimorphilus; species Dimorphilus gyrociliatus. Next base: position 663,412 of record CAJFCJ010000005.1, read on the forward strand.
GAAAAAAGAATCGTATGAATTTTTCCACTTCAGTATCGGCTTTTTGTAAAATTTATTAATAAAATATTGATAGATTAATGTAAAAAGAATAAAATTGCTGGCTTTATTAGGGTGAATGAATTATTAATTAGCGTAAAAAAATTGTAAACTAGTGCATTTCAGTGTGTTGAAACTACAAGCGTTGAAAACTCATACTGTATCCCTTGCCGCGAGTTGATTCAAGACAAAACGTCTTCCATTGTGTCCTCCATATCGTCGAATAGTCAAGTTTTTTTTGACAAAATGTTGGCCGTTCCTGCAATAGTGGAATGATACTTTCCATTGCGGTAAGTGACAATATTTTTTTTCTTTTTCTTGATCCTGCCTCTACACATCCCTCTCCCCGCCCGCCTCGCAAATGTTTAAATGCCCTATTGCCGTTCAATGATATACATATATATATATATATATATACAGTATATATATAACCAGTCATTTGACAATGATTGGTGATATGATCAGTTTAAAAATCAATCTCATCCATGCAATCTTTATAAGAGTTGTGCCTCTTAAAGCCGCTAGATCAAATGTGTTTATTCATATATAGAATATAGTTTTCAATGACAAACATTTTTACCTGAAGCGTGTGTTTGATCGTGAAACAGGGAGAATGTGAAAAAAATTACTCTTAATTGTGGAATTCTCATCCGTACAACACTGGTTTTTTTTGCAGATATTTCGTAAAAAGGTTTACCGTAGGTTTTACAATAATTTTTAGTTTCGTCTTGAACAGAATCGCTCGCTGACAATATACCAATATTTCTTTTGGATCGATACTGTTCAGACATTTAAAATGTATGTAAATTATTCTTTCGTGAGCTAATAGTTACCGATTTCACACCAAATGTGATTAATTGCAAAGCAATAATTTTCGACGAACAACCGAATCCGATAATTAAAACAGTATTGCCGTCTACCGAAGGTAGACAGACAACGAAAGAGAAACGTTCTGGGTTGGCTGGAAGGAGAAATTGATTATTTAAGACACTGTCAGATAATTAGCGAAGATCCTACGTACACTGCTTGAAATCAATTGCGTATTGAGAATCGTGACTGTAGAAAATCCTTTAGGGGAATTGTGTGGAAAGTTTGAAAAGTCGATAGGTTAGATATTTAAAAATGACCAGTGTAAATGACTACAAATATCAAATATTTTATGCACGATTTCTCATTTGGAATTTTTTGCTCCTCGAAATACGTATATACTAAGGTTCGCATGGCGGCGGACGTAAGCCCTTAAGTCGTACTTGTCAGCCCTTCCGATCAAATAAATCCGAAGAACTGGCCGTTGAGGGAAGGAAATGATGGTCTCTTTTTGAAGTGGTCGCCGAAAGCATAATTAGCAAACTCTAGGCACTCTTTAGGGCCATTACTCCAAACATAACGATACATGCTTGCCTGAATAGGGAGGCCACTTTTGTCTAATCCAGTCGTCTACGTAATATTCCTAAAGCTACCAATATTGATAATATCTGCTTGACGCTCGAAGCGTCTAATCTCGATATTGTGATTGATTTGTTTAAAAGCAGAAAGAAACGATAATCCATTTGGCCCAGCGTCTATTACAACAATCTGTTTCCTGGTAATTTTCTATCGAAATTTTCACGACAGTTTGCAAAACGTAAACATATCGTACGTATGAATTGTAAGCCGGTTCCGCCATCTATTGGTTAAGCGCTACAATAGTTGTACTGGTAGATTAAGACGATACTACATTGTTGACTAGGTAGTTGTATCCTCTACTGCAAAGACTAATGAGTTATAGAACTTAATGCAATTTATTTTCACCAAAGAAAATTTTAGTCTCAAAAAATTAAGGATCAATTTGAATTCATCACGAATAAATTCTAATCAGATTTCCAATAGTCTTTATTCTTTGGCACGGAGCTTTCCTTAATGACACTTAACGAAAGCTTCTCTCTCCTCCTTCAACTTCTTATATGTCTTTTTTATTTTCAGAAATCAATTCAATACACTTAATAAAACGTCTAGCTTAATCAGGGTACGACCATAATTCGATAATTGATGGAAGTTTCTCTTTTATTGAGAACTGCCCAAACTGAAAAAACAAATTTTAACCTTATCGAATGGTTTCCTATTTGCGCTATGAAAGGTTTATATTGAAAGTGTAGACTACTGCCCACACTATCATCTATCGATTATATTGTAATAAAGAAGGCATAAATTTTATGAATTTGTTCGATTAATTTCGTCTTCTTTATCTATTTATCAGAGAATGAATCGATACTGTCTTTTGAACAGTATAATATAGCGTCTAATTGATATGCTTTTATTTTAAAGGAAATGTATAGGTTAAAATTATACGATATGTCCTCTTATTGTATAATTTATTATGATAGATATGAACCGAACTAACCCAACTGTAATTGTGCTATTCTGTTAATTCTTCTATTTGTTATAAGTGAAACATTGAGTATTCTAAAAGTTTGCCTTTTATTTCGGTTTTTGTTTTCAAACTGATTAAAAGTTGATGGAAGAAAGGATCGGAATAATTTGGAATTAATTACGCTTCGGAATAAGATTTGGTTAATGGGGAATACCAAAGACTCTCTATCTAGTTTCAGGCCTACAAATCAATGCCGATTTAAGACTGGCTACGATCACTTTAAGTGACGCCACTTACAAAAATATAGATGCAACGACTGATAAATTACGGCAAAGTGAATTAATTTTCAGTCATTTTACAACTTAATTAATTTAGATTGGATATACATTGAGTAAACAATTTAACTATTTGTTCGTTTTTCTTATTTTCCTTTCTTTTCTTTGTCACGAATGTCATTAACTTTGAGGAAACTTAATTTAGATTAGAAGAAAACTATATAACAGTAAATATTCATTTGTTTCTATGAGAAAAAGTCGATCCTCATTGTAGTTTCCCTCTTTCTCTCTTGATTTGTCTTTCTCTTAATTAACTAGGTTGACTATCTAATAATCTCGGTAAACAAACAAAATACAGCCTCAGGACATGCTGCAAAAGTAATTGCGTACATTTAATCCAACCGTCGCCCAAAGCCCATTCATTTCTTCTTACTCTCCTACTTCCTCTTGCTCTCTGTCCTCTCCCTCATCCTCCTCTCTCGGTCACTCTATCTCTCTCCGTCTCTCTCTGTCTCTATCTTCCTCTCTCTTAGTTCCACTTCCTCTCTCTTCAATTTGTCTCTTTTTTCCCCTCAACTCATAAACGCACAGTTTGCTTATTTACCAATATTTCAACTCTTTATTCTTAATGGACGGTAGATGGCGCTTTTTGAAAGAATTTCATTTGATGACAATGCGCATCTGGTTTGAAAAAATTAGGTTAATCAGATCACACTAGAAAAACTTAGAACGCGTTTTTTAGGCCTATAAGTTGGAATGAAATCAAATCGGACTTGCCCTTTTTTTTGCTAAGAAAAAAATCGATTAAAGGACGCGCTTGCAAGAATTGCACTTCCATTATCCTTCTCTTTGATGAGAGAACATACACTAGACGGTTGGCGAGAAAGTGGAAGGAGCTAGGAGTTGGTGGAATATCTCTATGATTTCTCTCACTATTTCTTTTTTTATCGTGCTCCTGTCAGAAAGATGATTAATTTTTTTAATCGTACAATCTATTCATATTTGTATTTGAAAAGTTCCAGCTAATGCCAGTCTATAGCCAATGAAAAACCATTTTTGTAATTTAACATGGTAGAAAGCGTCTAAATATAGTAGAGAGCGTTTCTTTAAATTGACCCCTGTTTTATTATAGAATCTAAAAGCATTGAAAGTAAAGAGATTGAGCGAGTAAAGTGGAAGAGAGATAGAGAGAGAGAGAGAGAGAGAGTGTGTGTGTGTGTGTGTGTGTGTGTGTGTGTGTGTGTGTGTGTGTGTGTGTGTGTGTGAAAGAAGAAGAAGAAAAAAGAACGGAGAGACAAAGACAAAGCTAAGAGAGAGAGATAGAGAGAGGGGTGGTGAATGAGAGTAGGAGGGAATAAGATCAAGGGCAGGCAAAAAGTAAATCTAAAAACAGAGTAGAAAAGTATGGAGTGGATAAAAGGAGAAAATGAAATTAAATATAATAGATAGTTTGATTTGAAGAATGGATCTTTAACCAAACTAAAATTGTTACCATTATTGATGAAAATAGAGTTCTTGCTCCTTCTTTTCCAGCATCGACAATCGATGAGAATGAGGTAAAAAAAAACCGGATTTAGGAAAAGTTTTCAGAGTTGATCTTAACACTCCCCAATTGATGTAATCGAACGTATCCTTTTAAATGTGATAGATAGATAGATAGAGAGAAAAATTTTAGAGACGCGAGTGCAAAAAACAATTTTTTAAATATAAAGAAATTGCGAGCGAAAGACAGGAAAAGAATGAAACAGAAAGACAGAGAGAGAAACCGACATTTCGCTGTTTGTCATATTTTTCTTCTAATTAATGATCGACAAAAAAAATTACGTGTTCTATTTAAATGAAATAATAATAAGAGAAGAACCCTAGGAAAAAAGAAAAACAGAACTTTTCTTTTTTTAATAGGAGACGTATAGATGTAAATAATCACCTTTCACCAACAAAATTAGATGATAGTATATATTTTCATTATAAACTCTACACAGGCAATATTCGTAGGTGTTTAATTAGTTTTAGCACTGTTAGTGGACACGCACTAGTTGGGAATAGGAGGAAACGTCTCATTGAACTAATAAAGAAAGTTGATAGAGAAAGTGGATGGAAATTACTGGCAAGGGAAAGGAACTGTTCTAATAGGATGAGAGATAAGGCACCTATTCGCCTTTTAATGTATTTTTCAGCAAAAAAAAAATTCGGCAAAGAATTCGGGAATAGGAATTATGGTGACAAAGGAGGAGGAGAACTGCTCATCTTACCCTAGTTGACAAACAGCAAAGATAAACAAAACGTGTTTGCATCCAGCAATGACTTATTGTAAACGTTTGACATTCTTTTCATCACTTGACGTAAAGGTTAAGTGCGCCTTCTTTTACACCCATTGTAGATGCAGAAAAGGTGGAAAGGAGGAGTAGGAGAGGGCGAGCAAGGAGAAATTGCTCTATAGGATAATCGATTCGACTATCATTTGAACATTCCCAGATTCGATCGGTCGGGCTTTGAACAAACATTTGCAGTTTATTGAGTGGCCTTACTCAACGCTAGTTTTTGCGGCATAGATTTTACGCCAAAACTGCAAAATATATAGTTGAAATTTGCTCTTTGACGCATTGATTTTTCCACTTATATGCTCTGAGGATGTGACGTAAATGAGCAAATTAGACTGCCCTGTTTGCACAATCTTTATACACTATTCATTCAGACTATAAAAGTTCTATATTCGATGTTGTTCAACTGCAACAATTTAACGTCAATGAGAAATAGAAGAAAATAATAACTACATACAGAGTAAAGAAAGGCTCCAGTTTGTTTTTATTTCAATACAGGAAGGTCATGTATTGTCCCCTTATTTCAGTTAAAGAAAGGCGTTACTTGGCTATAGTGTTAATAAATGGTCTATTCTTAGATCATCGAATAGATATATATATATATATATATATACAGTATATATACAGTATATATATATATACTGTAGATAGCCTGTTTTTTTTCTACAGGCAATCGAATTTAATGTTAAACAGGAATATTTAGCTGACATTTTTATCTCAGTTAAACACCCAATACTTATTTTCTACGGTTCTACTCGCCCAATTTTGCTCCTAACAAATGCTCTCCTCCTCTCTATAGAAAATGGTGTTTACTTTGAAAAAGAGCCCTTGATTTAATAATTTTTTTTCTGACAATCTATAATAAATCATCTTACCGTACAAATGTAATTTTCTTTCTTACCGGGAATTGAAATCAGTTAACCGAAATTTGAAACGAAATTTAGAGCAGCTACTTATTACACTATATTACATTGGGGAATAATTATTGGACCTTTTCAAGGTTTTTTTTTAGCTCGTTTCACACAATTCATTAAGTGATATCACAAACAGCATTGCGTAATACCTCTTAGTAAGGAAATCTATTTTTCTTAAGTTGATTATCCACCGGCAATTCATTTATATGTTTCGATATTATTTGATGTTGGTGGCGGTACAATATGTGTAGTATTTTGCCGTGTTTGTATAATTGAATGGACGATTCTATTGGCGAGGATTTAGTCTTTTAGGTGTATATCAATTTCAGTTAGTTTTCTTTTCATTCAAGATGATATGCAAATGATTTCCGGATGTAATCAAGAAAGGGTATAAATTATACATTAATATCCGGATGATAGGTGATCGATTCCTCAACCCGTTAGATGGCCTCTTAAGCGAGTCAATAAACAACAACTTTTCAATAACAAGTAAATAGACAAAACAACAACAACAACCACAATAATAATAATAACAATGGGAAAGCAAACAAACAGATAGAAACATGATTCAAAATTGAAAATGAAACAACACTAAAGTCTATTCTTCTCTAGTCTTTGTTCTTTGCTTTAGCTTTTTTAGTTTTTCTCTTGAACGAGCAGCGGCCACCTGGTGGAAAAAGGGATTTAAAAAAGGAATAGTTTGCGTCATAGCAATGACGTCTAGTTACTATTCTGATATTGAATATATCAGTTGAGTTGACTATGGTTGAGATAAATAAAGGGAAGAGGGGAAAAAGTGGGAAAATTCCTTTCTTGGAGAAAGTATCTTTTAATAATAGTACTCTTCTATTATACTAGGGGCGGTGACGACCACCCACTCACGCTTTTTGCTTTCATATCACTGTAGTTTGTTTTTGTGCTGAAGCCGCGAACGTGATAGATAATAACTGTTGGAATTGTAGAAAATTGCGAGAATTGATTTGTATTATTATTGAATGTTAATTGATCAATTATTAAGAAATAGGGCGAAAAAAAATTATATTTAAATAGGTGATACGGATTAAAAACCACTTATAAATTAAAATTAATTAAAGCGATTCGTAGAGTCGATGTCTTGACGAGCTTGAGTTTGCATGATATAAATCTTCTTTTTTTTATCATTGACAAAAAGGGTATAAAGATGAAAAAGCTGAAAAAAAGTTGATAGAGGTAATACGATGAAGAAAGATGCGTTAATAAATTAATTTCTACGTTACTTCTATCGTGTTTAACAACCTTCACCTGCTTTTTGCAAAATTCTTTCAATCATTCATTTGGTTTTTTTGATAAGAAAGTAAAAGGCAGCGGAAGGAAGAATATGATTTACAGTTTTTAAACTTGCACGCACAAATTCCAGATATACTGTATATCTATTTTTTTATTCTTCTATTTTTCTATAGCGTTCTTTCGTCTTCTCATTGCCTATTCACTCATTTGCATTGTCTTTTCTACGCCTATCAAGTAATTATTCGGTATCTGTCAATCTCACTAGAAATCGATACAAGACAAAGACCATCATCTACTATTCGAATAGGCTAGACTGACTATATAGACCGGGCTTTTTTTTTGTCTGTGACATACGCTAATTCGAAAAAATATATACTGTTCTATCACGAAACGTTAAACAGACGTCTAATCCGCAGAAAAAAAATATACAGCCAATAAGAAGAGACGGCGCTATTTTGCAGTACAACTGGCGCCGTTTTTTTTCCCAGGTAGTCAGTTAAACAGCGGCGAACTTGCGGCATACTTTAAACTTTTTCCTTTTTTAGGTGAGTAATAAACCGAATTGTTTGTTATCGTTAAACGTAGTTTTTTCACGATTATTTAAGTGCGATTAAATACTAGCGGTTTGGTTGGTTGACGAGTAAACGATATATTAATATTATATATATATATATATATATAAATTTATATGGAAATATTAATAGATTATATATATATATACAGTATATATATATATATATAAGCAATGCGGCTTTTAAAGTGAAGAAAGTAAATATTGTTGAGAGTAAAGTAAAGTTTGTAACTAAAACCAGGGAAACCAATTTTAATCCGTCTAAAAATCGATAGGTTGTCAAACTTTTTAGATGCATCTATAACAAACAAGTAGACGGTGTCTAATCTAGTCGCATCAAGTGACATTAAGTATGCTTTTTCTGTTGAGTTTGTCTTAAGCTACACCCGTTGCGAGATTGTTCATTGATAATTACAGGGCGGGCCAAATGTCTCTATCTCCATCTCACTCGTCAACACTTCCTCGTTCCTCCTTTCCCCCTATTTCTATTCCCCCTTCTCTCTCTTCTATTTTTTATCTATTTGTTTTTTTTTGTCAAACCATCGCTGTTCGTGCTGAAATGTCTTTTGAGAAAAACCGCTGGGCTTCCTCATAGCCTAAGGCCGACAGCTTATTTTCGTCTTAAATGAATTCTTTTATGAGTGTAAATCATAATTCTGTAAAAAATCCCACTATTACGGTGGTATGCTCGGCACCGCACTGACGTCTTTGTAAAACATATTGAAGGGAGGACTTTCACGTAAGACGAGAAACTTCAATCAGCACAATGGCATGAGAAACTTCGATCAGCTCCGAAGAGACATTGATTTATCATGGTTCGATCTAATTCATATGCAGGTGTTGTCAGTTAATTTTCACCAATTTGCATCTTTTGTGAATTCCTTTTCATTAAGCCGCCCACCTCATTTATTTTAAATGAAACAAAGCTATATACTTTCGCCGCTTTCTGTTGGTCGCATTAAGCATTTAATTAATTTCCATTTGGTTTCCAAGAACTACCAACTTTTTCAACCAATCGAAATCGATTTGTTTTTCTCTTTCCTATCATTGATTTGTCAGCTCCGTCTATTCATTTCTCGCCCCTTGACAAACATTTAACATAGCGGATCGAAGAATGATTCTCCTCTTCTGGAGAATTTTTTCCTTTCCCCCAATTACGTAATTATAGGTATTGATTTAGGTCCCTCTCCCCTTTCCCCCTCCCTTACAGTCTATCAACTATCTATTACTATTAATCGTACGGTATATAGAAACCGATTTATTGATTTTTTTTCAACTCTTTAAAAAAAAAAACCTTCCTAAATGTTAGAGCACAATCTATTGTTTATTAAAATAAGAAACGTTAAATAACGAACGATGTGAGATAGATACACTTCGGATCGAGTAGTTGTTATTTCGAATATGGGATGGGAGGGGGAAAAAACTCGTAAAAATATCCGATTTTGAGACGAGAAGTAAATGAATGAATGTTTTCCCTTAAAAAATCAGAAAGTAGACTAAGAACAGAAATGAAAAGAACGAGAAAGAGAAGGAGAAGAAAAGAATAAGAGGAGAAAGGAAGAGAGAATGAAAGAAGTTTTAAGAGAAATACTTATCACATTATATAGAAGAGAAAATTTCATCTGGCGAAATATAATCTTAAATTTATTAATTATTGATTATCGATTATTATTATAAGTATTATAACTCTTATTGAGTTTGTAAAGTACCATTGAAAGACGTAAACAAACTGAATGAATTGCAAACAAAAAAAACTATCAAGTGAAATCATCGAAACCCCGTGTAAAGAATGGAAAGATGAAAAAATTTACACAACCTGCTATTAGATCGATAAAGTCGTCATATGTGAGAAAAATTTGATAGACATTTCAACAAAAAGACAGCCAGAAGCATCTGTTGGACAAACAATATGGGATTGATCTGCAAACTAATAGGCCTATTTTTGTATAGGGCGTATATCGAACGCCAATCCAGCTCTCGAGCGTCCTTATAGACGCCTGAGAGAACGTCGTGACTTAAAAAGCTTGAAAGAAACACGACTAGAAGCAAGTCGATCCCGTAAAAAGCTAATGATAGACGTGACGTAGCAGGTAGGTTTGGGCGAGTTTGTAATTAATTCTAGGGGGGTTTTTTCTCGCTAAATCTCTTCTTTAAATAAAAAGAAGAAAAAAAGAACGACTTGAAATTCAATCGCTTATCTGTAATATGTTGGGTGAGAGCCGCAATTAAAGTTTGCTTAAAGTAAATAAGTTGTGTTTAAATAAAGGTAAATAGCGCTATTCCATGCATTCTAATCACACTTCTGCTCTTCTGTTGTAGACGAACGACAAGAGGCGAAACAACGATGCTAACCCTGCAAATTATCTTTCTCAGCATAGTCGGATTGGTACTACCATCGAAGTAAAAACTTACATTTCATATTATCGCTCTTTCTCAAGGCGTCCGTCTTTAATAATGAAACGAAGCGGGCAGAGTCGTTACTGTTACTTTTCTTTTTCTCTACTCTCTTTAGGCTAAAGTCGAATGCCAGCGATCTTCATAAGATTGTCAGTAAATTGTTTGCGGAAAAGTACGATGGAGAAATTCGGCCAAATGTTGAGAATGATCAGCCAGTCAAGTGCTATTTGAATTTCAGGATAAATTCAATGTCAGCTTTAAGAGAAGTGTCGATGGTAAGTGGGCTGTTTATTACTGATAAAAGCGCTATGACAAACAAAATCGATCTAAATTGATTATCGCTGCTTTTTCCACGCCCTAGTCCTTTTCTCGTTCAGAATTAGATACCCATTTCGCGGTTTTGGTGTGGAAATATTCGAGAAACCAATCAGAATTTTGACGCCAAAAGTAAAAACGTATTCGAGATTGTGTCTATCACTCGGCAACTCGCTTTTAGTGGTGAATGATCGCGTCACGTGACTTTCGATACCCTATTAGTTCTTACAAGCGTTTCCTTGTACCCATTCGTACGTTTGACACAAACTACATGATCAAGTCGACTGATGGAATTTTTAAACGGCAATAATTAACGTTTCTGTATATTTGATTGTCGCTCAGCCTATTGACATTTTTTGTTTCAGAGCATAACAGTTCTGAATAGAGTAAATATTGAATTTTCATAAATCTACACTCCTCCCTTCCCTTACGCGCTCGCTCGCTCCCTCGCTCTCTCTCTTACCGTCTTTATAAAGATAAATAGTAGAGAGGTACGATAGCGTCTCTTCCTTTTGCTTTCATCTTCTTTTTGAGAAAGAAAGAAAAAAAATAAGTTCCGCTTACGAAATTAATCATAAGAGTCCCTCTTTCTGTATTTTGAAAAAGAGATGAAAATAAAGACGAATTCTTTTTCGGAGAGAATCAATATTCTACTTTTCTCTTTCCTTAAGTACCGTTGCCATCTTCCCAGCGTTGTACGGTTAAGAAAGGATAGGAGATTGAGAAGGCAATTAGGCGTCCTTTAGCTGTGTTTCAATTTTAATGATTTTCTTATTGTGTCGTTAAAGAATTGAAAACTAAAAGGATAGATGACTTTCGATTTCTCAAATATTCGGTACAGTTTAAAAACAAGGAGACAAAATAAGATAATAGAAAACAAGACAAAGCAAGAAACAAATATGAGACGAGAATAAAATCATAAAATTCCTATTCGCTTTATTATTTTCTTTTTATTTATTTTTTTTTGACTGACTGACTAACTGTCTGTTTTATTCTCTCCTGTTTTAGCTGTTGTCATAGTTATAATTATTAACTTCACAGGGATTTCACTAAACAGTATCTTTGGGAAAAGGAGGCGTCTGTGTCTCTTTATCGGTTAGCTTCGTCTACGTCTCCTTAGAGACGCCTTTGAGCGTTAGTCGTACGCTAAGCGAGCTTGTTAATAGGCTCTTATTCTATTTACCTGATTGTTTTTAGCCAATGTCTAGTCACACTAAACGTTTGGAGGGAAATACTTCAATTATTAAATTTAGGCCTATTTGAATTGAATTTCTATGTTGGGCCATTAAAAATTTTCCAGCTGAGACAAACGGAAGAGTATGCAAACATAGTCTACTTACCTAAATAAAGATTATTTTTTTCCTACCTATTTTCTGGTTAATGTCAAGAGGCTATAGTTATCGGAAAATTGTCACGTTCTACAGCCGTCTAATTAAGCGTATTATATATATATACGTTTAGGTATTTGCTTATAAGCAAAACATACACACGTCACTCGTTGGACATGATTTGCTCTAACTTATCACTTTTCATATATTGGTGAAAGAATACGAATAATAGACACAAGACAACAGCGGTAATAAGGGTTTTATTAACCGTTATAAATAAGTAAATGCATTCCTAAAGCGTCTAGAGCGACGTTTGCGAAGGCCGTGAGGTAACACCTTATCAATAAACTATTCTTAGAATTTTCTTTGAAGACGAAAAATAGCGTTCGTTTTTCTATCTGCAATACGCGATTATAATTAGCAAACTGGAAAACAAGTAGCGTTCTTTTTAAAGAGGGAATAATCGGAGACAAATAGACGCGGGAAATATGTAAGCTGCGTTTCGTGTTATTGGGCGGGATTTTGGCAAAAAATCGTAATAGAATACATGTTATTCCAGTTATTGGGCGGAATTAGCCCGGATTTGCGAGCAAGCGGCGGTGACGCCTTCGCTTCGATTCTATTCAATTGTGATAAATTTAAGCGTTTGGAGAGCCATAAAAAAATAGACGTTCTGCCAAAATGTCGAAAAATAGTAAATCTAATTTTAGCTGAAACATTAGAAATAATCGCATCAGAAATCCTCAGACTGCCTAACAAAAACGTCGCAAACCGCTTTTTTTGCCTCGTTCAATGGAGGAGGGCGTCTATTTCGGTTTTAAGGTGAAGATGACAATTTTTATTAAATTAACCATACTTTCCGATCATCGGAGACACCTTCCGGTTGATAAAATAGGGAATTATTTTATATAGTAGACGCCTACTTAATTCACCATTAAAATCCGACGCAGTCGACTATGAAATTAAGTTTTATATAAATATTGTCTAGGAGTCGTATTCCGGCCCAATAGGCCTATTCATGTTTTACTATTGCGCCTATTTTCTTTTTTTTTTTCCAGCGTCTCTGTTTGTTGTTGGTTTATTGAAAAATAGTTTGGCGTGTCGCCCGATTGCTTGTTTAATTAGTGTAGGTTTGAAGTTTCCTAGCCGCTAATCCATCTGATTATCGACTGAAAGACGAGAAGATGTCCATAAAACTGAAAAAAAAAAAAAAAACTATAAGCATCCTTTGGTGTTTTTATCAGAAAAGACAAAAATAAGAAAGCAGGTGACTCCTTTTCTGAATTATAATTTGCTAATTAACAGACTAACGATACATGTTAAACATTAATCCGCTTCTTAGCAACCGATGATTTATTTATACCGAGTTAATATATCTATTATAGGCTTAATAGGTTGCGGGAAAGCGATTATTGGATTTTCAATTCGAGGCCATTGAACGTATGGCAGTATAGTGGAGATGAGGCGAAAGGTGTTCAAGACGAAAACAAAAATTGACAAATTAACAAAAGAGCCCAGAGTGTTTGAGTAGGGGAGAGGATAGGAGAGGAGCAGCAAGTACAAACGGTTTGAGGGCAATGATATTTTCGCAGATAGCATACAGCATATACAGTGTATTATAGACACTATACGGAGAGTTTAGTGTAAACTGAAAGACTATACAATGAAATATTATAATTTATTAACATAGTGCACTTTTTCTATACATGTACAATGTACAATGTTTGAGCAAGGCGAGAAAGTCTATTTAAGAATTGCATGCTTTGATTGCTTTGATTGATTTGCGAATATACACGCGCGTATGCGATTACGCTCAATAGCCTTCTATATATATATTCTAATAAGTAGTATTGCGTTTAAACAATTGAATTCTTTCTCCGGTATTTTTCGCATTCCTAAAGAAAAGCTCTCGCCTTTCGCTTCTCCTTATTTCCTATTTTCCCACTTTGAATAGGATTTGAAACCGTCTATACTATACACTCTATACAATACTAGAAAATTCTTTGAAAAGGGACGCAAATGGGAATATCCTAACGTAAGTTGGATCGTATGATGAAATATAAAGATTATCAATAAACAACATACGAGAACCGTCAAAAAAAAAGATTTTTGCAACACTAATTCCGTTGCCTAACTGTATTTTGCAGCTGATTGCAGATTGCGTATCGAGAAATTGCTTCTGGCATAAAATATGGATAAATAGATATACATATTAGTTTACTTTGATCTTATACAGTGTTCTTTGCTGTACACATAGCATTTTTTTTAACCTTCTATCGCGGGATATTTTATAAGGCGTCTCCTATTCATGCAGTTAACTGTAATGTATTCTATTACAGCCAAATATATATATATATATATATTAGTATGTGTACAGTGTATATATATATATATATATTTTACTCCACTGCAAAAGATAATTTATTAGGATTAAAGCGATTCGGATTAGATGGCGGTTGGAGGGAAAAAAAAGCGAAATGTTTAGGGTAAATTCCTTGCAATTGCTCTTTAGTAGATTATTTTGAATTATTTTTAGATATCACCTATTTATTTCCTCTCTCAACATAACAAAGTGGCCGCAAATTGTATATATTGATCCTCGAAGTGTAAATAAAAATATAGCAAACTAAACAAGATCACTTTATTTACCCGTTTCGTTACATGGTCGATTTGATTGCTTGTAAAAAAAAAAAAATTCGATTTAGTGATCGAATAGAAGGTTAAAATGAAATTCCATTTACTTATTTACATTACAGGATTATAATGTCAATATCTACCTTCGACTCCGGTGGAATGAACCTCGTCTATCTTATGGTCATCATAAGGGATACGAAAATGGCAGTTATACTCTGTCGCACAAACAATTTTCCAAGCTTTGGATTCCCGATGTATTTATTAAGAATGAAAAGGACGGCAAACTACATGATTTAGTGCTACCGAATCGATTGTTGCGTTTGTACCCTAATGGCAATATTTTGTACAGTCAAAGACTTAGCTTGACATTAGCATGCGAATTGGATTTGGCTCGTTTTCCTCTTGATAATCAAACGTGTAATTTCGTCTTCGCCAGTTGTAAGTATAATTTCAACAATTATTTTTTGCCAAGTAGTCATTTGAAGAGAAAAAAAAAAGCTTTAAAAGTCAAAATAGTAGACAAAGTTGCTTTGTCCTCTGCAGTCCTATCGTCTGAGGTGATCTACGAAACACGAAACGCTAAATGGCTTGACATTTACCCCACAACTATCAACCACCAACTTTTACTCTTAATATTCTAATTAGCCGGCTCACTAACGCTTCGGTTTCGTTTTCTTTTCTATACTCGTTCCGTTGTTCTGAGCAAGAGTTAGAACAATTGGAATTCGTAGCTTTACTTAAAGTAAAGTGTCGTTTTCTTATTTTCAAACTTGTCAAATAACTTATGGTACTGCTATGAAATGAGATCATGCAAATCAACTTTGAGAAAAAGTTGTTGTTCCCTCGAGAAAGTTTTCAAACTAGATAAACAGCGTTTAGGGATGACTAAATCATGCAGTCCACCTGCAAAAAAGAATACAGGAAGAACCGGGGACCGGGGAAATTAAAACGAGGGCAAGAGAGAGAGAGAGAGAGAGAAAAAAAACAACTCAATTTTTATAACAAATGACGAGTATAGACAGTATCTAGACAAGCGAAGAATAGGCGAGGCAGGGAGGATGAGCGAGAGAAGTGGGAGGGATTGAAAGGAAAAGCGTAAAAACTACAGCGATACGCAACCAAATAGAGTTTGCGATAAATACAATGAGAGGGAGAGGAAGACAAAGAGAGGAAGCGAGTGAAGGAGTTAATTGAAAATGATAATTTTGAGAAAGCAACCCGTTGAGTAATAGCTATCAAAAAAAAGACGTGATAAAGAGAGAGGTTGACTATTTACATTAATTAAAAAAAGAGAGAAAAGAAATTTACGCTGCTCTTCCTTTTTGTTCTAATAATAGAGGAGCAATTTGTTGGAAATTGGCCTTATTCAGACGCCAATTCTAGCATCTATTTGCTTTATAATACGCAATATGTTTGACTTTACCTTACGTTCTATAAATAATTGTGTATGGTTGGTGTATGTTTTTAAATGAATATCGAATTTTATCTGTTCTCTGTGAAAACGAGTGAGAAAGCCAGAAAAAAGTATAATATCCATTACGTAGATGATATATTTGCAATAGTTGACTCAATTGTAGGAATAGGAATAATTGATAGGTTTTACTGGAAATATCATATCATCTTATCGTTACTAGATTTTCACCGATACAATTGTAACGGGTTAAAAAGAAACAGACTTTACGAGGCGACTAAAATTTATTGTACAAGTGAGTGGATTAATGGGGTTGTTAAATTCTTTCAGACGCTCATACATTAAAGGATCTGGAAATTCTTTGGGATAACGAAAGAAACGCTACCGCTGTGGCCGAAGGCTTAAAACCACCTGAATTTGAATTGCTTGAAATTAGCGGTCGTTACTGCACGTCTGGAACGTCGACAGGTACTTATATCTACAAATATTACTTGTTTATATATATACTTTATATACTTGTGTATTTTATACCATATTTTTTTAAGCTGATTATCTGCGTACGCGTCCGCCGCAAAGTACATTGTATGTATAGGAGAATAAATCTTCGCAATTCAATTGTGTTTAGACGCGTATAGCTTGTGTTTAGACTTTGGGCGTTGAGAAATGACCAAATTTGTGTGACTATGACCACTTGTATTCGTCGTAATGACCTTTTTTCTCCTTCTCTCTCGCTCTCTCTCTCGACGTAATCAGGCTAGGAGTAGAGGACAAGGAGGCGTGGCTCGTCACACGAGCATTTTTTTTTTCATTAACGCTTAACCGCAATGGAACTGCGTGCAATTGTCAAGTAAATTATTTATTTAAATTTTTCCTTAAGTTTATTACTCTTTTGTAGTAAAATAATAAAGAAAACAAATAGACATTATAGAAGCAATGTAGGCACAAAAATATAGCAGGATATATCTTGTTAGCCATCTTATTGGTCTCAGCTAAGGAGGTGAAGATGAGGAGAAAATGACCTTTATTTTTATCTATCATAATATCCTACCTCTTAGCGTTCTATATGTCTTCGAGCAAATTCACATATGCAGCAGTGTGTGGTAATTTGAAATTATAGAGAAAAAGCACAACTTGAATTAATTCACCCCGCTGCTTCCTCCTGAAATAGACGCCCCTTCCAGCCATTTCCCAGACACGGCAGTACGCTATCGGAATTTTAATAGGTTTATTAAAGCTGTATATCGTTTCAAAGTGCTATCCAGACGAGGGTTCCCTAGGTGGGAAAAGCCGACTTATTATCATTCCTCATCCTATTATCTTGTACCAAGGAAAAAAGCCAATGGCTTAACAATTACCATTGGGACGACATTGTTCGTCTTATGTAATATAGATGTCTGTATAAAAGATGTATCTAAATATGCTAATAGTTTACCTAACGAGAAAGCGTTAGACAACCTAATCGGGTATCTCTGGGGTGTCGTATTCGAAAAGGTCCCTCTTAGATAACCTATAGAAAGCAAAAAACAAATCTGCTTCGAACGATTAGCGAGAAAGAGTGCAGAGAATGAGAAATAGGAGGAAAGGGGAGAAGGAAAAAGCACAAAAAAATCGAGACAGAAAGTCAATATCGACAAAAAAGAATACTTGAGAGTTTATTTTTCGGGGAGAAAATTATCTCCAAGGACCTTGACTTCCTATAGAACTTGTTTATTTGAATGCTAAATTTAATGTTTATTCCATGCATTGCGGTGAACAGTTGACTCGTCTAAGTTATATTAAAATTTAATATTATGTAGGAATTCCTTAATTATTTCCGCTTGGTCTACCGTACCAGAGTTATAATGAATGCTTTGAATCTATTTCAATTTTATAATATCCTTCCCTCGGACTAGAGAAATTCAACCTCTTTCAATATTATTAACTGATTAACTAGCTCTATCTGTCCATCTCTCTATGTTGATTTCTTTGTTCAATTTTTGCCCTGGTTCGCTCTGTTCGCCGTTCAACTTAATCTGACATCCGTTGTCTATTATTTATTATCGGATGGAATATTTACAAGAATTGTAGCTAAAAAATGAATGAGAGCGTGGAATCATCCTACCTTTTTTTAGATTAACGTTGCTTACATTATATCACCCTTTCATAGCATTTCCCTTTTCGCTTAGGACAATGTTAATTTGGAAAAGTAGAAACTATTCTTCGATAGAATGACCCTTCTAGGAAATTAACCCTCCTCGAAAATAAATTTCTAGAATATAACCTTTTCAAGTGTTTGCTCTTAACATATAAATATATATATATATATATATATATATATATATATTCTGTATATGTATTGAGTGTAGAGAGGTAGAAATGGCAGTAAAAATTGGTTTCGAATGATTCATAAAGTGAGGAAGGAGAGCGGCGGTAAATTTATTTAGTCGGTGCAGATTTATTAAAAGGAAATTTAGTAGATGAGAATGTGAAATTGTAGTAATTTAACATTTGCTTCGATTCGTTTTGAATTTCTGCTGAAGCCTTTTTTTCTTCTATGTCTTCAACAGGAGCCTACGCATGCCTGGAAGCCATTCTTAAATTTCAGCGTAAAGTCAACTATTACCTCATTCAAGTATATTTACCATCTTTGTTGGTTGTTGTTTTGTCGTGGGTCTCCTTTTGGATCGATACGGATGCCGTACCGGCGAGGATAACATTAGGACTGTTGACAGTCCTAACGATGACTACGCAGAGTTCTAACTTTGCCGCCAGAATGCCTCGCGTGTCATACGTAAAGGCCATAGATGTTTGGATGGCTATGTGTCTGGTGTTTGTATTTGGCGCTTTAATTGAATATTCCTTTGTCAACGTCCTTGCGAGAAGAGCAAAGCCAAAACAGGAGAATATGATAGCCGCACTCGTTAAACAAGTACATGTAAGTCTTTTGCATTTCTTTCAAGTTTCCCAGTAAATTAACAAAAGGTAAAGAGAGACGGTAGCAAGAAGACAAACTAACGAAATTCTTATACCAACAAACCTTTTCGAGATCTCGTTTGTCGGTTGCAGTTTTCGTCAAACCAACGCATGACCGATAATTTCTTTGCGTGCGATCGCTTTTCGACTTCCGCCGTTTTCAAACAAACGCTTTTTTCAACGCTTCGTCAATTCCCGGTTGAAGAAACGAACACTGGTTTTGTTCTCTTTTTCAGCCTAATACATTTTTTTTCGCTGACTTTTTTTTTCTCTGAAAATTTACCTTTTCTTTACTTTGCTTCAGAATCTTTTTGCCTTATTCCTTTCATTCTGCTATGTGCAAAATGTACACGTGCAGATATGCAGATATGCTGATATTAGAGCTCTCGTGCAGAGATGTTTTCTCGCTTTCTTTCTCGCTGTAGCCGCCCGTTAGAATAATATACAAACGCGAAATATAGTTCAATACGCTAAGTGAATGGTAGAATAAGAAACGTATACGAAATAAACAAACATATTTACAAAGCAGGAAAGTAAACGTGTTGACAATTTTCAGGTTCATACAAATACAGCGGCGAACGGTGGTGAGGGGAGGAGATCGCTAGCCAAAGATCCGAAAGGACGAGACGAAGCCGAAACAGAACTTATGCTAAGGTGATTAGAGACTCGTATACGCACATTTACACATGAACCTAACTCTTTTGTATATTCTATTAAATAGGGACGGCGATAAGGTGAATACTGCTGTATGCGCTCAGTCCTGTTCGAAGACTATGAAGAACAAAGCAGGCTTAGTGGATAGATTTAGCAGGTTCATGTTTCCTCTGGCGTTCGGTATTTTTAACTTGTTCTACTGGGTTTTCTACTTGACAAATAAGAGCTCTAACCAAAGACGTTGAATTTAAAGAGATTCTACTGCAACAACTGCTGATTATCCTTTACTAAGATGGGAAAACTTCAAATTTATAGACAAACAAACTATAATTAAAAGAGAAAAAAATGAAAAAAAGAACAGACAGTAAATACGGTATAGATAAATTGCTAAAGAATTATTTACTACTGTACATACTGTACATTCATCCATGTATGTGGCCATAATTTATATGTATACGTCAAAATAGTAATAGAGATACAAATACTAATAATACTACTAACGATAGTAATAAGAACAATAATAACGATCAAAAATAATATTATTATCCATTACAATATCACATAATAAAGCAGAAAAAGAGGAAGAGGAAGAAAAAACTCCTGTGTGTTGTTACTATTAATCGCACAATCCCGTAACTGGGTACTGGAGTAGCCTGTAGCAAAAAGCTCGTACTTTTTTAAGATAGCTGATGGCCCCCCACCCACCTCATTCCCCCTCTCGCTCCCCCCTCCCTCAACTAGATACAAGGTTGTTTCCATTTGTTCTTTCAGGGAATTGTCTTCCCTTTCGCAACTCTTTTAGTTGCCTCGTACAAACTGAGAAAGGGGGAAGAAAAGAAAACGGGGCGAAGGAGAATAAGTGGAAAGAGGAGAAGGAACTGTCTTGAAAATCCGTCGTATACTCTTTTGCTTTATAGAGCCGTCGTATAGTTTGCATACTCGTGTTTAAAGGACGAAAAACAAATAGAAAAAATACATTATACAAACATTCCTAGTTGATAATTGTTATTAAAGGCGCCGCTCCACATAGCAGAGTATATATACTATTATATTCAAAGTAAATGATGTAAACCCGGGTATTTAACTGTCAATATTACTTTTATAAATACTGTATAAGTGTAATACACAAATGATATATAAAAAAAGAAATCACATACTGCAGCAGAAATCTATTATTATACGTCAGTCGTTGGATGTTCCAATAGTGAATTTGTTGATTTACTCTAATAAAAAATAAAAATAAATATCCATTTCGCTTCCTTCTCTTTTCTCACTTTAATTTCTTTTCCCAACCCTGACAAACAATGGTCGCTTTCAACTTTAAGGAACTCGACAAACAATTATGGAAGAGTGGCCAACGGGAGTAGAGGGCAAAAGTTGATATACACTATGTATCTATCCACTAAACATAGCATATCCCAAATGTAAATATATTCCAATATACTATATCATAGGTATTTGAATATTTCAATCAACCGACATCGAATCGACTCTTCTTCCTATATTCAGATAGAATAAAGCCTATAAAATAATCTCTTTCACCGATACGTTTTCTAATTTATAGACGACTCTGTTTTCTATATTTACTAAATATGAAAACAACATACGAATGTCGAATTTGATATGGCTGCTGTTTTCTCCATGTCTCCTTCTCATTCTCTATTTATCTTATTGATTTGTGCTTTCGTTATTATGATATCTTTATCGAGCGTTGTTGATTCAATTATATTTTGTCAGTTGTTGCTCTCTTATATGGCTGGTCAAAGATTGCAGGTTGAGAACAGACTGAAAAATAGATTTCTCTGTTTGATCACCAATTTCTTTTTGAACAATTATTATTGAAGAAAGATTAGGAGATTTAGTTTTTTATCTAGAAAGAGCTTATCTGCCTTGATTAAACCTCTTCCGATTTAGGTTCGAAACTCCCTTTAAAGCTAATATAATACTTTAGATGATCCTTCTTACCTACAGCATCCCTACCCATCCATTAAGTATTTTAAGAATGTATGCTGGCAAAGCGAATTTATAAGGGAGTGAGCCTGTCTTCCGTTGCGGAAGAAGAAGACAAAAAGTGAGCATTATGAGCATAAAAACAATCCAACTTCCACATTTATAGACAATGTACACACGCATATAGATGTATATCTGGTACATTATCTGGTTTGATGTAGATCATATACTGTTAGTATAATTATACTAATAGTAGTAATAGTATTACTCTTTATGATACGCATGTATATAAATACTGTATATGCAGTTTATGTATATATTAGTATATATATATATATATATATATATATATATATATACTGTATATACTGTATATCTATTTACATGCATATTGTAAACACTGTATAGAAACCTTATGACAAACGCCAACGTGAACATATTTCTGCAGATACAGTAATATTTTGCTTTTTTTTTAATGCAAACTGTCGAGCAGACTATTACATAATTTCACTTAAAGTTTCTCCTTAAATGATCGATAAATATGCAAGTATAAAATAACGAAACAGTTTGAAAATAGGTAATGCATAAAGAGTATATTGTTACATTATTTAATGTAGTGCTGTATACACCTATATAATCTTATTATATATCTATTTAAGTTGGAGTATTAGAGTACTGTTTGTAAACATTGTTGCAGATGGCACTAGTTTAATGTTAGCTAAATACAAGGTGAAGCTGCATGAATAAAAAATGAGTAGCGGATGGGAGAAATAGAGAGAGTGAGAGAGAGTGTGTGTGTGTGTTTGTGTGTGTTGTATGGATTTGGGTTTGTGCTTAATTAAAGAAGTAACGTTAGCCGTCTTCAACAGATAAAATTTTTACAAGAATTTATGATAAGGAAACGGGGGGAACAAACTATCGATTTCCCGACTATTCTCTCTCTCTCTTCCCTGCTCCTTTCGCTCCCCTTGCTCTCTTTTCCTGTCCCACTAAAATTCCCAATCAGATTTATTCTTTATTTACACAAAATAATACAATTTTTTTTAACAAGCAACAAGATTTACTTATTTCCCTTTCATCTGGTTGATAGGTGAAGAACACAAGCGTCTATACGCGTTGGTACTTTCCTTTAGTTTCCATCTTTCTCTATAATCCAATGCCACACAATAAATTTAATAATTAACCTAAAAAATTAGTAATATTCCGCCAACGTCGCAAGCCTATTAATAATAGAATAACTTGATTATGGCTAATAGATAGAGAAATAATAAGATGCCCTTCCTACCGTAGGCCTAGTCGTCATGATATTATCTGCAATATTAATTAATATCCTGTTGCATTCTAATATGCAGCTTTGGCATATTAAAACGTCCCTTAATTAGACCTTTAGTTTCCTTTATGAGCTTTCAATTCAATAAAAATCTAGGTTGATGCGACGTCGTTAACAACCAACCCTGCCTTGAAACTTTTCAGGCAAGTTTATTTATTATTCTGTGTCCTTTTTGACTCTTGAGAATTCTCGACAATCACTTGGCCCATAAATATTGATGGCAAGAAACTTCAACTACAAATTACAATAAAAACCCGTTAAAGTCCAATGGTTAAGACGCTGTTGAACTTGAAGCAAATCAATTCAAGAATGTACTCGTAGCCTTTTCTCAAATCGCAACAAGAACATTCCTTAATTAATTAATAAACAAGATTATTGATGTTAGTAACGGTACGTAATCGCATTTACAATTATTTCGGTGTTATCCCTAATTAATTACTATAATTTATTTACAGTATTATCCTCGTCCTTCTCTATTCATTCTGAAAACTCGCATAATTTCTCTTCCTTATCCCTAGTATCTTTGTTCGCCTTCTTTCTATCGAAAACAGCACTAATTCTTTTAACCTATATAAACTTTTCGCTCTTAAATAGGCGTGGCGCCATCTTTGTGCAATTAAATATTTTGCCATTGTAACCGAAGGGAGAAGTGTTTGTCATGCATTTAGGACTGTAGAAAAACGACCGGGACTAGGAGAAGTAATTGAGAAAGAGAGCGCACCATAGAGAGAAAAAGTAATTTTATTGGAGAGAAAGAAAAAAAGAGTCAGTAACGTAAAGTTAATAGTATGTGGAAGAGATCCTCTTCTATTTATTTTTATTCAAGCATGAGTACTTCGGCTTGCCTCAGAGGACGAGACCCATCTTCTCTCGTTAGTTTTCGTATTGTATTCGTACATCTTACCCGTGTCTGTAACGAATTGTTTCAATGAACTCTACTCTATAAGTTCTCTTTGTTCTCTTTCACAAAAAGAGAAAATAAAACCAATCCAAATGGAAATAATCTATTTACCTGGGTCAAAAGCCGTTCCGTCGAAACCTTTACCGTTGTTGAAAGTGGGCGTAATTTCGGCCGTCGACGCCATGGATTCAGTAACGTCAGGGGTTCTAGTATTGTTATTTCTAAAGCTAGTCGATTTCGGGGGAATATTTTTCTTTTGCTGAAATTTTAATTCAAACGCAAAAGTCAAATATTTAATTTGCCTAAATAAAGACTTTTATTATTAGATTTACCTTATTTGGTTCTCGGATTAGAAGAGTCGGAGCCACATCGACAGTTGTTAGATTATCTCTGGGTAAAATATTTGCAGGACCCTGAACACTCTTCTTTCTCGGTATAGGTGTAATTACTCTTGGCGGTTTCTTATGATTCTTATAGAGGCAATAAGATACGATAATTATTATAATAATGAGTATAATAAAGGCGGCGACGGACGAGCAAATAACCACAATTAATCCCGTCTGCGTCTCTATCCAAGGTGTCTCTGACGACGATGTCGTTGGGTAAGGTTGAACCTGTTTTATATTGTAATCGGAAAACTCAGATCCAGTTATCGACGAACTAGGATCTCCAGTGTTCGTGTTTCCCCGCCAGGCAGTTAACAGAACATCTTTATCAATGAAACTCTTGGGATTGTCAACGTTAGATTGCAGATCACTATTAGAATCACTTAGAGCGTAAACGTATGCAGTTGTTCTGAAGTAAAATCGTTTTTATTAGTATTAATAGACATTATCTTTATTCTGCAATTGAAAAAATTGGGAAACTCACGAGGAAGATTGTAGTAATCTTCTTCTCGCTGTAACTGAACCGGAAACTGCTTCGCCACACTGATGAATAGAGGCGTTGGGATATTTAGGGGCAAGACTTTTCTTTAAACTTGCCAGAAACGAGTCAACTTTCTGATTAAACGAATCAGAAGCCATTTGGAGAACGAACGAGACGCAGACGGCAGTCTTGCTATAAGTATCAACTCTAACAAGAGCCTTGACAGCTTTCGAAGGGGTTGCCCCATCTGATGCGGTTACCGAAATTAAATATTTTTTACCCACAGCTGCAGTTTTCCCCGATTGGAAAGTCACAATTCCTTGAGTTGGATCCACCTTAAAAAGGCCTGATTCATCCGTTATTCCGTAAGTGACTTGTCCATTTAGACCATCGTCCGGATCAGTTGCTTGGAAGGCAAACAGCTTTTTATCGGCCTTCTCGTTATAGGCAGCTTCTACACTAAGGAAGGTTTTCCCGTTGAAGCTGGGAGCGTTATCATTTTCATCGGTTATATAAACAGTTACCGGGGTTGCTGTTGTTAGGGCCGGACTTCCTCTGTCCACAGCCAAAATATTAATTGTATACTTGCTCTGCTCTTCACGATCCAAAGCAATCTTATTTGTTAGTGATCCAGTTGTGGAGTCTATTGAAAATTTATTAGTTAAGCTACTATCCTGAATGGAGTAGGCTATCTCTCCGTTATTTCCTGTATCTTTATCGACGGCGCTGACTTGTAAAATCGATTTGGACGTAATTTCATTTTCTTTAATATAGCCAACGTAATTGCTTGTAACGAATGCGGGTTTATTATCATTTGCGTCGGTTATTGTTATTTGAACATTGGTTTCAGAGTATAATGAACCTTGGTCGGTTGCTCTTACAAGTAGCGTGTACATATCATTTATCTCCCTATCTAGTACTGCCTGAGGTGAAGTAGACAGATATCCCGTTACTGAATCCAATGTGAAATGTCCTGCTGGACCTTTAGAAGTTAGCTGAATAGAATATTGAACCACTCCATTCGATCCTAAGTCTGCATCTGTTGCCTGAATTCGCCCAATAACAGTACCACCTGCGGAATTTTCCAGAACGCTGAATTGATAGCCTTGACTGAACGATGGTACAACGTCGTTGTTGTCGGAAACGACAATATTAAGGGTTGTCGTTGCGGATCTTCTTGTTGAGCCAAAATCAGACGCTCGAACAACGACAGCGTACGATGCAATCTCCTCTCTATTAAGTACTTTCGCCAGTCTAAAGAGTCCAGTATTTGGATCCAAAGTAAAATCAAAGTTCGTATTACCACTAACAATTTCGTATTGTAATTTTCCGTTATTATAGCTATCTTTATCGTTTGCGTCAACGTCGAAAACGGTTGATCCAACAGTTGTGTTTTCGTACAAGTTTTTCGTATATGGTAAATTAAGGAAATAGGGATCGTTATCATTCACATCACCCACATTTACAGTCACTGTTGCTGTTCCTGTTCTGGGAGTTGTTCCCGCGTCGACTGCAATTACATTCAGAACATACTGACTTTTCGTTTCTCTGTCCAGAGGATAAAGCGTATCAATGAGTACTTCATTTGTCGCGACTGTTGTCAATCTAAAATGATTTTCAACATTTGTCGATGCAACGATAGAAAATGTTAATCTTGCATTATCCGAGGAATCGCTATCGCTGCAACTTAATTTTGTTACAGAAGTACCAACGTTAAGATTTTCAACTACTTCCACAGAGAAGTCGGTAGGTGAAAATATTGGATCGTTATCATTGACATCGTTAAGAGTTATTCTCACTGAACAGTATGAAGATTTTTTCGGGTTTGCTCCATCTTCTGCTCGAATAAGCAAGTTGTGTACAGATTTCGCTTCAAAGTCTAAAGTTGGACTGGCAATTGTGCTGATATCGCCGTTGTTTGCGTTGATTGTAAATTGGCTTGCGCCATCACCGCCTTGAATTGCGTACGCAACCGTTCCAAAAACACCAGAATCAGCATCATTAGCTTGGACTTTAAATACAGAGACGCCTCCATTTAAATTCTCGTTAATTGCAACGGAATATTGATTTTGTGTGAAAACTGGATAGTTGTCGTTAACATCAACGAGATTTATAGTAAGAGTCAGAAAATCGTAACGCGTTCCGCTAACTATAATTCCTTGATTATCGTAAACTGAAACATTCAATGTATAAGAATTCGGTGATGTATCATAGTCCAAAATTTGGGAGACGCTCAATTTTCCTGTGACGGGATCCATGACAAAAGTTGAGTCGCTAGGATTTCCAGATACAATACCGTAACGCATGATACCATAGGCTCCAGTATCTGAATCAGTGGCATTAGTATCATAGATTACAGTACCTACAGGAGTATCCTCTTGTAAGGTTAGAGCGTTTGTCTCTTCTGATAGAACTGGATAAAATTCGTTAACTGATAGAACATTTACAGTAATCCAGCATTGAGCTTTTAATTCAGGCGTTCCACCATCTGCAACTTCAACTTTCAATACGTAAACAGACTTCGTTTCGTGGTCGAGTTGTTTCAGTAGTCGTAATTTTTTCGTTGCATGGACAAAATCGAATGTTGAATCGTCATTACCCGATAAGAATGTAAAAGTGTGTCCATTATTGGGAGCTAAATCATCATCTGTGGTGGTTACTGTTAGAATTTCGGTATTCAGAGCAGTAGTCTCAACAACTGAGACAGTATAAGATGCAGGTGTAAATACAGGGTAATTATCATTATAATCGTCAACAACTATAGAGGCAGTTGTTGTTGCAGTTTTTACGTCTCCAAGAGAATCTAAGGAATCCTTTACTATTATGATCAGAGCGTAATTAGCTGTGGCTTCTCTATTCAGCGGTTGAGCCAGAAACAATTTACCATTGGTTTCATCTATGCTGAATTTGTTTTCGCTGTTTCCACCCGTGATAAAATATCTCAGTTGTTTATGAACGCCCTCGTCCGCGTCACTTGCCTGAACTGTTAAAATTTCAGCACCTCCAACAGCCATATTTTCATTAACATTTTTCACGTCGCTACTAGTTGGTGCAGTTATAAGGGGATCATTTTCATTTACAGGCTCCACTTCGACATAAACAACGGCGGTGGCGCTTCGCTTATCAGCTGCGTTTGTTGGATTATCACTTGCGGTTATTGTTAATTGATGAAATTTAGTAGTTTCGTAGTCCAAAGCAACCGAAGTGGTTGTGATAGCTCCAGTCGACGCATCAATTGTAAATATGGAATTAGCATTTCCATTTGTAATAGCGTAAGTTACCAAATTATTGGGGCTATCCGCATCGCTATCGGTACAAGAAACTGTGATGACAGGAGTTAGTGCAGAATTTTCTGGAAGAGATTTTGTATACGGTGCAGATGGACATGATGGAGATTTGTCATTAAAATCAGTTACGCTGACACTCAGAGTAGCTGTTCCAGTTTTCTGGTCAGCTCCTGTAGCTCCATCTACAGCCTTTATTGTTAAAACGTACTGGGCTGTTACTTCTCTATCGAGTGTCCCTGCTAATGAGACTCTACCATTGGTTGGATGAATAGCAAACACATTATTCGTATTTCCCGCGGTTATACTGTATGTAAGTGATCCGAATAGATCACTATCATCATCCGTCGCAACCACATCTTTTACAGACGTTCCAGAGGCATCATTCTCTACGACGCTTCCAGAATACGGAGAAGGTAAAAATGTGGGGGTTTCCTCGTTGATATTACTTATTGCAACATGAACGATAAGAGCCAAAGTTTTAGGTGTTGTTCCTTTGTCAGCCAGGGTTAGTGTAAGAGTATAGGTGGTCTTTGTTTCATAATCCAATTTAGTTTTATCTGCAATTGTAATTACACCAGCCGTTGTAGCACCAAAAAGACCGTCGGTATTTCCTGAATTTACTGTAAATTCTAAATCTTTGTTAATACCGTCATCATTGTCGCTGCACTGCGCTCCAAGATCAATCACTTGATCTCCATTATCGGCATTCTCTGCAATTGTTTGATAAAAAACATTTTTAGAACAAACTGGATAATTGTCGTTTTCATCGGTTATATCAATTGTTAGTGTAGCTGAACCAGTTCTCGCATTTGGACTGGGCGCTTTATCTATTGCGTGCAATGTCAATATATATTGTGCCGTGGTTTCTCTGTCTAGTTCATTTATAACTCTAACTTCGCCTGTCTTTGGGTCAATGTCAAACTTTCCGTTAGCACCAGAGGCAATTGAGTAAGCAAATTCCCCATCTATACCATCATCAGAATCTGTAGCAGAAATTGCTGCAGGAATAACTTGACCAATAGCGGTACTTTCTATCACGTTTTGCGAATAAGGTGCTGATGTAAAGGCAGGTGCTGCCTCGTTCACTCCAAGAATGTTAACCGTAACCATAACTACTGATGATAAAGATGTACCTCCCCCATCTGTTACAGTTATTTCAAAATTGTAAACTTTTTTAGTATCTTCGTAGTCGAACGAATTGCCCGTTTTCACAGTTACTTGTCCAGTTGAAGAAACAGAAAATTTTGCTATATCGCCACTCGTTAAAGCATAAGATAATTGATTGTTATTATTAAGACTGGCGTCTGCATCTTGACACTGCAAATTTGTTACAGTATCCCCGGGACTTATGCTTTCAGAAATTTCAACAGCAATTACTGCAGGCGTACAAACTGGAGGTTGATCGTTATCATCCGTAACTGTTAGGGTAAGAGTGGCAGTTCCAAATTTTGGTCCTGGATTTGTTCCAGAGTCTGTAGCTCGAATTACCACCGAATGAGTCGCTGCGGCTTCCCTATCGAGTTCTTTGAGGAGTCTTATTTCACCAGTTAGGGGGTCAATACCCATATACTCCGTATCACCAGACGTAATTGAATAAGACATTCCGTTCATTCCGTCTGGACCATCGTCCGTGTCTACAGCAGTTATCGTATGTATGACGGTGTTAATTGGTGTAGCTTCAGATTTTTGAATAGATAAAACGTTATTGGCTATGTTTGGTGTAATTTCATTGTAGCCTTCGATACCGATAACCACAGCAACCTCACTGGACAGTGGTCCGCCATCCTGCGCTCGAACTGTTAAAGTGAATGATTTCTCTGATTCGTAATCCAAACTCTGAGCAATTTTAATGCGGCCAAGACCATTTGAAGTATCTTTTATAATTTCCCATTTATTGTTTGTGTTACCACTTACTATAGAGTAGGTAATTTCTCCAAATGTCAACAAATCAGTATCTGTTGCAGTAACTGTTAAAACAGTACTACCAACTGCTGTATTTTCCGAGGTTGATGTTACATAAGCAGCTGGCGAAAAGACTGGTTTTTCATTTCGATCAAGTATAGTTATTGCTAGACTATGAGATGTTGTCTTTACAGCATCTCTCGTACCGGAATCTGTAGCAACTATGGTCAAAGTATAAGAGTCTCTCGTCTCCCTGTCGACAACGTCTTTTAGTTTTATAAGGCCAGTTTTCGGATCCATTTCAAAAGTAGTATCAGCAGGATTTATCGCATAAGTTATTGTATCAGCTGTATCAGCATCTGTAGCAGTAATTGTTAATATATCATTTCCTACAGGTGTATTTTCATAGAGATCGTGAGTGGTAGGCATTCCACCGAACACCGGAGCCGCTTCGTTAACGTCCAAAACATTAACTACGACAAGAACTGTAGTAGTAAGAGTTGGCGCTGCTCCTTGATCGGAAACTTTTACAATAATTGAATGTTGTTTTGATGTTTCATAATCGAGTGCTGTAGCAAGGGTAATAGCTCCTGTTCCACCGTTAATGGCAAATTTTCCAGTGCCTGCCACTCCATCCACAAAAGTTATTGAATATAAAAGTGTAGTTCCACTATCTGCATCACTGCATGCTGGGGTAACTATTTGAGTAGCAGGCGTGGTAGTAGCATCTTCTCGAATATTAACGGCGTATAAGCGAGGAGTGCAACTAGGCGTGTTGTCATTAACATTTCCTACATTGATTGTAACGGTCGTCGAAGCTTCTCTTGGAGTTGCGCCCCTATCTATGACTTTTACAGTTAAAGTATATGTTCTTTCACTTGGAGTTTCATAATCAACTGCCGCTTTTAACGATATAATGCCACTCTCAGAGTCAAGCGCAAATTTTACATGATTGGCCATGCTAAAATAAAAGCTCCCGTCGGCTCCATGATCATTATCTTGGCCAGTCAGCTGAAATATACTAGAACCAGCAGCTTGATTCTCTAAGATGTTTTTGGTATATGGAGTTGAAGTAAAACTAGGAGGATTATCATTATCTGCTGTTACTGAAATTATTACCGTACAAGATGAAGATTTAGCACCAGCAGCTCCTGCGCTATCTGTAGCAGTTATTTCAAGGGCATAAGATTTAACTGCGCTGTCATAATCCACCCCAGCATTTGTGACGGTAATCCAACCAGTTGTCGCATCTATGGCAAAGGCAGTTCCGGTATTGCCACTTGAAATGCTAAATCCAACTGTTCCATAATTATTGGTTCCTGGATCATCAGCGTCAGTTGCTGTTACTCTTACAACTTGTGTCCCTGATGTAGACTCTTCAAGTACTGTCGCTGAATATGAAGATGGATTGAAGACCGGTGCATTATCATTTGCATCTGTCAATGTTATAACAACTTGTGCTGTTCCAGATAAAGAACCTCCATCAGTAGCTTTTACCTTGAAAGTGTATGAAGTTGGGGCTGTATCTCTATCAACAGCCTGTATGAGACTTATATCTCCATTTGAAGAAGATATAGCGAATGGTGCGTAGGAGCCTGAGTGAAAAGCATATTCCACTTGACCATGAGAAGTATCTCCACTATCAGCATCATTAGCGGTAACGCTTACTACTACGGTACCAACACCAGTCGATTCCAGTAAATCCATAGGATAATTTCCTGAGCTAGTGAAAATTGGAGTTGCTTCATTTACTGGTCCAACAGTTATAATGCCATCAACTGTTCGAGATAATGTTCCATCCGAGATTGTTATTCTTAAGCTGAAAGACCTATCAGCAACAGGGACTTCGAAATCTAGTTGGGCCACAGTTTGAACCTGTTTGTTTAATAAATATTGTTGAAAAATATACTCTCAGTATTTGTAAAACACTTACAACTCCTGTTGTGGATACTTTAAATTTTGTAGCATCTCCAATTGTAAGAGTGTATGTTAGGGTCGTACTTGGATCAGCATCAGAACAAGATAGATCAATAACATCATGAGGGGATGCTGGAGACGCGGTAACAGATTCTAGAACTTGCTCATTGAAAGACACTACTGTACAAGATGGTGTACTATCATTAACATCAGTCACGGTAATAGCAATAGTTGTATCTGCTGAGTTTGTTCCAGCTTGTTCAGTAATTCTAATGCCCAAAGAATAAGACGCCACTGTTTCCCTGTTCAAAGTTGTGGCAACAGAAATTAAACCTGAGTCTGGGTCTATACTAAAAGCTCCTCCCGTATTTCCCGATTGAATAGAATAAACTCTCTTTCCATGAGGATGAGTATTGCCATCAGGGTCAGAACTGGAAGTTTGATAGACAGCTGATCCTACCACTGCTGATTCGGAAACTGGGCTTGTGTATGGTGCACTTGTCCAAACTGGCGGACCTTCGTTAACTGCCGTAACTTGTACTGTTACAGCAATTACAACAGATTTACCAGGAGTGTCAGCAATTTGTATAGACATGGTATGGGATGTTGTTGCTTCAAAGTTTAGAGCTGTTGTTAATCTCAATTCACCTCTCCCATGTGTTCCAGGGACGACAGCAAAATTACTATCACCAGTTATTGTAAATGCTAGCGCGGCATTAGTTCCATCGTCGGCGTCGCTGCATCCCAGGTCGCTTATTACCGTGAAAGGTAGAGATCCTGAAGCTGTCGCTTCAGCTTGCTGAAGATTATAGGCATAGGAGGTACAAATGGGACTATTATCGTTAGCATCAGTAACAACTACGGTAACAGTACCGATGGCCGGTGACGATCCTCCATCAGTTGCCCTTACGGAAATTTCATGCTTTTTATTACCTGTTGGTAAAGTATCATAATCTAATAGACCAGCCAATGTGATTTTTCCCGATGATTGATCAATTGTAAATTTAGAAATTCCATTATTAGTTACTGAGAGGATTGAATATTCAAGGTCTCCTTGTGGACCATGATCATCATCTGTAGCTATATAAGTAGCTATGATTTGTCCTATTGCAATGGACTCGGTGAATGAATAACTAGGATTTGAAGCAAAGGTTGGATTATTGTCATTTTCAGCCGTAAGTGCAATAGAAACCCCAACGCTGATTGTATCTCCAGTTGCGGTAACGTCGACTATTAGATTGTAGGTTTTTGTGGCAGAATCGTAATCTAAGCCTGTAGAAGGAGCTGGTACCGTACCCTTGTTTACCACTGTAATCACACCAGTGTTGCTATCTATTTGAAAAGCTGTTCCAGTGTTTGATGGGGATTGTATTGCATAAGATACAGCAACACCATCTGGATCAGAGCAGTCTAGATCAGCTACAGTAGTTCCAGCAGCAGTAGTTTCGGATATTTCTTTTGTTATTTGCCACGAATTTGCATTGCAAGTTGGTACATTGTCGTTAACATTAGTTACAGTTATTGTTACAGTTGCAACTTGACTCTTTACCGGAGAACCTTTATCCTTTGCAGTGATTTGAAGAGAAAATGACCTCTCTGCAACTGTTTCGTAATCGACCGGTTTAGCCAATTGAAGAGCTCCGGTGGAGGAATCAATTGTAAAGAAATTATTAGGATCTGAAGCAGTAGACTTTTCCCAAACAATGACGCCAGCATCATCGAAATCGTTGTCAGTCACTGATAAAGTTTTGAATACAACACCTACACCTTGACTTTCGGGAATCTGGTAAAAACAAATGAATGCTTTAGTTCATTAAATCTTCTTCATTGAAAA
The DNA here is from genome assembly GCA_904063045.1 of Dimorphilus gyrociliatus. Lineage (NCBI taxonomy): Eukaryota > Metazoa > Annelida > Polychaeta > Dinophilidae > Dimorphilus > Dimorphilus gyrociliatus. Next base: position 696,824 of record CAJFCJ010000005.1, read on the forward strand.
ACTATAATTACCGGTAATGATATTGTTGTTCCATCGTTGAACGACGGAGTAAAGTCGTTAACTGAAGTTATTGCAATGTAGACAGTTGCAGTTCCGGATCTGATAGGTGATGTTCCATCAGTCACTCTAACAACTAATTGATAAGAAGCAGCATCGTTTGTTGTAAGATCTGGTTCTATTGCAGTTTGAAGGAGTAAGACTTTCGTATCTCCTGTTTTCAGCCCGAATTTTGTAGTGTCCCCACTGACAATTGTATAAGTAAAAGTTGGAGTAGATTTATCGCCATCAGACGTTCCGGTGAATGTATGTAGGGTGGCGCCAGGGGTTGACGTTTCCGCCACTGGCACATGATAAACAGTACTTGAAAATTTGGGATCATTATCGTTGTAATCTTGAAGGTTTATTGTAATAGTTTTGTCCGTTGGATTCTTAGGAGTGGCTCCCTGGTCGCTCGCTCTAATTACTAAAGTAAATGATGTAATTGGCGTTGCATCATCTGCTTCGAAAATTCCTGTCGTTTCAACATCTCCGGAGACAGGGTCAATTCTGAATAGACTTATTGCCGAGTTGGAGGAAGAGTCTAAAGCTGACACTAGTGAATAAATTATTTGACCGTCACCGCTAGCCGAGCTATCCTGATCAGTTGCTGTAGCAGTAAAAATTGAGTGACCAGATCCAACGTTTTCTAGAATAGAATGAGTTGAAGTAAATGATCCCCAAACCGGTGTATGTTCATTTACTGGATTTACAAGTACAATTATTTTAACGGTAGCCACTTGAACAGGAGCATTTCCGCCATTGTCATTAATTGTTATTGTAAGTTCGTATCTAGATTTTGTTTCATAATCAAGTGCTGTAGCTGAAGTTTTCAACTAAAACGTGTAAAAAATAAAGAATTAGTTTGAAACGAATGAAAAATAAGCGTCTAAATGGTATTTTACATCAGCTCCAGTAGCTTTTGATACTATCTTGAATTTAGCTGTTGGGTCGTCATTGGAAATCGTATATGAATGAATAGTTCCGAAGGCACCTGAATCGGCATCGGAGCACAATATTTCTTGTACAGGAGTATCTGTTTCCAATTGAAATATTATATATAGAATACTCTACGTAGACAGTATAAGACAAATCTTACTATCAGGAGAATTTTCATCCACATTTGCAACATAAACTGATTGTGTACATGTTGGCTTGTTGTCATTAGAATCGACAACATTAAAGGTAGCAACATAGTCAACCTGGACATTTAAATCGTTTTTATTTTTTTAAATAAGATTTTAAGCATTAAAAATTATTTTAAGCAAAACTGACTGTTTTCACTGGCGATCCTGCATCTGAGGCGCGTACTGTAACTGCGTATGTTGTTTGTGTCTCGTAGTCAAGTGATTTGGCAAGAAAAATTTCTCCGGTTGAAGACGAAATTGTAAAGTAATCAGCGCCACTATTTGTAACTGATATGATTTGATAGGATAGTGATCCATCTGCTCCATGATCAGCATCTGAGGCCGCATATGTAAGTATAGAATAACCAGCTATACTTGTTTCAGCCACATTCTCAGCTGCTGGATTTGATGCGGTAGGGGTGTTGTCATTTATTCCAGTTAATAAAATGGTTACTGGTATATCAACGTAATCACTACCCCCAGTCACTCTCACAACTAGGGAATAGAATTTGGTAGCTGAATCGTAATCCAAAAGTGTGGCTCCAGATCCTTGGTCTTTAACCTTGAGGCTACCTGCAGCGGAGATTTCAAAAGCAGATCCACCACCACTTTGAATAGCATACGTCATGCTTTCTCCTTCCGGTTCGGTACAATCAATTAGTACTACCTAAACGAAAAATTGACTTTGAAGATCAGATAATGGACACAAAAAAAACAAATTATATATTACTTACTTGAGTATTGGCAGCCGTATTTTCGGCCAATACAAGAGTGTGAGTGTATGATGTACAAGTTGGCGCCTTATCAGAAACATCAGTAACACTAACCGTTAGTGATACTGTCGCAGACAGAGATCCTGAATCTGTTACTTTATAGTTCAATGAAAAGTACTTGTTGGGCGTAAGAGTGTCATAGTCTAACGCTTTTCTCAAATAAATATTTCCATTTGTACTGTCGATATGAAAGTATTCTCCAGTATCCGATCCTGCTACTTTGGTAAAAGTTAAGACATCGCCATAGTCGGCATCACTGGCGGCAACTGCTCCAATTAGATCGCCTACTGATGTAGTTTCCGGAATCTATAATATGAACGAAAAGAAAAACAGTTTAAAAAAGCATTAATTATTATTGCATATATTACTAACAGAAATATCGGCTGGACTTGGAGTTGTAAATGATGGGCCAGCATCATTTGTTGGTGTAATTGTTATATAAGCAACAGACTGAGACGTCTGTACTCCATCACCAACAGTACAAAGTAATGTATATTTAGTTGTTGGAGTTCCACCACCATCTAAATTGAATGCTGCCAGTGTTTGAATTCTACCCGAACTTGTAATAGAGAATTTTGACAATGCAGCACCACTTGATCCAGTTAAAGAGTATGAATAAATTGCCGTCGTTGCATCATTGTCCGTGACGACAACATCTAAAACACTTGTTGAAGGTGCGGAATTTTCCGGAATTGCAACATTATAGACATTAGAATCTAAGGATGGTACTTCATCGTTAACATCTTGAACGTTTATCCTAATACTGGTAGTTGTTGCAGAAGCGGCTGGTTTAGTTCCCCGATCACTTGCTTTTACAGATAGCGTATAATATTCAACCCCTACACCAGTTCCGTCTCGTTGAAGTTGACTGCTAGTCCTAATAATACCAGTTTTGGGATCGCAGCTGAAGTGTGCCAAAGACGATGTTGATCCGCCAACTGGTTAAAGAGTATAATTAATAATAAATATATGTAATAATGTACATAAAATATGGTAATTCATTTTCTTACCTAAGGTTGCAGTAGTTGACTCTATTGTGAATACTATTTCAGAATCTATTTCCCCGCTTCGATCACTATCAGATGCCGCCAGCGTGAGAACCAATTGACCAATATTAGCTGCTTCAGAAACATCGTACGGGCTACTTAAAGAACCCCAAGTTGGAGAATTATCGTTTACCGGCTGGACATCTACTATAACTTTTATGGATGAGGTCAACCGAGGAGTGGCACCACTATTATCAGTCAAGAAAAGAATTAACTCGTAATGAGACTTTGTTTCGTAATCCAGGGCTGTACTTGTTGTCCTCAATCTTACACCAGAGGAAGTGTCAATTGCGAATTTGGCAGTACTATCGTCGCCGCTGTTTATCGTATAGGCGAAAGCGCCCGTATTTCCTACTGTGTCGGCATCAGTACAACCAGTGATAACCGTGACGTCAGTGTTAGCGGCAGAGTTTTCGTCAATTGTAGCTGCATAAAGTTCTGTAGTACAGCTAGGAGCATTATCGTTTACATCATCAATTGATACTGTTACTGTTCCCGATCCCTGCAATAAATAGGTGATATAATAATCAAAAAGAGAAACTGGTATATATTATTATATTTATATTTATTTACTTGAGCACCTCCTCCATCTGTTGCAACAACAGTTAACTTGAAAACCTTAGTCGCCGCTTCATAATCCAAGCTGGAAGCTACTGCTATTTCTCCAGTTGCTTGATTTATTTGGAAAAGAGAAGCACCAGTGCTTGGATCAACAGCGCTTATTTCATATTTGACAACATGATGTGGATCTGCATCATCATCACTAGCTGCATAAGTTGTTACTGAAAATCCAACAGCTCTGTCTTCAAGTACATTTACAGTGGGATTCGACGGAAATGATGGTGTTGTATCTTCGTTTATAGGCTGAAGGGCAATGGCAACAGGGATATTAATTGTATTTGTACCGTCTGTAACGTCAACAACTAAATTGTAAATTTTGGGTTTTGCCGCGTTATCCCAGTCTAGTGCAGTAGAACCAGACTTGTCAGCTATTGTAATAACGCCCGTTGAGGAAATATCAAATGCAGTATCAATATTTGTAGCTGCTTGAATTGAATAAGATAAAGCGTCATCATCATTGCAGTTAAGAGTGGCAGCAGTAAATCCAGACGCAGCATTCTCATTGACTGTGGCGCTGAGAGCAGGAGGGGTGCAGGAGGGAATTACATCGCTTACGGGAGTAACTGTTACTGAAACTGTTGTACTGCCAGTATTCTTCGATACCCCATTATCTACTGCATCCACAATGAATGATATCACTTTAGTTGCACCCATTGTGTCATAATCGACCATCTTTTTAAGATAGACTTCTCCCGACGCACCAACTCCAAAGTAATCACTTGAATCTCCACTACCAGTTCTCTCCGAGTAAGTTAATGCGGCATCTCTTCCGAAGTCTCCATCAGTAGCAGCCACAGTGAAAAGAGTTGCACCTGCTGTCTGACTCTCTGGCAGATTATGAGTGTAAGGATCAGTTGCAAAGTTTGGAGTGTTATCATTATTTCCAACAATTGTTATAATGACTGTAGTTGTTGCAGTTTTAGCAGACGATGCCTGATCAGTTGCTTTAATTTCAAGTGAGTAGGATTCAACTTTCAAAGCATCGGGATCGAAAACGGTATTGACTTTTATAGTTGCCACATCACCGCTGCTTGTTTGTTTAAATTTTGTAGTATCTCCTCCAGATATAGAAAATGTATATGAATTTGTCTTATCGCTATCAGCAACCGTAACTGTTGTAATTACTGCGTCAGCAGCAATAGCAGTCTCCGCTAAATTCGCAGTATAAACAGATTTCGAAAATGCTGGTTCAAATTCGTTCACATCGTCGACGTTTACAGTAAAACTAGCGGTTGTCGACAATGAACCTCCGTCGGTGACTTTAACGACCAACGAATAATAATCTGTAGTTTCTCTATCAATGAAATCTGCTGTATATACTTTTCCATTGGATGCATCAACGCGAAATTTTGTGGCCACGTCAGTATTAGACATATCTTTGGCAGAGACAAGAGCAAATGTAAACTGTCCATGGCTGGTTGAAGAATCATCACTGTCGGATCCGCCGAGTGTTAAGAGTTCAGTACCAGGTGCGCTATCTTCTCCTTTGTTAATGTCACCAGGGGTGGGCGAAAAGGTTGGCGTATGTTCGTTAACGGGTAAAACGGTAACTTGAACAGTGGTTGTTGCAGTGTTAGTTCCTGCCGCACCTGGAGTTCCATCAACTAAACGAATAACCAATGCGTAGATTTTAGTCGTCTCAAAGTCCAATTGGTTTGCAGTTGTTTGTATAAGTCCGCTAGCCGAGCCGATTTTAAATTTATTTGAACCTGAATCATCTCCACCCGTTATTCTATTATTTGTGTTAAAAAGAAAATGCCCATTACAAACAAAATATGTATAAAGTTTTAACTAATGAAAATTCCTTACGCAAAATTCAATGCCACATTAGCTCCACTAGATGTGTGATCACCGTCGGTGCAAGTTGTTGATAAATCAATTACATTTGTATCAGCCGCTGAGTTTTCATTTGCAGTTGCATAGAATTTATTAAGAGTACAACTAGGTGTGTTGTCGTTCACATCCGTTACGGATACTGTTGCAGTTGAGCTAGCCTATATATATATATATAAAAAGAATTGATATCAAGTTCCTATGGACAAAAAATGTAAAATATTTCTCTAAAAACTAACAAACAGTCCTGCTCCATCAGTTGCTTTTATGGTAAGTTTATAGATTTTATCCGATTCGTAATCCAAAGTTTGAGCAAGAATTAGGGCGGCCGAATGTTGATTTATTTGAAATTTATCGATTCCACCAGATATATCCACTGAAACAAAATGATTAATTGTATATTCACTGTATCATTATAGTAGTATAGGACTGAATTTTGAATAGCTTTTTTTTCCATTCAAAAAGTTGTTTACCTGCTTCAATTGAGTAGGTTGTCACTGAGTGGGGAGCGTAATCTGCATCGGTTGCAGTAAAGGAAGTTATACTATGGCCAATAGCCGAGTTTTCGGAAACAAGAAAGGTTGCTTGAGCAGTTGTATACGAGAAAACTGGTGTGTGTTCATTAACACCTAAAAAAGAATTGGCAGTTAGACACAACAATTTCAGAATATTTCCCAATTTTGATAAACCTGTTACTTGGATGGTTACTGGAATATCCAATGTTGAACTACCCGATGTTACTCGTACAGTCAAGCTATAGAACTGGTTAGCAGAATCATAGTCCAACGCTGATTTGGGTAAAAAATATCTTAATATATTAAACTGGTAGCATATTAGATATGACGTAATACAAGATTGGGAAAATGATAGTAGAATTCCTACCTTTTGCCAAAGTAATAATACCGCTGGAAGGATTAATAGCAAAATCCGTATTGGTGTTTCCGCTTATGATAGTATATGTAGGTGTCTCTGAACTGTCGGCATCGGAACAAGATATTGTAACACCCACCTGTTGAAAGTAATGTACAATTGAAAGGTCAAGGTCAAACAGGAAAACTTGGTTTTCTTTTTAAAAAAAACCTAACGAAAATAAGTTAACTTACCGCAGAATTAACGGCGTGGCTTTCAGCCAAACTTATGCTGTGCGAGTAGTCAGTGCATATAATATTTTCGTCAGAGGAGTCCAAGAGGGAAATACTTTGGGTAACAGTACCAGTTTTCGAATTAGGATTTGTTCCATCATCTCTTGCTTCAATAACAAGATTATAAGAAGCAGTTGATTCTCTGTTTAGAGTTTTTGCGGTTCTGATCTCTCCCGTTGAAGGATTGATAACGAATTCCGAGTTAGTATTTCCGGATGTAATGACATAGGTTAAGGTTCCGTCTGCTCCAGAGTCGTCATCGCTAGCAGTAAGAGTTATGACTGCCGAATCTATAGCTGTATTCTCAGCAAGCTAGAAAAAACAAAAAAAAGATTCTCCTCTCAAACAATGTCATTAATGGAATGATAAGAAAATAAAGAACCAACAGGTTGTGTCGAAGTTGCAGAGAAGGTAGGGGCGAAATCATTTTTGGAAGTGACGTCAATATGGACTGTAACAGTTCCTGTTAATTCTGTTGCTTGTCCGTCTTTCGCAATAATTACTAAGTCGTACGAAGATGGATCCAAAGTTCCAGCATCTAGATTTATTACACTGGCGGTAGTGGAAAGAAGGCCTCCGGAAGTAAGTGAAAATTTTGCAGCAGAATTTCCATGACCGGACGCAGGGAAGGCGTATGTAATACTATTTCCGTCAGCGTCGGTTGCCGCCAATTGAGCCACAGAAGTACCTGAAGCACTTCCTTCCTCAATTGTCTTTACTAGATAGTTGTCGCTAATATTATAAAAAATTAAAACGAGCAAATATTAACTAGATCTCGTTAAGCCAATTAAGCTAATATTTTCATTATGATGCTCACCTAAAAAAAGGTGCGTGTTCGTTGACGTCGGTAATAGAAACAGTTATTGTCATTGTAACAGATTGAGGTGTAGAATCGGTATTTTCGGCTTTTACATTCAATAGATATTCATCAACTCCATTTGCAGCATCGTCCCTATCCGTTAAAGCTGACGTCTTTAAAAGTCCTGTCATTGAATCTAGAGTAAATGTTCCAGCGGCCGCCGTTGTTGCTGCTCCTTTTTTCTTTTGAATAGATATTATACCAAATCGAATAGTTGCATCGTCTGACGAAGTTGGTAGATCTACGTCGTTCGCAGCTAGCGTTGCTACGCTAGTACCTATCGCTGTATTTTCTGCTAACTGATAAAAGGCAGGTGAAGTATAGGCTGGAGTAAAGGTTCCCCAAGTTGGGGCATTATCGTTTAGAGGCAGAATCGCAACGTACACGGTAACAGATGAAGTTTGTTTAGGACTGACGTTACTATTATCTACCATATTTATAACTAAAGTGTAGGAAGACACTGTTTCATAGTCGGTCGCACTAGCAGTTGTTTTAACTTGAATTGGCGATGATGACGTATCCAATGAGAATTTTCCGCTGTCTCCAGTTAGAGTATAGCTTATTGTTCCAAAATTGCCGCTCGTATCGGCATCCGTACAAGTAAGGGCCTGCACAACGCTGCCTAATATGTATTTAAAACAATTGCTTAGTTGATTATAAATGGAAGAAACTTTGTTCGTTCACCTGTTCCTACGTTCTCATTAACGACAGCATTATATATGCTTTTATCGCAAGTAGGTATATTGTCATTGGCATCGTCAAGAGTGACGGTTAAGATTTTTGTATCCTATAAAAAGAGACAAAAAAAGTGAAAACAACTAACGTTGGGCTTAATCTAGACTATTCTAGATTGGGAATAATTTTTTTACCGAATTTCCAGCTCCATCTGTTGCTTTGATACTTAAAGAATAGCTAGTTGGTGAGGTGTCGTAATCTAAAGTATCCGCAACGCGAATCTCTCCATTTTGTGGATTAATAACAAATTTTGCCGGTGTTCCAGCTCCACTTAATAATTCGTATAGCACAACATTATGGGGGGCTCTATCGGCGTCAGCCGCCACAAAAGTAGAGGTAACTAAATCTCCAATACTAGCCGACTCTGCAACATTTACACTGCTGGCTGTTAACAACGGATTATTATTGTTAACTGGATTCACAGCAACTGTCACTGGTATATCTATATAATCACTGCCACCCGTTACTCTGACTGTCAATTGAAACAGTTCTGTGCCGGCATCATAGTCGATAGCTGAAGAAGTTGAAACTGTAATTGCCCCCGTACTGGCGCTCAAAGCAAATGCATTTCCAGTATTTCCGGACGGACTACCCCAAGCATAAGTGAGCGAATTGTCATCAGTGCAACTCAGAGTAACCACCTGTGTTGTGTTAATAATTTAACAATGAGTATAAATATATATATATACTGTTTATAGAAAATTTATTCAAATTACAGATCCAGTCGTTTTCTCGTCGATCGAGACTGAATATGATGCGGGATTGCAAGACGGTTTTGAATCTAGTACATCCGAAACTGTTACAGTTAAATCTGCCGTAGCTGTATTCGACCCATCCGTTACGTGAAGCTAAAAAAGAAGTAAATTAAGGAAATTCAAAAGAAAATCTTTATTTTCATCAGACGCTTATTTATCATTTATATCTTACGGCTAATGTGATTGTTTTGGGACTGATTGAATCGTAATCAACAGGCTTTTGTAGTATTACATTCGCTTGGTTCGACTTTGATTCGATAAGGAAATAGTTGTCAGTGTCTCCGCCTTTTTTTTGTAAATTAAGATAACAAATTATTATTATTCTATGGGAAAACTATGGGAATTTCCCCTTAATAAAGTAAAAAAATCGTATACTTTGTTTGGTATAGGCAAGAACGGCGTCGAAATCTTGATCAGTGGCCGAAATTGATTTAATTGTCGTTCCAACAGTTGTATCTTCTGGCATCTATTCAATATAAATGTATTTTAGGTTATATCGATATTTGATATGATTTACTCTAATTATATTATTCACTTACTGTATGAGTGTATGTTGCGGAAGCAAATGTTGGATTTTTGTCATTTACACCAGCAACGCTGACGGATACCGTTGCAGTTGTTATTAGAGCGGATGACGAACCGTCGGTAACTAATACAATAAGTGTGTAGGTCTCACTATCTGGACTTCCATCTTGGTCGGGGTCTATTGCTGATGCAAGAGAAATTGTACAGGTTGATGCCGCAAATGAAGCAGAAAATTTTGAGAAAGTTGACTGTAGGCTGCAGCCGATAGTTTTTGTACCATCGCTATCGGACGCTGTCAAGGTGGCGATTGCGCCCGAACTCGCATCCTCAGTTGCAGTAACGGACTGAAGAATTGGAGTGACAACCGGAGAAAATTCATTGTAGTCAGTAACCGATATTGTTATAGTTGTCTCAACCGATAAACGACCGGTAGTAGGATTATCCCTGGCTTTTACTGTTAATGTATGAGTGGTTGAAGTCTCATAATCCAGAGCCTTTTTTAATTGCATTTTTCCCGTTACGGGATCAACATTAAAATAGCTGATGGACGACGCTCCCGAACCTAAACGGAACATTTTGGTTTTCAGAAACTATTAGAATGTTCACGTTAATAAACAATGTAATAATGAATCGAACCGTCTACGGCGGTTGTCAATTCGTAGACAACATCTCCATGACCGAGATTGCCTGTATCTGCATCATTTGCGGTTAGGGTCATAATTAGAAATCCAACAGCTTCATTTTCGGATACAGGTGTATTGGATGGAGTAGTCTGCCAAACAGGTGTATTTTCGTTGACAGGAACAATATCAACGATGACTGTACCCGTAGATTTCAGACTACCAGAATCCGCACACTCAACTAAAAGGGTATATAGGGGATTTGTCTCATAGTCAATTGCGGTAGTTGTCGTCTGTAGAAGTCCGTTGGATGAGCCGAGTGAGAATTTTGCACTAGCATCATCACCACTTTTGATTGTATACGTGATAGTATTAAATGAAGACGATAAATCATTATCAGTGCAAGCGAGAGTTGCCAAAGACGTGGCTGATAATTAGAAAAGTATCTCTAGAAGGGAGCCGACCATAACAAATGAATAAAGTGTAATATTACCTGTTGTTAACCCTTCCGTTACTTGAACGTAATAGGCTGCTTGACTGAAACGTGGCGTATTATCATTAGCATCGGTAATACTAACAGTTAACGTTGACGTTGCAGTATGGGAATTTCTATCAATTCCCAAAATTGTGATTGTATCGTAACATTTACAGGCAACAGCGCTTAATGATTCGTAGTCCAAGGTGGCTGCAGTCTTAATTTCACCGGTTGTAGGATTGATAGCGAATTTATCGGCGTTGGTTCCTAAACGTAAAAAGATAAGGGGAAAGTGGTTATTGGATCTATATAAATGTTTGAACTGTCTGTGTATAGGATATATATTATAAAACAAAAGTATTGTGTACCGGCTAACGAATAAACGAGATGACCGGTGTCTTCAGCATCGCCGTCTGTTAGGCCGATAGCGTTGTCTAGAGTTAGAACAATACCCGGAGCCTGATTTTCCGTTACAGTTGAAACATAAGTGGGGTTACCCAACACTGGAGTTTCATCGTTCCAGTCGTTAATTTGAGCAGTAACGGTAAATGTGCTCGTTGACGGCGCCGTATCCGAAACCCTTAAAAAATATTTCATATTATTTACGAAATATGTAAATTATTTAATATCACTAAACAGACATAACAATATTTTTATTCTCATAACGTGTAGTACGGATTATCTTTTAATAGAATTATTTAATAACCTACTTGAAGTGCCACTAATCTCCACCCACCATTCGCCTTAAAGAAGTAATTAAGTTAACGGAGGTGGCTATGTCCTAGAAAAGGGTTTCTTTTTATGATTTCTTAAAACTAATTAATATTCAACATACTTTCGTAGGGCGAAAGAGTAAAAAAAAAAAGTACTTTGTACAATCGGTAAACATAGTTTTCTCTTTTAATTACACATGTTCAATAGTATAAAGTTTACTTTCGAAACTTACCAAACCCTAAAAATCGACACGAACAAACATAAAATATTGACATTTTTACAACTAAACTAGACGGAAAAAAAGAATTCTTTTTTTTTTTAAAAAAAATTCAATATATCGAATAAAGTTAAAAAACGACCTTTTTTCTGGTTTTTTTTCAAATATTCAAGGCGGGGGGATTCAAGAGTGTTATTGAATTATTGTTTCTCTCTCTTATTAAATTGGATATATTGTATAACTTACTCGTAGGTTATTGTATAAGAAGTTTCTCCAGAGTCGTAGTCAAATGTTACACTACTCCTTTGTTGAACAGTATAAGTGTTGGAAGATGATACGACTTCAAACTTCGTATTTACGCTGGCTGGTAATAGGGTGACTGTTACAGCTCCTACACTTGCTGTCACAGTGAATACATCCGAAAAAGTTAATGCACCGGATGGAAGAGCATATTTATTGTTTTCGGTTAGTTGGATGGTTCCTCCCGGCGATCTATTCAAGGTAATCGCTGAAAAAAACGAACATGAAAAAAATTTAAAAAAAAGAACAAAGCAAAACTATATCCAACTTACATTGAAGATGAGGTAGAAAAAGGAGATAAATAGCTAATAAAGTGAATTTAACTTTGGAGGATAAGAGTTGATAAGACATTTAAATTGATTTATTCATTTATCAAGTGATTCTTTAAAAAGTAAACGCAAAATATAAAAAATAAAATTAACGAAAGGTAGGCTCTAAAAGTTTTTTAGCACTGTCGACTGAGAATAGTTTAATAACTGCCAGGATTTGCTTAGTGCTTGTTTAAGCTATATTCCAGAACTAGTAAATATAGGCCTGTATCTAAAATTTTGTTATTATATACTTTATTCACAAGCTTCTTGTCTAATAAATTACTAATCCAGCTAAAAACAAGTTTGGTCTGAACGACTGTTCGAGTTCAATACCCGAAATTAGAGGTTTCATTAAAATATTATAGAACAATTATATTAAAATTTCTTGATGGTCAATAGGTTGAATGACCGGAAATTAAAATTTTCCTTCAATCAAAAGTCTTTCGTTTCTTAATAAATGTAATTAAACAACTAATTATTTATTGTTTAATCGATTTATTTAAAGCATCTATGTAAATTCAAGATCTAGACCCTCCTATTGTCCTCCTTACTTATTAACTCGAATAATTAGCAATAATAATAAACATATTAATAATAGAATAGCTACTCAATACGATAATTAAACATAATTATATCAATCAAACTTTTTTGCTACATAAACAGTCTTATAAACAATTTTCAAGACCAAATCTTTTAATATATTACAGAGTTTGTATTAATAATTTAATTGTTGATTGTATTTCAATCGGAAGACTCAAAGAACAACAACGTTATAACGATTCAGCGCTATATTAATGACAGTGGGTTCCTTTTCGAAGTAAGGCTAAACTGATTAGTATTCTTATCGTATCTATAGAAATCTTGGAACAAGCTTAGTGAAATGACACTTTTATCCAAGATTCTTATGGGAAAGGTTTAATAACAATAGAATTGACAATAATAATAATAATTACGTAATTATGTAAGATATTTTCTACTCTATTCTCTTTTTTTGAATTATGACGATAGAGTAGCTTGCGCAATCGGATCGAACTCTTTTAACTGCTTATTTTGGAAATAAACAAAATATCGCTATTGGTAATCGCTTATTGAAAGCTGACAAGTTGGTCAAGTTGATTTTTTATAGAGAGAGGGAGAAAAAAAAAAAGCCCTACGTATTTCATCGATTTGAGGAGAAATGAATCAAATAGTTAATGGGTTAATTCATGACTGTAACCTTCGCTAAGATCATGACCCTTTTGGGAAATTACTCTTTCCCAGGTAATTTATTACTTGTGATTTCTAGCTTTAAGAGCATGTACTCCCGTCATCAAAGCGGATAGCAGATGGGGATGTTGAATTGATTATGATAGCCCCTGTGGCAATCTCGAAAGAGAGTACTACTAAACTTCTCTAACAATATCACTATCCTTGTCTTTCTAGAATTTCTAAACAGATGAATAAAAGGAGCGAGCATAACTTGTAAGGTTTGTACAATTAGTTGAAAAATGTGAACAATTTTTGATCGATAGAAAATATATTCTCCCCTTTTCCTAATTGGTTGCGAATAACAATTTTAAGTTGTTTTACAGTAAATATCCACTTTATAGCTTTATAAAAGAGTACAGAGTGGATTTATTGGAAATTTCCATTCTTCAAATATGTTTCTTCTAATTAACAGTTAAATGCAAAGTAGTCTCTTTTTAACCTCTATAGTATAGACTTTTTAAAGAAAATAGGCCAACAAAGTTACCATAATAATAATGATGATGATAGCAACAGAAATAATAGTGACAAATAGTTTAAATTTCAATGCGTATAGCACTTTTTCGGGAATTTTCATTTCTTCACCGTTGCAAATACAAAACACTCGAGTGGGCGAGAGCTATGTGTTTTCATAATAAAATAGTAGATATTAATCTTTTTATTTCTTGTTAATCCTTTGTGTTATTTGTCTACCTATCAATTCTTTTAAACTCTTCTATCTGTTGCCAAACTTTTATCAAATTAACAGCTAATGAAATGATAAATCTGAAGTTGTTTGCATTTTTATCGGAAAATGAAAGTAGATAAGGTAATGATTGATGAACAACAGAAGGGATAAACTACTAAAGTTAATTGAATATTGCTTAAATAAGCTATCTAGTTTTTAATTCCTTACTGTTGAAAAGTGAGTTAACAAAGTAAAAAAAAATACGTAGGCGCTTTTATTATCTATTAACAGTCGAATACTTGGAAATGAAAAGAATATGTTAATGTCCGCTGTTGCTAGACTAGATGTCAGTGTTGGTTTACGTGTAATTTACCAGGAGAAATGTAATTGTTTCACTTTTAGCAATCGCAATACACATATTTACCTAGATAGAGAGAAGAAGAGATAGAGATAGAGAGAGAGAGAGAGAGATAGAGTTCATATCTGTATCTACATATCTCAATGAATTATTTCTCTTTATAATGAGATTTATTACTGTTTTTTTCTCTTAAAAGTAACAATAAGTTTGAGTTTTATTAAAGGTTTTATTTATATAGATAAATAGCTAAGTCGTTGCAAGGTCAAAGAATGTTTTAAGCCTATTGTTTTCCTTGTTGAGTAAATTAAATTGATGAAAATTCACTAAACATGACGCTTTTCAATGCAGGAAACAATCCAATAGATCTTTATTATTAATAATTTAAGGCTGATGTCATATCACGGAGATTAATAAATTCCTCAATGGGCGCAATAGTCTTTCATTTGTACGACAATTCGTTCAGCTGCCTGACTATTTATAGCTCATCCCTCGACAGGAAGTCTAACCGAAGGCTTTTTTCGGGAGAAAATATTGTTGTTGTAGATAATTGCTGCCATTATATAAGCGTATGAATCTGCTTTTTCGCCCCTAGACTTAATTTACTAAATAGACCTTTTTGATGTATACCTTGAATAGAAAATGTCAGCATATTAAATCTGCAAACTGATTTTTATCAACAAACAAGCAAGCCTACAAGAGGAGAGGTTTTTAAGCCGATTAAAGTCAAACTAAGAGTTTGTCTTGTTTACATTTCAATTTATCTATCTTCCAAAATCTGAATGAAAAAGCGAAATTTAAGGGCTATTCGTTATTTCGGTTAGGTCTCTGGACACCTATTAGACCTATATCTTTCTCTATTATGTTACTAGAAGGAAATCTAAAAGTTTCCAACACAATCATATATTATTCTTGAGTTTTAACATTGTAAAAAGAATAATATACTTTTAAGAAAGAGATTTAACCAATCGTATATAATCCCTTATTATTAGAATATAAAGTATACTGTATATTGTATACATAATAATTATGAGTCATATTTGTGCAAGATTTAGTTAGCTTTATAAAGAAAAGATCGTAATCGTTTTGTAAATATGATGTTATCGTATTAATAAAACGACATCTCACTTTGTTATTGTAGAGTTTTCTTGTTGAACGAATACAATATTATTGGAAGCATTAGAGTATGAAAAGACTGGAATATTTTAAATAATTTAACTTACTTTAGCTGCAGTTGTTTTTATTGTTTGTTGTTTGTTTATTATTATTGTTTTCTGTTGTTTAAAAATATTTACTGAAACGTGATCGTTTTAACATCGTGACCAATAGCTGCATGCGTGTATGTATGTATGTGTGTGTGTGTGTGTGTGTATGTGTCTCAGTGCGTGTTTCTTTCTCTCTCTCTCTCTCTCTCTCTCTCTCTTTCTCTCTAGAACGGTATCATTGCTTTCGCAAATATGAGACATCTAATATTAAACTATCCATGAGATAATAAAATCGTGTTTGTCATAGAATGAAAGAAGTTACTGTTGATGCGAGCTATGATCTTTTGTTTTCTTTTTATTTATGCAGCATCATTAGGAAAACAAACTCTTCTATTTTAGTTTGCGCATGTGATGGTGTAAATTATTTGTCTTGTTTTCAACTGCCTATCAATCGTTTTGTCTATACAAATTGGTACCGTCGTTGGTGTGTCTATTAAGCATTCTGTGTAGAAGTGAGAAATTCATCTACAATCAAAGACGTACATCTAGGCATATTTTGTCAATAAATATCCAATTATTCGTTTGATAAAAGTAATATCTTACATCGAAGAGAGTGTCTAGGGATCGATTGGATCATAATCAATCTTTTTTTGAAGGATAATATTGGCCTTATTGGCAATAAATCCTACACAAAAGTAACAGCCGTTATCGCCACCTACTGGATATTATAGCTGATATCGTCAGCTCGTTAGCATGGGAGAAGGAGGAGAAACTACTAAGAATTTAAAATTTTCCTTGATTTCAAAGTATAAATAGACTTCTCTGTAAACCGGTCAAAGTGACCGCAATGCTAGTCTGATATTAAATTGTCAATTACGAAGAAAATATACAACTATCGTCAAAGTATTCACAGTAATAGATATTTCAGTTTTGCATTTAAACTCTTCAACAAGAAGCTTACGGTTCGTTCGTACGAGATAAATTTTGAGAAATTATTCGCATTCCTTCTAAAATTTCTGTAGAAACCCTACATTTCGGTCGTTCTTTTTCCAAATATTCATAAATAATCTTGTACGTTGTACAAGAGTCTAAAGTTGAGGTAGGTTTATTTCATTTTGGAAAAATATGGCCATTATCTTCTCCCTTCTTATAATTAATATTCGTACAAAGTATCTAACTAAATCAAACGAGTCTGTTTTATAAAAGGACTACCGAATGCAGTTGAATACTATTTTCTTTCTTACAAATTAGAACAGCTAACGAATAAGAAGTAAGAAGGAAAAGAAGAAGAAGAAGAAGAAGAAGATATGATACAATGATAGAGTGCAATACGTTTTTAATTAGAAGTAAACCGCCAATATTTAATTTAACACTGTCGTTTACATTTTCAATTTTAGCTATATTGAATAAATCATCTGCTCTTAAATGAAGAGAAACAGTGATTAGTAATATGGGACGAGATAACTATTTTCTTTTATAGAATAGATTTATTAAAAATACATAAATGTATCGCTCTAACTATTACTATTGAACAATATGATAAAGCGGAAAGGATTAAGCTATCTTTTGACTGACAGATTATTAAAAGAGTTATGAAAAATACAGTAGGATTACCTATTTCAATAGAAAATTAATAAGTTTTCTTCAATTTAACACAATAAAGAAATTTATTTCATTAAAACTGTTTTTTGAATTGATTGATCAAGTCTACTCGAAAAACGAATGACATTATTAACGCTATAGCCTATCTAAGCGTAGGAAGGTATAGAAGATGCACTAGGGAAACGAGAGATATATTGCAGAAAGTGGAAATTTCTACAAAAACACTAACATTTATACGCATTATATGGCTAAACTTGAACGCTGTAGTACACCCTGTAAATATAGAATACATTAATTACACCTTGAAAAACGGCTCTAGGCTTGTAAAATTAAATTTAGCTATTATTTTTTTTTACTTTCTCAAAGCTGAAATAAGTGAAATAGCTGGCAAAAAACTTCTTTACAACTCACCTTGGGAAGACTGAAGTATCTATTTTCTCACTTCTTCTTCTTTTTCTTCTTCTTCAACAAATTGAATAAGGAAAATGATACTTTCTTTTTCTTTATTTTCTTTGTAAGATTAATTTGGTTGATTCCAAAAGAAATTCAATTCTTTTTTTAGCTTTTCAATTAAAACCACTGTAACTTTTATCACTGTTAATTACATTAAATTTCTTTAAATATACTAGTCAAAGGTGAATTAATTCCTTTAAGATGGAATTAATCTCCATCAGCTCTATTGTTTGTTAAAAGTTTTGCTATTGGGTTTTTTGCCTAAACCCAATTTTAAATAGGTCAAATTATATGGAAAAGTTAGGAGGATACTCGATTTAAGAATTTTGCAAATCGGTGTATCGATTTGTTGACCGACTCTTTAACTCTATAATCCATCTAATGCGTTTCTATCAGGTTTACCTGATAGATGTAGGTTTATTATGATTGCTATCAAGAACTCTTGTATGTATAAACCCTTATTTCCAAGAATAACAATCGCTCTTGAGTAAATCTGTTTTTTAAGACCTACATCTTCGCGATTTCTATCTGTTTGCAAAGACAGTTTGCTTGTTTTGTTACATTGTACTATTCTTAAATTATTTACGAGTTTTCGTTGGAATGTTACATCGCTTGAACGTTGGGGAAAATCACTAGGCAAATCGCACGCTTAGAGAGGTGATCAATTAAATATTGGAGGGGAGCCAATGTCTTTATTTATAATAATGTTACTTTCTCAATTCTCGTTCATTTTATCGAATGGAAGAGAAGAAGATGTTAGCAGATTTAAAAAACTACAGTATAAATTTATATACGTAAATATCAAACAATAACTTCTATGTCTTCTCTCACAACTGCACTTTTGCAGTGATATCCTTTCAACTGTATTGTTGAAAATATAGAATTTTATCTAGAAAAAAAATACAACATAACAAACAAACAGCTACAATATTTTAAGTGGAAAGTAAATTGTTTATATGACGAATGTTTCAATGATAATTTGATTAGTATCGAATTTAGATAATTTCAATTTATCATTAAATTTTGTTCTATGAATGAATTAATGAATGAAAATTGTAATTATCTTTTTACAGGTGATTTTTTCATCATGTAATCCAATTGTCAATGCTTTCTTATTTTGGAGGATTTTCATCAAGTACTAATATGATTAACAAGATTCTATTTTATTGCGTTGGAAGCTAAAGAAAGAGAGGAAAACTCCTAAACATTCTAGAATGCAGTTACACAAAACTGCCTTTATTTATCGTTTTTTAAATCATTAAAGATTAATTTGAGGAGGATAAACTATTATTAGACTGTTAAGAAGAGTATTTTATTCTTGTGAAGTTAATTCTCTAGCATTATGTTACTTTTGCTAATTGAAATGTTAACTCTATGACCTTTTGTGTAGTAATAAGAACAATAAAAATGTTTATAGCCATAAAATATAATTGGAATTCTTATGTATTGATCCGTTTTGAAATTACAAATAGCCAATAATTGGGCCATGGATAATTTGAAAAGAGAGTGGGAGAGAGAGAGAGAGAGAGAGAGAGAGTTAATTTTGATTGATGTTTCACATCCCCCTGTAATTTAAGAAATAAATCTTTTCTAAGACAATCAATTTAACAAACGTTTACCTTTTCGAAAGATTTTTAAATGCTTTCATTTCCATTATATGCGGTTTCCGTTTAAGGGAAAACGACTGTTTACTTATCGTGTTACGACTATTGTAAATCTTTTCAATAGCGAAAGCATAATTTAAAAAAATGTATAGTATTTAAAGGTGTAGAGAAATAATCTTTGGCTGTTAAATAGTTGAAAGACTGCAAACGAAAAATGTACTCTGCTGTTCGGTATTATTAACTAAGCTTCAATCGAAAAGACCTTAATACTTTAAACCCTAATTAGACGTTATAATTTTCTATCATAAACCATACGCTGATATATTAAAACTCGAGATATTTCTGCCAACCATTGGCTGCAATAGAATGGATGGAATAGTATTCTTCTCCGTTTTTAAATCCCCAATGAGCGATTTATTTATAACTTTCAAAAACTTATAAAAACTTCATTTTATTTGTTTCTAGTTCAATATCAGACTGCTGTTTCTTTATTTTTAATTAAATGTCATATCGACTAAAAGATTGAGTTTGGTCAATATAATAATTGAGAATTAGTTCTTCCATTATAAACTTGGCATTAAATTTTCTCAGTAATGGGGATAACGCCTTGAAAAATGCTTTTTATCTTATGTTTTACTAATGATACGACTTATTCCAATCCGAATGATTATAGCGACAACGTTTTTTTTGCGATATAAACACGTAAATGTATTTGTTTGTTTCACTTCCGTTCCTGCCACTTATTGTCCTCACAAACAGAGGCCGCTCGCAATTAATCATTTCCAACAGCGACAAATAATAGAAACTGTCATTCGTTCATGTGAACGAAATTGATCGAGAAAGTAGCGACGATGCTGGGGAGAGTTTTATAATTAGCAACATTTAAAAGATATAGAATATTTTTTAAGTATTCGTACGGTGACTTGCTAGTGGTTTTAGATTTTAGCATCAAAAATGACTTAAAAGCCGATCTCCCAGGTGACATTTACTTTTGGCGATAATACGCGGTTTGCGAAGATAATTGAATAGAGAACTATTAGTCGGCAACCTATTCGACAGATCCTACCGTATCTGAGGAGAGACAAGCTTAAAGAGCGGATGAGCTGATGCTTAATTGCTCAGTGTGGTCATTTTTCGTGCTCGGCTATTTATCATCATCAGAGCAGGAGTAAAATGAATTGATAGCTGGTATATTATTGGAGCAGAATTGGCCTTGGTATTTTTCAGGGTATAAGCGCATAGTTGTCGTTAATGTCACCAGCCATAATCAATATTCATACTGATCCCTATAAATGAATAACTTCTTTCTCGGATATTGTCCAAGAATTGGTTCCGTGCACTTATCGATTTCTAGGAACAATATTCTATTTTCGGTTGTGAGCTAGTACCTCCTCATTTTAAAGGTAAAAGTTTTAGTTTAAAGTCAATTATAAATGTTCTATCCATTCAGATATTTTATAGTGAATACGCTGTAAAAAGATGGCTTGCTATAGCCAATTAATAGAAGGAAATTATTTTTAATTGGTTTCCATAGTTACCTAGTATTTACCTATGGGATAAAAAAATATTGCCGTTTTCTTCGATTGTGTTAATAGGAGAAAGTGTTCATTCTTAAATAATATTATGATTTTATAAAGTAAAGAAGAAACTTTTCGATTGTTTAAAAATCTTTATAGAAAGTTGATCAAGTTTCGTTTCATTTAAAATGCAGCAAGAGATTGATTTTCCTTAAATGTTTTTTGTCGATTGAACAGGAAAATTGGTGAAAATTTAGCGATAGATAATTGAATGGACTCTCATTCTGTCTCTCTCTCTCTCTCTCTCTCTTTCCTTTGTACGAAGAATCAAAACAACAAATTGCGTGTCTAGTAATCCATAATTACTATGAAAATAATTTTGATCTACTCTTCTCTTATTGGGTAAATCAAGTGCAGTCGATGAAACCATAATGATAAGGCAATTACGTTTTCTTTTATTGAGGTTATTAAAAAGCCACCTTTAATGGTTTCAGTGTACTTGTTTCTTAATGTAGACTAAAAGGCAGGTGTATGCAGAGGGCGATGGTCACACGCAGTTCCTCAGGAACTTTATTCCTTATCTGCTCTTGTATAAAAAGAACACATTGAATTGCAATATTTCTTGCATCTTTTCCCAATATTCTTCGTTTAAAGCTTTACGAGCAAGATTTCTTTTCGTTCAACACTTAATAATCACTATTTGATCTTTTACTAATCCATCATATCCAACAACCTCCCTCGATGTCATCGCAAGTCGAAACATGGAGCTTTCACGATTTGTTTTCTTCTTTCTCTCCCTCTTTCTCTCTCTCTCTTTCTCTCTCTCTCTCTGTCTTTTTATTTTACAATATTAATTAAGCGTGCAGTCATTACCAATAATTAATATACTTTGAGATATAGGATTGAAATATACGCTATAATAACAGTTGTAACTTACAGATGGAGAAAGATAAAGGAGCGAGTTAAAAGTTTCTGTGGATGACAAGTAAATATTTTCTATTGTTCCATTGCGTAGCCAACTGCCGTAATAAGGATGAAACGTCTAAAGTAGTTGAAAACGAATAGGATGTCGAGAGCTGATGTGCAATCGATTATCTTTGAATAATAAAAGCTGTTCTATCACTTCCAAGAAATAACAATTAATTCTAGCAACGTAATAATTGTCTAAACGTTTTGGTGAAAAACTTCGAAAAATTTACTGGCGTTTATTCGCTTTGAATAAATCATTGTTAGCTCGTCACGGTATTCGATCAGAACGATTCAACTGAATCATACAGCTTAACATCTATTTACATGGTTTGTCTTTGTTTACGCAAAAAATGATCTAGTTTAACCTCTCTACAATAATAATCCACGAAATCAATTCGAAAAATCCCTTATTATCTCCTACTTTTCTCTGTTATTACGAAATCTTTTTTTGGGAAAAATCAATGGCGCTGTGTCAGTGTTTGAGCATTAAATACGTTTAAATAAAATTCTAATGATTCTTGTATATCAATACTTCAACAGGTCAATGGAAGAAATACTCTCTGCATACGGTATTTTTAGTATACACTGTTGGATATTTAATTAAGATTTCACGATTCGAAATACTTGAAAGCAAATTCTATTTATTACTGGGAAGAATTAAACGATTACTCTTCGAGTTCTTTCTCCGAAATAAGGTGTTAATAGGAGTGTAGAGGAAGTAGATGGGGAATATTGTCTGTGCACTTAGATCGAGCGTTTGCTACCTTCTCAGTTAATTGGATATAATATAGAGAAAAATTGAAAGGAATAGGATAAAGAGAAGATGATCTGCCTCATTTGAGATTCATTGATGAGAAAGACTGTAAAGTACTGTTGGTTGACTACTAATGGGAAAATATTTTCAAAAATATCAGTCGTAATATGCTATTACCAATAGAATGCTATGCTAATTATTGTAATATTACTATAAATTCAGCTAAAATAACTCACCTTTGCTTTGATTAAGGAAAGTTTTTAATAAAAAAAATCATATAATTAGACAATCTAAAGAGAATATTAGCTATTTTTCCAACAGTTGTAGTGTTCTTGTTAGAGAAGCCGAGAGTATTTATCTAGTGGGGATAGGAACAATAGATCAAAATATACACTATATTGATATTTATAGCTAAAGTTGGACCGTTTGGTGGAGACTTTTCATTAGCTATAGTAAAAAATTGCGAAGAAGTTGCATGATAGTAAAGCATCTTTTACATCTGTCGACGAAGTAGCTTTATAGGAGAAATTGTAGTATCATCCAACTATAATATTTAGCATATGAAGAGAAAAAACGTAAAAATTCATATTGTTTCTCTTTTGAAAAAGACGAAAATTGATTTATTTATTATTTATTGAATCACAATCGACGGTATTCAAAAGCAAAACAGTTTCAATGTTCGATCTTCTTCCCATACTAAAAGGTGGACATTAATAGCAGAACCTACGGAAAAATTCCTATTAATTAATAACTTTTTTCTTAAGAGCTATTGTTCCGGCTTTCTTTGAGGCTATTTAGAATAAAACATAGCTATTCGCAATTTTCTATCACACACTGTATCTAGTTGCATAAATTTCCTTTTAAAACAAGAAAACATTTCAATTCATAAGTAGTATTTTAATCATTCATCAATATTATTGTACACAACATGGAAGGGAATACTGTTCTTTCTCGCTGTGAGACATAGCTTTAGGCAATAATAATGGCTTTCATCTACTCAAAAACCACGTTCAAAATGTCAGAAATTTCTATCGACAAGTTAAGGAGCGTGTGTGTGTGTAAGAAAGAGAGAGAGAGAGATGCTGCTTCTGATAGTGTTTTCGATTCAAATTATCCTCTTAAACTTCTCTCTTTGTACACTTACTAGGCTTTATGAAAAGCTTTATAATCTGGAATATATAAATTTTAGTACAAATACCCTTTCATTAAAAAGTATGAGAGTTAAATTAACAATTTATTAAAAGCTTACAGATATAATAATAAACAAAGTCCAGGTGTTTTACCAGGTGATGCTCTCATTCATCGTAACATTTTCGAGTTTACTGTAGGGCGTACTGTATATTTACTATATAACAATATAAATGAATACATTGCCGTTAGGCATTTCTTTTTTAAAACGTTCAACCATGAAACTTGCTTTATTCATCTAAAAAATAAACTTTAAAGTGCAATTCGTTGAAACAAGACTGACTATCTAAACTAATACCTTTATCCGAGACATTGATAAATGATTAATCAACAAATTCATCTTCGTAAAGATTATTCATATTAGCGGCTTAATCCAAAACTGTAGATTATTCGCTTGATAATTAAATATCGCAGATAATTATTTTCTATACCTGGTCTTTTTCCAAGGAAGAGTCATTGTCCAATTTCAAATGAATACTAATTTAGTTTACATCTTTTTCCTTCAACTATAATTTCCAATGAATGGAAAATTATTGAACAAACTAAGAGAGAAGAGAATAGAATGACAGTAAGAATAAATATTGAATTGGTAGAAAAATATTCCAAAAATTAACGCCGCTATTGTCTGTAAATATTTTAATGCGACACAGTAAGCCATTTATTGGAATTTTTTATTGAAAAGTTACCATTTTTTATACTATTAGACGCTTTATAATTAAATTAATGAAGAAATAATTTCGAAATAAGTTTGATACTAATTGGCTAATTAAATAAAACTGTGGCACTTTTGGACTATTAATAATCTCAAGATTACATCATACCATTCCTAAGTATCAGTTTTTTTTAACCCCGTAAATTTTAGATACGGCACTTTGAAATAACGTTGAGGAGATCGACTATTACTTTTATTCAATAGACAAATTTGACTGATTTTGAGATAAATGGTGGAACGCCTTTATAATGAGATTTATGGAAGCGTCACAATATTCCATTAGTATTCTGAGAGCTTTTTCCAATGAAAGTTGTTAAGTAACGTCTATTTTTATATAAAGAGTTGTTCAAAGCGTCTATTTGGTTAGTTTATTCAACATAAATATCAGTCTATTAAAGTGAATGAATGAATATAATAAAGGGGGAAAGCACCAATGTATAGACACTTCATAAACATTATAAATAAATACATGAACAATCTTTTTCAGCACATATAAACAAGATATATTTGATATATAGTATATATAGTATATACGGTACATATACTAGCATATACATAAATCAAATGACTTCCTAATCATTGTTTAGCCACTCTCGCTCCTGATCAATTTCCCTGACTTTATGTCACTTTTTTATTAATAAATTACTATTTACGAAGCTGTAAATTCATTTAACCTTATTCGTTTTTGCTCCTATTCATTATTAATATTTTTATAACTAGAAATGTCTGCCACATAAACGTATTTTCTTAATTAAATGAGCAAAAAAAAAGAGACAATCTCAAAACTATTCTCTATTCATTTGTCATAAAAAGCAAATGTTAATTAATATTGTCTTTAAAAGTATAAAATCGTAAAACAATACAGAAAGGAAATATGGCGAAAAGTAGACATGTAAATGATACAGAGATTCTTGTTCTGATTGTTGCTTTGCGGACGGAGAAGGAGATGAAAAAAAAAGAAAAAAGGCAATTTTAAACGAATTAAAAGTGTTTTCGAGAATGAAATGGGAAGGAGAATAAGCGAAAAGAGTTTAACGCGAATTGATTGTTTTGTGTTGAATTATTCCTATTTAGGGAACAAGGTAACATTTCTAAAGAGTAAGAGAGAAAAGCGAGGACAAAACAAACTCTTTTTTTGGTAACGAATATAAATCGTATTTGACAAACCCCATAAGTGCTTTATAACAATTTTAACAATGGTGGTCCCAGTTAAATTTCTTAGCGACCGACAGATGGCGATTAGAAGAAAAAAGAGTTTTGTTAGTTTAAGTAGAAGGAAACAGTATCTTGAAAAAATATATAATATAACTGATGTTTCTTATTTTATTTATCACCTTGGTAATTGCGGATTGGTTAAAAAGAATTGTATAAACAGCAGGGGAAAAAAATAGCATCTACTTTCTCAAAATAGCTTTTTAGAAGAAGTTGAAAGTAAAAGAAGAATCGGGGAGGGGCAGATTGATGATTAGTTTTCTCTTTGAAATTATACCAATAATTACTTAGATGAGAAAATAAAGGATTACCTAATAAGTAAGTTTGTGTGAAATCGCCGCTAGACGTTTTTAGTGGTGGCTCTGCTCACTGGAAAATGTATTGCAGTCGGCCGCTATGCGTCAGCTAGCGTTTATCGCTTTCCTCTCCTGTGTTTATTCGAAAGAGGAGATATTTATTGGCGGACTATTTCCCTTATCTAGAAAATCTAATGATAATGATAAGGATAACAGCAAGATAGGTTTAGGAATATTACCAGCGGTCGAATTGGCTATGGAGCATGTTAATAGTCATCGACAAATATTAAATAAACAAACTTTAAGGATAACCTATAACGATTCTATGGTTAGTATTCATAAAAACTGGATTAAAAAACACTCTTTCATCTTTCCCTTCTCGTTTAAAAACTTTTACAACAGCGTAAACTGTCTTCCTTTGCCTTGTCTTATTTTCTCTGCGTTCTTTCGCTTTCGAGACGAAAGTGGTGACATCGGCGCTCATTAATTTGCAAGGTGAATGGAGCGAAGGTTAAAACCAGAAGCTCGCTATTAGTGATTTTTCGTCTACTATATTTACAGTCTATCCCTATTGTTAGAGAAAAACTGTAGATAAAAGCGAATAAATCGTATAGGAGAGACTGATAAGAATCTTTGCCTAAGCCTAAAAAATTATTTCTCTCTTCCAGTTTATCTCTTCTTACTTACCTTTATACAGTATATACTGCATTATATATATATATACTAATATATTTCATTCATTCACTTCTTATCTTCTCTTCTCTCGCTCTTTTTTCATAATATTCTCCTTGTATTTTTCAACTTTTTACTTTTCGCATTCGAAGACTAATTCCTAAATATTTAATTAATCCTTAAACCTTTTTTCAATAACAAATTTACATTAATATGAAAAAATAATGAAGTTTATTTTTGGTTTTTACTCTGAAATTCAAAAATAAGTCTCATCTTTATTTTCTCTCCGTTGGCCTTTCAGTTATTGGAATGGATGTTTGTACTAGTTTGTCATGTTTGTTTGCAATTATTTTTATGTAGCTTGTTGATATATATATAATGTTTATTAGTTCTGTTTGTGGTAGAATTTCTGGTAGCTTTTATCATTCTCTCTCCCCGGTCGAACTGGGAATTGACAAGAGGAGAAAAACACATATGAATGTTGCTGTTGAGTTGACCTTCAAATTTAATATTTCGTTGTGAATGTCAGATAAAACGCCATGCCTCAGGGTCAGAGCCTTTTAGTGTTAGGATTTTATTACTAATTGCATTTTTTATTATTAATTGCATAGTAGAAAAAAAACAAAACAGAAACAGTATACTGATTGAGTAAATAATTTAATAGTCATGGTTGCATTCCTTTAAAATACCTTTTAATAGACCCGAGATTATTAGCGAGATTTAGTCGTTATGCATTCCCTTATTGGTCGGCTATTCTACCTCTTGCTCTCTTATTTATTCCATTTCCAAGTGTAGACTCATTGACAACCAGTAGCCTACGAAGTAAGCCTTGAATATATAAAACGCATCAAACCTAGTAGGCCTCGCAGTAATTAAACTGGAAGATGCCTTCAAAGATATTTTGTCTGAATACATACGTAACAATAACAATAAGTTAGTAATTTATTATTCTTTGTTGTTTTCTTAACGATCCCTCTGTTTGATATGTAATAAGTTGGATGGTGAAAGGGCGGGAAGAAAGAAGGTAATACAGAGCGTAAATATAAAATAGAAACTAGGTTATGATTTTGCGAGTTTTTCTTTAAGATTCATGTAGAAAGAAAGCTTATATAGAGCGCTTAAAGTAAATAAATAGACATATTATAGGTTGTAAATCTACAGCACATAAAACCAAACACTACGTTTGTTTTGTTTTCTTGCTACTTAATTAGCGTTTGCTCAATTTACGCCTTCAATTTCACGGTCGATTAAACAAGGTGAAAAATCAGTATGTAAACATGGTAAAGTGACAATCGGGAATTTGTCAGTTTTTTCATTACAAACCTACTTTATTTGTCAACTCCTAACAAGAACCTGAAACAACAAAACTAAACATACTCGGCGCCTTCGCCCCAAGCGTATATACTTCCTCCCGAAACCCTCTCTCATTTCTCTCTCTCTCTCTCTCTCTCTTTCTCTTTCTTTCTCTTTCAAAGTCTTTTTGCCTTATGCCAGTTAGCCTTCCTATTTGCCTTCTTCATTCCTTTCTATCTTGAACCATTTTCGTAGAGCTTTGTGTCTTTTTGTACGCGTTTATTGTATTTATTTAACAGGATAGTAGATAGTTAAATAATGAGCGGTTATCAGCTTGGTTTGTGTTAAGACGTCTAGAAATAATCTGCTTATGTATATACATGATACAAGAGATGTAAATATTCATAAGGGCTATATGTATATACTGTATATATATATATATATATATATATATATATATATATATATATATATATATATATACATATTATTTTAGTTTAATCGACAATTTTGTTGAAATGTTAAAGCATATTTGAAACGATACTTGTGCGTTTCTTGTGTACTTTTCCTATAAAGTGACACTGATACATTCAATAGATCAGTTTATTGTATATTAATCAATATATATTATTACATATACTATATATATATATATTCCCATTTTCGTTCTTTTTCTTCCAAGCAATAATCTACTAAGAGTTTAGGCCTAAGAATTTCTTTTTGCTTGCAGCTCACGCTATTTTCACGCTTGCCTGCACAACATAGCTCATTAGTGGCTTATGCACTTGCGAAACCGGCTATTTTCCTTGTTTGTCACGCAGTTAGCAAATTCTATATGATTTCCTTAATAAAAATACAATTATCATATAGAATCAACGTTCTTATTTATCATAGTTTCCAATTTTAAAAAGAAAAAAACTTTGTTATCAGTAAAAGAACGAGGTGGACGGAAACGTTTAAAAAAAAAACTTTCAACTGTCACGAACTGCTGTAATAGTCAAGTGATAAAGTAGTCATGTGATCGATGAAAGTTGGCTCCCGAGAGCGTTTTCACACATTCTATCCGTTTATATGTCTTAATAAAATTAAATGCAGTATAAACAATACGTCAATATCAACGAAATAGCACATTTGTCTTGGCGTAACACGCAATACGGATTTTTTTCCTTATGAAAAACTAACCGATAGTGCTTATCTTTAAGTGCTAGAAATGGACGCATTTTAAAAGAGTAAAAGAGGAGAGGATGGAGAAGGAGGGGGGGAGGGGGGGGGGGGCGGTGAGAGGGTGGCTGCGATGTGACGGTTTATAGGAAATTGAGTGAGAAGAAATTAAAACGGGAACGTGTTTGCCACGTTCGAGTTAGATTGATTTTTCTTGATCAATATTCAAGATTCGTTTGCGTTGCATAACGAATGCATCGATTTTTTTTAAATGTTAATTAACCTCTTTTATCAGTTGGACTTTTCAGACATATTTCCAATGATGAAGGTAGAACTAAATATATAATCTAAGCAACAAAATGGTAAGAACTAAAGTAAAATGTAAAAAGAAAAAGAAATGTTAAGATAACAATCAAAATTAGTTTTATCCACAGTTACAACGAACAGATTATCTCCTCGGGTTATATTTATCTCTCAGAATGTGAATGTTTTTTTTGTGAGAGGTGTCGCTTAGATGTCTTATCAGACAAGAAAAAAAAACGATTCCTTTAACTAAAACCCATCAAAGTTAATTTTCTTCATCATAGGATAATTATGATATTTTTTTCCTATTTGTGAGGAGAAATTATAAGGAAAATCATGCTGGTTGATTATTTCGGTGAAGGCGCCCCTTCTCTCTTTTGGGAATTATTAGGAAAAGGCATCGCGTGTTTCGCTATTCATTCACCGCTTTCTTCCATTAGTTTTCAATGTATATAAGTGAGGGAGAGTAGGGGAAAAAAAGTAATCAGACGACTTTTGAAAAGTAATTAGTAATCGGATTATGTTCTTTCCCTATGATACAGATAAAGGTTTTGTTCGAATATCTCATATCCTGTTAAAAAAGATTAAAAAAAGGGAAAGAAGAAAGAGAGAGAGAGAGAGAGAGAGCGAGCTACCTTACACAATATTATTGTTTATAAACAAAGAAAAAATAGCAGCGTAAACTAAACGCTTACATTGTAAAAACTACAATGGTAGAAATAGTTATTGTAAATGACAATTCAAGTTGATATTTTCGAAATTAATAATTCTATTGGATTCTACGTGCATCAGAAGTCGATAAAGTGCAAACTCTAAATAGAGAGACATATTCCAAACGGAAGTGGGCGGTAGAAGGGAAGGTGTAGCTTCTGGCTTCTGAAAAAAATTCGCTTCTTGTCAAGTTTGTCACGCTCAACTATTCGGCTATTTCTATCTTCTATTTCTATCTGATTTTACTCGTTACTAGCGCAGAGAAAACCACTCTAAAATGATTGACTTTTTAAGCAATTAAATTTTTCATTTTCCTTCTCTATTTTAAACTTATCATTGAGTTTCTCTTTCATAGAATTTAACCTTTTTTAAATCACAGTGCGACATGGCCGTGGGCACAAAACTCTTCTTCGATATGATGAATCAACCTCCAGAGAAGCTGATATTATTCGGGGCAGCCTGCAGTCATGTGACGGGACCTATTGCAGAAACTGCTTACTATTGGAGAATTCCACAGCTGAGCTACGCTGACACTCATCCAGAATTATCCGATAGGACTAGATATTCCATGTTCTTTCGAACTATACCGTCTGACTTGGATTATAATCCTGCAAGAGTCAAACTAGTTAAAAATTTCGGGTGGAAGAGGGTGGGAACTATTTTTCAGGATGCATCAAAAGGTTCTTCCCGGTTCGCCTATGTCAGTGTTCACTTTCTAAACTCTTTCTTTATTCCATTCAAAATAAATAAATAAAACACAAGTGTAAATCCATTAAAGACAAATCAAATGATGCAATTGATTTTATTTATAGGCTCACAACCTGTTCGTTGATCTATTAGAACAAGCGGGCGTTGAGCGGCAAATCGAGAGTTTTTCTACTGATCCAGCCCCGGCAATAGAAAATTTAAAAAAGAAAGATCAGAGAATAATTATTGGCAATTTCGATTCGGAAATGGCTAGAAAAGTGGTTTGCCAGGTTTGTCGAAGGTAATTCTATCACACAATTTAATTAGTCACATTCCGTATTACAGGCCTATAAAACTAATTTATATGGTGTCAAGTACGTATGGATCTTATTGGGTGATTACCCGAAAAACTGGTGGAAGAAAGGTACAGACGGATGTTTAGTTGAAGAGCTTGAGAAGGTTTTACAAGGATATTTCTCTACGGATATTCTTCCGTTAAGTTCCGAAGAAAGGAAGACGATTAGCAATATAGTAAGTTCGACTTTTTTATTTGACGTGTATATATTGGTAGTCGTCGTGTAAAACTTTTCAAGTGGTTCATTGAGCTTAATTATCCGATCACATGGCAATTAGCATGAAGAGAAAAGCTGTTCGATTATAGTTAACACGACGTAGAAAAGATTTCGAAAGAGTAGTTAATTAATTGAAAAGATTTAGTCTTCTAATCTCCATTTGATATCATTACCCGCTTTGTTACGTAGTAATTCAATTAACTCCATTTCGTTGCTTAACTAGAGAAAGGAAATATTCAACAGACGTAACGCTTGTCTGTAATTTTTTCAAACGACACTTTGATCATAGATTATATTAGATATAGAGCTTGGCCAAGTTCTAGTAATAATATTTCAGTGGAGGGGGAAATCTTCTACACTTCCCTTCTTGTCTTAGAAAGAGCATTTTTTTTTATCTACTGTATATTATGCAAAGATTGAGATCTTCATTGTGTTTTTCCTTAAGAACACTTTGCAAAATGTTCGTTTCCTTTTCCCATAACGTAAGTTAAAAATAGACGCCTGGACGTTTACAGTATTGTGTTTACTTTTTTTTTTTATTCAACATTGACCGTCACTTCATACCGCATACATAAACAAATAGCCATTGGTGCCTTTCCCTAAACAAACGCTGATATCCGTAATCAATAGCCTATACAGTGACAGTACTCAGTCTTTTTTTGTATATAATTCATTGAAAGTAAAATAGACGCCCTTGTTATTCAAGACCTAGCCGATTAGTTATGTTTGCATAACTACAAGTCATGAAATGAGTGCCTTTTGCCCGGTAAAGTGCTTCAATTTGACCTAATTGCAATCCAAACACTCATACCTGACAATTTTTTTGTCATTACGGATGCGCATCGAATGTTCAGTTAGTTACTCATTCGTTGACAGTTGAAGAGCCTACAGAGTATTAAACTTTGTGAAACTCGATTCCTCTCATCTCCTATGTAATGAAAAAGCATAAAATTATACAGAAACCGTACTATTTACCATATTTTACTTAAACGAAAGAACAAAGATGTCCATCAGCTAATTCAATTTCAAAGCGACTCTTTTAAAGGAATCATACGATGAATGACGATCAATAGATATAATAATTTTAATGTAATAGGAATAATAGTTCATTAAGCATATTACATATAAGGTTAGTTATCGCTAAACTCCTTCTTATCATCATCTGCAAAAGGATATTGGAATCGTGGATAGTAGCATAAATTGCAAATTTTATATAGCTTACTAGACAACGAAGTGAGCTTTCACTTATCTTTGATATCCGAAGAGAAAATTATATACAAGGAAACGGAATCAAGAATATGATCTTTACAAAAAAACAGTGCGAAAGAGAGAATCTTTTGAAATCGACTAAGAAAACGATAGAACGGCGGGTCAAAAGCCTGTGACACCTGAGCCGTGTGTTGGAAAAATGCTAATTGAAACTTTTGTTTTACGTTAAAGAATACATGGCTCTCTCTATCTCTTGCCTCTTCTTTTAAACTGGTCGAAATAAGCAGTTTTCCTGCTCTCGTTTTCCAGAAAAAAAATACTATTCCCAGTATTTTAATGCAGCACGTATAAAATTGAAAGAGGGGAACATGCAATAGAGTGATCGAGGGAGGGAATAAAGAAAGAGAAAAAAGAGAGAAAATGGAGAGAAGGGAGGATTTCTTGCTCCAGCAACGATGGATTTAAGGGTAAAGAATTTAATGACACGGTACAACGAGCTAAATACTCTTTGTATGTTATAAAAGTAATTATGGGCGTCAGGGGAATATGAAAATACATAGAATTTACGAGAACAGCTCTTATGTAATCGGTAGTCTGGTTGCGTTCAATATTAAATGCCATCATAAATTATTCTCTTCGCTGTAGACGTCCCGTCTCTCTATTAACTGTCATATTTAACAAACCTCTCTCTCTCTCTTTCTCTCTCTCTCTCTCTCTCTCTCTCTCTCTAAGAATTCCTTGTTTTGTATGTCTGTCAATCTTTGTTCACGTCTGAAATGAGTCTCGCTCTCCGGTTTTCTCATCTCCATTAGGCCTCTTTACTACAATGAGCGACTTCGACTAATAATCTGAGCCATAAGAGACTGTAGGAATAATCGTAAGTCAAATGTACGTAAATTTCATCTTCTACAGCCATCATGTTCTCAACTCTCTCTCTCTCTCTCTGTTTTTTCCCCCAACTTATTTTCTCATCATTTAGCACAATCACTTTTTTATGGTTTTAACCTTAGCAATGAATAGATAATTCTTGGATTGGTGAAGAAAAATAAACCAGGATGAAACTCTAGGTGGAAAACTGGTTCCGGTGGCATTTACCCAATGCTAAAGTATACGTGTTTTCTGTATATATTGTAATACCCTAAGGATTAATGGGAATTTGCAAAATGTTTCAAAAAGAACGCTCCAACATCATTTAAATTATATTTCCTCTCTTTTCCAGACAGCTCAGGAATATTCAAGGTTATATAGCTCAAGTGTTTCATCCTCGGATTACAACGAATTCTCTGGTTACGCCTACGATGGCATTTGGGCTATAGCATTGGCGCTTCACAAAACTCTTAATGAATACGGCATTGTGCAATCCGAATTACGTAACAACTCTGATCTGCTGCTAGACGCTTTGAATAATACGGACTTTATTGGCGTCACGGTGCGTATGGACGTCATTTCCGATAAGCTTCGTATGCAGCCGGAAGTGGCACATTTTTGCATTCACTCCCTTTTCATTTTCCTTTCTTTTTTCTTTTTTTTTATAAAGACACAATAGGATATTATTCTTGTCCGTTTGCTCCTAGGTTCTTAACGAACAGTAAGAAGTGCTTTCAGTATGAATTATGCAAAGATAACTGTAAATAAGATATATTACCGTAGTAAGGGTTACGATATAGAGTTCTTAAAGTTATCAAAATCATTTGTAAGTTTTAATGTCCAATTAAGCTAAGACGTTTTCTAGATTATTGAGGTTATATAGTGGTTGTTACAGCGATTGCCTTCAGCTTCAAATGCAAACGAAAAGCGTGAGAGTTTTGAAAGGCGAGAAACTAATAAATTCTGTACCGTCAATTGATAAAAGATATAATCTCATTCATGAATATCGGCGACACAAGGATGATTGAAAGAGGAGAAGCATTAAGGTAAAGAGAGAAGAAGGAAAGAAGGAAAGAAAGCATAGGAAAGAGAATTAATATTCTAGTTTATTGAAAGAAAAGTCTGAGCCGAAATCAATTTTTTTAATATAACGTTTTTGTAGTTTATTTAAAAAACGTTATATTAGTGTGATATTTTTCCAGTTGACTGCAAACAAAAGAAAAAAAAGAGTAAACCGCAAAGTTTTTATAAAAACTCACAAGTATAGGTTAACGTAGCGTATAGTATAAACAGTAAACGACTATTCACGGCTTTCACCTGTAATGTTACCGCACTACCCAATCTAAGCCTATATACACGTTGCACTATTTAATACAAACAATGGCAAACAAACGAGTGCAATTATCGGCATTATTTACTTCTCTCAGACATCAATAATTCATCAATATCCGACCAGTTAAAATAAAAAAAAGAGTTTTTCAGAATTTTGCAGCTGCCGCCAGAAATTCGCCCAACTGGAAAATTTTTTACCTCTACATAAACAACAGAAGCTATAGGCCTAATCCATAGGGAACCCTTTTCTTTATCTTTGTTTGTCAGACCGAGTTTGCCAATGCAAGTAAAGCTATGCAGCCAAAAAATTCCAATAATCCGTGAACAAACAATAGCAGTTTGCTAGGCAAATAACCAGATTTTTGGTATAGACCTAGCTGTCTTAAAGGGTGTCTGTCATAAAAAGTTTGTCAAGGGTTTTATCTCTTAAAAGGCCGATTGAGGTGCCTAGAATGGAATTACTCGTAATTTCCTTTATCACTTTTTCCACCAATATAGTTTATTGTGCATTTAACACAAAGCAAATCAAGATTTTCCCTCCTCGAAAAATATCATATAAAGTGGAGTGTTTGTCATGTAGTTTGTAAAACGTGATGCGGTATTGGAATATAAAGTAGTCTGTATGGGCTGATCTGGGTAAATATTTAGCTTGTGATTTAATACCTAACGGGACAAACCTTGTAATAAATCCCGCACCAATTTAACGATCCCATTAAATGTTACTTTTTCGTATTTACCTGAGAACTTTTTGAGAGAATCTCTCTGTTCGCTCTCTCTCTCTCTCTCTTGAAAAAGTGTCTCTCAACTTTTCTAAAATCTATGCAAATTTTATGGCCGACGTTTTCATTTGCATCTCAATTCTTATACATATACAGTATTTAAATATCTCTATATATATATATATAAAACTTTTCTCTCTTTTCAGGGTGACGTCCAATTTAGGAAAGGCGATCGTGTAGGCAGTATTCTACTACAGCAAATGCAGGGTAAGCGTCTAACGGATCGTGGGAATTGAAAAAAGTAATACAGAATAATCATTGCAGGCGGTCGTCTCGTTAAAATAGGCGAATATCATGCAAACAACGACACACTCAATTTAGAGGCACCCAATTCCAGTTCAATTATTTGGCCCAGTTTGTATATTTTTCTTTACCATTCCCTTGTTCTTAATTTTTCTTTCCTTATCGTACGCTTATCTCCGTTTATCCATATAGAAAATAAACAACCCCGTGATCGTACGAGACAGAGGCTCCATCTACAGAGAGTCAACCTAACTATCTACGCAATCTTATGTACAATTTCGTCCATAGGCATAATAATTGCTTTGGTGTTTTTGGGTATAAATATAAAATTTAGAAATCATAGGTATGAGATTATCATAAATGGATTGCACTTTTTGGGAAAAGAGTTGGGCATCTATCTATGGGAAGGAATAAGCCTTTTTTCCCATATTGACAATCAATTCATATTGCTAATATATACAGTCTATAACTTGTAACTTTTTGCCATTTTTCTAGATATATCAGAATGTCATCGCCCAATCTCAATAACGTGATAGTTATTGGTTGTATATTAGCTTATACAAGCGTTTTCCTATTAGGAGCTGACGGGGTGGAGCAGTCGTCTACAAATTTCCGCTATTTGTGCACAGTAAGTATTTAATCCTCACTAATCCGTCTCTAATCCAGTCCGCCAGTTTGTTTAGTTTATATTCGCCAACTTTCCCTTTTTTTTTTAATGAGAAAATTAAACATTAGCCTTGTTAAACATGGTACTCGTTACAATCAGATTTCTTTACTGAATAAAGACGGAAAAGGCTAGATAAAAGTAAAGAATGGGGAAGGGAAATAATAAGAAGAAAGGGAAGTAATACGTAAAACATAACGACAATACGGTAAAATGTTGAGGAGTATTTGAAATTTACCGCTCTTCCTTCCCCTCAAAATCTTATCAAAGAAAAAGAAGAGAAAAAAGGCAACCAGAAGAGTTTCTATCCAACTTCTCTCCTCTCGCTATTCTTTTCCAATTATAAAGTCTATCAGCCTTTTACCAACATATTTTTTGAGTAGATACTTAATTATAAACCTATTTGAAAAGAATAACTCCGTAGTTAGAAAGGAAGTATGATATTACCACGTGAGATTGTAGTACAATACTGTATAAAGTACTATATTGTATAATAGATTAAAAATAATATACACGAGTATACAGTATATTATATACTATTTATCCCACCTTCCATTGAATTCCTATAATCGATAACTAAATCCACTCCAACAAAACAATCAATAATACTGATTGTGCCATTATTGATAATGTATGAGGAATGGTGAACGTGTTTGAAAATATTATCTATTTTATGTTTTGACAGCTGTATATTTTTTCCCTAATATTCAAAGATTTCTTTTTTATTATGTCATTATGTTATTCATACTTCCTCTGGGTTTTTCTTTCGGTTTAGTCTGTTTATAAATACCGTTTCTTCCGCATTTTTGAGGGAAAAAAGAGGAAGAGGAGGAGGAGGAAACTTTAGATATTTTTTTTTCTTTTCAATCCTCTCCTCCCTCGTTTATATTGTTCAAGAACGACAAAAAACATAATACATTCGCAATCCTATTATTCTTATTCCAAAGGTTTGCGACCAATAGTTTTTATTACAGTTAAATAAATCATCGTTCAGATGCCAGTTAAATCCCTAGTACTAGCTTTCATTCTATTCATTTGAGTTCTCTCTCTTTGTATAGGCGTTAGGGCGTTTGCCCTTTTTCTGTGTTCTTCTGCTACTTTGGCCGCTGCCTGCTCTCTAAGTATAGTCCAATCAAACTTTTTGTCGTATTCGTAATTCAAAGTTCTTGTCAAAATTCTAAACAACTGTCTCAAATACATATAATCCGGACATTCTTCGAATCGAAGGCCTCTACAGTAGTTAATATACATACTAAATTCAGCCGGATATCCTTTGCAAAGAACTTCAACGGGAGTGGCGATTTTCTTTTCTGAAATCTTTTCGTATTTCTGCTTTTTCGTGTTCGCCTTCAAGCCTTGCCAGGGGAGAGATCCTCTTAGAAAGTACATTAATACATATCCGAGACTTTCCATATCGTCCCTTCTAGATTGTTCGGCACCTTGGTGAGCGTTAATAGAGGCGTAGCGGGCTGTACCAGTCAAGTTTTTATCGTCTCGAAAAGAAATATGCTGTTTACTCCTCGGGTCTCTATACTTTTTTGCGAGACCAAAGTCGACAATAAATAGTCTATTAAGAGAGTGTCCAGTGCCCATAAGGAAGTTGTCTGGTTTAATATCCCTATGTATAAAGTTCTTTTGGTGAATATACTCTATTCTACTTATGGCCTGGTCAGCAATCATAAGTGTGGTTTTAGTCGAGAATCTTCTCTGACAGAAATTGAATAAATCCTCTAGACTTGGTCCAAGAAGATCGATAACCAGGGCTAAAAATTCTTTTTCATACTGACCGAACCATCGTAGTCGTGCTATCCCGGTACCTTGGTTACCCTGTAGTATCCTATAAACTTTACTTTCGCCATACAATTGCGGATGTCTTGCTTTACAGCTTTCAATTTTGACGGCAACTTCTTCGCCAGTTTGTACGTTTACAGCTAAATAAATGTCGCCGAAACTACCACCGCCAATTTTCCTTATTAATCGATATTTTGTTGTATTTCCAACATAATATTCACCGCCGCTTATTCGGTCTCGTTCGCTCATTGTCGAATGACTTAGATTTTCTTGTACACAACTGACTAATCCTCCTCCGTAATCCGCTTTATTTCAGCCATTCGACCGCCTAGTTGCAAACGAGACAAACGCCGAATATGAATCAATAACTTTCAAAACGACGTGTAATCAATTATTCATTTTTTTTTCTCTTATGTATGTACGGCGTGTATAGGCCTGCGCATTGAAAATAGGAAGTGGGTTGGGCCTATGACAAACTATCGCCCCTCCCTGTTCTATTTATTTTATACTGTATAAAAAAAATATCGGTGTAAAATACAAGTGTATATAATAGATTAAGTAGTCTGAGTGTATGGATTAGACATAATAATTGTGAATAAAGGCAGGGTAAGGTTAAACAGCCAACAGACTTGTAAGACGTGGTCTACTTGGCCAATCAAATTGTCTTTCCCTTTAACAAGCAGACGTCATCGACTGGATAAATTATTTCAAAGGATTAGGGCAGTAGGGTGGTTAAGGTTGTAGAAAGAGACGCCAGTGCAACGTCTTGCTTGTACTTTTCTATCGAAATCCAATTACAGCACTAAAAATGCTTTGCCTAAGGAACAGTTTAAACCTTCCAATAGCTTAACAAAAGGGAAAGAGCGAAATAAAAAAAAAAGGGGAAAAGAGAAAAAAGAAGGTGGGATGGTTTTTTTGTTTTAAAAAAAAGAATCATTAAAGTATTAAATGACTCTTGACAAATTAATTAGTGTGAAAATACTTGGAAGAAAAAAACACAATTTCCATTCAATATATTGTATTTGTCTTTTCTTCCTATTACAGATTCGGTCTTGGGTGCTTGCGATAGCTTTTACTCTTTCATTTGGCGCTATGTTCTCGAAAACTTGGCGAGTTCATTCTATTTTTACGAATATTCAATTAAATAAGAAAGTAAATAGGTTTTTTTCGAGGTTTTATTCGCTTTTATTTACTTGAAAAAAAAAACACAGGCAATTAAAGATACAAAATTATTTCTTATCGTCGTCTTCCTTTTCATGGTCGACATCATTATTCTGGCAACTTGGCACATCATCGATCCCATTAAGAAGGAACGCAGAGAATTATCGCCTCAGGTTTGGCAAGGACCTATTTGGCTAGCACGTTCTTTACTCTTTTCTTTTGCATTAAATAGGTCGATGGCGAGGAAGACGATCTAGAAATAATTCCCATTCTAGAATATTGCAGTTGCTCCCATATGACCATTTGGATTGGAACTGTGTACGCCTTTAAAGGCTTGTTGTTAGTCGTCGGCTGCTTTCTAGCTTGGGAAACACGTCACGTAACGATGCCGGCCTTGAACGATAGCAAATACATTGGCATGTCCGTCTACAATATAGTGATAATGTGTATTAGTGGAGCTGCAATCTCAGTTCTCATTTCGCATAAAGTTGACGCTTCGTTCCTCATTTTATCTCTTTTCATAATATTCGCAACGTCAATAACTCTGTGCCTAGTTTTCGTGCCGAAGCTGATAGAGTTAAGGAAAGATCCGAAGGGTTAGTAAGCTAATAATTATTACGCTAATTGGAGACCATTGGTCGTTTCTCTTTTCTTTTACTTATAAAGGAGAGGAGAGGAGAGTAAGGGCTTGCACGGTCAGGAAACCTCTAACGAATTCCGAAGAACAGTCAAAATGGAATGCTAATTCCCTTAGGCAAAAGAATAGGCAGCTGGAGGAAGAGAATAGACAATTCAGGAGTAAAATAGAAAGGGTAACTAGCTTAAGCTGAGTTTATAAGTGTTGCCGTTTGGTGGCGTTTTAGTTGCAGCGTTTAGCCTCCTAAGCCACATATACTGTATATTAGTTTATATATATATATATACTAATATATACATATATTAGTATATATATATTGTATATACTGTATATAGTATGCACCGCAGACAGTCGCCATCTACCGTTTAAAAGTATATTTCTTGCTTAAATTTTTCAGCAAAACGAAGAAGTTCGACGTATACTTGACAAACTAAATGAATTAGGCGATAATTCAAAGATGATCTTCCAGGTGCCAAATTCAATAGAGTTAACAGATATCAGGTAGGTTGTCATTTTTTTTTTACTCTGACTAAATGTTTATGAAAACTTCACATTTAATAAATTAAACTAAGAAATTTACCTGTATTTTCTCTTAGCTCTAAGACTTTCAAGGGTGACAGGGAGCGCGACCTACGGTAAGCTACAAAAAAAAAGAATTATCTCGCCTGATTGATAATATAGATAATCTAACTGTCACGTTTCTTTTATTCAGATCAATAAAAACTCCCTCCTATCAAGGGTTGAAAGTTATTTCTGACATATGCAATCTGAAAGAAACTGAGATATTATCAGATGAATCGGATGATGATTCCAAGAATAGCATAGGTAATAAATCTCATGTAATATTCAGTCATTCTTATTAGTTTCTCTATTGACAACAAGCCTAATTTGAAAATATTAACAAGGCAAAGAAATATAACGATGATGTAAAGAGTGTAAGAGAGAAAAGTAGGACTGAATGATAACGATTATATTAGTTATATTTGTATCTGTATATAATATTGATTTTATCAATATAATGATGGTGAGGATGATACTTCGAGCACCCTTTCTTAACTCTGAGCACTTATTTTTGTCCTTAAAGATCTAATTTTTGCAAATGATCTAAATCTCTCCTTTACCTCTTTACATGAATTCGACTGAATAACAGTCAAATTTTATAGAATTAACGAATAACAAAGCATGCACTTTTTTCTTTGTTTTTTCTCTTGCATGATACAGATGTGAATGAGGAAACGGACCCTTCAGCATCCCTCTTATCATCCTAAAAGAATTTTTTATAACATGGGTATGTCACTTCTAATAACCTTATTAAAAAGAGTCATACTTATCAATACAATTTGATCGTATAAGCTAGAACCTCTCTACCTTCCTTCATCTTCCTCTTTCCAATTACTAACGAACATAGGATGAGTTAATTAAATGATTTGCTGCTTGAATCAAAAAGGATTTCGATCACTGTGAATAAGAGTTTACTTAAAAAAAAAATATATATATACTGTATATATATATATATATATATATATATATATATATATATATATATATATATATACTGTATATTATCTTACAAAACAACCAACAACTTTTGATTTAAATTATTCCAGTGTTTTTCGTTAAAATATAATAATCAATTACGAATTGCTGTTCTCAAAGAGAGGAAGGAGGAAACAGGAGCGAATTATTGTGAAACCGCTAGAGAAGTAAGCAGAAAGAATGAAGAAACTGTTGAAAGCAGGTTGGAAGATGGTACGATGAATTTTCGATGTGATTTAATAGATTACATTTGACTCTGTAAATGCTAAAATCCATTTTACTGTTGCTGACTTGAGAAAACTGCTGATGAACTTATTTTACAGTTGTAAATAAGCAATCTTTTGTTTTTTTTCTTGGAAAAAGAAACTTTCGGATCAACTAAAATTTGACTTTTCTCTCCGAATTTCTACTAAAAACTTAATAAAATAAGAAAATTGGCACGAACATGAGTAACTTGCCCTAAATATACGAGCTAATGATGCAAATTTACAGGGACCTCACGCAATATTTCAACATTTTCAACGTTTTATATTTCAAAGAGAATAAGAAGGAGGAAGAGGACAAAGTTGAAAAAAGAAGGAGAATATTAAATCAACATTTATTCTCTACATTCTGCAAGGAACATTTGAAGGCAATTGTTTGTTGATCTTGAATTCAATAGTGAATTAATGTGAAAAAGAGTAAAATGATAAATTAATACATTTCATAAAAGGAAACACTTCGTTAATTGACTAACACCGGTTATTTTTTTCGCTACCAAGTTAGATCGTCTTTCCTAAAGGTTATTTTCGGGCTATTTTTTGAATAAAATTGCATATACCATCTTCTATGCTTACTGAGCATCTGATCTTCAAACGATTTTACGTAGCAGGGTTTAGCTAGAAATTTTTTATTGTTCCAAATCATTATGTCTCTTTCAACTTGTAAAGCTTCGGCGAACAAATAGATTTTTCCTAAAATTCTCGGTGAAAACCAAGGAGTATATATGTGATGGACGAGTTTTTGTTTTAAGGGTTCCATTGGAGTAAGATGCTGTAATAGATAGCAGTCCCCAAGGAATGTATGTAGAACTAAATAGACAATACCGGGACCAATTTGATTAACGGTAACTTTTAAATCCATAAATGAGAGTTTAAAACCAAAAATCTTGAGAGAATGAGTTAATTTCATTTCTCCAATATGGGCTTCATCGCCACTCAAAGCTTTCCATTCCCCATTCCAACAGTGCTCTAAGAACTGCCAAAATTTGTTATAAGTAAATCTCAGATCAGTCCCGGCGGCAATGACTGGGCCATGAACTTGAGAAAGATGACTAAAATCGGCTCCATTTTCTGGAATTTCCTGAATATGGCAGCTAATATAGTGCTCCGACCTTCCGTCATAGTCGAGCGAGTCATTCTGCAGTCCGTCTACTTCAGGAGGCATCCAACTGGGTTCATTATCTTCGGCATGATACCATATATAGATAAAATTATTCCGTTCCAAAATAGTATAAGATTTAACTTTAGCAACGTCAGGAACTGGTGAAAAGACATGGACACTTTAATAATATAGTTTTATGCGTTTCTTACGCTTGTCTATGTAAATGAGAATATCTGATTATCTTCTCTGTTTTTTCGACATGCAGCTATTATTTATTATTTCCTTCTTAGCCTCCACGAACTAATGCTAACTAATGTTAGTCTATTATTCGCAGAGGCTCAATATAAAATTTACATGTCCAGCTTTTCTAATTCATTGAATTATTAGGTCGATTCATTCTTTTAACCAATAAATTGATTGGCAATTAT
Organism: Dimorphilus gyrociliatus; assembly: GCA_904063045.1. NCBI lineage: Eukaryota > Metazoa > Annelida > Polychaeta > Dinophilidae > Dimorphilus > Dimorphilus gyrociliatus. The sequence goes on from CAJFCJ010000005.1 coordinate 740,100, forward strand.
CAGTTTTAAAGAGACTCATTGAATCTTTTACGAGATAAGATTCAATTCATTAGAAATTATGTGAATACACGTTTAGCCCTTTGGTCGGATTTGTCACGTGTCTGATAAGAATTTCTATGACACCGTCTGAAAAGTAAGAGTACTTACTGTTATCTGCGTATGGAATATGCTTGCATTTTCCGCTATCACCATCGAATTTCCAACCATGGAAAGGACATTCGATACAGTTTCCTAATACTCTCCCACCTGCTGATAAATTTGCTCCCAAATGAGGACAGTAAGCATCAATAGCTCTAACCCGACCGTCTTCACCTCTATATAGCGCCAAGTTCAAACCTAATAATAATAATAAGAAGATATAAATTTATATATATATATATATATATATACAGTATATGTATATAAAACCAAAAAAAGTATAATCAATTACACCTATTAGGGAGACATTGACTACTTGACCAACAACGAGGTTCCTACTCTCCTCAATAGCAAACCATCCGTTCGGATAGGCTGGCGGAATGTTACCGGTGTCTCTTCTTTTCGAAACAACATTCACCATTTCCTTCATTGAATAATTATTTTCCGGTATATATCCCAAATCTCCAGGTTTTTTAATCCTATTTAATGGCACTAAAAATAGATTCCAACAACCTCTAACTATACTTAAAAGAGCAAAGATAGCAAATAGAATTAGGCCAGTGTGAACAAGGTCCAAATCTTTAGTAAATAAACTAATATTCCTGGATAGCACGTTTAAAGGATTAACGAAAGGAAAAGCATCCCATTCGGCAGTCGTTAAAATGGTTATATTAGTGTTGATGAAGAAAAGGGCAAGCCAGATTAGAAAAATGAAAAAAAAAACAACCTTCCACATAATATCTTGAGCTCTTTAGTTTACCTCATTCAGCCAAGAAATGACTCTACATCTACGTTGATCGATAAGATATGCCTTATCAACTATTCTCATATGCTCTTAAATAATTTATTCTCATTTAATAAATATGAAAATGAATAAAAACCGCTTTAGACATACAATACTATTAGATTATGATAAAAGCAAACTTTTAAAGAAAAACATCCTCTCCCTATTATTCCTTTGGCATTACTTTATCAATCGTTATACGTCGCTTAATTCTTTATCTAATTATTATCATTTTTTATGCCATTCGATTACAAGGATGTAAAGAGTTCCGTTTTTTTAATGTTCATTTTGCTGTTGTTTTATAAACAAGAGAATGCTTAAGAAGAAATTGAAAAAAATCAACAGCAATTAGTTCGATTTCGATTTTACTGTAGAAAAATATTTAAGACTTTTCTTCTTAGAGGATTATCAATCCTCTGTTGAGAGATTTTGATCAAAGGAAAAACGAAAGACCTAGCTCGTATTAAAATAATTTTTCTTTTCCTTCTTCCTAGCATGTTCGCTTGATAAAAGAGTTAATGAGTAACCGTGTGAATTTCACTCCGTTGAAAAGGTCGGTCATTACCCCTCAAGAAATGTTAGAGTAAAACTCAATTTCCTTTATATTGTTATCAGTCTAGTAGAAGTTTTACTGCAGCGTTTCAATAATAACAATATCAAAATGAGAAAGCAGGGATTAAGATTAAATCAAAAATATAGAAATGCAGTAGATTATTAAATAATAGAAATTTATTGTTTCTGTAAGGAAATAAGATAAAAAATACAAAAAATTTACTTAATAATGCTATCTATTCTTCCTTGGTCTTATCGAAAAAGAAACTCAACTTACGAATGACAACAAGTGCTGCTTATAAAATGAAACAATTATATATAAGTATCTGGTTGGTTTTGATGATTAAACGATTCAAATGATACTTTTTCATGATTATACTGGTTAGACCCGACAACATGACTTGATGGATGATATGAAACAGTTGGAATATTAGCTTTTGGCGACATTTGACTATTAAAACCTTCTGCATTGCCGTCTGGTAAATGCCTATTTGGAGGAATGTACGGTCTAAATCCCGACTCTCCTTCTTCGTAGCGAAATGCTGGCGTTCTCGGTATATCAGCTGGAGATCTTGGATCAGCTGCTCCTGGTGTTCTAATAAATCCAGGTGATCTTGGATCAATATTGTCGGTATGTTGCAAGTGTCGGTCGTTCGGCATCCGATACCTCTCATAATGTCGTACACCTGGACTTCTGAGTGGTTCATACTCATTTCTAGCTGTTGTCAAGTTTGACATATTTGCATAATTATATTGTGAAGTATTGGAACTATGAGAATTGTGTGTATCCGGAAAAATATTATGTCTTGGTGGTTGTCCCACACCTAGATCTGATAGTTCTAGGTTACGGCTGCTATCTGATTCAGGCGATTGGCCATAAGTCTTTTTATGTACTCCACCCTGATGAGGCCTATAATCATTTCTTGTGGAAGTAGCAGGTTGCCGTGGTTTATTGTTTTGTGCACCTCTTGTCGGTAATTGAGAATTTGATTGTCGTTGACCTTCAGGTATCCTTCTACCTGCAGGGGCAATTAGATCTGCGTTTTTCACAGGTGCATCATTAGCTGGACGAGAGGCCGTAGATGAACTTAAAACCTCATTGTACGACGGCGGAGCATCCTCCTCAGATTTAGTTTGTGGTTTACTTCTTCTGAAGCTTCTCCTAATAGTGTTGACGTGTTGTACACCCTCTCTTGCAGTTCTTCTAACCGAAGACCTAAAAGCTCTCTTGAAAGATCTCTCGCCGGGAGGAGCCTTTTGCATTTCCTCAAGTACTAAACGAGCACAACGAAAACAAGCAACAATCAGTGCAATAGCCAGAACAGCAACAACTATTACAATCCCTATAATTTCACTTCCGCCAAGACCAGCCATTCCGTCGATTCTTTCTAAAGTAAGTAAAGGGAAATATTAGAAAAAGCCGGATAAAAATACAGTATTTCAAGTCAAGAAACTTTTCCAACTCCGCAGAGAGGAGCTTGATTTGGAGAGTGAAATAAAAGCTAGTACGCATTAAATCATTCCCTGAAATTAGGCCTATATTTACCTGTTTAATTGAATTCTTTCTATAAGGTGAACTATGGCAGATTGTTAAATGATGGAAAATGTTAGAAAATTTTTTGCTTTCAATCTTAGCTATTAATCATCTTCAATTTTCCTCCAATTAAACAGGATACAAACGAGAAATCGAGAATTTTCCTAGGGATATTATATTTTTCTTAGGTGCACAAAGCGTTCAGCCTTGACATTGACAGTAGTCAATATGTACTGAAATTTGCCCCACCTGCCGGTTGTATAGTTTAGAAAGGGATGAATAAGAGCAAATATATGCTTTTTATGCGTTTATCAATTAATTTGTCTGCTTAGTAGAGAGCAGGGGAAAACATCAGACCTTTCACTCTTAAGACATTTTTACTTTAACACTCGCATATTAATAGGGTTTTATGCTATTTTTCTATTTGACGTTTCGCGTTCATCGTCTATATTAGTTTGTCGTCACTCATCCCATTCTCTCCCCTCCCCCTACTTCTTTCAATCGAGAGAACTAAAACAAGCCCACTAGCGCAATACATTCTCTTATTCTCTCTTACTATGTACATGTACATATACATGTATTTACATAGATAAACCATTAGAATTATTAAACAAACGAATAGAAGTATTACTTGCGATTTGCTGGGCAAAGGTGACATCTATCGATTAAAAATATAAATATTCAGTCTTCAGTGATGAGACGGTGACAAAACAACAAACTGCAAATCTATACACTTGTAAATATGTCAGTGCTTACTACAAGTGATTTGTTAAATGTTACCAATGAAGAATTGGACTATTGGAAAGTTCCTAAGCCGTTTTCTGTTAAAGGTTCAACATTCGAATTAAATGCCGTTTTCGCATTGTTTATAACTCTAATTACCTTATTGGCTACATTTGGAAATATTTTGGTAATATGGCTATTTATTAGGTATAACAAGTTCGCATTTCCTTTATCTTTCTTTCATATAGATAGATTAAAGACCAAAATTATGATCGTAATTTTTTTCTACTTTCTTATATATATTAGTATATAGTGCATATGATAAAATAGAGAGGCTCTATATTTACGTATATATCTATACTTTATAGATATATATATATATAGAAAAAGCTTTTCCCATCATTTAATAGTGTTGTCCAAAAGAAAAATATATTTTAAAACTCTTAACTGAAAAGCTATTTTTGTAGATGAAATTTTTTAGAAAAACAACATCTTTACTGCTAACGGCACAGAGTAAGCAAAGCTTTATGTGTATCTCTATTTTGTGTTGAAATATCCAGTATATTTTCAACTGTAAAGCCTTCTTTCGCTCCTGACTTATTACATCTTCTCTTTGTGAGAGTATAGGTAAAAAACCGCTGCGAGTTTTAAATAAGGATTCCTGATATAAAAAAGAAATTGGGGCTTAATGAAAGATATATATACTAATATATATATATATATGTTTGATTGTGAAAATGGCTTAATCTCCTCAATTTAAGTAGAACGAAAGTTCTATTTTATCAAACAGGATTGTAAAAAAGTAGGAAAAGATTAAGAAAAGATTTAGACTGGGAGATGCGTTTGTTTCCTACTTTTCATTCTTAAAAATAAATGTGATTGAGTTGGCGTGTGAACAAAACAATTTAAAGTAATCAAAATTATATTTATGCCTATTGACAAATCTAGATTTAAAAGTCTGAGGACGTACACAAATATTTATGTTTTCAACATGGCAATAAGCGATTTATTAATGGCGACAACAGGATTTCCCTTATTTATTTACTCATCTTTAAAGGGAACATGGGGTTTGGGTAAATTAGGTATGTAGCAGAAGAAGCGTAAATAGTTTATTATATTGACAAAATAAAATTGTATTGGGAAATTCGAGAAAATGAGTTTTGCATTTTTCTTTTAGCATGCGAACTATACGGAGCGTCTGGTGCCGCATTTAGCTATGTTAGCATAAATAGCATGAGCTTAATCAGTTTGGAAAAATGTCGTTTTATTGCGTCTACGGTGGACGAAAAGCATGCGTCCGTCAGGGGAGCAATAGTAACTAGCCTATTTTGTTGGTTATATTCCCTAACTTGGGCAGTCCTACCACTAATGGGATGGAGCAGGTACAATCTAGAAGGTTTTGGGACCACCTGCTCTTTTGATTATGCCTCTCGATATACTTCAGATAAATATTTCATCATCACAGTCTATATTATGGAATTTGGTTTACCTCTATTAATAATAATTGTATCCTACTCTATCATCTTTCGAATAATTAACAAAAGAAGACCTGCCAGCGTACAAAGATCAAGAATACTATATACTAAGGGATTGTCTTCAACTTCTTGTTCGGAGTCTGAGTCTTCTGGACAGAGAATGAACATGGAATATAAAGTTCTCAAAGTGATTTTCATAGTCATATTACTTTTCTGCATAGCTTGGTTACCGTACGCAGTTGTAGGTCTCATCTCGGTATTCAGTCACACAATACATCCAATTGGAGCAATGCTGGCTTGTCTGCTGGCAAAGTCTTCTACAGCTTATAATCCAATTGTGTACGCCATTAAACATCCTAGATTTAAGGGAAAAATAGCTGCTGTTTTGAGAAATGCTGTTGAGAGGGCCAGAGAAACGACTAGAGATTTCTGATCTGATTTTATGATATATACACGTACTCAATATACAGCGAATCATTATAATTAAGAGGATTGTATATAAATTAGTTGTGGATAATTAAGGAAATCACGTTATAAAGCATTGGTGTATGATGATTAAGAGGAATTGTCCTAATTTACAAAAACAATAAAAAAAATAAAGTTATGTTATATAATCTCCTCCGAAAGGATAGTTACTGTCTCACAAAAGAAGGATATATTCAATCTCTCAGGATTTGAAATTAGAACAACTTTGTATTCTTTATAAACCTCAAGAAATTTCTCTTGACTCCTGGTTCACTAAAAAGATGTAAATAAACAAGTATTCACGAGATATATACAGAATAGTATTATTTTGTATACTATATTTATCAACATTAAATACACCTTACGTATTTTTTTATTACATTTTCATTGATTCTTTTCAAACGAAACACCAATTTTTTTCAAAGAAAATGAAATATTATTTATTTTAAATAGGTTAAATGTTTAGAGTAGATAGAAAACATTTGAAGAGAAGAGAAAAAGAAGGAAAAAGAAGATAATATAATTTAAAAATGCATTTTTTTTATTTCTTCAAGCGATACATTCTTCTTACATTAGGACAGTTGACATACTGTATATACAGGATATATATATATATATATATTAGTATTTATATATACTATGTATTGTATATAAGACGGAAAATAATGGCTCCCGCTGATTGTTTTAAGTAGTACGCGAGAAACTCGAACTTAATTAGATTAACAATCAGGGGTAAACTCTTCGTTTCTTATGATTGCCAGAATCGCGCAAATTCATTAAATTCTAAAATTCCATTTTGATCCATATCGAATGCCGACATAATACGAGAAACATCATCTTCGGATAGTGCCATATGTCTTAGACCAACTTGGATTTCCTCCTTTGTCACGAAACCATCATGGTTCGTGTCGATTTGGGCGAATATTTCCTGGGTATATATCCTCCTGAAAAAAGAAAAGAAAACTTTCAAATGATTTAATTAGCGAGGATAAGAGAAAGCCAACTCTTCTTTTATTTTCGCATAGAAGCGTGTAAATTCACTGTAATTTAGTGAGCCATCTCTATCTTTGTCGCAAGACCTCAATAATTTTCGAATTTTCGCTTTTGAAAATCCAAACAACGTTGAGAGAACGGAAAATGCTTCTTCAATACTCACTACGCCGTCATTATTCTTGTCAAAGTCACTCCACGCATCCATTACCTCGGTTTTACTGAATTTATGTACAAACGTTTAGTATAGAGTAGACGCTTGTCACGTAAAAGATTAAATTCGTAATTGAATTAAACAAATCGAAAAGTCAAGTCAGAGAGATAGAGGGAATTGCCTATCTATAATAATATCTGCGCATTGAGACTATATACAAATTCTTTACTAAATTTCACTCTCTTTCCCCTTTTGTCCAATTCCCTATCCCTGAATTGCCCTTTGTTAATTGTTCATTTAGTTTCTCATCTACGAATGCTACTACTCACTCGAGGATAATTTTTTTCTTTTCTTTTTCCATGCTGTCGATTCTACCGACCCATTCTGTAAAAGAATTAAAACGCATATCGTTGAAAATTGCAACATAATCAAATTTTAAAAATACAAAATTGTTTATAGTTCTTGTTGTTGAAATAAGTTAATTTATTTTGAATATTTACTCACTAAAAGCAGTTTGATCCGTTGACTTTCTTCTCGGCGAAGGGGTTCTTGCTTCATTATCACTTCCTGTCATTGAACCTGACCTTTTTCTGTAAATATCTGGAACGGTTAAACTCATTTTCAAGGTTTCTCTCTTTTGTTACTTTTCAAGTTTTAATTTGGAATAAAAAGTGAAAAGAATATAATCGAAGAAAACCAAATTCTGAGCATTCAACGATTTTATATAGAATGAGTGATGCTTTTATTTAAAACTTGTTTAATCGATTGTTTTTTATTCAACCAATGGCTGCAGCCGTTTGTTTGTCAAACATCTGTTTCAGTTATTTATTTCATACAAAATCAGCTTATCTAAAACAGTGAGAGTAACAAAAGTATATAAATAGATAAAAGCCATCTTTTAACGAAAAAAAAAGATGCAAGTTGTTTTGGAAAAGAGAGAAAGAGAGAGAGAATTCAGAGTTGGTTTTATCCTCGAAATATATAAACGATAAATTTATCTTGATCAGTATAATTAGCTATACTAGTCTATGCGTGTGTTGTTGTATTTATTTACCCATGCTATGTGAGAACTGCGTAGACTATAAGAAGCGCTATATGCACTTGTATAACAGCATGTATAGAAGTTTTCTGAATATTTGTTTATAGAAAGTTAGGTGCGCCATAAATTTTTTCCCTATTTAAATAGTTTAAATATCAATGAATACTATATTAAATTTTTAGGTAATTTCTTAAAAGGTTGTATACACTTTTATATACAAATGGACAAGGAAAGGCAAGGCTAGTAAGTAGGTGAATAAATCTTTATTTGCAACTGGTGCCTAGTCAGTAAAATTTTATATTTTTATTTATAAACCAGGATAACTAGATAATAGTCAACAAACATGTTCATTCCAATGTTTTATCTGAAGCATTATCATATTTAGTAATAATACTTTCACCGTGTAAGCATTATTAGTAATAATATGAACGGGGTTATTTTTTGTAAAATCAGATTCCTTCCTGTTTAATATTTTAATAGTAATTAGAGAGAGAGCAATACTGTAACGATGAGTTGTCAGATACTGAATAAGACTTGTAGGGTTTTATAGGTGTTTATATTTAATTATATTTTACATTAACGAGTAACCTACTGTTAATTTTAATACACTTGTATATAATAGAACATTAGATAAACGTTACCTGTGCTTTGTTGTTTAATTACATCTTAAATATACAATATATTCAGTATAGAATATTATATATTTCTCAATAAAATGAAAAGAATGAGTCTTTGGATTAGGGAAGAATATTATATTTTCGAACAGAATGGAAGATTAAGATTATTGCACGTTTTGTTGTATTTAAATACTAATCATAATAACTATATCAGATAATTATAAATGAAAGTCTAAAAATAGATATCCTATCCTTTCCATACTGTGTAAAATAAAAATAAAGCTGCACATCTGTTGACGCAGGTCTTTGCAAATTAAGATTATTATATTAATAACTAATATTCATTTAACAGCTTTTGTACTAATACCTTACGAATGCATGGTCAAAAAGCATTTCAACATTATATTATCAGGTGTAATATAGCGTATTAGTTGTAATGGATCCAAAGTAAGATTATATCTGATTCCATTACAATTTCCTCGCGATTTAAGTAATTAATTTGAAATTTGAATTTTCAGCGAGCATCGTTTTATTTAATAAAGCATGTACTTTCGTTAATATTTGGTTAATGACAATGATTACTAGTTTATGGAAATCTTTTTCTAAGCTGTCTAGTTTTCACAAAGATAATGTGAATTAGTTTGAATTTCCCTGTAAGCTGTTTTAGTTACATTTAATTAGCCGCCCTTGTCATATCAAAATGATTGTCTACTTCGTCAGATGGAGTAAAACTTTCACCTATCGTTAAAAGCGCCATCTCCCGATTGTTTGATACTGTTTTGGAGTGGAGAGATCTTCAAATTAAAGGTAATTTATTGTGTGTTACTGCATCTATTATCGAAATCAATACTTTTTATGGACGGTATTATTAAATATTTCAATATCTCTATTGATTAAAGAGTTTAATTTATGAATAGAAAACTGCAAAAACTGCAAATTAAAAAAAAAAGAAAGACAACAAAGGAAAACGAATGTTTTTCCTTTGAATTGAAAATTTTAAAAAGAATAAATAAATAGACAAATGTAAAATATAAATTAACTTTTATAAATTTGACAGAAGAATTCGATCAAAAAGTCTTCAACGATACTCTTATCTGGAATTGTACCGACCATACCGTAGACTCCTGCCGTGCCTTTCTTAGCCAAATCTTTCTTTCCCTAATTAAAAGAGATAATTAATGAATTAATGTATGAAATAATGTATTTTTATTAAACTTATTAAAGTTACTTTAGTTGTTTTGATGCAATATTCTATATCTTCAACCAGTTTTTCCTTTACTTGAGCATGATTAGGCATAATTGTACAATGCAAAGACGGTGGATTTTGTTGTCTTTCTGTTTTCCAGCCTTTCTCTTCTAAAGCATCAGCCAAGCTATAAATGCAAACGCTTGGATCTGTCGAAGTGAAAGCGAAGGCTGTCATGTGAGGTTTACTCATGATGGTTAATCCTTCAATAGAGTTTATTTTCTCTATTAAATAGCTGGTAGTTTCCATTAATCCCTTTGCCATAGACAAATAACCATCTTGACCCATAGCCTTAAGAGCGGCCCACGCAGCAGCTATATTTCCACCTGGTCTCGTTCCCGCCATACTTGGTGAACCAAAAAGACCGCCAGGCCATTCGGCATAGGCAAACATCTGATATTTCCTTAACTCCGCCGTATTATATAACACAACGCTAGCACCCTTGAAACGTAGAAAAAGAGATACATTACTATATATACTATCTAACGCCTGTAAATATACAACTACCTTTGCACCGAATCCGTATTTGTGTACATCGGCAGACATGCTGGTTACTCCTTTAACTCTAAAGTCGAATGGCGGTATGTTATATCCTAATTTTTCGACCCTATGAATGTGTTACATATAAATTGTCGTATTTATAGTAAAATATCTTATCTCTTACAGTTACAAATAGCTAAGAAATAGATAAAAATAAGTATGGCTTAAGACTTATAAGAAATTAAGAAGATCGTAAATACGAACCATGGAAGCATAAAACCTCCGAAACACGCGTCAACGTGTAGAGGTAGATCGTACTTGTTGGCAAGCTTTGCAATATCTTCTATTGGATCTATAACTCCATGGCAGTATTGGGGTGCCGAACTTAATAAGGCGATTGTGTTGGCGTTAATAGCCTATGAGGAACGTATAGTAAATTCATAAAAGAAAATATTTGACAACAATACAGTTTTTGTATGTTTTGAAGGAGGCTTACCTCTTCGTATTTCTCCATGTTCGGTAGGCAATTTTCATCTATGGGAATGTGAACAATTTTAAAGCCAAAGTAGCTGGCGGCCTTTTCGTGGGCTGGATGAATAGTTATGGGAGCTACCATTTCGGGATTGGTAATGTGTGGAAAGAGTTTTAATGCTCTGTGTCTGTAGGCCTTCATTGCCATTAGAATACTTTCAGTTCCTCCAGAAGTTAGAGATCCGCAAACTTGATCATCTCCATTCAACATTGACGCAGTCATGGACACAATTTCGTTTTCGAATCGTCTAAAAGAAGAGAATTATCAATTGTTACCATTTTTCTCACATATTTTTTTTTGTCTTATTTGCATAATCTCTTATCTAAGCTTGTTTTACTCGAAATAAAACAGTCCGAGGACTGATTTTTATCATTTGCAATGAAATGAATATATATATATATATGCACTTGTGACATGATCTTATAAAATTTAAGATTACCTGAGACTAGGAAAGACCATTGGGTTTAAGGCATTTTCGTGCATGAAAGCGTAATAAAATTCTTTAACTAATTTATCATGGTCTCCATCGTAACCAGTTTTCTCTGTTGTTTTTTTCAACACTTATTATTAGTATTAATACAAAAGAGTTTAGTTTGAGATATACCTGAGAAGAGTTCGTATGCTTCCTTTTGTATGTCGAAATGACCGTTTTCGTTCGTATAGACGTAGGCGAACAATTTACCACTTGAAGGATCTTGGTCGTCTGCCTTGATTTTGGTCATTTCCTTAAGTAATTCTTCATGGCTAATACCTGTAATAAGCGAAAGAAAAAGAAGGAAATTAGCAAAAATTAGACTAGCTGCAGTTGCGTAATATACAACATGGATTTACCTTTTTTCGGAAGAGAAACCTTCGGCTGTGCTGCACTCTTATCACTTTCCGTATTCTTAATAGTTCCAACAAAATTTTTAACTTCTTTTTTCAGGATGCTTGATAACAAGTTGTTGAACGCAGGAATTTTTCTAACGGCCTATACAAAATCAGAAATGTGAAATATTATAAAATTTCTATATATATATATATATATATATATATATATATATATACTCTATATATTTTATATATTCTCTTATAGATAACTAACCTGCACAAATATCTTGGCGACTCCTCGAAATCCTTCCTTTCCCCATATTGACAAAACAATGACGAGAAAAAGGGTAAAAATTAAGTGTTCAAACCAATATAGCCAGAGAATAAGCATTTTGAATAGTAAAAAAACAACTGGATCGAATAGTAGAAATCCAAGTTCCTCAACAAACAGGCGTAGATGTAGAGAGATAGAGAGAAGAAGAAGAGAAAGAGAGAAGAAGAAGAGAAAGAGAGAAGGAGTGAGAATAGAGAGAGAGAAAAAGAAACAGAGAGAGAGAGAGAGAGAAATGAAGAATATACGGGAACGAAGTTGTTAGACAGCGAACAAGTAAAGCGGCTTGAGAGAAAAAGCCAGAGTGTGTTGACTGGTTAAAAATAATATTTTCAAACTATAACAACGACTTCTTCGAACAGCTTTACATATGATTTGTTATCGTAGCTCGTCCAAATTTAAATAGCCGATATCGTCCAATGATTCGTTCTTCTTATCAAAAAAAAAAAAATTAAAACGATTAAATATTAAATATAGGAATTTCCCAACATTAAAGAATAGCAGAAATATTTGTCCTTGCCTTATTTTTCTCCCCTCTAATTTATTATGTTATAGTAAGAGAGTCTCCTTTTGAATAATATACTGATTGAATTTTAAACGATTCTGGTGAAAAATAACAGTTACACATAAATTATTACAGATAAGGACTAATATATAGAATGAACAGTGTTATGACTAAAGAAATAAATAGGACAATTTACCACTTGGAACTAGTACAGTTATTGATTAGAAAGTCTATGCTTTATTAATAATTTTGTATAATAAATCCTCCCTCTTACCTCTCTATCTGTTACAATTGATAAGCCGTTATCATTGTAGAACAGAACGCTAGTTAATCGTTGGATGTATACGCGGAAATTATTGGTTCAAGTAGAACAGTACAGCAGGTCCCGCGGGGAACGTTACAGTTACACTACCTCTATAACAAAATAGGCCTAAACGACACATTTCAAGCTAAAATAGTCAATTCTATTGTATACTGAAGTAAATATCATTTTTACAAGCAGCTTAAATATATGCATAGTATATTGTATTACATGTTTTTCTGGTAATTTTTGGTTCAATAGCCAGCATTGAATAAAGAGAAAAAGACGCCTATCACCAATAATTAAATGTTATTTATAGTAAAATAGAAAGAGCGAGAGAGAGAGAAGAAACCAACTAATACGCTAATTTTCATTGAAGTGTTTTGAATCACGTGGGGAGAAAAAAAAAAGAAAAACTACAATTTACTTTGAATATTATAATTTAAGTGTTTACTTGTAGATAGCGATCGGTATTTTAGTGTTCGTGTCGTGAAAGTGTAACACTATTTAACTGCGATAACGATGATTGGGAAACACTACGCATTAAAAAGAAATTTTTCAAGAAAAACTGCCTTTATCTAAATTGTAGTTTCTCTAGTTGGAATCGAAGAGGATTGTAAATAGGAAGAAGAAAAGACTGTGATAAATATTACTTTCTCATTATATTTTTGTTAATATTATTATTGACCTGTCGATATTCTCCGTTGTTTAAGTTTATTTCCATTTCACCTTAACTAAAACAGCATTATAGAGGAGGATGAGGAAAATTAGTTAAGAATTACACAAGAAACCTATCTACCTGAATTGACCTTTGCCCTATTTTGTTTGAAATATCTAATAGTGTTACTATTACGGCCATTATTTTTCTAGACAACTTTTAGTCTGTTTTTTTTTATTGATAGATAAAATAGAAAAGTTGATCGTTCTATATATACAGTATATATATATATATATATAAAATTCACTTATATATATATATAATTTCAATAACAAGATTATGGCCTATTATTACGAATTCCTTCTCCCTCTCTGTTCGCCCTTTTACTCTTATTCAACACTAATTATTCAACTCCCGATGATAAGATACTCTTTATAAGCTAAGTGAAAGTAATACTACAAATACACCATTACAAATCAAAAGTTATCTTGTTTAAGGGAGTATGTTCTGCATTTAAGTTTATTTTTAATACCAAAATTTTCAGTTATAATCTCAATTACGTAATGATTTCTCTATATATACATTTCTTCGGTTGTATAGAAGACAAACTGTTCCCGTATTTGTGTATACGAAAGATAATAATCAAGACCAGAAAACCAAAAGAAACATGTAAAAAAAGAAACATAAAAAGACTAGATAAACACATTGTTCATAAATTTATTTACCTCTCTTCTCTCTGCCTCTGTGTCTGTCTGACTGTCTGTTTATCTGTCTGTCTGTCTGTCTCTCTCTCTCCCTTGTCAATATATTTATAGTACGACGTTTGTAATAAACTAGTCTAATATTTGTAATTTTTTTACTCTTTTGAATGAATAATTAATAAGAAAATAATAAAAATAGAGTGTAATGTTGTTGAAGGTTTTCAATATATTAATATAGTATATAATGCATTTATTTCATATTTAGTGTATTGTATATAGTTTTAACGAATCCTGTTGGATTGTATTTAAACCAGACTTTCAACCACTTATCAAAACAATCTTATCTTAAGAGAAAATAGTCTGTAATCTTGAAATATATACTATTTCATCATTAATCAGACTAGTAATTAATTAACGTGCAAAGACTGTCATTAAATAGGGTTTTTTATTAAATTAACATTGTTAATTTTATATGATTTATATATTCGTTCTCTTTATTATTTAAATTTATGAAATATAATACAATTATTAAGATTAAGGCCTAATTTTTAGTAATATTATTTATATATACCATTATTGATTTCGACCAATTATTTTGCTTGTGAAAGGAATATCCAAAGAGAACAAGAGGCACAGACTGATCGGCCATAAATGAGGGAGAAATAGGGAGAATACGAGTGTTTTCTTACGATACAGATAGATTCAAGCAAATTAATAGATAACTTACACGCTGAAGAGAGAGACTAGAAAGAGACTACTGAAGTCTAGGAATTTCATTGGTGTATTGAAGAGAAAGCGCCTATAGGACGAGTACGTTTGTACATTAATAGAGATATATCGTTCTTTGAATTCAAAATATCTTATTGATAGAAGAAGAAATGGTTATGTCCGTTCAAATTAATCTAGTTAACGGTATCTTTGGTTTGTTGGTTTGTACTAGTTTGGTGTTAGTTGTAGCCATCTCTTGTGGAGCTTGCTGGAAGAATAAGGGAAGCTATAAACTCAATGAATCTGCTGGAGGAGGTAAAACCCACTCACGCGATAGAGTCTAAGAAAAGAAAGAAAAGAGTATGGTGAATATCTAGATAACAGATAAAAAATAATTATTTGGCCTATGTGACACATTTTTTTCTATTGCAATAAACATCTCTTTTCGGTGTTGTAAACAAGAGACAAAAAAAATCAAAGAGAAACTTAGACAGAAAGGGAATGACAGATCAATAAATAGATAGAGGGTGAGAAGAAAGATGAAAACTAAACAGAACGGGAAAGGGGGATGGTAGGATGCGGGAGGGGTTATACTGTACATAATTGATAAATTGATAAAATATGAAAGGGATAAAGAAGATAGGAAGAACGGTATAGCGTTTAGAAAAGAGGAGAGTGAATTTAGGATAACGATACATCAGTCTTTAATTTCTTGTAGTATTTCAATCACCTTATAGAGAGAGAGAGGCCAAGAAAAATCATTATTTGTGCAAGATATATAAGAGATAAAAGGGCTGTTAAAATAGTGTTGATAAATTCGTAATATACAGTCTAACAAGCGTAAATTGAGCTGATAAGTAATGCGAGTTTGAAGATTGGCTTCATGTTGAAAATATGGGAAGAAAAACTGTACAAAGCTTCTGCTGACGGTCTCAATATAACAAGAGGACAAATAAAGAATACAACAATAGCTATAAGAGTACATGGTATATGGATAAAAACCTATACAGTAAAATACTATTCTTGTTAGTGTTCTCTTGGCTCTACGTTGAATACGTCATATTGAAAATTTTACGTGAATACGTTGAAATTTAGAGAATTGAAATATATCGTTTTTTCCTTCAGCTCATTGCATTTTCGTTGAAAAATACCCTTAGTTTTTTCGTCAAAACTTTCTACTATCTTCCTCTTTTCTCTTACTTTCACTTATCATGAGTTTTAACTCTGCCTAATCAAATATTAAAGAAAAATAGCACACGAACCCTTCTTTTACGATGATAACAGATCTAGACGATAAACTTATAATTATATTATAGTAAGAAATATTGCCCTAGCTGCATGACTCTCTTCCACTCATCTTCATTCACGCTTCGTTAAGTAAGCTGGATTAGTATGAATAAAGTATTGAAAAAAATTCTTTTTTTGTTAATTGTACAGAATAGATTTCCTTAAGGGAAAAGAGAAGGACTGTATTCTCATCTCTCTCTCTGTGTGTGTGTGTGTGTCTTTCGTATACCTATACTGTTGTGTGTATCGAATGCGCACGAAATTTTTGATAAGGTAATGAACCCCACAAAGTGTTATCATTTCAAACAAAGTATATTTTTTATCTATAAACTTATCAATTATTAATCAAAAGTTAATTGCAAAATATCTTTTTTATTTTATTATAATTAATCAATTTCTCGTAGTTGGTCTTTGAATTTTGTATTGTATTTCCTCGTATCTCCTCCGCTTTTGTAATTTTCTCTATTACTGCTATTAGTTAATTTTGATTCTCTTCAAAGATGGCGCTTATGCCGTAATGGTCAGACATTGGAATTGATAAAATAATCGGATTTCTAACATCCCTAACATATTCTCTCTATTTATAAATATGAATAAATGACTATTAAACCTATTTAAATAACATAGTAATTCGAAAAGCTGTATAATTAGTTTACCTCTACTTTAACAATTCTATTGCGAATGTTAATAGGAATTATTCCATCAAGAATACAATTCTTGGAATATCCTGGATCCATAATTTGAACAATTGTATTATCTTTGCAATAAGTACATAATGCCAAATGATCAACGGCTACATTCCTTAGTCCATTCTCTTTCATTTTCTAAATTTTTGAATGAAATAAATGGATTAAAAATGGCAAAAGGGAGCTAAAGGGATAAACTTATAGACAGATAGATAGATAGATATATAGATAGACAGATAGATAAATAGATAGATAGAGACATCCTAAACAAGAAAGTTATTCGTGCTCACTTGATATAGATTATCGAAATAGCCGTCAATTTGTTTCTCTTTAATTTCCGGTCCGATGTTGAAATCTCCTAATAAGAATGTATTCGAATCGCTAGAATATCTATTTATTAGAAAATCCACTTCCGCTTTTTCTTTCAATTCTCGCCAGCTTTTATATCCAGTAGCGACTGATTATGGGAGGATGAAGATAAATATTAAGCATAACAATACAAAATAAGCAAAGAGATAATAGTACATACTCTCTACAAAGAGAAATCCTCCGGCTGAAAGGTGCGTGCAAGAGATTTTCTCACCGCTAACCTGATTTAAGGAGAAAAATTACAGAGAGCAAAGAAATGTATTTATAACCAACTAATTGAACTTCTAGGAAGCCCCTCTGCACTATCATTCTCCTATCGAAAGGGAGAGCTTTGAGGGAGTTCTTCAAGAATTTTCTCTTGCTCAGTAAAAGTAAGCCGTGATTCTCCCTACCAGGCTCAGTGGCTTGCCTTAGTATTTGTTTTTTATAGGTAAAAATAGATATGTAAGTTAATCTCTAGATTATCAGAAATTTGAGTTATTTTCTAATATTAGAACTAACGAGCATACTCCTTGACCGGCAGCCTCCATAACGCATTGACCAAAGCCGAAAGGATCTTTATCAGGTCGATTCGTATCGACACAAGTTAGAGCTTTGAATATGAAACACTCTAAGCATTTCTTCTCTATTTTGTTTAAAACTTGGCATTTCTATTTATGAAAATGTAGCAAATTTTTTAATAGAGGGATTAATAACTCGATTATTTCACCTGTAATGTGCAGCTAAATAGAGAATTTCTATTCATGGCTTTGGCACAAGATAGCGACATACATTTCAAAATGTCGGCAAGTACTCTTGCATCGCACTTGCTCTTTCCTTTAAGTATATGTTGCGGAATAGATCCGTTACTCTCGTGGATGAAACTAAATGAATAAGGATATTTCTCTTCGAGATATCCTGCTAACTAATAGTAAAGAATATATAGTGACAAAATGATGGTTATTTCATTATTAAACGTAAATACCTCAAATATTTCCTCATCATTCCATATTTCTTGTAGGCAAATAACGTCGCTATCACTTTCTATTAGCTTTTCTTTTAAAGCCTCAAAGCGTACATTTTGTTTAATTAGACCCATACGAAATGTGTTGTAAGACTGCAACTTTAAAGTTCTTCTAGTTGACCCAATACCTATTTTGTATTATAAAATCTCAACAGTAGTAAAGAGACTACTTTTCTTTTGAGAATAATACGAAAAAAAAGTTCTCCCTACCTTTTTCAACAGTTGAAATAAGGATATAGACATGTAATAATATTACTAGTTTAGCCATTTTCTTTAACGTTGAAGTGTATTAGCTTCAACTTCAAGTATAAAATGAAAATAAAAGTATAATTTCTATTAAATTCAGCTGAAAGCGAAAAGAAGTACAAATTACTGATCATGAAACATTAAATTACCATAAAATGTTGTTTTTCTTTCAATAGAAATAGGCAACCTGTTGAAAATTTTTATCCTTTCATATTTCAAACTTTTGTATTCAATAAATTTAATGAACTCCCATCTGTTGCTACATATTTATGTTTCGCGTCTACATTGTGCAAGTAAATGCAGATATACTGTATATGTTACAGTAGCACCGTATACAATATTACAATATACTTCATATGAAGATATATTCGCATTGTTAAATGAAGCTTTTCCAATGTGGACTTTTTAACTTTTTCTTTTGTTTTATATGCCAATTTTGTCTACTTTATTTTATCGGAAATAAATGCACAGTATTGGCTTAACTTACTCGAATATACCATCTAAAATGTAGTTCAGATACTATAAACACTGTTTTTATTGTAAATAAGATACTAAATCTACGATTTAGAAATCATTGATTAATCTTATAATCGATTTTTTTTTCTTTAAAATGCTACAATATTTATTTTGATGGTGGTTCCTATTAATATTTTAGTAACGCCATTAACTGATAGATGGCGTTAATGGTATTGTTTATCCATGTTTATCATTTCATGGGGGTAGACAAGCGTATAATACTTTGTAAAAGAAACGAGAAGAGGGAAGAAGGGAGAGAGAGAGAGGGGGGGGAAGGCGAAGTGAGAGGAGAGGAAGATTTAAAAGACTTTAAGAGGTTTATATTTAATATTCAAAATGGAAATGTATTTTATACAGAGGAATGAAAAGTCCATTGGAAATAATTCAATAATTCTATCACTATCTAATATTCTGGCAATTTTCATATTACTGAAAATGTCCTATTTTCCTGTTTGTAATTCTTTAGAACAGATTTACTAAAGTCATTGGTTGTATAATTGATATTTGTAGTTACTCTAATAGATACGATGTTTTCAGATAGTGTGCACCATTCAGCTAATTATCTCGTTAGATTAAATGGTTTTTCATATTTCTAGATGGATATAAATAAATGAGTACTTTGTATTAAGTGTAAATATATATATATACTAATATATCTACAATATATATGTTCTACCAACCACCACAGCGTCTGCATCGTAGAGTACATGTGACAGCATTAAGCTATATACTGTATTTATCGTTAAAATGTTACCACACCATGCCAAGTATTTCATATCAAGATAAACTAAATATTGAATTTATAGTATGGGTAAAGTTTGTCTTAAGCCTTTTGGCGACTGGGCCAACAGAAACCCAACAGAGATTAGTTTCACGCGATTTACTCATTGGCATTCAACGATTGTGATCCAATGATGCGTATGACTTTGGGGGAAAATTGGGACACTTTGGCATCCTTGTGCAGAAACCAGATTTGTACAGATTGAATAAACTTCCCTTTCATCATTTTAAACTTCAAACTGTAATAGCGAAAGGGCAAAGTGTTTAATTCTAAAAAAATTTATCTGGAAGGGCATCATCAATAAAGGTAATAATATTGGTAGTCGACAAACCACATGTATCGTATGATGTAGAAGTCGAAATGAATGAGAAGCAATAGCGGATACTTCCGGAAGTGAGAACTGTTGATGTATTGCTAGACTTATTCAACTGTAAAGGAGTGACGCGAACGCTTTGTTGATTATAAATAGGAGAAAATTGCTGAGTTATTATTCTTATGTGCTATGTTATAGCTAGTTTTCTATTAATTAATATTCGTAATATCAGCGCCTGTACAATATTTTCTTGGTCAATAGTTTTCTAAAGGATTAGATGACTTGATTGTTTCTGTAAGATCTTTCTCTGCTGTCTTTTTAACCTGTTAATGAGAACAGTATGTCATCCTAGCATTTATCTAAACGCTCCCCTCCCTTATAGCCTTTCTCTTGTTACTCCTATAATTTCCCTTATTCACCTCTTTTGTCGTTTAATTGACAAATGTTTTCACTCAAGTACCTGAACTCGTAGCTTAAGAAAAAAGAGGCTGAGAGAGAGAGAGAGAGAGAGAGAGAGAGAGAGAGAGAGAGACAGAAAGAGAGAGAAAGAGAGCGAGAGAGAGAGACAGAGAGATGGAAAGAATAAGGAATTTTATTAGGGCGAAAGCCAAAATTTTGTGGGTGTGGTTTACTTTCCAACCATACGTGATAGTTTTTTCCCTTTAAATTCTAACAGTTAAAATATGATATATTCGACAGTCGACACTTCCAATTATGACTTTGAAAAGCCAATTTTTCTGCAATTAAGCTGACAAACTGTAGACTCATACCGTTTCCTCGGCTTGAAAGAATCTTTTTCTCCCTTTATTTAAGATCTAATCAAAAGAAAGTAAATGAAGAAAAGAGGATGAGGGAGATGGGGGGTAAAGAAAGAAATGAAGAAAAGTTCACCGTAATGTTTTATTAACACTTTCAATTGAAATATAATTAGACGTCGAAAACAAGACGGTCAAGATTCAGTTCTTGTGATTTTCATTAATGAGGTCATGTTCTTAAGGATGAATAAATAAAGAGAAATGACAAAAATAGAGTATGTACAGGAATTTCCATATGATAATGTTCTATAAAAAGTTTTAAACCATTGTAATTGAAATAAGTAATATCTAAGGAAGAAGGTGGAAAAATACATTAACGTATTACTCAATAAGTCGAAAGCGAGGATTTCAGGATTTCTTTATGTATGCATCTTCTGTATTGCGAATAATGCAACGGCTTGTATTTACATATTCATCCAAGAGCCTATCGACATTCTCTCACATTGGAAGCTTATGTACATACAATACTGTATAAATGATACATGGCTAACACTAGAGAAAACAATTTTACCTGAAAAATGATGTTATTAATATTTATTTAACGTTTATAAGAGATTTATATTATTACATAATCAATTGAAAAATTGATTTTTCAATGAATACGGCTGCATTAACGATTAATACCAATTAACACCAATTAATAACAATTAATAAACAATACGGCAGAGAGGGGGAAAGTGCACACAAGTTAAATTGAGTAATCGTCTTAAACCGTTAGAGTTGTTACTTAAGAATATTTTAAATTGTTAACCAGTTGATTCCACTTGGGATTTAAGGTCGATAAACCTTCAATCAAAAACAATAACAATTCATGGTCACGAGTGCAATACTTGAAAACATAGCGTAATGAGTTCATGTACACTAGTGCTTATGTCAATGCTTAATTTATACATTTCAAAGAGCAATCGAGGCTAAAAAATGTCTTTATTCAACGCTAATGGCTGTCTATATTTAAATTATGAGCATATTCTCTCCTCTCCTATGAAAATTCTACGTTTAATCTACTGTATGTACTCGTGCCAATTTTAGTTTTCCTTTCTTTCTCTCTCTCTCTCTCTCTCTCTCTCTTTCTCTCTTCTTTCAGAATTTAAAAAGTACATATCAATTTCCTTCTTACAGTACATGAACAGATATTTTATGTACCTTACTAGTAAAAAAAAAAAGAGAGAAAAAAAAAGCAGTACAGCTGTACCAATCTTTTTGCACTGAAGGCAGAGTTTTTGTAAGGAAGAGGTAAACTCATATATTACTTAATTGTTTTTTATGTAATAGTAGAAATGGAGGCGTTTCTATGATTCCCCTTTCCGCTCCAATTTATATTGTTTCCCTTCGCCTTTTCTTCAGTGGAAATACCCCATCGATGTCATGTTTAACCTGTTAACCAGATGTCACCACTAGTGTGACAATCATTAATTATCAACTCATTGAAAAGCCAATAATCTAGTTCAAGCAAACATTTACCAAATCGACGTCCTATTGATAGTTTGTTAAACATACCATATGTAGCGCATTATTCGATTATTGCTTACATTTACTCATTGTCATGACAACGGCATAAATTGATTTTCGCTTGAATTACAGTCTTCTAATTGACTGCGGCATATGTTTGCACGACAATTCGCAATTATGCATCACACTTGGAAAATTTCTTTATTAGAGCCGTAGGTTAAACGTTTGATTATTAGTCGATTTATTTCTACTCGGATCTTATCATTCGTCACTTTCATTCTCCAATTTTCTACTTTCTATCTCCTTAATACGCCCTTACTGAGGATATTACAAGTTTCGTCATATATTAAGCACATGGGAGCGCCAAACGAGAACCTAAGCCGAGAACATCGATTATTAAAACACTTGTTATTTACGATTAAATAAATCTAATCCTCTAGCTGAATTACTTTCTCTGTTCAGTGACCTGGCAATAACCCTTTTTTCTCTTTCCCTCTCTATCGTTCGCTCTCCCTCTTCCTCCACTTCTCTTTCTCTCTCCCTCTCTCTCTCTAATTGTCTATCTACAAGAGTATTTGTTTCAATCTTACCTCCTCCCTATATGTCACAAGTAGAGTTTACACTAATGAGGAGTCGTTATAAGTGTAACTTTATACTTGGAATATCTTATAAAATACTTTCTTTTTAATAAATGTTTGCTATTTGTAGTGCCTTCTGTTAAAAAGTTTTCTCTTTCTTACTTCTAAGAAAGTAAAAAATGATATTTTTCCGCTTAAACTCTTTCTCTTGTAGCTTGTACAATTATAATATAGCTTAATAATAAGGAGACGGAAAGAAAGAGTAAATGTCAAAGTATCCATCACGAAATTTCCATTTTAGCCGATAAAGTTCGTTTTATTGAACTGTTTTTCTATTTCTTTCTATTTTTTTTTTACTAATGACTCTCGCCGGTCAAAATTCAGATTATTTTCCTTTTTTCCTTCTCCAAACCGGAAGCATAAAAATAAACTTAAAAAGAAAAATAGTAGAAAAAAATGAAAAAGGAGGAATATTTTTTAAAAATAAGTGTAAATCGATAAGTAATTTTCAGTAGTGAAAGTATAGTGGTTATGCTTTCATTTCATTTCATTCTACTTAAAATCCCTGTGTAAAATAACTATTACATCTAACCCGTCTTTATTCTTTATATCGGTGCCTGGCCTATCCTCCCCCCCCCCTCTTTCTCTCTCTATCTCTATCTCTATTTGTCTTCAGATCTTGCTATGGAATCCCCGTCGTCTCTGTTTCTCTCTCTCCGTCTACCGTCTCTAGAGTTATTTTCCTCTATTTCTTCCGTCTCTCCAAATATCATTGGGAAACGAATTTACGGAAGGCGACGATATAGGTCGATTAAATAAAATAGTTTTGTAACATGTAAAATGTATGTACATGCTTCGATGATAAAGTTATATAGACTAAAGAGATAATTGGTTGAGTGAAGACTATTTTTAGAGAGATCAAAAGAAAGCCTTTTGTTTTCCAACTAACTGAATAGTTATTTATAAAACTATAATTTTGTATATAAAATAAATATAAATATATAAATAAATATACATATACTATGTATACTATATATATATATATATATATATATATATATAGTATATAGATATATACAGTATATATAAATTGTATCATATATATATTATATAGTATATTTAGACTACAAATTGTTCATACAGCTGGAAAATAAATAAATATAAATACATCAAGTAAGACATTTTTCTTGTACAATCAACTCTTTAAAGCAGTAATGAAAATAAGTAATTTTGTTATATTTATGTCATTTTCATCATTAGGTAGCAAAATAAGTTGAAAAAATAGCTTTCTAGTTTATATATATACAGTATATATATAAATTTATTCTCTATCTTTTAATAAGAAATGATACACGATGCCAATAGTAGGAGAGGGCAGAGTTGTAGTATATTATTAAATGTATAATGAACTAGACATCATATTTATACTTTGTACTGTATAATATACTAATTATACCTTATGTACAATCTATAAGGGCGTGTAAAGTATAATGAAAATAATGTAAACCTATTTTAATGGCTTTTAACCTAACAAAAGGAATAGGAATGAATATCCATGTATTTCTTTTTTTTTATTAAAAAAAATAATTATTTTTTCTATTGTTCCTATGCGTCTCTGTCTCTCTACCTATCTATCTATCTCTTTATATATACTATATATACAGTATTTATAGTATATATATATATATATATATATATATATCTTTCTCTCTCTCTCTGTCTCTCTCTCTCTCTCTCTTCATTTAAGGTATTCATTAAAAATTTAAAATCTACATTTCCTATCAAACACTACACGCTACAGTATAATACGATATCTACATATGTTATAATAGAAAGGGAGAAAGTAGACTGTTCACCTCAAACTTTTCATTTATTAAAGAAAACTTGAGAAAGGAGAAAATCAACAAAGATCAAATTAAAAAAGAAACATATTGAAAAGGAACTTAAGGCCTACGTAATTATAATTTTAAAATTGTACTAAACATCTATTACTTTTGGGATAAGTATTGCAATGCAAACGAGAAAGTAATTTTGTAGAAATTGCTCTATATATAAATATTTAGTTGTAATAAAAAAGAATAAAGAGAAAAAGAGAGAAATTGAAGTAAGATGAAGAGAAAGGAAAGATAAAAATAAGTGAAAATTGAAATAGTAAAAAATGACTTAATAAATAGAAAACAGTAATTTTATTTATTCTTGTTTCTCATAAATATGAGTATAAATTTATTTCTTTTTTCGTTTTATATCATTTTGTAGAAATTAGTTTTCGCATAATCACAACATACGAATAATACAATGAAAAAGTTATATATATATATATATATATATATATATATATTATTTACATGTCAATAAACAAATATATGTATATACTGTATATATTTATTTATATAAACGTTTATATGCATGTAACATCCTTTTTTCTTATCTTGTTCAGACACTTATTACACATCGTGCATAATCTGCATATATGTTTGTCAGCAATGAAATGTATTTGAAGTCAATAGGCCTATGGGCTGAGTCAAGTTTTAAATGAGAGAGTACGCAGTGGAAAAAGGGAGTTGCTGTTTTTTGGTGTTTTTTTGTTTTGTTTCGAAAACCAAGAAAAGGAATAAAAATGACAAGAAAAAAGAATTAAACGCAAAAAATGTCATAATTTTCCTTTTTTTGTAAATTCAATTAATTGTTAGCCAGCCGAATTCAAACAATAATTCAATTGGTATAACAATAATGACTTTCGAGAAGCCAAGTAGGGGACACGACGAGCTGCAGGAACCGGTTTATGTTTTTTTTTTTTGAGAGTTTATAATTATCTCAATCACAAAATGCACTTAAGTGATAAGTGAGTAGTCACGTGTTGACTGTCACTAAGGTGCTGTTTGCACCACTATTTGAACCAGCTGTGCCTCGGTCACCCGCTCCGCCGGTCGGTGAATTCGCTTGCGATCTTCTCTGAACTTGACTTTCACTTTCGACTCCATTAACCACTCCTGTAATTTTATAAGATTTTGTTATTTACTAGAAAATACATAGAAAAAGAATATAAATAAGTGGAGAAGACGCTTAAAAACTAGCTTTCGTAAATGTCTAATAATAGAACTATATAACCTGTTAGAGACAAGAAAGCACTAAGCAAAAGAATAATATATTGATTAGTTTTTAGCGCAAAGTCAGATTGCAAACAATAGTGAGCTTGTTTTGCTTTTTCTTTAAAAAACAAGATTTTCCTTTCATAACCGGAAACTTTCCTTAAGTTTTAACTATGTCTTTTCTTGTTTTTATCTTTTGTCCTGCCTCCCACTTTCAATATATATATATATATATATATATATATGTAGTCTATACTATATATCTGTCTTTCTCATTTTCTTTATCTGTCTTTGTGAATCTATCTCCTACAAGAATTCTCTAAACCTCGCCTATCACCTCCTCTATCCCAACCTAAAAGTTATATCTCTCTCTCCTAGAAAAGCTTCTAAAATAACTTTTTTCTTTAAAAAAAAAATAGCTCTTAAAATAGAATATGCAAATATAGATGTAATTTTCTTTTGTAAAAAAAAGTACTTAATTTTACTTGTAAGTATATTTTTAGTTTGGTTTGTTAAGATATTTTTGATTTTGAGTTTTAGTTTCACTCTGCACAAGACAGACAACACTGAATTAAGTGCAAACGCAAGTTTTAATTTATCAGTTGATTTAAACAAAGATAAATTTCACATCATCCCTTCAGTTTATGCGACGCCTGGTCATGTTGGCTGTCTGGTGCCGAAGCGCAAATCAAGACCATCTTTATGATGGTTAAAAGAACCAACCAAGGCTTTTTTTTTAAGTTTGTTCGTTTACTCAGAAAATTGAAATTATTGTTCTCTACTGAGTATAGAGAACGATAGAATGATGGGAGATGGGGGACTAGGGGTTTTTATATAGTTTTGTTTTTTTGGAGAGGGGAGGGGTTTCTCAGCCTCGGTTGGTCCTGAATGAACTAGCACAACATACCGGCACAAGTCGAGCCTCGTTTAAGATCAGTAACTCTAACTGGAGAGCCGGGTGACGCGCAAATCTCGACTAATCTGGGCTGCGAGGACGATGTCTGGCTAGACGCTCGTCTGGAAGACCTTTGTGCAGTGCCTGTGTCGTCCGTCGACACTGTTGTATTCCTCTCATTGTGATGATTAATCATTAACATCGGAACCGATTCGTCGGCGTTTCCTGGAGCGGACATATTAAGATACTAGTCCCGAACTACAACGGCCTATGAAAAAAAGAGGGATAGAGATTGTTAAGGAGGATGTTCTTCCTGCTTCCTTTTTTTTGCTAAAAAAGGCGTCGTAAATTATATAATTATTAGCACAATTATATGCTGTTCTTTTTACGAAAAGTATTGTTTGTCAGGAGAGAGTCATATCCTCTAACTAGTCTCAAATTGAATAGGCCGATGTAGGAATATTTACAGCTAACTCAAAATTGAATAGAAATTTGTTTCTTCTATAGTAAAGAAAGCATGCGCAGACAGGTTACGTGACCAGAACCCGGAATGATTGCATATGATTAAAAAAGAAACTGAAGCATAAACTGAAGAAATTAAATCTATGCGGTTTATCATTAGCATTGGTGGGGTGCTCAAAAAGGTCATGCAGCGCGTCCTAGTAAAGCGCGTTACTTAGCGTTACCTGATTGTCGGGCTGCTGGAGAAAAACCTGCACAACAATTGACATTTAAGACAACATTTAAAAAGCAATACATGATAAATGTCATGTATTGTTGAACTGAAAGAATGGTGATGAAGGCGATTAGCGCGATGATTTATGAAAATGAATATATCATTTGATGATGATGAATGAATGGTCATGGGAGAAATAAGGGCAAATAACGACTTACTCCTGAAGGGCATCATTTCTTGGATGGCCCCACCTTGTGCTTTGAAAAATTGGCAAACATTTTAATATTAAACATCTTCCTTAAAAAAAGTTTCATTTAAAAAATGCCTAAATCCTAAAGTGTATAATCCTATCAACAACAAAAAAAAGACCAATAATTACTGTGTTTTATACACTAAATATCTCATTAATATGCAAATTTATGCGTAATAATTAAACCAATGAATAAACAAGTGAATGTTACAGATATTTATGTACTTTCTTTCAAAAATGTTAAAAATTAGAGTATATTTAAATATATAAAGTATACAATATATACTTAATTCAACTGTTGAATATTTTTAATAAAAAGTTTCTCTAATTATTTTGCTCATGTGTCAATTTAAGTTCTAGAGAATAAATTTAATTTGTCAGTTGTCACAGTCGTTTTAATTCTAGTTTATCTATTTATTTTTTTTTAAAAAAAATCAAAGTAAGCAACTAAAGTTGTGGTAATGTTTTTAAAAAAATAAACAAAAAAGCATTGATAAGTTTATAGTAATATATGTCGTTTTTAAATAAAAAGTAACATATACATATACATATATATATATATATTAATCAATCTAATTAAAGTTCATAAATATATATATATATATATATATATATATATATATGTTTATATATGTTTGTGTAAGTATATAAATATAAATATAACGATATACGCATGCAAAAATAAAGAGATAGAGATAAGAGATCAAAAACCAATTTTTCAAAGGTTAGTGGAATCAAAATGGCCGACCGATCAGTGATCGCAATGCGCATGCTCGTGCCAGAAGAGAAAAAAATTATTATTTCTGTTTTTTTTTTAACCTAAAAAAGAATAAGCGCATGACGCCAAAAGCGACTGTTATACTTGTCACCTATGAAAAAAATTTGTTCCTTTAGTATAAATATTATATATATATATATATTAAAAGAGAATGTTATAGTTATTAAAAAGAAATTTCAATATACAGGTATATAAATGTATTTATACACCTGTATATTTATATATATATATATATATATATAAATATCTCTATTAATAAATTGAAACAAAAGAAACAAAAAGAGAGACGACAAGCAACGAGAAGGAAAGAGAAATGCTATGAAATAAAAAACGACGCTTTGCGACAGCTGCTTCGACAATTGGACTGTGAAATTTAATTTCTAGAGATTTTCTTCTAATTGTCTAGTCTGCTATTTATTCTGTTGATATTTTTTCTCATTTCTTCCTCTTCCCGTCTATCTTTCCTTTGGTCAGAGGAAATAATTGAATTTGTTGGACTTTTTCTTTCAAACTAGATTATTATATTTAGATATAGACCTTCTGGTTCATGATATAACTGTTGTGTAGCTGATTATTCGCTTATAGGACTTGTAACTTAATAAAAGTGGATTTTCAAAGTCCAATTGTCAATGTTTGAGATGTTATTCTAGCAAACACCAAACTCTATATCTATATATGGCTATATACTGTATATACAGTATATCATATAGTCATATATAAATGTAAGTATATATAAATAAATAAGTGAATGTACTTTTTTCTTTTACATTTGTGAAGTCGTTAATATACTTACCAATCCTATTTAATTTATTTTCCATACCAGGAGGATGGTTGTGTTTGACAGCATTCATTCTTCTGGCATGTGCTGGACCACCCTGTGACGGTGCCCCTGGTCCCCTTCCTTTCGGTCGTACCGCTTCAACCGGTAAGACTCGCCTTCTCTTTTTAGGTAGCTTCGCTCTAGCTTGTGTATGAGAATAGAAAAGGGCGAAATTGGACACAATAACCGGGACAGGTAGGGCTATTGTCAATACTCCGAGTAGGGCACATAAGGCTCCGACGAACATGCCTACGTAAGTCTTTGGAGTCATATCTCCGTATCCGACTGTAAACAAAATGATAATTAATTAAGAGTATATTCCTTCTATTATTCCATATAATATATAAGTATTTCCTATAACATAAAATTAATTCCGTTTTTTGTGTATGTGTGTTTTTTTAATTACAAACTCTTTTCTCTCTCTTTCTCCTTTATCTTAAATAAATAACTCTTCTTCGCTAATTAACACCTTCGGATAAATTAAACTTTTATGTCGCATTTTTCAGGAAAATTATAAATATTATTATAATAGGATTCTTAAAAAATGGAAAAAAGACGAGGAAAAACTTGTGTTAATAGTCTCCTATTTCTAGTACAATCAGGAGAAATTGATTTTTTTTCTTCTCTATTTAATTAGTAGAAAAGAATTTTTTCACTTTTTCTCTTCGTCCCTTTCCCTCTTTCTTAAATTTCTGTCTTAAAAATAACATATGAATACTAATAGTTAAAACTTTTTCCTCTCTTTCTTTCTCTCTCTCTTCCTGCTGAAGAAGTTTGCTAAGATTTAGTTAGATTTATTGATTTATATGTCACCGGTGTTTATAGACTGCTTTCCAAAGATTGATATTGTAAATATCTCGGAAGGTTGAATTGCATTCTCTACTGCCGATGACACTTGAAAATATATAATTATATACCATATACATATATACATTTCTTCCATCATGCATATAATGTACATATATAGAAATTTGCTTATTCCCCAATTTGTTCTCTAACGACCCCGGTACTATTCGAAATTCCAAGAAGGCAGATTGTAATCGGGCACCGTAAAATAGAGGACGTAATTTAAGAAACGGGACTCTTATCTCTTATTTTATCTTTATTCCTATCGGCAACGATCGAAAATTGAAACGTTCGAGTAGTCTTCAAACACGAAGCGGGGATATAGAAGCAATAATCTATCGTCTTTCTAACAAAAGAACACAAATTTCTTTTTCTTCTCCTTTTAATTAACAATTCATGATTTTCTTTTCAAAAGGTTTTCTCGCTATAGTTACACTCTTATTCGATATGTTTTTCAATCATTATTGAATAAGTTTAACCTTGAGACGAAGAGTTCGAAACGCCTTTGCCAACCGAGAGGGGAAATTTTTATTACTAATTATTTACATTAGAGATTATATGAAAAATAAAGATGCTAGCGTTATTAAATTATGGATGAGAGATAAAGGAATTCTTCGAAAAGTTTAAATTATGTGCTTTCATTTTTAAATGATTTGAGAATTGAGGCTGGGAGGAGCTTGAGGCTAAAAAACAAGTTTTAGCAGAGTATAGATAATAAATACGTCGAACCACGCCTATCTTTCCCTAATCGAAATGCTCTCGAGCAGTTCTTTCAGCTTGTAACCTCTAACCAGAGTATCTACAATGTTGGATGTTGGAAAATAATTTGTACAGCCAGAAAATACATTTGCCCCTCAGCAAAGTCATGCACAACAGTAACCCTAAACCTGATGGAAACCGAAATTTTTCTATATTATTTCTTCTTAATACGTATAAGCTTGTCAACCTACAAGCACTTTTTTGATACAACTAGACCTAGAAAAAGGAAATATATTTTCTACTCTCACAGTTCTCATTCTCCGCTGTTCTATCATTTTAAACTTTTCCTCCATTTTAACATACTGGTAGTATCAAATATTTGAGTGCACATACAGCCTACATTATACATATCTTTCTTTCATTTTTCTTTACATTTCTACAATTCTATTCACTCTTGCTAACTCCATTTCTCTCTCTCTCTCTCTCTCTTCATGTCTTTTTTTTACTTCTCTATTTTCTCTTTTATCAATTAGACAATAACCCGAGGGCCTTCAGTATTATTAAAAATGGTTTTAAAATATAGATGAAAGTTGGTCTTTGCCAAACCAGGTTAGATGAACCGCCAGGGGGAATAAAAAAGCGTTTTTTTATAATAAGAAGAGAGAGAAAAAGAGAGTAGGATAGAAAAGATGCTCCAAGTCTAAGAAAATGACGTAAGAGGGAGAGAGAGAAAGAAAGGGAAGATAAAGATAAAGAATAAAAGGCGTAGATACAGCTAAGAGAGAGTTAGATATAGATACACTTGATGAAGGGTAAATGAAAGATTATCCTTTTGAGGAGTTAAGGAGATTATAGTATTATACTGTTCAAACTAGAGGGGATAAAACTTACCCGTTGTCATGGTTACAATAGCCCACCACAAACCGACCGGAATGCTAGTGAAATCATTATTAGGATTGTATTGAATCCGCTCAGCATAGAATATCAGCGCTGCGAAGATAACAATACCGATGACCAAGAAGAAAATGAGCAGGAACAATTCATGAGCGGACGCTTTGAACGTATGTATAAGAATTTTCAAGCCGGGCGAATGCCTCGTTAACTTGAATAACCTCATTATCCTTATTATTGAGAAAAATTCAAGAATATCATTTGACTTTTCCATTCTAGTCAGCATAAAGTCCAAATAAAAGGACAAAGTTGCTACCATATCAATAACGTTGACCGGTGCTTTCAAAAAATCCAATTTACTAGGCGTTACTATAAAGCGGATGATAATTTCGAAGGTGAACCAAGCATTACACGCACATTCGACATAGAAGAAGCTACTGTGAGGTTCTGTCTTCTTCTTTTCCAATGTCCAAGTGAAATTACCGGATGAGTCTATTGAAATTGTCTTATTTTCGATGACTGGCACTCGCATGTTCGGATGAGTTTTTAGGCAAAATGAGAGAATTGAGACGATAATGAAGAACACAGAAACTACGGCTACAACCTGTAAAAGAAAGAGTAAATTTTAATATCTTTAAATGATCATACAACAAAGTAGTTTAATTGAAAGTTCTACGCAATAAATATGATTTTGATTATATGTAAAGTTAAACATTTGTCTTGTCTTTCCACTGCAATTCGTTTACATTTCTCTATTTAAAAACATATCTCAATAAAATTTAAATAAAGTCTATTAAAAATGTATCTCTTTTTTAATTGAAAATGTGACAACTGTCTATTTTTGCTTGAAGGATGCACGCTATACAAAGGCTAATGACTGGATTTCAGAATCTTTTCGTATAATATTCACGTTTGTAGATAGAAACGAACAGTGAGTAATATAATTAATATAATCTAATTACTTGATAAATACTGTAAGGATCGTATATATTTACAAGAAAGAGAGAGAGAGAGAGAGAGAGAGAGAGAGAGAGAAAGAGAGAGAGGGCGGGGTAGGGAGGGAGGCGGAAAGGGAAAGGTTTATCAAGGTGAATAGATTACGTTTTATATAAAAAAAATTCGATATAGTGTATACTATTGTATATAAATTTTAATTATTCCATCCAGTCACACTTCTTCAACTGCTTAACAATAAAGACAGTTACAATGTTCATTTCTTCTATTAAATTTACTGCAATTAGCAAAAAACAAGAAAGCAAAAAAAGAAAAACCTAAGAGAGAAACTAGCTATTTATGACATACAATTGTCTTTCAAGTGAATTGTAGACCTACAACACTTTCAAGATTTATACAATTAATCAATGTATATTAGCTGATTTATTTCTCTGTGCATTTGGTCGATTTTTGTCTGATTCTGCTGCCCTTCTCCTTACAAATACAGCATATATACTAATATATATATATATGTGCAGTTGATAGAACAACACTAAAACGTGTGATGCTAAAGTACTTTCCTCTTACTTTTGACATTTTGAACTATATATTAGATTTATATTGGGAGTATTTATTAGGGTCAGAAGGTGATATATTAGAGACACTTTTGCGGCTAATAATTTACACTAGTCATTGATATTTTTAGATTCTTACACAAAAAAATGATAAGTTGTATTATTAAAAGTTTAGCACAGTTGCCTATAATACAAAAGTGATTAGTAAATTGTTGATTAAAATCGATACAACGTAATTAATTTTAGCATTTCTAACTGTTCTTGTTAATTACAATGTATTTAAAAGGGTTGAAAAATACTATTACAAAAAAAATAGTAGCCCAATAATTTTACTAGTAAAATCAACCGTTCGTATTGTACATATGGTGGAATAGAGTTCCTAACTATAGCGATCCGTCTATATTCATATTGATCAAGAGTCACTAGCGTCTAATATATTTTTCTCATTGGTTCCACATCAGTTATCAGAGATCATTTAACAGTCTTGGGAATATCTGTCTTTTCTATACTTGTTAAATAATTCTACGTAGAATTTGACAACATTTCCCCCTTTCCTCTTGCCTCTTTTGTGCTCTTCTTCTCTCCCAGCCTGATTTTCACATTAATCGTTTTCCTTTCACTACCCTACATCACCAGGCCTGTATTCTACACCCTCGTTTCCTCTTGCCCTGTCCCTGTCAACAAACTACGGCCACGCCCCCTCTCCTTTTTTTTTCTTTTCTCTGGGTGTATGTCCCCCTATCTTCAAGTAAATCTGACTTTTTCTCTCGCTATCTTCCCTATATCGTATTTTATATCTGGCCTTTATCTATCTTAAGGCAGCGTAAAGCGAAGCTTTATTTTATAATATATCGAAATATACTAATATTTTTGTAACATATGTCAACTTTTTGAATAATTTAAAGAGTAATTGAGTTATTTATCATACTTTTGTCCATTATGTTAATCTAGCAAATTATTAAATATCAAATAATCAAATACCATCATATGATCAAAAAGAGATAAGGCGAGTGAATACTCTTTGGATTAATGGGAGAGAAAATTTATTACATCGATAACAAAAATTGTTTTATCTCTACCTTTTCGTTGTTAAATAATAGCATGGAGGTGAAAGTTATCGAGATTTGTGTAGATTTTTTCTCTTCTTCCGCCCCTTTCCGTTTACTTGCCTTCTTCTCCTTCCCTCTTCTCTTTTTTATCCGAAAAGGAAATCGCAGAGGAAGAGGGAAAGAAGACGGTAAATTGTTTTGGGAAACACGAAAAACAAAAGTGAAAAATCGATTGAGAAGAATCGATCTATTAGTTTGAGCACGCTATGCCATAAAAGCGCTGAATGTTTATCACTCTTGTGTATTTTTTCGTCAATACAAACAATTAAAAGTATATTGTTAATTTGTGAATAAGAAATCGTTACCTAACTGATTTATTAAAAAGTTATGATTTAAATTATGAAAATTCTTCATAGGATATACAGTATATATATATAGAGTTTATAGATATGTCTATGAATACGTGTGTTCTATAGACAGAGTCGTTCAATAGCGTTTAAGAAAAATGGATTAAAGAGGAGAAAAAAAAGACCATAGCGTATACTTTTAAAACGCTACAACGCTTGGTTATATATTTTCAAAGTAACTAAATTCTTTTCTTGACAATTAAGCAACATAAATCTCAAATTAAAAACACAAAAATGAAGAAATCAATAAATAACAACACCTCATTTAACTTTGACGTCAATTTAGAATAGTTAAATATTTTATAACCATTCTCCAAATTGCCCTAATTAGTGGTGGGTAAATTCAATACAAAAAGCCTCCTACCGATCAATCTTGTATCACACACAAAGCGATAAACAATAAAAAAAAAAAACAGTCGATACAGAAATTATAGAATGTTTCTGTACTTATTGTAAACAAACAAAACAGCTTCTCTTTAAACAAGGAAAAATTCTTCTGAAAACTCTCTAAAATAACGACAACTCCGACGATCTTCATCAATTATTCAAAGATTTACTCGGCGCTTAAGAGACGCTGATAGGGCTAATTTTGGCGTCTAGACCAGAAGCGCCTGGATCTCACCCTACCCCTTTCATCCTTTTTATTTATTATTTGTTTTATTCTTTTATTCAACTATACGTAGACGCCATTATTCGTCTATAATAAGGATTAATGTAATAATTGTACAAAATTCCGGTCTATTTATTTCAAAAGATCCGCAGAAGATTAATAACGTTTTTATAATATCCTTTTAAAGGGAAAGACATTGCCTTTCTACCTTAATTAACGGAGCGTAAGAAAATTATAGACCGATTATTCCAAAGAAGCGGTTAATTAAGGTTTTAAAAGAACATAAAGTGAAATTATTTTTCATACGAATCAGTTATTGTTTCATATAAAAAAAAATCTCTTGTTCTCCTCGCTAACTATAGATATGTAAAAATTAATTTCAAGGGACTCATCTTTCCTTCTCTTCCTCCTCCTCCTCCTCCTCCTCCTCCGCCTCTTCTTCTTCTTTTTCTTCTTCTCCTTCTTCTTCTTCTTATTCTTCTGCCTCTTGTACTTCAAATTTTCCCTCTCCTGTCCGTCTCTTTCTATGCCTAACCCCAACACCTCTTTCTCTCTCTTTTCGTCATTAAAAAAGTGCACTGTCAAAACCACTTTTCATCATTTCCCAACAATTTTTCTGACATTTTGCTGGAGCGCTCACTTTTTTGCAAATAGTTCTGCTATTAGGGCAATAAGGGTCAAAAACCTTCGAGACATTGCATTGCCAGATAATATGAGACTGGGGACAGAACGAAGAAAGGCTGCCAAGTAGAAAATATAATCTTTGTCAAAGAGTGAGAGGAATGAGAAATGGGCAAGAAAATGGGGAGAGAGTATCACGAAAAGGGTTATTCTTATTATCTAAAGCTCTTTAGCATATAGCCATGTCCCTTCTAAAGACAAGAGACTGAAAATACTATTTGAACATCACTCAGACCGGAAAAACCAATTAGGGTCAATATTGTGTAAAATATGTTTAGAATGGTTAAGGAGACAGACAAGTAGAGTGGGATCGGCTAAGAGAAAGAATTGTATCTCAAAGTTTGTCAATTACTCAACTGTCCCTGACCTATTTTTAAACGTCATTTTTCTATTCCCTTTACTTACTAAACAACTACTATTAGGAAAAGGGCGAGTTCAGGAATTGATCGTCACCCGTGGCCTTTTCCTTGCCGCAGGTGTTGGATATGGGCTCCTTATGAATATTGATAGAGGTCAGCTAGCAACCAATCACCTTCCGATTCATCTTGTTTGCTCATAAAGCAAACTCTATAAACAATAGGTGCTCATGACGTCACTGTGCGACGCCGTTGCTTAGGGCAACAATATGTATAAACGCCTCCTCGGACTACCTGACTTTAGTCGAGAGTTGTTTCCATAGTAACACCCCGGCAGTATGTCAGACATTTAAAAAAAACTCTGCAGTTTGTCATGACTGCTTAGAATCGATAAACGGAGAAGGCCGTCTGTTTTACTCAAAATCGTTAAATCGATTTCTGCTCTTTTTTTTCAGGGCGTCTCTTTTTTCCTGTCTGATAAAGCGATCGATAGCGACAGATGGCGCTATCAAAAAATTACGGATGTACTAGGTTGCAGTTGTGCCCCGACAATCAATTGAGCTAACTTTTGATTTAGATACAAAACATTTCCCTACTCTTTTCTCTTAAAAGGAGGGATAGTATTGTTTTAAATAGGCCTAGACTATTAATTTCGAGGCAATATCGGATGCTTCATAAGCCGCTTATTGGTTGGCGGCTAATGTAATTACTAATTTTCGCGTGTAATTATCTTCTGGTAGGCGACAGAAATTTTCGCACAAGGAACAGTTTTCTTATTGACTTATCTCCGACAGGATCAGAACGTAGATATTTGAGAAACGGTCTGAAAAAGTTTGTTGCAGAGGTTCCCAATCGAATTTCATAGCAAACATTGCAGTATATAAAAAAAATTAATCTAACGAAAAAAAACTAGGGTGTTTTTTTTTCCCTTTTCTCCCCTCTCCCTTTTTTTTTTTTTATCTTTCCGAAGATTATTCCTGTTATCAGCTGTCAACTTGGTTGACTTTCTTGTACTCGTATACAAATTGAGGAGAGAGCGAGACAGTTCGGTGTTGGTTTAAGATACTTGACATCGGAGGAGGTTCCAGATTAGTGAGGAGAGAAGAAGAAAGAAAATAAATAGAGAATAGCGGCCGTCTTTGTTATACATTGTAAATATATGAATATGTTTAACAGAAAGAAATTACTTATGGCGTCTGTAATGAAATATGGAAGAAAAGGATAGAAAAGTCGAAAAAAATTAGAAGCAGCCAAGAAACTTTTGTATTATGTTTCAAGCTTCAAAGAGTAGAATGAAACTCTTCTAAGAATGCATTTTCATTCTATTTTTTCTACAATGGCCGCTCTTTTCCAAAACACTCAATTCTACTAAATATTAATAGAGTTAGAGTAAAATAAACAAAATACATAATTTATGAATTATTATAATATTATTACTGTTATTATTACTTCTGATAATAAGTAACAAAATAAAATGCATTAAAGGAAATTAAATAGTCGAGTTTTTTCCTCTCGCTTTTAAGTTTCCCCCTCTTCTCTCTATTCTAAACGGAACTTGGATTAAAGAAAAATAAAAGGGAAAAAGAAAGGTAGCGTTGATAAGAAAATAGAATTTAGGTGAAGAAATTTTAATTTGACATTTACTTAAACTAAATTGATACGTTCCTTAAAAGCAGCTGCAAACTTTTTCTAACTGTTGGACGTTTGCAGACAAATTGTTTATAAACCAAACAGGTGAGAACGTATTCATTTCACACGTTCTAGTTTTACCTACCGCGAAGCCACTGTAAAACCGCAAAAATCGGCTTCCTAATGCAAAGAAAACAGACAGCAAAATTACAGTGACTGACCTTTCGGGACAAAAGTCAGACTCTAATGTAAACAAACGAAATTACTAATTTCCCGCCGTTTTTAAGCCTGGTGGAATCCGGCTGTGTAATTGTAAAGATAAACAAGTTTTGGCAGAAGAAAAGCTTAATGACTAATTAAACATCAGACAGGAAATATTATGATGATTCAGCAGGTTATTGAACCCATAAAAAAAGTTCTAAATATAGATCATTTTCCAGAATGTTATTTAACACAGAGGCAATTCAGTCGAAAATTTCCAGTCTAACAATTTTTGTTATGAAACTCCTAGAAGGTAATTAACTGCAAAAATGCAAACAACCGACTTTATATTATGTTATATATAAATCTTTTAAAAAGGTAAATTGAGCGAAAAAAGTCTTCTTCCATAATATTTTTCTTTATCTCTCTAGCCTGTTTTTTATTTTAATACGAAAAGGTGTTTTTCCCGCTCTGTCTCTCTCTCTCTCTCTCTCTCTCTCCTTTCTTTTCTTGCCTTTTCTCTGCATCTTTTATAAGCATGCAACAGCATAAATAGAGATACGCTAGCATGCATTGCACTCTTTATTTTATTCTTTTCCGCCTTTCTTCAATTTTTTTACTCTCCTTGTTCTTTTTAAACTTGCCATCTGCCAAAATTCCTCTATTCTAAAAAGCCTTATTAGAACTTTGCTTTTAATCTATGAAGAACAGACTTTCATCAAAAAAAAACAGTCTGCATATATAAATAACATACAGCAATGTGATAATGCGGCAAAGGTTTCCCAGATATGCAGAAACCGATTACTGTAAAGCAACCGCAAAGTAGATCAACTTTTTTTCTTTTCCTTTTTTTTTTATAAAGATAAAAATCAGCAAGGAAAATGATCGTTGCACGCAGAATGCAAGCAGTTAGGGATAAAAATATCGGAATATATGAATATTTTATCAGACTCGTTACGTTTACTGAACAATATAGGACGAATTAATTAAATTATTCTCAAATTCTCCCTTCGATTGTTCTGATTAAAGAACACTCTTGTAGATGGAATTTAAAGTATTTCCTCTTCAACTGCAAAATGGAATCGCTACAATCAAAGCTTTACTACGTCTCCTTCTTAAATTTCTATTTAAAATAGCATTAGATAGTTCAACTCTTATACTATTAGTAAATCTTTTAAACATCTTCCATTTGAATAGTTTCTGTCGTAAGTCAAGAGGAGATTTTGTAAGTGATTTCGGTGTATATCTTTGGATAAAACAGAAGCAAACCGCATGTGTAGAAATGGAAAATACTCGTAGTTTGTTAAAATTTTCAACCGACTATTGCTTTTAATAAAAACGACTGCAGACGTAAACAACCTGAGAATCTTTTCAGTAGGGAATTTTCTCTTTTGTAGACACGTGCTTCGCAGAGTAGTAAATCCGTTGCAGTTGTACTGCAATCTATCAGCGATCGGTTAGCGGCTAAGAGTGAGACCGTGTCAAAATCGAATTTTTCAAGTGTAAAATTGATTTATTGCGTAATAATCCTTTCACGCTGTTTTGCAGCTAATTCGATTTTCAGCGTAGATGAGTTGCAGATTTCTGCGTGGGTTGAATAAGCCCAGCATCTTATTCTTTTCCGTCATCTTTTCAATAATGAGTGATATATTTAAGTCGGAATTCTAAAAATGACTTAGAAGCCATACTTGTTTTTTTTTTAATAAAAAAACGTGCGTTATTAAAGTAACTGTAGAAGAAGTTTTCGAGAGTTAAGGATATCCCTTTTTGCATTATACAACCATAACAATAGAGGATAATCGATTTTCTCCCTACTTTTCCCGCTCTTTTTCGTCACTTCTTAAACACTTTTATTAAGTTCTTCCCTTTTTTTCCCCTCTCTTCTCATCTTTTTCTTTTTATTTTACTTCTTAAGTCGAACTCTCGAACTCTATCCTCTTCATACAACTTTCACTCTTTTTACCATCTCAAAGAAATGTAACGTTTTTCCTCAATAGATGCTCATTTGTAACTCACACAGGTCTTCATGACTTGCTACTATACTACTAAAAAGTTTACAGAGTGCAGGCCTATAATTTATTGCTGATATTTATTTATATTTATTCATATAGTTTACTTGCTTAGGAATTCGGTAAGGTACGCTACGAACCTGAATTGAGCATGGTAAACCTTTCCGACTTTCCCATGATCATTAAGTTGTAATATGATTTTAACTTGATAACGAACTCTTCACCAATAGATAATATAAAAACATATCCTAGAATTCTAGCTGAGCATTTTGCTCCTAATTACATAAACAACACTTTCAAAGTTATAAATCGCATAATCCATTGGGATTAACTTAAATATTTATATACTCTATATAAGGAAGACGGTTTTCTCTTACATTTGTTCCTGCTGTCATCATTATTCGCTTTGATTTGGCAATGGAGGCAAAGAAAAGTCGTTTTATTAAACGAGCCAGGAATCGAATATTGATTATTGCTATTATAACTCCGCCTTTCGTCGCTCCTAGGGATTAGTGCTAATTAAAGCGCAAAAATCTGCTTTTGTCTCTAGGTTCGAAGAACTTTTGTATAGAAACGAAAAAGTATAACTAATTAGTATCAAGGTTATTCACCTCATCTCTCCCAAGATGGATTAAAAGTGCTTAATTAATATGGAAAATCGGGATTTCGTCTATTTTGGCTGGAGAATAAGAACAAAAAAAAATAAAAGAAATAACAATGACATATCAAGGTAAGAATTGACTAATAGAGCGAGAAAGAGAGAGAGAGAGAGAGAGAGATAAAACACAAACAGCACGAACGCGCATAGAGATTGTTGGATAGCCTACACAAGAATAAGGAGGAGGAAATGTTTATATCTCCCCTATTGGGAAGTTGACTAAAAGGAACCAAGATTTGAATCCTTTCTATTGTAGTATTGGGAATAGTGTAGAGTGACAGAGAATGATTACTGTGAGAAGTAATGATAATACCCAGATCAGAGATAAGAGCAGTCTGTGTGGATTTCTGAAATATTAT
Source organism: Dimorphilus gyrociliatus (assembly GCA_904063045.1). Lineage (NCBI taxonomy): Eukaryota > Metazoa > Annelida > Polychaeta > Dinophilidae > Dimorphilus > Dimorphilus gyrociliatus. The sequence continues at coordinate 781,297 of CAJFCJ010000005.1, forward strand.
ACGCTTGGAGCATCGTCCATTTTGAATTTAATTTCCGGCATGTGCCATCTAAAAAAATTAATAAAGCAGAATACTTTTGGATAATAAAAAAAAAAGACTTTGACTAGAGAGAAGTATTGAACACCTCTCCGGCTTACAAGTTATCATTCATGCCCCCTATTTCATATCAGATTTCAATGCAACACAGATGTAGCCTCTCTTGTTTTTATCCAATATTTCTTTCTTTTCAATTTCTCAATATTATTAAATAAATTCCTTAGAGTCGTCTTGGAGACGCCGTTGTATTCATGATTAGAATATATATACTTTATATATATATATATATATATATATATATATCTTTTTCCTCTATTCCAAACAAAATAAATAAAGTTGCACAAGTACTTTACTAAGCATTAATATTATGCATCGTAGTTACTTCTTTAATTATCAAATGCAGCCTATATCTGCTATATTTATGGAGATCGAATCGAAAATTTTTCATTTATCATCCTTTATTCATTATATCTATAGAGATATATATATATATATATATATATATATAGATATATATATATATACGATCTGTGCACAATGTAGGCAGTGTATACAAACTTTTTACGATATCTGTTGCATTTTTCCTTTATGTTTACAAAATACTCCCCCCTTTATGTTTCTATATACCTCTGTAATTGTTTATAATGCTCTAAAATGTGCCTCTATAGATAGGAGAATAAATATGCCACAGCACCTTTATTTACCTGCTTTATACATAGGTATATTCAATTAAGTGTTCTAAATGTCATCAAAACAACAACCAGTTATCTTTCCTTATTTTTTTTATTTGATATTTCCTATCGATTTCGCTACAGTCAACTCTAGGCCTAAGTATATAAAAAAATCCTGCAAAACTGCAAACACCGACTCAATAAATTTCCTGTCACCTTGACAACTCGCCATCAAACCAATAAACAATACGACAAAAAATATTAATTGCAATAAAACTGCCGACTTTGCCTCTGCAAATATGAAAAATAGCGTTTTTATTCAACTAGTATATTACGGAGAAGAAAAAAAAATCGATTTACGCATTATACACAACAGCAAAAATTATCCAGACTCATTTTTCCCGCGTTTTTTTTTCTTTTAGATTTTTTTTTAATTTCTTTTTTTTATTCTAAAAATAAACAAAACAAACTGAATCTTTTGCCTCAACATAATTTTCTTTCTTAATTATTTAACAAACCCCGAAAGTGTGATTGTTTTTTTTATTACCGCTAAAAGGGACGCTTTAGAGCAGTAGAAAGGCGTTTATTTAGCGGGCCTTTTTTTTTCAATGTAATTTTACTTCTAACCTGGGAATTTTTGGGTGAATATTTAAAGTGAAAGATGAAGTGATCTGGGAATGGAAAAAATCGATAGATAAACAAATGGCGTTGTTATTTTTTTTATATTTTTTTATAAGCTTATTTTCCCTTTTCATAATAGTTTTAAAAATCCAGGTGCTGCACATACAATCGTATAAATGTGCTTCTTATTAAAAATGAAACTAAACAAAAGGTGGGAAAGAGGGGGGAATGTATTATATTTCATGGCTTTAACTTAATATATCTTATTCAATTAGGAAAAGTCTGCAAGGGAGGCCCTGTAAAAATATATACGCCTGTAGAACAAACTATTGAGTTGGTCGTTTATTGCATCAATAGTTTTATCACAGTGCTGTACCTGATATATTTCATTAACAAAAGGCATCTATCACCTAGCCATAATTTATTAAGAGTAGAAACATCTCACTGACAAACATTATTTTTCATTAGCTAAACTGGCAAGTCACAAAAATAATCACATGACCTACATCACGTGTTGCTCGTAAAGAAAAGGCTAATGGACATCAATTTCAATCGAATGGCTTTTCAGTTTTCTCAGTAATTAGAGCTATTTGTCTAAGTTCTGATTTTAAAAAAAGTAGAGTGAATGGAAAAGAAAGAGAGATGAATTGAGTGAGAAAGCAAAAGCAAAGGAGTATATGATAGAGCAGACTTAGCTGCACTCATGCTAAATATACTTAAATGTTAGATAATATATGATTGTATAACTCTCGATAAGCGCTCATACAGTATGTATACGCAGTATTCACATGCGGTATACTTTATATGCAATATAGAGAGCATCTGAATATTGCAGAGCAAAGATAAAAGCATACAATAAATATAAAAGGCTACAACGAGAGAGAGACAGAGAGATGATGATGAGGGATGGAGGTTGAGAAGGCGAGAGAGAGAAAAAGAGTGAGCCCCTATACAAATTGATAAACATAATGACTAGAATCATACGCAACGTAAGAGAAATTAGCCAAAGATAAGAAATTACAATTACTACTTCGCCTCTCATCGTAGAGGGAAACTCTATTAGAGTGTGGTCTGCGTAGAATAAATAGGCCGTAATAGAGTACCGGATAGTTAAATAATTGCAAATATTTTGACTGGGAAAGCATCAAATTTCTGTGAAAATAATCTACTCATACTTCATTTGTAAGAATAAGCTGACTTGTAAAGAAAAAACTAAAAAAGAAATATTCGATTTACAGGCAAAAAACTTGAATTAAACGTCTTAATAGGACTAGAAAAACGATATATATATGTATGTAAACCTAAGGGAAAAATAGCATTGACAAAAAAAACCAACTAACGTTATTTAGACAAGGGAAAGAGTAAAGGATGAACAAAGGAAAGCCTTCATCCAAAATTTTAAAACATATACACATGTTTACATTTAGGTAGGTTGTACAATACTTTTATACTAGGTGCAGGTAAAGTAAGTAACAAATTACTATTATAAAGCATCCTTGTAAAAAGAAAGCCGTTCGTTTTACGGCATTGAGTAGTAAAAGAGCGAAAAAAATAAAGAAAAGGTAAGGTATGGTAATAGTTGATTATACCAAGACGAGGCAAGCAGGTGTGTAAAGCGCGTCATATTCCGTTGTTGACTAGTAACTGGGTCGACTGTATTTTTTTTTATTTCTACATGAATAAATAAAGAAGGTGAAAATGGAAAAACAGCCATAAAAGTCACTATGTTCGAATAAATAAATAAAAGAAGAGTAAATAGTACACACGTGTATAATGTTATACGAAATCTATACGTTTTCAAGCAAATATACCCTAACTAGTTATTATTTTAGAACAAAGTATAGAATACGTTTAATCCATGGTTAAGCATTTCAGTATCGGAATGATTTAATGGTAAACATTGGAAATTTTAGTATGCACTGTTCTAGTTTTTATGAATTCTTTAAGCATTCAAGAGCAGATAAAAATGTAACTTATGGGTAATAATTTCAAAGTAATATACATACTAATATATATGTATATATAATTATTAATAGTATTACTATTATTATTATTATTATTATTATTATTATTATTATTATGCCCACTGTTAGATATGTATACAAGTGTATATATTTTTAGTTTCGATCAATATGTGCATGCAATGCTACTTCATGAATAATTAACTAAATTAACATACTTTGAGGGGAAACAAGTAGTCTTAAATGAATTCCCAAACGGAAATCCATAAATTATTTACAAAAAGGAATGTACCGTAATACGTAAGCTATTTATTAGTGTTAACGCGAGTTTTAACGAAAAACCTATGACTAAAGTGAATAGAACGACTATTGTGTTAATCGTTAGTGCAAAGTGCAGGAGAATATCAAATCCAGATCTTATTCATGTTAGGTAGTTGGATTTACTGCAGGCAATGGCTAATTTCTTCTCTTCTTCAACTTTCCCTCACTCACTCACTCACTTACTCACTCATTCGTTTCCCAATCTTTCTCTCTCTTTCTTTCTGTTCTTTCTCTGTTCTCTTCCCCTATTCTATTTGTACCTTTTACTATTTGTTCAATAACTAATTTTCTGCTTCTCTGTACGCTATCTTTTTTTGTTTTTTCTCCTTTTACTTTTTCTACCTTTCCCTCTCTCTGTCTCTCCCATTTTTGTATGTTTCTTTCTGTTTCTCTTTATCCATCTCGGCTGTTTTGTCATCTCTCTCATTCTATTTATCCATCTATCTATCTATCTATCTATCTATCTATCTATCTATCTATCTCTCGTCTCTTTTCCTAATCTTGTTCTCCTTTTCCGTTCTCCCTCTCCGTCTCTTTCCCCACTCACCATTCACTCATTCACTCACTCACTCACTCGCTCACTCACTCGCTAACTCACTCACTCAGTATCTCATCCTTTTTCTTTCAGTATTTAATTAACATTGTTTTGTTTATTACATTATTTCTTGTATCACTTGATAGGCTTGGATATATCCTTTCAACTCTTATGTATGTTTTTACAATTTAACTTCAATCTTTATCTTAGTGTCAAAGAGACGGTCGCTGATGCCTTATTTGTGCTTAACGTCGTCTTAAAACCATCATACGGCTTTAGGCATTTAGCTTTTAAAAGTAAAACCACAGACGTATCCAAAGTTTCATCGTCTTTAATGAAATTACTATCAATCTGCTCTAGCATAGGCCTATAGGGTATATTATTTATAGACAGAGAGTATATAGGCACATCTTGCAGTACGTGACTCACTCATAATAGATTTATAGAACACGAAACTAGGCAGAGCTATTCCCTGTAAAACTGCAATATGTCAACTGCAATTAACAAATAATTTTCATTCAGTAATAATAATTTCACGCTGTGTATAGGCTTAACTAACAAAGAATTAATAAGGAAAATACCAAGTGGCCCCCAGTATAGAAAATCTCTCTCTCTGCAACACCACGAAAGCCACTTGCTGTGATAAAAAAAATAATCAAGGTCGACTGAAAATAATTACAGTAGGGATATAGGTTTTCTCCATTCTTTACAAATGACAGTATGATCAGCAAGGTATTGCATCACGTGATATATCTTCTCTATAAGTTATGGATGAATAGATACGAAAAAGTATTCCTTCTTGTTTCTATTTTACCATCTCCTTCTTCATACAAAGTTCTACTTAAATCCTTCTGAATGCATAATACTTGGAGAAGAGCAAAAGAAGAGACATTCCACAAATTTTCTTATCTCAGCTAAATTTGCAGATTCCCTGGAAATTGCTAAACAGGATAATGGTATATGAATTAGGCGTCTGGAAAATCGCCCCCCAGAAGGAATACCTTGACGCCAAACTGAACTATTAGATGATGTAATCATGGAGAGTTTTATCCAAAGTGAACTAATTTATGTTTGAAGAAAAGAAAAGATAATTAAAGAGAAGAGAAAAAGAAATAAAGTGAATAGGATGGAATTGTCTTGTTATAACTTTTATAAAAATGATTTTAGTCCCCAAAAAGGCAAAAATAAAAAAAATTCTGCAAATAAAATGGAAAGGAAAATATTGAAAGAGAATAAAACGAGAAAATTTCATCTCCTAGTGAAATTTTCCGTTAGTTAGAAGGAAAAGTATCTTGTTTAGCAGACGGCTTACTAGAAATTGACCAAAAACAGATTCGATAAAAAGAGGCTTACTCGTTTAGAGGCTAAAAGTATGCTATTTATATATTATATGAGAGGAGAGTACTTTTTTTCGGGTACTTGATCATTTTTTATGTAGTATTCGCATAAACGTATATTACGTATCAGTCTAAATATAGAAACATTACATGTGTTCCAGTTCAAAGGAGCTTTCATAGGAAGAAAAGAAGAAGAAACCTGGCTATTACGAGCTTAAGACTGAGTAATACCACGATTATGTACGTGCAGAGGAATTTAAAGAGAATGAAGAGGTTATCGCCGCCTCAAGAGAGGAAAGATTATAGATGAAAATTAATCTAGACACAAAATAAACAAACGTCGATTGCGTGAGAGTCAAAAGAGAATTCATATATGCAAAACAAAAGGAAAAAACTATTTGGAAGTAGAAAGAAAACAAAGAAATTAGAGAAAAAATTTTCCTTTTAGGGTCGAAAATACGTTAGTTTTTAGTTCGTTTGATTGGGAAGAAGAAAAGAAGGGAAATAAAGGCGAGAACACTAATATTACGTTCGTAGTAATAATTTTATACTGATTTATCCATACGTGTGTATCATAAAATGAGAGTTTTATCACTTTTATAGTGTTATGCATAGTCCAAGCATTTTTACGTTTTCCACTTTTTATTGGAAACGGAAAAAGGGGAAGTAGAATAGCAAACGGCAGCAACAGCAGCAACAGCAGCGGAAAGAGCGACATCTTTTTTTTTTGTTTTTTACAAGTTTACCTATTATCAACTATATAGGATGACGGTACGGTTAGTGTAACAGATTCTTTTTTTAGAGTAGATTACTTAAATATTGCGTGCGAATATTCCCGATTCGAAACTACTTATTTCTAATCTAATTTGTAACTTACCTTGGCTCCCGTGGACGAATAAGGTTCATCGAACAGCGCCCAAATTTTCGGCTTAACTTTTTGCCAACAATTCAAGTCGCCTGTTTGATATTCCTCCTCTAAACCGAATTTTTTCATCATTTCTTCTTCTGTAGGTTTATCCGTATCCAAGTCCAATCTATCCAATATTTGTAACGTCTCCTGAGTGTCCCGGTGACTGGTATAAGTCATCCAGCAGCACGGTTCTACTTGATTCGAATCAAGACCCCAAAATTCGAGCTCTTCTTCGAAAAGTGGACCGCAAACATCCGTCGGATAATGCAGTTTTCCAGTTCGATAATAATTCAAGATTTGTGCGAACACTCCTGGGTGACGGTCAAAAAAGTACTCGTTTAAAACCGGGTCGTAATTCGCTAAGGCTTCCGTTAATCGCGATAATCTTGTCGCCGGGATCTTCTTCAATGTTGCTTTATAAGTTTCGTGCCTTATTCCTCCGACGTTTAATATGACGCGATTTTCCGCGTCTGAAACGTCACCGTACTGCATGACTTTAAAAAATATAACTCGTATTTGTCGTCTATCCTCCAACAGACTCCATCTGGATAATCCCTACCGCAATACTGCAAAGTTTGCGGCCGTATACTGCAGAGAGCGACTGTTGAGCGCATGCGCGCCGCCTTCATCAATATGTAAGTAGTCTGGTTCGCCGAGTTGGTGATGCACCTCTTAAGAATCGAGTCGGACCGCGTAACAAACACCTGTAGAGACCCTGTAGGCAAGACAATCTCATCTCTCTCTAGGTCTATATTCTACCTTTTCCTTTGGAAAGATATCTAGGCCTAATCGTCTTTATCTAAAATAAGTCAGATAAGACAAAGATAAGAGCCTAATTAATGCCGTTTCGAGAAGAGGAAAAGCCGGATGCTGCATGGACTATATGTAATTTAGAGGCGGTCGCCTAGGGGAATGTAGAAATAAACAGTTTCCACGCTATAGCTCACCAGACCAGATAAGGGTGGAAGGAAAAACAAGAGAGAGTGTAGATTCTAGGCTTATTTGCATAAGCAATGTGATAATCAAATGCATTCGTTAGTTAGACGGCTTTTATTTATTTTCCTCTCGACAAATAATGCCCCTCGTTTTTTTTCCGAATAGCAAGGTAGGAGGTCCAACAGAAATATTATCAAATCAATGCATCCTCCAAAGAACTTCACATCAACTTACAGCTAATAGGAACACGCAAAAGTTAAGACGTTGTTCCAACTAGAAGGTGTTGACGGAAAAGGAGAGGAAAAAAAAAAAAGAGGAAAAGATGAGAGTAATATCGATTTTTATTTTGGATAGATGGCGCTTTAGCTTATTGTATAACGTGCTAATTTTTTTATACTTGGGCTAGAGACAGTCAAAGGGAGAAAGAGAATTTCATTAGCATTTTACTAGCGATAATAATTACGGAATAACCTTTTTCTTGTAGATACAGACAGTTCCTTTACCTCAATGGTTCTCGGGTCATGTTTTACGTATTCCTCAATCCTATAACTCTCTTCTTCAACTATAACTATAAAATATATCTACCGCATTTTCCTTATAATAAATTAAGCATAATACTTGAACAAAAGCGGAGTAGACGTCAAATATTTTTTATACCAATTAAACATTCTTACTGTATTTATTTCTTAACTGACTGAACAAAAAAAGAATTATATGCCTAGAGTTGAAGTTTGCCAATAGGGCTGTCATTAAACTTGCGCATATTTGATAAAAAGTGGAAAAAAAGAAAGAAAACTGGCATCTAGTACTAGTCATCTAGTGCTCGTCATTTTTTAAATAGAATTCTCATAATGCTACTTGAAAAATCCACTCAATGACACATTTGGTAAAGTGTTCTCCTGGAAAAACTGTAGCTTTCGGGTTAACCTTGAAAGTGCGGTGTACCTATTCATTTATCCAAGTAAATCTGCTGTAGTTTGTAAGAAATTTGCCACAACTTTTAGTGAAGTATAGGGGGACGAAAATTGCTAAACTTTCTCTCTCAGCTCTTTCAGATATAATTGATGGAAGAATGTTTTCAATGTTACGCCTCCTCTCTAGGTATCATACTAGACGAAAGACGCCTTCGATTCACGGCTTCTAATAACTAGTTTTTATACGGTGCCATGTCGAAAGGAAAGCTATTCGGAATTGGCACCGATCCCTTTTTTTTGTATAGGATTCTTTACAGTTCGGAGTGCTTCTTTCATCCTTTTAAACTGTTCTAAATAAGTTACAACCGTTCTATTTTTACCGTCTACACTTTTTACGTTGCCATTTCCGGAAGTGGGTAAAAAAAGAAAGAGACTTTCAAAGACACACCTACAAGATGGAATAATAGAGTCAAAAGGAGAGGAGAGTAGACGAAAAAGAGTGAAATAAGAGGAAGGATATATTTCTAAACTTCTAAATCATCGGAGTATATCTGATATCCATCCGGCGTAAGTGATTGATCCGTAACGAACGTTGAGGAATTTTCTAGATGAGTTTGAATCGCGTTATCTACTTTTAAGCTTGGAGCCTGAGTGGAAGCGTCTTTGAGTAGCGTTAAATATTTTATGACGTGCAAGCGTTTCCTTTCTCTCTTCCTCAATTCGACTAGAGCGGTGAAACTATTCAATTCTAGCGGAGCCGATATAAATTCCTCACATGTCGTTTTCATTCTATTTTTCACTCTTTCCGCCTTACTAGGCCTGATTTGCGAAATTCGCCTTAGAAAAAGTAGAAAGAATATAGAGATACTTGTAATGAGATGAAATAGAGTAACAATAAACAATAAAGCTGGAAAATAGCTCATTTGTTTACATATTTCTTAAAAACAAACTATTCTTCTTTTTCAAAATATTAAAAAAATACCTAAACACCAAACAAACAATAGATAAACAACAAACATTCGATAAGTGAACTTATATTATAGTATTAGTTAATCTAATAGAATCTTACTAATAATATAATCACAATAAGCATTTGTTAAGTGGTACAAATGCTATTTTATAACTATTTGAAATACTAAACGTTTCGTTGGTTCACCCAATCGAGTACATACAACTCAATATTGCCCATTCATAATTTAGGCCTAGTGTAACAAACAACGAACTCAATATTATTTACATTGTGAGATGAGTAAACCCTATCAGGCAACTCATTGCCTTTCATCTTTGGTGGACAAGACGGACACCGTCTCTTTGAGTTTATATACTCTTTCTTCTAGAAAGCTTTTTTTGTCTCTTCATCTATTTTCCTTTGCTGGTTTATTTCATTTTCTGCTATTTATAAGCGAGCAAAAAAGGAAGAGTTTTACCGACGATAAAATTTATACGATCCGGAAACAGATATGTAATCTTTCTTCCCCCATCCCCCCTCCCCTTTTGAGAAATTCTATATAGAGAGAAGAAAACAACTTTCATTTTCTTCCCACTCCTCATACCGGCTTATCATTTCTCCTCGTTTACCACTTAGTAAAGGAAAAAAAGTTAACAGATGGCACTACTGAATAGAACAATCGGAATTGTTCGTCTCTTTACTTCTATTACCTGTTCGCCGACGAGAATGGTTGAACAACTAACATTAAGAAATCTTTGACGACTTCAATAGAACATAGATAAATTTATATTTCTCGGAAGAGAACTTAAAAAAAGACATAGAGATGGCAAGGATGGAACAATAAGTAATTGGTTGCTTAATTTGCTCCTCTCCCATCTTCGATTATCTGTCTAAGGCGTGCCGAGAATAGGAACATAAACAATTAACTGACTTAAAACAGCATTTTCAGAATTGAGGCCGCAGACTAGATGCCAAAAATGAACTTGATAAGAATACATAATTTTCTACAATTAGATTTGAGGGAAGGGTATTGCAGAAATTTTGCAGAAACTAAAAAAAAAAAAGAAAAAACAAACATAAGGGGCGAAGGTTGTGAAACGTATGAGAAGGAGGAAAGGCAAGCAAGCAAACAAGCAAACAAAGCATTTAAAAAAAAAAGCTACAATTTATAATCAATCAACAATTACAGATAATTTTTATTATCGTTAAAATATACTGTCGGTAACAATTAGTTTTCTCTCTTTAATCCACCCACCCCTTACTCAACTAGCACTCCCTTATTATCCATTTGGTTCTAAAAATACTCGATACCTTGCTACTACCATTTGATATTTTCCACTACGCATGACTTCAGTTTTGAATTAAAATAATGATTTATAATAAGTGAGTATTGCCCCCATTGAATATTAATTCTAAATGCTGTATACGATTTAGAATGGAATTTTCCTATCTTTTTTAGGTAGATTTATTACTATTTATTACAATATTTATAACTTTCGGAATAATTGAGTAGGTAGAAGAATAAATAAGTTAGCCTAATAAGATATAACCATATTAAATTTTAATTGCCTTTGTGATCTAGCCAATATACAGTAGGAGGCGAATTAAAGTGTACATAGTTCTACTGTTTCAGCTTCAGTGATATTGTACGCGTAAAGAATTTAAGTATTTCGGGAATGAGAGAATAAATGAGTTTTTGTTAAGTCAAGATGGTTTTAGACCCCGATGGATAAGACACGTAAATGAATCGGTCAATAGCGACTATAACGAGCGATATAGATGAAATTTCATCGCTGGTAAATAAGATAAACTTCCTTGTTCTACAATAAGCCTTGGGGATGGTAGTTAAAGATAAGACTTTTCTATATATAAAAACAACACTATCAATTATATAACAAAAGCCAACCAGATTATCACCAATTGGAAGAGTAATAAGATAACGGCAATGTAATTTAGAGTATTTTTTCAAACAATTCATATAAATATTAAACCATAATTGTACTGGTGCAGATTAATGACGTCAGATAAAGGGCAGGAATACTTTTCCCGAATTAACTACAAAAGAACTGATCAGCTTTATAAACTTCAAAGGCTAATAGGCTAAATTTGAGACGATTACCCTCATCTATAATCGCCCGATACAAGAGAAAGTGATCCTGAAAGATATTCAATCAATATTTTCCTCCTAGCTGTAATATCAATTGATTTTAACACGAGGTCAGTATTCCTCTTATCTGTCAAAATCCTAATAGATAAATTCAGAGTCGTTATTCGACTTAATTGAGTTAATATTTATCTTTTCATTCTAAATATATACTTTATTAATCATTTTCTTTTGTCTTCTATTCATTAGAAGACCTAGAAACTCAATATAAGGAAAGTAAATTATATAAATATACAATAGGAAGATAAACAGAGAAAAAGAGAGAGAGAAAAAGAGAGAGAGAGAGAGAGAGAGAGAGAGAGAGAGGCGGGGGGGAGAGAGATGGAGGGAGAGAATGAGTGAGTGTGTGTGTGTCTGTAGATTTTTCTTTCGCTTTTTTAACCCAATAGGAAAGGTCTAAAATATAAATTAGCAGCACTAAGAAGGATTAATAAAAGCTCTGAAAAATATTTACTTGGCTTCCAAATTCGCCCAAGCATTTTAGATTAGACGGTGTTGATCAATTATTAAAAAGAATTAGAACAATCTAAACACCTTCAATTCTTATCCCTCTTTTACTTGTCCTCTATTGAGATCATTTTTCAATTACCCCATTACCGAAATCGACCGCAAAATACATTTACTTGTATTTATGTATTCAGTATAGTTTACAAAAAACTTTTGAGTTTGGATATGAGACAGTGACGCCACCTTACGCCTAATATAAAAATATTCTTTTTATTATTACATTAAATGATAAATATACATTTATATAAACACATAAGTAAATTAACGATTATTTATATATAATTAATATATATGTAAGTTTTCTCTCGTGGAGGTTATTGTATGCATTTATTCATGAAATTGATGTTTTGGTGAATATCTTTTCCTTTTATCTTATCTTTTCAATGAAAGGAGTAGATTGTGAGAGTTATAGCTGCAAGAAGGGATTTCAATATACCGTTGCTTAGTTTCAGAGAAGATGAATTATTATATCGGTTGAAAGATGCAGTTCTATAACGGCGTGTTGGATTTGAACAACTCGCTGTTTCGTTCCACCATTTTCTCTTTAGTCGTTTTAAAATGCCTCTTCTCTTAAAATTCTGTATTACTCTATTAAATATTGGAACATAGCCTGAATTTTTTGGAAAAGCTATACCGAAACCTTCATTTAAAAGAAAATTTCCGACCAATTCCAAATCGCAGGGCCATCTTACGGCCACATACTGAGCTATCGAATTTGGCATAATATAGGCAAAGTTTTCGGTCCGAACTCTCTTCAGTCCTTCTCGATTTGAGGAGGTCAAAGCCGATGGAGTAGAACTGATTCTCCTCCAGAGACTACTATACAAGCCTTTTTTGGTTTTTCTAAATACTCTATTGGTCATTCCGTTCCTTAATATCCCAAAACTAAGGTCACTTTGCCTAAGTAAATCTCTAGGTTGTTTTATATTGAATCGATTAGGCTTGCGAAGGACAATTGTAGCTTGAACGGTCATGAAAGATTCGGTAAATTCCATCACCTTCCTTCTTGCCGAAGTAGCAAACATTGCTGCAGCCGCCATATTACATTTCTGTAAATTTGTAAATGTTATTTACCCGTTTATTTACAGATATTATGTATGAAATATCAACTCGTAGGATTCTTTAAAATAAATAAAGCAAGATACGTTTGAGCTGTCAAATATACGCCTAATTATTTTTCTATATTTAGAAATATCAACTAAAAGAGCAAGAAATTGCTGCTCAAATTGTCCTTTAAAAGAGCGTACGTGTTGCATCATTGACAATGTATAGGCCTAGATTATTCAAATTCCATAAACAGCAAGAAAAGTCAGAGGGGAAATTGCATTTGCCAACGTAAACGCTCGAAATGGCTTGGATAAAAAGGTATTTGCCGCTAGGCCTACAGATCTTTGTAGGTGTTTGTCGCCATCGGTAAAAAAGTGCTTGTCTTAAAAAGTGCGCAATTAGACATCGCTTTAGACGTTTCTAGTGTGTGCTATGTCAATTTTTCAAAATAAAGCAGCTATTAAATGTAAAAGGCGAGATTAGTTTGGATAGAAAGCAGAAATTTTTTAACCCGACCATCTCCAATCGGAATGTTTCCAAAAGATGGTGAAAAAAAGCCAGGGATCAGCGAGTTAATTAACTAAAATAAACACTCTTCCAGCCTAAAGAATAATAACAAATTCCGTACAATCTTCGCAAGAGACGATTCGTCCATAAAACATATAATTTTTCCACCAAACCCTCATAATTTTGCTGTATAACAATAAATTAGAATTTGCGGATTGGTTACTTCAATACCGCCTCTGAAGTTTTCCATTCCAATTGGTCTTTTTTTCTCTATCTATACCTTAAAATACTTTTTCCCGCATTCATCAATAAACTCGATAATTCTTTGGGAAAAGGGAATAAAAAAAACAAAAGAGACGCCTCTTTTAAATAGTTTTTTTGTCCTCTTTTTTAATGTTTCTTTGAAGAACAAAACGATATTATCAATCCTCTTTTTCCCTTTAGGAATTAATAGAAGTCCACTAAGGTTACATGGATTTAACTCTTTCTACCTCTTTTAGTCTTAATACTCTTCTCACCTTGAACTCGGGCTATTATTTGAACTTACTAATTAGTTTTTTTGTAAAGGAAAAAAGATAAGGAAACGGAGACACGAGAAAGAGAGAAAAAAGGAGTAAAGCAGAGAGGCAAAGACAGAGACAAGAGAATTAGCAAAACTGTTGAACAAGTGAAGCGGAATAATAATCACACTATTTCGTGTTTAGTTTTATACTAGAGGGAAAGGATAAGGGAGAGGAAAAGGAGGTTGGAATTAATTCGGAATTTTCTCTCCGTGGCTAATATATATATATATAGCTGGTGGAAAATATTGCAAATATAGATAATTAATTTGACATTGACGCTTTAAAAGGTTAATTAATTAAGTAATAACTATTATGGCGTAAGAATGCGTAAAATTATAATGGAGAAGGAAAAAAAGAAGAGAAAGAGAGTGGCTTTATATTTCAAAAAGAGTAAGAAAAATCGAGCGAGGAAAGGAAAGACGGGACGGATTTGAATGTGAAAATAAATCTCAATTAATTAACTTGCCTTATTGATTAATCCTCCAGCAATTCCAGTCCACCTAGGTTTCTCTCCGTCAAAGTAGCGTTTTCCGTAATCTGATTGTTCTACTAACGTATATTGGAATTTCAACTCATCAGCAATTAATTGTAAAAGATCCACAATGTATCCCTTGTAAGGCTGACTGTCGTTGCTTCTCATTACGTAAGGTTCCATCTGTAACAATTCTCTTTACAGGCGGATAAAGAAGTAACATAGACAAATAGATAATTGAAGAGACAAGGACAAATAAAAAATGACCGATATGGTCGGCGGCGAGATAGAGTTGAAATGCAACAATAGTGAATGCTTTTGTAACATTTGTCTATCGTCATTTTTGATTTTGTAATCGTCGCTTATAATTTAATGGAAAACGCTTGTTTTGTTCTATGCCTTGACTGACGTCTATCCTTTCTTTGTAAATTTTGACACGAGAGCTCTTTCGTGTTAAAGATTTAAGAAACGTCTATATATTTCACATCCTAATCGATTTCGAAATGGAAAAAGGAATACTCAAAGAGAGAGAGATTGAAAACTGTCCGGAAATAGGAATGAAATAAATCAACTTCAGTATCAGGTGATTTTTTCCAGGTTCTTGCAGCTTGATAAAAATCCTGCACGAAATCTTTCGGTTGAAGAATATTCTTCTGTCTCTACTGATTTTCCTTTGAAAGAGAGCTCTCTAAAAATTTCCCCACAAGTAGGGAATTTTTATAAAGTTTTAGTGTATAAAGATAAATCTATTAGGCGTCGAAATACGCTGTAGAAGAGAATAATAGCCAAAAAAAAGTCTGTTTTTTTTATCAATTTTTGTTGTATCTGTCAATATCTTCTTTTGCTTATTCTTTCTTTCTCTCTTTTTTTTTATTTTCGTTCTATTTTTCACGTATCTCTCTCTCTCTCTCTCTCCATCCCCCGATTCCATCACTTCACCCATATATCTTTTCCCCCTTCTTCCCTCCCTTCCTTTATTGTTATTTGTTTACATTTCAATTAGTTTTAGTATTAAAAATGTACTTACGACAACTGTACACACTTTAAAAGCGTAGCCGTCCGAATTAGACGCCAGTAAATCTGTAAAGACGAGTGATGAATGGAGCGATAATTTTATAGAGTGATAAAGTGGATTTTTTGGTTTGGAATGCGATGAGTGTAGTTTACGAAATTGCGTGTGGTAAAAAGTTCTCGTACGAAAAACTATATTTAAATATTTCATTTTTTCCACCTCAAGTAAGCCTATGAAAAGAACCCATCTATCCAATTTTTCCTCTTAAATCCGTAGTCATTTTATTATAGAAGCTAAGTGATAAACGAGCTATTAATAAATAAACAATGAGTGCGCCCGGAGGAAATAGTTTACAAGAGTGTTATTTCGAATTGCATGACGAACAAGCGCTATCTTCTCTCATAAAAATTGCGCAATAATAATGTATTTTAGCTTATTTACTTTTCATTACGACTATTAAAGTCAATAATAGCTGGAATCAAAATCACAGTTAATTAGATTTTTAACTATTTTTATAAACCTTGCATAGGCACCTTTCAGGTAAAGCATCCTTGCATCGGATGCTATATTATTTTTAGTTAATGGCGGATAATCTTACTATATCATTTCTTATTTGAAGAAAGTACTATCTTATTTTTTCCTGTATACTTAAAATAAAAATAACCAAAGCAAATATTAATATTTTAAAGCAAAAACCACTTTTATCATTAATTTAAAGTTACAATGAATAGGGGGGAAAAAAGAGAGGAATAACTCTATAACTAATCAATAATTGACATTTTTACGTCGTCTATAACCGGTATTTATCCAGTCGATATACAATATTAGGAAAGAATGGCAGTAACTCTTTGATAGCCAACCATCAATTCCTATTTTTTACAGTTCCCTTCCTATTCATGCCTAATTATGAAAAGTACTAATTACGCGCGATTGTCGAATGATGCAGAAGAAAAGATTTGATGAGCGTTTTGATCCTAAGGCCTAAATTGTTCGGAGATTTATGAAATGTCCTTGGAAATCGATTTCTGTCATTGTCCTACCTACCGATAATTTTAATTAATTCATATGAAACTGCGTCCCTTTTTCCTTCACTTAACAAACGTTGATGAAAAATCTAAAAACTTCCCAGTTACCGTAATTATCATTTGATTACGTTGGTAGGTTTAGCCAAACACCGCAAAATATTATTGGCTTATAGCAATAATACAGCAATACAGCAGATAGATATAAAATATAGAATTTCTTCCTTTCTAATATTACCTAGTTCCAAAGCAGATTAGGACAGAGAGAGAGAGAGAGAGAGAGATTGACTAGCTCTCGAAAAGGAAAAAGGAGAAAAAACTGACACCGACGAGAGAGAGAGAGACAGAGAAAGAGAGAGAAGGAGAGAAAGAGAAATAACGCTTCATACTTATGCTAATATCTAAATACCCAAAGTGACAGAAATATTAGGATATTATCGCCGATGATATTTTTTTTAAGAAAAAAAAATCACCAAAAAAACGATCATGTCTAAAAGTTTAAAGAGAGAAAAAGTCCGATTCAAAAATTCTTCGTTTGAACTAAAAAGAAAATCTTTAAAGTATACAAAAATTCCATTCGTATGAAAAAAAAAAGTTGGAAAGAGAAGAAGAGAGAGAAGCTTGAATTATTTACGAATGTCAAAATCTGGTAAACAATGTGGCCGATTATGCGTCTCTAATCCAGTTTATTCATCAGATCAATTCGAATCAAATATCAAATTCAATATTTAATAGAATTATTTACAATTAATCAAGCGTCGGCGAGTAACTACGGCGGCGACCCGACCGGTTAGCTTTTTCTCCTACTGTTAAAATATCCTTCTCATCCCGCTAATTCGGTGACGAGGTTGACATTTAGTTGGAAAATTATCCTAGGAGTGTCGAAATCGTCCAAAATAGGCCTAAGTAGACGTCACTTCAATTAGGCCGATCGCAATGCGTCACGCGAGAAGATTTTTTGAGGGCGGAAAGGAAGGGCGTGATTCGATTAGGTTTAATCAAGGAACATTTCCCTGGAATATATTTTTTATTTGTTTAATTTTTTTGTTTACTGATTTGTAATAGTCAACGCCTCCGCCGACCTATCGCCTTGTTCGTAGCCTCCCACACAACCTCCTCTTACCAACCCTCCTACTCGCTTGACGATCGTTTTTTCTCTCTTTTTCTCTACCCCACACCCTTCTCATTCATCCATCACCGTCCGTCTACATTGAAACGTTTCCGTGAGTAAAAGCTATAGGCCTAAACGGAAGGAAAGTAGTCGCTGAGTTTTTTCTGTTTCCCAACAAGTACCCTTTCAACGATAATAAAAAGTTGATTCTTTACTACTGAAGGTTATACGAATCCTCATCAATATGCAAATAGAGATGAGACGACGGCTTAATTATTTCATACCAAAAATTCTCCATTTAACTCATTATAAATAGCATAATACTGAGCTTAGCTTTCGTATACTATTACGTAAATACAATGAATTCCAGTTCAATCTCATTAAATAGGCAACTTAATCGGCAATAATACAAGATCATAGCGATATTCGTCCGCAAAAACTCTCTACACCAACCTCCCCTCCCCCTTATTTCCGCCCCTTGACTTCTACCTATCTACATAATAAATATTATTTAGATGTTAATTAACTTTAATTTATTAATAATAATAAAACATTGTAAGCTTAATAAGCTAACAACGGAGTCATACTCTATATGCGTCAAAAGAAAAGGGACACAAGTTGAGTTCGCTCATTTCATAAATCCTTTCGTTTTAGTATTGGATATGTCGTTCTCTTCATTTATCAAACTCGACTTCCACTCAACAGGCATTTTGCAGTAAATTTCCCCGATTATGATCTCGCTAACTTTGTTCTTTGACGTAAATCATCATACGCTGTACGTTGTATAACTAAGCCTATATAATGTATTCTATTAATAAAATTATAACTATCTCTTCTTTACGCGTATTGTTTAGCTATCAACCTTCTAATTGAAAAGTTAGCTAGAACAGCGAAATTCGAAAGGGAGTAATAAATGAAAAATGGTTTTATTTGTAATATATAAATATATATATATACTGTATATAGGCCTAGCGCATTTATAAACAGTATCGGCAGTATATTTAAATATTATTTTTTATACTAAACGCTCACAATAGACACAGTATATATTTTTATATCATCGATTAAGCGATAGAGGTTTATTGCTTTTCAATCTCATACCATATAACCAAGAAATCATATTCAGATTACTCTTAAAAAATTTCAATATCAATTATCTTTATTCTTCGCAGCTTGAGGCAAATCTGGAAACTTTTTCCTTAATTTTTTTTATTCCTTACTATATTTCCTTTCTTTCTCTCTTGTTTTGTATGTGTGTGTGTGTGTTTTTTTTTTCCTCTCTTCCTCTCTCTCTCTCTCTTTCTCTTCTCTTATTTTATTTCTTTCTTTGTCACTTGGAAAAATTTCTTTTTCTTTTTTTTTATAGTTTATTTTAAAACTTTAATCTCGCTTCATCCGGATAAGTAAAATATGCCTATCCACCTATGTCGGTCTAATTAAAGCCTAGGGAAAAAACACTTAATATAGTTATAAGGTTTGGAACGACCTAATTAAAGGTTTGTTGGAGAGAAAATGAGAAAATTTAGAAGAGTATGTAATGAAAGTAATTTGTCATCCATGCATTGTTAGACAAGATGACGCGATTTGCTAGCCTTTGTCAATTTTTCCATTCCATCTAACGCCATTAATTTCTACTTATCTCGCCTACTACGACAAACTTGTTATTATTTCATATTTTCCTACTAATACTGATTATCGATAGATATATATCTATATATATAAATATATTGGAAAAGCTTAGAGATAATCTGGCCTTTCTAAGTCACCTAAAGAAATTCTCTTTTTGCGCTTTTCTCTCCCTACCATGGAGACTTTTACAGCTTATTAAAAAAATTGATTCAAGAGGTTTTATCTTGTCTCTCGGTTTTAAGACCTTTGATAACTCATGAAATGACGAATACACAGAAATTCTAATTCCTCTTAAATTCAAATAGGAAAAGCTGACATACTAACATATTAAAAACTACTGCACTAAAGCGTTCTCTTGTCCAGACCAGACATTACGCCTACCCGATCAAAGGAAATGATTTTATCAAGAATAATTGACAATATAAAAATATATATATGTCCCTACTAGAAGTTTTTCACATATTTCATCTTTTATTCTTTTTTCTCCTATACATCTAACGTGTTGTATTCTAATCTATAATTAAATAATCAAAAAAGTATAAGAGGTTTTTCTCCTTTTAAAAACCAGTTGAAAAATTAATGAAAAGACCAAAAATCTTTTATGATAATGATGATTTACCATTCGGAAAGGAAATAGGGATAATGCTATTTAAAACACCAACAAGATACAAACATACTTCCCTTTTGACTCGAAGTTATTATCGAATCTTTTCCAATTATTTTATTACAATAATTAAAACGCTTAGATATAATTAATTCCTTCAATTAGTTAAAAGCCAAATTGTTCAATCACATTGATTTATCTTTCATTCAGTAGGATTTCAATTAAGAAAATCAACTCATAATGTAATATTTTTCCCATTCGCCTTCTCCTTTTATTAAGAGATAATATAGAAATATAGAATAAAACAAGGAAAAAAGAAAAGATCTTTCCCTTTACCCTTTAAGACCTTTTTAAGAAATTTTTTGTGACATTTTTCGTGAAGAGTATAAAAAGACAGCTTTATCAAATTTGTATATATATATATCTCATACATATTGTTTAAAGAGATTATACATGATAGAGAAACAGTATAGATGTAAAAGCTCACTTTTAATGTAAATCACATTTTAAAAGATTATTTTTTTTTTAAAAAAACAAACTTAAACATAAAATTATCTTAACTAGTTTTCTTAATTTAAGTAGAATAAGAAAAAAGTTAAAACTTACCAAAATGTAGAAATATTATGAAAGAATATTTAAATAATTTTCCAAATTTCCTCATGATTTTATGGATTAGTAGTGGTAATTATTTTTTCTTATAAACATATATGTATATTGATACATACATATGTATCTATATATATATATCTATATATATATACATATATATATAAATATATATCTATATATATATATACATAAATATATATATATATATATATATATAGAAATATATACTTTTTATCGTTAGAATACTTTTTTCCTCTTCCAATCAAGGAGATAGAGTGTCTATCAAACGCCTTTGAAAACCAAAATAAAAGTTAATACGTTCCAACGATAGGTGTCGTCTATGTATGAAATGTATTATAATTCGTCAAAACATTTTCTGTATTTAGTGTTGAAATTGCAGTGGAATTGTCATTCATTTCCCTTCTACTAATTCGTTTTTAATTGTTTACCTAAAGTAATTAAATCAAGCGTTTCCGTCGTTCTCTGCTTAATTATGATAAATGCAACGTTAAAAACTTCTGGCATTCTATTCGGAAGAATATTTATCGCCAGATGGAGCCAAAATCAATCACTCTTTCTATCCCCTCTCCTTTTTGCCCCTCTTCCTCTTCCTCTTTTCCTCTTTCGCTCTTTAGGAAATGGATGTAAGCCACTCTCTTTTATATATCAACAGCATTTAGAGGAAATTCGATTTGGGAGGCAACATTCTTTTCTATATTCCATGATTTTTTTCTCCCGATAAAAAACGGGAAATTCCTTTTGGTAATTTCGTATAGATAATTTAAAAATAAAAGACATAGGAAACTAAATTAACCTCTATCTTCTTCTTCCATCTCTCTCTCTTTTTTTTTCTTTCTCTCTCTCTCTTCTTACTTTTAAAAAAAATTATAAAGTAAAAAGTCATCTAAAGATATACATTCGACTTGACTCTTTCTTGTTCATTTAATCTACAAACGACAGGTGTCGCTCTTCTAAGTATTCAATAAGAAGAAAGATAGAGAGAGAGAGAGAGACTATGCCACCCCTTGTAGAAAATATTTTAAATTCCTAACTTATTCGATTTTAGATAATTTCCTCAGAGCGAACTTGTTTACAAGTTTGACTGCAAAGGAAAGAATCATGATTCTAATTTGAAATAATAGGGGGGGTGGGGGGAGGGGGGAACTCCTTCAGATACAAGGTGGCGCTAATATCGATAGTATAATATAAATATTTTTGGCGTATTATAGAAAGTAAGGAAATATACGTAAAATAGGATCAATATATCTCGATAGTAAATAAAACTGCAATTTCCCGTATTTGATTATTTTATTGCTGACAAACAGCCGTTTTTATCCTAACCAAGTAAGTTTTTAATTAATATTTTCATAATTATTAACATTTATTCATATCAAAGACGATAGAAATTATTTATAGTCGTTTTCAAGTAGTCTTTTAAGATTTCTCCAAATCTTTTCCACTGCGCCGACATTTATCGATAGGAAAAGACAAATTCACAGCGAAATATCAAAAGAATTTGCAAACTGTTAAAGAATTTCGCATTGTTTTCTCTTATATTTTTTATCCGTATATTGCGTAATATTGATAGACTACAAGAAGATGTTTATAGTTACCCTACTATTATATGTTGACAAAAAATTCAATATTAAACTTAAAAAATTCCCTTTATTTAATAACAAAAGTGTATAAAAAGGCCAAAAAAGTTCAGTATTGAAAAAATCAATAGGCAATTTCAACGCCCTTGCCTTAGTAAGGGAAAATGTCTAAAAATTTCGTTTATGACAATGTTGGATTTTCTAATGTAATGGAATCTCAATCTCCAGGCTTAAAGCGGAACGAGACTAAATGGATAGCAAACGGAGCGGGAAGAGATAGAGTAAAAAAGCCAAAGACGAGAAAAGTTATAGAAGGCAAAACCAAGGCGAAGGACGAATTTGTCTACAGCATGGATTCCATCGAATGGTCAGATTTAACATTTACTGCAAAAGATCTTATAGAAAGAGGTAAACTATCGGCTATAGTTAAAGTATCTGATGATTGTAATCCGAATGGATTCCCTCCCGGTCAGGTGAGTCATAGTTTCTTAAGAATTTTTATCATAATCAAACAACATGCACTGGTCGTCACCTTCAAAATTAGATTATTTTCCTTCCCCCATAGGGGGAGGGGGGGGGGAGAGATACAACTCGCCCCACTCAATAAATAAGTCTATTATTAAAAACTTGTAAGCAAATCTTCTTCTCTCACTCTCCTCTCTATTCAATCAGTAGCTATCTTTTTTAATGCAATCAAATACAGTCTATTACCGAAATTTCCATACGCTGTATTATAAATATAATATTGTATATACTGTATGGAGTAAATTGTTTGTCTGATATTCCCCATAAAAATGTGCACGCTTTCAATTCTTATCTACATCCTTAATAGCAAACTATCTAGGCCTGTTTATCAAATACTATAATTTCTACAGAATATATCGAAATTTGAGTAAAATTATTGTTAAAGTTATTGTTTGTCAAAAAGTTAAGTACTAGTATATGTTGTTTATAGAGTTTGTAAAGACTTTAACGTCAATTTAGATAAAGAAGAATTGAATTTCTATGGTAATTGTTCACACAAAAAGCTTGGTAAATTTTCGAATCGAATTTTAAAAGGTGTTTTCTTTGTTTGTTTTGTTTGTCTTCAAATTAATTCTTTTAGAACTTTATTCATTTTACAAAGTAAACATTTTACTTGTAGTATTGTCCTAATTTTTAACGTATGTTCATTGAAATTTAGAATATTATACGTTAAGTAGAAGAAATCTTATATTGTTTTAAAATCCTCTCTCTCTCTCTCTCTCTCTCTTTCTGTATCTGTCTGCCTGTCTATCTGTCTCTTTCCTATCTCTCTTTTCTATCAAGTTCTTGGGATATATCATAGATGGCGTTCTCTTCAACTATACAGAAAAGTTTGTTTGTCTTCAGTAGATATTGTTTGCTATTCATTTTGAATTGACTTTATGTTTGTTTTTTCAAAGTTTGTTAACAATAATTTATTCATCGGCCATAAAAAGGTGTTTTATAATGTGATAAAGGCGTTCCATCTATCGGCTTAGCAATTAACTATTCTTCTTTTTAGATTATGCAAATTGTAACGAGTACGGAACAAGATAGAATATACGCACAAGACGAAATGGGCAACCTGATTAGCTTGCCGAAAAGTTCTGCTTTGCCTATATCGTTAGAGGATGGAACATCGACAACGATAGCGGATTTGGTCGATAGCCTTCATGAGAATAAAACTCCCATTGCAGCTCGTATAAATTCGTCTATGATTAGCGAAAGTCGAATGCTGTTGCACGGAAAAAGTTTGCTTTTGAAGTATGTGAAAAGGGAGAAATTTTTAAAGGGATGCCTGATTGAAGAGGCCTGGGTAGACCAAACCAGGATAGTCGTTATTCCAATTTTTCTACCAATCCAGTTCTATGTTGCTGAGGGGATGAGGGGAGCAACACCGGAAGAATGGCATGAATACCAACTAATGTATATCAGAACAATCAGGAGATTTGTCATTAAACAGGCTGATAATTTTGAGGGTACTATATAATTAATTACGTGACTTGATCATTTGAGTTTGCTGCATCTTTCAGATATCTTTCTTCACAACGAGAGTGAAGATTCGGAGAGAAGTGATAATTATTTAATTTATTCAAGCTTGAACGACTACACGAATTGGAAGCCTCAAGAATATTACAATATATCGGAGTTTGAAAAGACAAATCCTTCCGTCCCCACCTTACCACCTAGAGACTATTCAGAAAGGGTCGAATCGGCTGCCGATGTTGTTGACGTTATACCGGATATTATCCAAGAGACATCAGTATTAACCATTGAAACCATACCGAATGACCTAAGTGAATTGTCCGCTGGTGGGGTTATTGATTGTCTGAAACTTCTAAATGTAGACTTTGATCAGTTCAAAAGACGAAAGATAGATGGCGCTGCCCTTCTTTCATTAGACGATATTAAAGTGCTTCAAACAATTTTCGAGTTGTCACCTTTACAGGCTGCAACTCTGATAAGATTTATTAGAGGTTGGAGGCCGCAAACATGACTTTTCTTTCAACTTCCGGTTAGAGAAAGCCGTTATAACATGTATCTAACTTTCAATTAATAACATTTCTATCTTTTGTCCTCTTTGCCTTTTCTTTTAAAACTGGAATTCACTGCAGAAATGTTATATTTTTACTGTAAATTAAATTAGTCCTTATCTAGTCAAAAAACTAAATAACTTGCTACTCTTTAAAGGTTAAAAAAAGCTGATAGGATGAAACTTAAAAAGTCATATGCTTCTTACTCTCTGTAATTATGTATGCAAAACATACAACGATAGCATTTTCACATCTACATGCATTTATACATGTTCTATATTCTATACATTTTAACTGTTTAAATACTTGCCTATTATTTGTTCTTTGTGTTTATATTCTATTGGAAATATTTAACACTGTGAATAAGTTTAATAGAAGATGAACATGTAAATAGGAAAGAGAGCGAAAATATAGATGTATGTTTCATCTTTAAACTGTCTTTGTGCCATATTTATTTTATTGAATAAAAACTAAATACTAGATATGCAATAATTGAATAATAATTGTCTCATTTCTTTAAATACCCCATTTATAATACTTAATAATTATTATAAATAGAATATTATATGTATTTGAAACTATTTAGCCTTGTTACCAGACTGATAAAAATAATTTATTATTCAAAGCATCCCCAGGTAATCTATACAACCTTTTTTCTCAGTGTTATGCCATTTAATTAAAAAAAATCCGTTCCTAGCCTATTACTTTTAAAAGCGTCTCTTGTAATTGTATAGTCGACGGAGAGTTGCGAGTTAAAGATAGGGTGTTTATCTGGATAGAAAGTAAAAGAAAAAGGAAGAGGAAGAGGCTTTTTCAAATATACGAACATCAAATGGATGGTATTGAATTAAACACAACTAAGAAGAGAAATTTGCTGAAATCGATCGATATTTTTACAGTCACTTCATATTGCATGATCGCATCCGGTCACGCAAATTTCTCATGGTGACGCCTAAGCTACGCGAGCGGACATTTGAACTGGCGGCAGAGGTAAAAAATTTTCTTTCTCTTATTTTATTATTTTATTACGGGTGAGGTCTATGATCGATATTGCCCTGTTCTTGTATTGGTAAAATTATTTGATTTTAAAGAACGTAGACGTTGTAAAAGTTGTAGCACCTACGGCGTTTTTCAGGCGTCTAAATTAAATAAATTCAAAACGGTCATAAATTCAAAGTTTTTTTTTCCTTTCTACTTTTCAATTGCCCTTAATGGGCAAATTTTTGGGTAATCTTTTATGACCCGAGTAGCCTTACCCTCTGGCCTGAAACAGCCCAAAACGATAAAACCCCAAAGCCAACATTACCCCCCGCCTCTAAAAAAAAACATATACTGTATATGTCCGATTCAAAATAGAATTCGGACGAAATATCAATTGTATTGGTTGAGGTTTTCTTTAATTTATAACCCATTTCAGTTGAAATTATTATAAATCATACATGACCCAAAAAAAGAAAACACTAGAGAAAAGTGCACTCAAAAACAAACAGCATACCTTTATTCAAATTTTAAAGGTCCCTTAATAAGAGCCACTCTCAAATGTCCTATAATTAAATCACCGTCTTCTAAATCTCTGGTCGGACGTTGTATAGAGTAGATGAGAAAATTAGCTGAGATAGACCTTGAAGATAAAATAAAAAAGTAGTTGAAAATGAGAAGGGAAACTTTTAAAAATACCATATTAATTATCTTATAATTTCAAGTGTAGAGAGTAAATTTGATAAAGAAAGCGGCCCTTAGCTAAATAGGAAACTTATATTATTTACCCGATACCAGATGAAAAAGACGAGATTGATCCAATTGTAAGGAAAGCAAACAGATTATCTAAATGGAGGTCTGTTAAGCCGGTAACGCAGACCGTTTTAGATAATAGCCATTTATCAGGGTATAGTCAGAAACTGATTGATTCATTCATTTGATAGGAGAGCGGGGGTGGTGGGAAAAGTCTTCAATGGCGTCGAAGAAACGCTCATGAATATTTTCGTTCAGCAAAGAGAGAAAAGGAGGCAAAATTTTTATTTATTTTTTGTGAAGAAAAGTCATAAAACTCAACAGAAATTCCTCATTAAACGCCCTTAATTGAATACCAACGTTTTACAGCCGATTTCCGACAAGATTTCAGCAATTTTCTCGCTCCGCCTACGTAATAAAATTCGTTTACAACCGTAATAACGACTAAACGACTAAACTAATTAGTCTATAGTCATTTAGAGCTCTAACTTCATAAAATTAGATTACTTATTATTACAAACAATAATTCCTTAAAGACCGAATATAAATAAATATATTACAATATATATATACTTTATATTTATATATTCGTTTGCCATTTATAAATATGCAAATGAGGCTGCCTTTATTGTTTAATAAATTTGCAATATATACATTTACATGTGTTATTTAATTATACCGTAATCAATAATTATATAAATACAGTGTACATTTCTTCAAGTCGTAAAAGATTATTATGTAAAAAATACTGCATATAGTCTATTGCAGAGTGTATTACATTGTTTATACCCTTAAAAATTATATAGTAAATACTTTACATACTATACATATGTATGTATATATTAGTATATTTATATATATATATATATATATATATATATATGAAATTGATACAATTCTGTATATATATATATATATACAGGTCCATGCTTACAAATTTGTTTTTAGTTATACAAACCTTATCTTGCCGTCTATTTATCATTCTTATCTTTCTCTCTTCTGTCGATCACGTGATCCGGTTCGAGTGGGTCGTAAAAACCGGCGGAGGGTCGTAAAATATTGAGAGAATCTTGTGCGAACACGTTTCGTTTCGTTGCTTATTTGCTTTCGTCGTTTTTTTTTTTTTTTTGCGACTTTGTAGCATGTTCCAAATATTCACTTGACGTTTTTTTTGCAATACAATTGCCTAGTCTACATCTTCCCTTCCATTGTATTTCAACGAATAACAGTATATATATATATATATATATACATATCATGCAATAAATTGTTTTATGCCTATTTATTAAATCAAAAAATATTCAAAGGTATATTAACAAATAATAATAAATAGTCAATTAAAAAGGACAAAAGGCCATTTTAGCATAACCATATTTTTTTTGCTTTTATCTTAATTTCTAATAGAAATTAGGAATTTATAGTATTTTTTTGTTTTTTTTTTAAAAAAAAGGTACTTTTTTATACTTTCTGGTTTTTAAACTTCAGTATTTCGTGACCAAAGTATTTTTAAGTATTATTCAAAAAGTAATTAGGCTATTAGAAAAGTACTTGTTTTTTATTTATTTAAATGAACATCTTGACTATATTGATTACGGTACGGGCTTTCGCAACGTCAGTCCTATATTGATTGGGCATGACGATATGCCACCACTAACCGTAACCCTTTACAAGGCGTTAATCATAAAATTTTGACATTTTTATGCCTAATTACGCTATTATTATTTATAAATGACTTCTTATTATCTAAGACTTTTGCGTTAAAATTGAGAGTGTTTTTTTAATCTTTCCTTCTCCCTCCCTCCCTCTATCCTTTTCTCTTTTTTTCTCTCTACCAAATATATTCCATTATTATTACTTTTTCCTTCTTTTTTTCAACTGATAAGAACCAATTACCAAATGAAACGAATTATTTATTATTATTAATATTATTATCACCGTTTATTACCCCTTTCTCTTTAATACCAACCGAGTTTTTTATTCAACTGTAGCAAGAAATTGCGGATTGATGGCTTAATTGGGTTTGTTTCCAACATAGGATGAATAAATTTGTGTGTAATAAATGAAATCTGATTACGACTATAAATTGAAAATTTCAACCAAAAAAAAGAAAGAATGCATAACGTGACGAGACTGACGAATTGATATCTCAGTTATCAAACATCATGATCTTAACACCATAAATCCATAAAATTCCTATATTCTCTCTCATTCTCTCTTTTTCTTTCTTTCTCTCTCTCTTTCTTTTTAACCTTTTTTTTTATTCACTTTTACATTCGCCCCGTCTGTTCAACTTTCATCTTTTTTCTCACAGGCACCCACCTGCGAATCATTTCGCATTCAATTCGTAAAATGATGATATTTACCAAAATTTTTATGTTGTACGTTTTGATGCTTCTTGATAAATTTATGTCAAGAGTGTTTTAATATTCATGCTATGCGCAAATAAATAAGAACCACGTTAAAGACGCATAGACCTGAATGCTGCTTATCTATAAGAGAGGAAAAAAAAGCCGCTTGGATAGTTTCTCCTCTTTGTAGTGTTTTTTTTTTATTAAATAAATAAGGAAATGAAGAGAGGGTGGTGGTAGTAGTAGCCTTGGCGGCGGTGAGGCGGCGGTCTTTACTAAACGACTTATTGTATCAAAGTTAACAAGTAACAGTAAGGTGTAAGCGGACACTGCACTTAGTTGACTTGACTAAGTTTCAAAAGACGAAGGAATGGTGTTAACAAGTTGGCAATGTGTAATATTTCTGATAAAAAGGTCAAGCGGGACTTTAATGTGTATATGCTTCGGTATGGTTAAGTAAACATGTACTTAATTTAGGAATATCAACCTTTAAGCTAAATGTTTAGTACTTAACTGTTTTCGCCTCTGAAGAATTTATGAAAAAAAAATAAAAAACCTTCATGCATAGACAGTTACATTTCTCCTTACTTCATCCCATTTGTTCGTTCATTCGTTCACTCATTTATTTTTTAATAACTTTAACATCATTCTATTTTTAGATCTTTTTACATATATTATATATTTAAGGTTTTTCTCTCTCTCTCTCTCTCTCTCTATCTCTCTCTTTCCATTCCCACCTCTTCACCCCTATTTTCCTATTTATTATACTGAAATGTATTTGAAAATTGTTTGTTATTTTTATTGATCAAAAGCGCACCTATCCCCGAATTTTTTAATCTTGTTACTTTTCTCCTTTACGCCCTCTCTAAGCCCTTTCTAAAATTCTTTAAAGAAAAGAACAACTCCTATTCGACTCGTTTCAGGAGAATTCAATAACAATTTATATCCAATAAACTCGCTCTGATTAAAACATTATTTTTTACCACATATCCCTAGATTGAGGGATTATGACGTCACATCCTGATAGAGATAAGCAAAGCTCTGATAAGAGTTGAAAAATTATATGAAAATATAATGTAATTAGGAGAGGAAAAATGAAAGAAAATTCTCCTTGACCTAGTTAAGATATTTAGGTTATTCCACGGTAGGGAAGAAGACCGACAAAAGAAGAAGATGCGGAAGAAAAGGAATTGGAAAATGATTGAAAGAGTAGTAAATACTAAAGAAAAAACTATGGAGAGAGAGAGAGAGAGAGTGAGATCGATTAAGAAAACTGCAAGAAGGCTGTAAGTTGAATAAGAGTTATGCTTATGCTGTATTTAATATATTTTCCGGAATATATTGAAAATAATATGTGTAAATATCAATAAAGATCAAATAAAAGTTGGCGTTAAATGCGCCTCAAGCTTTATTTATTTGCTATTGTTGGCCAGGTGAAAGAAAGTTTCATTACTTAATTGTTGTGCAGATGTTTTCTCCGATTTATTATAGACAAATTGAATTTTACGCTCTTTTCCTTTTCATATCGTTCCCTTTTATGCTACGAGAAAAACGTCTTAATAAAATAAACAGCGATTTTCTAAATGTTTTAATTTTCCTTAAACGTTTAAATATTCTGTTAAATTTTACACTTTTTTCCTTTTCAAAGTGAAGAATAAAAATTCAATCTGCTCTTTTTGCCATTTCAATTCATTTTCAATTTATTCTTTTTCCTTTTATTTCTTTTTCTCTTTTAATTAATTCAAATAAGAAAACAGTAAAATCGAAGAGGAAAAGGAAAGAAACGATTAATAATTAATTGAGTATGTTGAATCGACTTCACGGGTGTAGTGGTTTTTATCCAATGTATGACGCATAATTATAATAGATATGAATAAATTAAAATCGACCGTTATCTCATAGTAGGGGAAAAGAGTATACGAAATAAAGGTAACAATTTTAGCGACAGTTGCACGCGAAGAGAATGCCCTTATTAAGAATTATCTTGATGAATTTTGCTTCTTCTTTTTTTTGATTTACCGCTCATTCAAAGATGACAATCTTTATCGAGTTCCAACTCCTTAATTAAATGTTTCCTTTCGTTTAATAACAGAGATGTTTTCTGTTTCTTCCGCCTTCATTTCTTAGATAAACAACCATCAATTAGGCGGGGTGGGGACCTATACTTAAGGTAAACTTTTCCGCCTATTTTTTTTTTCCCTTTCCAAAATTGTAAGTTAGATTTAAGGGTGTTAAAAAGTACATCCCCCGTAAGGTAAAAAGTTACTCTAACTCGTTCCATTAAGCATTCAAACTGCCTGATCAAAAAGAATTGAAGAGAAGGGCTTCTAAGAGAAAATTAGAAAGTGACGAATTTTGTAAAAGATACTTGGCCGGGTCAATGGGAAAAAGAAACGGTCAATACCGTCAGACAGCAAGCCCTAAACAAATTAAGTCAATTTCAATTAAAGTAAGACACGTGACTTGATCTTGAGTCAGAATTCCCATCTGATCAACGGGGAAAGTAGGTCAACACGTTTGAAACATTTCCACCTGCCGTCTCTTGGCCATAAAGCGCCGATGACGTCATGTGTGATGTAACGAACGCGTTCGCTATCCCATGAGCATAGGCCGACAAAAAAATTTCTTTCAAAATGTTTGTAAAGACCTTTTTCTTCACATCGTAAACAAATTCCAGTTCAATTTCCGGCAAAATACAGAACGATTCGTTTGTCAAGCGGCGCACTTCAAAGACTTTTAATGGCGCGTGAAGGCTTTGAGTTTTGACTTTTTCAACGTCTAACAACGGTTGCTGTTATAGTTATTCTCGTAGGTCAAAGGTCATTTGATTAAAAATGTTCGATCCTTTCATATAATTTTATATTAATCAATAATTGGCAAACTTTAACGAAATGGCGTGAACTATGACTAGTCGAGTTGTCATTTAGATAAATTCGGCTTATCGAATTAGCTTGATAATTAATTAATGTTATAGATAACAGTGTATATACAAGAAACATTCTAACCTTATACTATACACGAGTGTGGTGATATAACAAAGAATATCTGACATTTATTGAATAAACATTGAAAGCTTTTTATGTATAATTTTACGAATAGAAACTTTCTTTCATATAATTATTGCGCAACTGTTAAGATCCGACATATTTATTCGTATATATTTATTCAATATTTATTAAAAAGTCATATATCTTTATGAACGTATGGAACAAGTAGTGCACATAACAATCAATAAACTTCATAATAAAATAAAAAGTATGAATAACATTTAAGAACTACAGAATAAATCGCCATTTTGAAGCAGATCTTATGAAAAAATAATACAGAACGATTCAATTGTCAATTTTCTATAGATTAAAGTTCGTTTACTTTGTTAAATTCATTATCTTTCACTTTTTTTGTTATCAAATTAAGCTCAATAAGAAATCCGTTAAATCTTTGCAGTTGTTCTTTCAAATATTCAAGCAACAATCCATTAAAAGCGTATAGTATGGCAACTATTTCTCTTTCTCACCTTCCTATTATAAGCTATCCCTTCTAAAAGGTTTATGAGATAATACATCGACAAGATTTAATCAATGATAAAGCGAAAGAGGAATAAAAAGTAAAACACAAGTAAATGTGTTTGAACAGATTCTTTATTCTTTATTAAAACGGCCTAAATTTTTACCAGTTTTTCTACCTTTTATTGAACAAATACTAAAAGCTCAGTTGTTTCGTTTATTCCTCTCTTTTTTTTCGCGAAAATGTCATATTTATTATAAGCATTTTAACATGATAACTTTTAGCCTATAAATACAAGCAATGTTGATATGAAATTATTTTGTTTGTCTATCTCTCTCTCTCTCTCTCTTTCTCGCTATGTTCCTGTCTCTTTATATATATATATATATATATATATCATTCTTCATCTTTATTTTCTCTATCTTTTCTTATTTTCTCTTCCTACCTTTATCTCTCTCTCTCTCTCTCTCTCTTTCTCTTTCAGATATATACAAATTTAATCTCGTATTATCACTTGAACTACATTTTTCTATTTTATGAATTTTTCGTGTACCTGGATAAGGTTCTCTGCGGAGATTTATCCACTGGCATTTTTGAGCGTTTCTCTCCTAATTGAAATTAAATGGCTGAACGAAAAAATAATCCTGTTAACTGTAGCCGGAAAAATGACGAATAAACCTAGCACTGAAACTTATATATTCGCCAAAATCGTCCATAAAACAATATACTAATCATTCTCAAAGAATTTACAATGAAATAGAACATTTCTATTGTGCATTTATAGCGCCTTAATTGGGCCATATTTAGGTCATAAAGAAATCGCTCATGTAATATCTATTATCTGCATATACATCCACCATTTTGATTATGTCGACTGAGAGACATATATAATTCATCATAAATTTCTAAATTTGCAGCCGAATCAAGTAAGCCTACAAATCGACGCTGATTGGTCGATGTGGGCGGAGCCTGGCGGCCGAATCAACATCGAGAAGCAATGCGCTGAGTCTGGCATTCGGTCATGTATTTTGCCGTAAAATGGTTTCAGTTATAGATATGTATCAAACGCGACCAACATTCTGTTCATCTGCACCTTCTGCGCAATCCTACGCGCCAACTTATACAACAGCGCAATATCATGGATCCGACTACTATCCAGCGGAAGCGCAATGGCCTACTCAACCTCCTGAAACCATAAGTCCCGAATGGAATTCTCCGTATTTGCCGTATTCCCAGTATAGACAGGATTGCCACCTTCAGACCCCCCTTCCGGTAGATGTTCCTCAGCAGAACTTTATTCCTCACGAAGATGTAAGAATAAAACAAGAAACATCTGGACAAAATCAGCAAGCCTATCAATGGATTAAGAAGCAAACTTATCCTCAGGCTCCACAGCAAGGTCAGTTCTCTAATTTGCATATTTTAGAGTCTTGGGTTTTTTTACGACCGCATTCTAGGTGTTGGCAGGCGCACAAAGCGTCTATTGATCTGGCCCCGAAAATATTTGACCTAAGTCATAAAAACGGCGGCCATATCTGTGGTTTATGAATATTGATGAGAGTTATGGAGATGTTCTTGTCCACGGGTTAAGGGTTAAAAAATGGTTTGTGTTGACAAAACAACTCTCCGAGGGACACTTATTTTAAAAAGATGACATTGAAAAAGGCGGTAATGGGCGTAAAATAGGCGGTAGTGTACTTGAAACGCG
This sequence comes from Dimorphilus gyrociliatus, assembly GCA_904063045.1. NCBI lineage: Eukaryota > Metazoa > Annelida > Polychaeta > Dinophilidae > Dimorphilus > Dimorphilus gyrociliatus. Next base: position 815,158 of record CAJFCJ010000005.1, read on the forward strand.
GCTAATTTGCATAATAGCCTTGTTTTCTTTTTACATCAATGCTCGTTAAAGTTCCGGTGATTTTATGTAGAGTTAGAAAAAAACGAGAACCTTGTAAAATAATGATAGATTTGAATGGCGATCAAACAAGATGAAAGCCTCTCTGAGAGAAAGAAACGACTTTATGAGGTTGATTCTACTGCTCCTCTAACAGTAGATCCCTTTCTTGCCTTTTTAACAAAAGTAGAATATATGATAAATGGTCCGAATAGCCGCCTTCTGTATGGACCAAAGCTTGGGTGGGAGAGAAAAGGGACGCTTTCACCGATTTTCCTTCTCCTTTAAAGAATTTCGTCTGATGAATATTAAAATAATTAAACATAAAGCGTGAACATTATATATGTTAAGTTTCAAAGAAAAGATCAAAGCCTAAAAGGAAACCGATCTAATTAATCGCATCGCGAGTCAAAATATCAAAGCTACTTACTAATTGCCTTCAGTAGGTGCCGTAAACCTTTGGAGATCACGCGTTTATCTCGGTTGGACATGTTTTAAATACCTCAATTCTTTTTTCCAACTGTTGTTCTACCCTTTTCCGGTTGATTTAATAATAACAATAAAACACATGCAGACGTGCACAAAAACACAAAATTAAAGAAAATTGAATTAGGTATTACTGTTCATAGGGCCAATAAAATGAAACAAGGTCAATATACAATTAATTCAGCCCTTCTTCTTAAAATGATTTTTAACGGGTAAAATTTTTATTGCTACGCAATATACTAATTAGTTAAACAATCATATAAAACGTATTGAAAATTTATACTTCCATTATTATTTTATGACAATTGAAAAGATGCACAACATAACTTTTTAATAGTTGAAAAAAAATTATTTTTCCTACATGACCTACTTTTTATTATCGTTGTTGTTGTGTTTTTTTTTCTCTTTTTTCACTACTTGGTAGTTATTTCGTAGAAAAAAAAATAGGATAGAAGTGGGAATATACAAAAGAAAGAAAGGTTTACAATGTTTTACCAATGTGTTAAAAACTTTTACTTTATCAATGGTAGAAAAGTTTGTTGTTGGACAAAGTATCATCTAACACGATCTGTGCATGTTAGGGAGATTTGTCTTGTTCAACAATAGATTCCCTACCTAAGTATATTCATTTGACACTAAATTGAACAAAATACTCTTTTGGAAATAGAGAAGGAGAGAGCGAGAGAGACAGAGAGAGAGAGAGAGAAAGACGAGCTTTCTAAAGTGTGACATATTTAAGAGATAGAAGGAATAGATAGATTTGTTAACTTTTTGGTTTTTAGCTCAAAATGCAAATAGGAGAGGGTTTTCGCCTTTACACTTAGTTTTCTCCACCAATTCGCCATTTTGACAGTCAATATTGATCTAATTACCTAATCTAGTCAGCTGATGACGTCAGAACTTTGTACTAGAAGGACCGACACACCTATTTGTCGGATTAGGACCTGATAAAACCGAGATAAGCCATACTAGAACAATTTTTGAAGCGTGGTCCGCCATTTTAAACTATTCAAATAAATTTTAAATTCATGTCTTTGAAGAAAAAAAGTATAGCCGAAAGTTGACCATTGAAATGTAAATTAGGCGGCGAACTAAACATATTCCTATCCACCTTGTCGGTGTTTTCATTTAAGCGATTTTAAATGGATTTTAATTCGATTGTAGATCGCGTTAATTTTGGGGTTGCTACCCTTCATATTAATCATTTTAATTAATTAGCCTTGTCTGCCCTTTTACAATCAGATAGGATTTTTCAGGTTATTTTTACTGTTTTGTCCATTTATTTAAGCGTTTGATCTTTTATCTTTCAAATTGAGTGTAGAGAAGAGAACGTCTCCCCTTCATATGAATTGTATAGTAAAAAGTCGAACCGTTATCTAGATTTTTACATTTTAGTCGTTATTCCTGTAACTAATTGTAGGGCGGGCGTCCTTTTACTCGTTATAGATAAATAGATCGACAGCCGCCCCATGTTTTCCCTTTTTCTTAGTGGGCGTGACCGGCTAGTGGACGAGAGTTTTGGGGGTTAGGATAACGAGATTTGAATCGTTTGGGGAGTTGTCTGATTTTCTTCGCTCTCTTCATTTAGATTCGGCGACAAAATAAAATACTGTCAATTCATTGTAGCTAATCCCACTCGAATGGAGTAATAGACGAATTTTGGAAAATTTCCATTTTTCACCATAATAACAACAACAGACAAAGAAAAAGGAATAATCTCACTTGACATTTGAACATGTAAAAGCTTTTATAACAATTCAAAGACATCTTACCTTATTTGCATAAATAATTTCTAGGACACGAAATGAAAAAGTAGCAAGATCGAATTTAAAACTATACATATATTGGGTAGAAATCGATTTGAAAGTAAATGAATAATAGAATACGGCAGCATTGTATGTGGGTGTTTCACGGTTTTAGCTGCCCTACATATTTTATATGAGCTTTTTATTCGATTTTTACGACTTATAATATTATAAGCTACAAATTCTTATATCGTATAGCTGTAAGGTAAATTACAGTTTTACTTAACGTTTTCTATTACCATTTAATTGACTTGCACAGAATTTATAAATTTTCCTAATTTATAACCATTTTCCAATTTAATGATAGAAATATAGTGAATATATACACAGCGTATATTATATGCTTATTTATATAGGGGTAGATAATTATTATTACTAGCTGTATTAATATTATAGTTTTATAGGAGGGTAGAAAGAGGGGCATATAAACTAGACAGTCGAGTATCGTAGTAGTCTCTAAATGGATAAATATAGATAATAGATATAGAGTATAAAGGATGAATGCAATACAATACTACAACATATATTTTCAATACCAATCAACTATATGTTCCGCGAAAGGCGGATATCGCCAAAACATGTCCGCCAAATGTCTCACCACAAACATTCTTTGTTGACCGATCCATTCTCGGCTGATATAGCCTAGTTTTACAACCAACTAGATGTCTTGGAAGAACTGTATAGACTCTATATTTTACTTAATTTTATTTATTAAATAATGAAAATAATTCAACTGTTCTCATCCTTTCTGCAGGAAAAACAAGAACAAAAGACAAATATCGTGTAGTCTACAGTGATCATCAGCGCCTCGAATTGGAGAAGGAATTCCATTACAGTCGCTACATTACCATCCGCCGAAAATCGGAATTAGCCCGAGAATTAAATCTCTCCGAACGCCAAGTCAAAATTTGGTTCCAAAACCGACGCGCTAAGGAGCGCAAGCAGAACAAGAAAAGAGAAGAGGGCTTGAAGAGCGGTCCAAAATTACCTCCCACCGCCTCACACTTACCGCCACCGCCCACTCATTAACAATCACTAGGTGCTGACGATTTTTCGTTTGTTTTTTTACTGCCTACATGAGTATCCGTTTAAAAAATTTAACATGTACATACAGTATATATGATCACTTCGCTTTCAATCATTTTTCTTCTATCTCTATCTCTCTCTGTCTCTTTTTTTCTTTTCCCCATAAAATTTTATAATATATACAAAAAATCAAAGAAATCCGTTAAAAAAAATGTACAATAAAGTCATATATACTGTATTTTCATGTGTAGGAAGAAAGTATTATTTGTATATTCATATACATATCTAAATGATATAAGTATGTATAAGAGTGTATATATATATATATATATATATATATATATATATATATATATATATATATATATAATGAATGCAAATAATAACAGTCATATCTTTTTTGTCGTCCGTGATTTCGGGGTAATTCGGTTTTGTTTTGTTCGTTCAAGGGAATTGTAAATACTACTTTTACTATTATTATTACAATTATAATTATTACTATTATATTATTAAAGAAAGAAATGGGCGGTGGGTGATTGTTTTTTTTTTTTTTTATTTGCAGATTTTTTTCTTTATATTGTTTTTTTTTCTTTTTTTTTTCTCCAAGCCTAATTTTTTTTGTTACTCTTACGGTAATGTTTATAAATATATGCATGTTTGATGCTATGCCTTATCTTGCCGCATGTATAGGGAAAAAGTATGGAAATATACGAAAATAACATTACTCTTTTTTGATTATTTCTATCAATATATACATATGTATACCCACTTATATATATATATATATATATATATATATAGTATTTAATTTCTTAAAATGAATAGAAAATAAAAGAGATTGGTATATTCATTAATGAATTTCAAGTATGAACAAAAATAAGAGCTTTTAGGGAGTTAGAGGGAAGAAAATGGATTTATTTTATGAAAGGAAATTGTTTGATCGTTATTGAAATAAAGCAATTTAGACCTAATCAAACAATTTGCCAATGCTCATCACTTAACAAAAGATCCTTAAGAAATTAAGAGGATCATATATTTTCTCTTAAAAGTCTTTTTCTTTTCATTTCAATTTTACTGGTCTACACGACTAAAAAAAAAAACATGCGCCAACTTTTATTCATTTTTTATATCCTACATGACGTGCCAAAGAAAGGAAATCATTTTAAATGCAATTTGAATAAGTTTATAAAATGTATTGTTACAGTTAAAATATATGCAAAATTAGATTAAACTTTTAGGAAAAATAAATAAAAATTAGCGGGGCCGAATGAAACAATCGATTTATCGAGTTGAAAATTTGGCGTAAAAGGCGAAACGCGCATTGCGCCACTTTAATCTGACCGACGGTCATAAAATGACGTCAGAACTTTGATGTTGCCGGCGCCGGTAAACAGGCAGCCGGCTCTGAACGGCAATAAAAACTTGGCGCTGACTAGAAAACGGGCTGTCTGAGATAATGAGGCAGTACTACTATTATTTATAGTGAATTATTTGCTTTTTTCCACAAATGTAATATAGACGATTGGTGCTATTTGGGCGAATGTAGAAATACTTTGATTCAATAAAAAATTATATAATTCCCACGGTAATTCCTTTAATACGTCCATTTCGCTTGAAAAGCACTAAGCAACGAGAATAAAATCAACTTTTCTTTCCTTTATTTTCTGTAAAAGAAAAACAAAGGTGGCGACTTCTTTATGCTCCTTTTCACCGTTAGATGGCGCTGAGATTTTTTAAACTCCATCTACAGGGTTATAATCCATTCATGATAGCATCTTAATAAAGTTACCCTCAACCTCCCTCTATCATTAATATCAAATTGTTACCAATAAAAAAAACCAGGCTAAAAAAATCGACGAGAGATTTTTCTACTCGTGAAATATCTCTGTAAGCGGCTATCAACGATCTCAGCGCCTCCCAGTTTGCAAGGCCATTTTGTCAAAGATGGCAAAGAGAAAATCGTAATCGTTTCTTGTTTATCAAGCCGTGATTACCGACTACGCCTGGTTACTTTCCTTTTCCCGTGTACACCCCCACCTTTCAGTCACTTGTCTATCGTGAAAGCGAATAATCTTCTTCGCATCTGATTTTTTCTCCCTAAAAAGCATATTCCATATGTTTGGACCATAATAAAGCCAAGGTCAAGGTAGTCGAGATTCTATTACCTGTTACCTTCTCACCCGTTCTATCAATAAGTAGATAAGCAAGGAGAAAATATCAATTATAGCCGATATTATTTCCTTATATTGTATATAATATATTCATATAATTCTTATTCCACTAAAAATAATCCCTTATTAAAACTTTCTTTTGTTTTTTATTATAGAATTGTTTAGAAAATTATATTATCCTCTCCTAAGTGCTAAACAAAAAGGAACTGTATATATAATACAAACACAATGACAATATGTATAGTAAAGATGGTTTATTGTTAAACTTTAAAGGAAAGAAATGGAAGAGCGTAACTTTAAACATATATGAAAGAGAGACAAAGTCTTAATAAGAAGAAGAAGAAAGAAGAAAGAATACTGTACAACTGTCAAAAAAGAATCGTTTCCAAATGAAATAGATCAACCGATTACGATTATAAATAAGTAGGTTAATAAATGAATAAGAATTTTTGAATTAATAACAGATAAGATAATATTGGACTAGAGAAAAATAACCTATCAACACCTCTAAAGAGTTTCAAGTATTAAAAGATATAAATATGTATCCTTACTAATTCTATAGACACTATTAGATTACACGAACAATTGTAGAAACTCTTCTTAAATCTGTATACTGAATCTCGTCTGTCAAATGACATCAGGAAGTAAGTAGCGTCTCTCATTTCTAAACTTTACCAATTAAGATATATAACAAAATGTCATTAAATTGTAAGTTATAAAATGCTAATAATAGGAAAAGAAGAAGTCTATGTTATTTAACCAGAGAAGAGAGAGACAGATAACGACTTTTTCAAGTGCAAGCCTCCCTCGAATGATTAGAAAAATTCTAGTGAGAATTTAAAATATAAAAGGTAAGAGGCGAGAGTTTTGTAATATAGTATTACTGGTACTGCGGCGCCATCTAAAATGTTAATTTCAGATTTTATCCACTGATACTTAAAAATTCGATTCGATCGAGAGAACTAGCCCAATATTTTTGCGAGTATACTTCAGATGGAGTTACTATCGTTATAAAAAATTTAGTTCCAAAAAAAATAAATAAATTAATAAACAAACGACAACTTTAGACGGTGTTTAGGTCTCTTTTATTGTTTGGGAATCATATTTAGATAAAACGTGTAGAGATTTTAGAAAGTGTAAGGAGAAATTGATTAATTTAGTGTGGAAGTTTTTTCAAAATGAAAATTTCTGACGTAATCGGTGGTTATTGAAGGAGGAAGGAGAAATAGGATTCAATGTTAGGACTATTAGTAAAGCATTTTGAAGAAATATGAAAATTTCGTCAATTGAAAAGTTGAATAATAGAAAGAAATTTAATTAAAGTTTCATAATTCTTCATAATTATTTACCGTTTACGAATATTTTCATCTCTATCTTTCCAAGTTTCATGACTTTGCGATTAACGCCATCTATTAACAGTCATTTTTAAAGCGACATCTAGTGTGTGTCACTAATATGTTTCAAAGTCGGATTTTTCTAACCTATTACACGATTAAAAATCGAGAAAGAATAAGAAATATATAGATATATATAGTTTGTACAATTTTTGAAAATTTTATCTGTTGTTAAGTTGAAAATGCTTAGTTGAAAAATAAAACTCATTCTACTTGGCTATATCTTTGTTATATAAATATGAAAATAATGTAAAAAATTAGTTTTTACGCTCGAAAAGAAAATAAAATGGTTAAAAATATTATTAAATATTATTAACCATTTTAAAAAGTAAAATTTTATGACCAAAAACCAGTTTAAAATAGACTTTTGTATTTCCCGCAAAATTTCTACTACGTACGTATCCCATGATATGAAGCCTAATTAAAAGTCGGTTTTTCTCGGCAAAGGTTATTCCGAAAATGCGACCAATCAAAATTGTTGATTTTCAGTCGTCACAGGTCACGTGACGTGAACTTCCCTGCTCGGCTATTTCCGTCACTCGTCACACTCTTTCGCAGTCGCCATATTGGCAGAACGGCTCGGAAAAAGGTGATTTTTGGCTGCAAAATTCACCATCAACCTGGCAACTTATCTGCAATTTTTTGATGTTCAATTACAAAGTTAACCTCGAAGAATAATATAAGGCTGGGATTACCTGGATTAACCGCAGATTAACGAAGCGATTAGCTGTCGAAATTCGACTATATTTCGATATCTGAAAATTGCGAAAAATTCAAAGACGTCCTAAAAATGTTCAGAAATCGATAATCGGTTATCGAATGGTACATGACAAGTTTAAAAAGCGATTTGGGAAATTTGGTTGATAAGGAATTACGTTTTGGACGTTTTTTTTGGCAGGTTTTATTGAGCCTTATATATTCTATTAGAAAATGGCGGACGGTCACGAGGGTCCGCCAGCTAAGAGACAGAAAATTAACTCTCCTTCTGCGGCTGGTGGTGATGGAACGAGTAAGTTTGATTAAAAGCTAAATTATTTTACGAATGCAAACAATAGTTTATGTATTATTTTTCTAATTTTGTAGTAAATCAGTTTGTTTACATCGTAGGCGGGGAGGCGTGACCTCTTTCGTCGGTTATTTCTTAATATTTTCCTCTTAAATCCATGGAATTTTTAGATTTCTTTCACCAGAACTTAAAGCATATAAACTAGAAATTAAAAAATACCCTATGACCGATTAGGGATGGGAAATCGGATGTTTTTACCTCGATAACAGTCACTTTGCTACTTAAATTTTCAAACCGGCCTCTCATCTGAAACATTTTTTTCTCTTAAAACCTCTAATATGTAACAAAATTCTTAAGAAGGTTTCTATTTCATTGGGCCAAGATATCTTGTTCTTCATCCTGCTATATTTAGTCAACACTATGTAGACTTGGACTTATAAAAAATGGATTGTATTAACCGTTATTCTGGTTTATTTGATTAATCCTCAATCTAAAACAAGTATTTCTGCCCCTCATAAATTCGCCTTAGTGAACATTTCGATTATGTACATTTATTTTCTGTTTCGGCAATTCGTTACAATGCTTAACATTTACTAAATAGTCTAGACACAAGCATTTAAAAATCTTGTCACATCAGATATAAAGTCAACAGTTCTTGCACAATTACTTCTTCTAAGGAAAAAAGTTGTTAATATTTAATAATGTAATAGAAAGGAGGATTAAAACAAATCTGTCTTTATGAATGAAAATTTAAGTTATGATAATATTTACTGTAGTAATAGTGAATTAGTATTATAGTATATTAAAACATAAACGTAAATTATTCAATGAATATTTCATTTATTATAACTTATCACAGATTTAATGGAAATACTCAAAGATGTGCCGGACGAATTAGAACTTACAAACGCTGTCAATGGAAATCCTAACTTATCTTCTCTTCTTAGCACTAATTCAACGGCAACCATTTGCAGTTCCACACTACCTATACAGAACAATTCCAATCTTGCTACGTCAACACCTCAAATCCAATTGCAGACAAACCCGCGCAGTGGAACACCAACAAGCCTGCCGGACTTGTTGGCGCCCGGGAACTGCGCGACTCCTCCTAATGTTAGTATTAGTAATGTCCTACGATCAATTGGACCTGGAGCTACCGGCCAAGGTCAGAGAGCCATAATGAATGGCCCAATGCAACATGGTATGATGCCACAGCGACCTACTGGAATGGTCCATGGCATCCAACAGGGGCAAAATCAGATAGGAAATCAGAGAGCCATGATGAACGGCCCGAATATGCCCCAACAGCCGCAGCAAGCACAGCAACCCCAACAGCAAATTGGAGGAATGATGCAACAGAGACATACAATTCCACAATCACCTATGATGCAGTCGCGTTTATCTACACCTCAACCCCAGCATCCCCGAATGACACCAGGAAATTCAGGTGGACAAATGATCGGATTGTCGCAGCATATGCAACCAACTCATTCTACGGTATGTATTGTTTTTCTAAATGAACTTTTCAACAAAATAAGAAATGAAAAACTTAAAATTAAAATCAATGCTTTTGTGAATAACTTTCCAAGTTGAAAATGCCAAATTAAATTCAAGTATCTCAGTTATATTAAACAATAACAACCGTTAATTTAACAATTTTGCAGAAGGTTATAGAAAATTATACATATGCACCTGATGTTTTGCAAGTACGTAAAAAAAAATGCCATGATTTCATCAGCTTTTAAAATGATTGTTTAATGATAGAAATCATTGATTTATTTGTTGCTTAAACTAGGACCAAAACTTTTGGAGAATTAAATGCATTCATTCTTGCTTGAAAAAATTATGTTAGATTTTAATTTTCTTTTGTAAAGCTCTTTCACCTGCCTTAAGACAAGCAATATAATTTTTACACCATATATCTCATTTGTTATTAACATTCGTTATGCATTATAATTTACATGATTTTAATTTTTTTAGCCGCAACTCATATCCGTCGTTTCAACGATGCCTAGCCTAAGCCAACCCCAGCAGCAATATACGATTTCATCGAGTCTACCGCAGCCATCTCCAACACTACCACCAGCCACTGCAACAACGACGGCAGCCGCAGCTGCAGCGACAACCCCAGGAACAGTAGCTGATCCGGAGAAGCGAAAGCTAATCCAGCAGCAATTAGTTCTTCTTCTTCACGCTCATAAATGTCAAAGGAGAGAACAAAATAACGGAGCATCGCAATGTACCCTTCCACACTGCAAGACCATGAAAAATGTTTTAAATCATATGACACAGTGTAGTGCTGGGAAAGCTTGTCAAGTTGCTCATTGTGCAAGTTCAAGACAAATAATATCGCATTGGAAAAATTGTACGAGACCCGATTGTCCTGTTTGCTTGCCTTTGAAAACGGCAAATGAAAAACATAAACCAATTACACAAGCGACTAATGGACAACAGGTTTGTAAAATGTTTTTTCGATTTTAATTATAGCATATATATTTATACATTATTTCAATATTTTAAATTTATAAACACTTTCCACAGGTGACAACAGCTAATACAGTAGTCGAGAATAACGCTGCTAGGGCTTATAAAGCCCTAGGAATCCCGGAACCAACACCTGCCTCTGTTAGTCAAACGACAACAGTCGCTCAGCCGACAAATAGTGTCATGCTATCTCCTGAAAAACGCCAGATTAAGCAAAGTAACATTGGTTTGATCTCGAGTCAACTGCAGCAAGAACCTGTTCAATCGGATACGGGTATTGTGGCTGGTCAAAACGTGCCAACAAAAGAATGGCATGTTCATGTGAAACAAGATTTGCGGAATCATCTTGTACACAAATTAGTACAGGCTATATTTCCAGCACCAGATCCTGCTGCTTACAGGGATAAAAGAATGAAAAATCTAGTTGATTATGCGAGGAAGGTAGTGATGATTTAACATTGCAATAACTCTTTCTAAACAAAGTACTTATTTTTGTTTAAATTGCAGGTTGAAAGTGACATGTACGATTCAGCAAATTCTAGGGAAGAATATTATCATCTTCTTGCTGAAAAAATATATAAAATTCAAAAAGAATTAGAAGAAAAGCGGATGAAACGCAGCCAACCTAGTGGGCCGGCTACGTCCAATCCAGGTGCGCCAGCAAATGTTGTACCGGGACGAATAGGGGTGGCTCCAAATGTATTAGCTGGCCAACCACCCTCACTCCCACCCTATAGGTCCATACCGGTTATGAATCCACCTAATCCACCGAATTTACCGTCAGTGCAACAACCTACAGATTCAAATATACCTCAAGGTTTGAAAATATTTCATAATCATGTAAACTTGAAATACTAACATTGAACTCTTCTCATAGTTGAAACAAATGAACTAATAAAGCAAGAGCCAATAAAGCAAGAGCCCATTGATAATGAAATATTAAGATCAGAAATGGAGACCCCGAATGGCCCAATATCTGATGAGGGAATTAAAAAAGAGACTATAATAAAGACTGAAAAGGAGGAAACAACAACAACAACAACAACTACCACAACAGCTCCAGCTACAAAATCACCAAATGAACCTTCCGGATCTACGGAAATTGTTCGTACATCGAATCAACCTAAAGAAGTCAAAAAGATTGTATTTAGTCCAGACGAACTTCATCAGGCTCTTAAACCTGTTCTAGAAAAATTATATTATCTAGAACCTGAGTCTATGCCTTTTAGGCAACCTGTTGATCCCATAATCCTGCAGATTCCGGTAAGATTGAAATATTTTTTAAAAGAATGCGGTTGATAAATGCATAATATTTTCAGGACTACTTTGATATAATAAAAAAGCCAATGGATTTATCAACAATCAGGCGAAAACTTGTAAATGGCCAATTCGAAGATCCTTGGCAGTTTTGTGAAGATATTTGGCTCATGTTAGAAAACGCTTGGTTATATAATAGAAAGACTTCACGAGTGTATAAATACTGTAACAAACTGGCAGAAGTATTCACTCAGGAAATTGATGAAGTCATGCACTCGTTAGGTTATTGCTGCGGTCGAAAATATGAATATCATCCGCAAGTTTTATGTTGCTATGGAAAGCCAATGTGTACTATTCCTAGAGATGCTACGTATTTCTCATATGAAAATAGGTTAGTTAAGAAATTTAAGTTTTTCTTTTTTATTTTTTTTTTGACTTTATAAGTACAAAATGTAATCTAAAGTGCATTTAAGGCAGATTGATTTAGAGACAATGCTTAAGTTACCAATGAATCGGTATATTTTAGAATAAGGAAATTTTTAAATAATGATTATTTCTTATAGTTTACTTATAAAAAGATAAAAATTTTTATTTTTTTTCAGATACGTTTATTGTGAAAAATGCTTCAATGACATAAAATCAGACGAAGTTGAGCTCAATGAAGATCCAACAGCTCCGCCAAGTGTCATTCCAAAAACCAAATTTAAGCGCGAAAAGAATAATGTCTTGGAACCGGAACCTTTTGTACATTGCGAAGGATGCGGTAGAAAATGGCATCAGATTTGCGCCCTATATCTAGAGCCAATTAATAAACAATTTAGCTGTGAATTGTGTCAAAAGAGAGCTCCCGAGAAGAAACTTAAAGACAATCGATTCTCTGCTAAACGTTTACCTAATACGAAATTGGGTACGTATTTAGAAAATCGAATTAATTCTTTCCTTAAGAATAAAGATGCTGGAGCTGGTGAGGTTACGATAAGAGTTCTTGCTAGTTCGGATAAAACTGTCGAAGTAAAGCCTCTAATGAAAAGTCGATTTACGAATATGCCTGAGACTTTTCCTTATAAAACTAAGGCAATGTTTGCTTTTGAGGATATTGATGGTGTTGACGTATGCTTCTTCGGAATGCATGTCCAGGAATATGGCTCCGAATGTCCATCACCCAACAAGAGGAGGGTGTATATCGCTTATTTAGATTCTGTGCACTTTTTTCAACCTAAAGCATTTAGAACTTCCGTTTATCATGAAATGCTGATTGGTTACTTGGACTATGTGAAATCTTTGGGATATACAACAGCTCATATTTGGGCGTGCCCACCATCTGAGGGCGATGATTACATTTTCCATTGTCATCCGCCTGAACAAAAAATTCCGAAACCAAAAAGACTGCAGGATTGGTATAAGAAGATGCTGGATAAAGCCGTTGTTGAAAGAGTAGTACTGGACTATAAGGATATCTATAAAGATGCTATAGAGACAGGGTTAACCTCAGCTACTGAGCTGCCATATTTTGATGGAGATTTCTGGCCGAACGTACTGGAAGATTGTATTAAAGAACTTGAAACTGAAGAAGAAGAAAAGAGGAAAAGGAAAGAAGAAGAAGAAGCCATAAAAGAAGAGGAAGATTCAACAGAAATATTTGAAACTGATCCGGATGGTATGGATAGCGGTAAAGCGACAGGTAAGAAGAAAGGCCAAAACAGATCTAAAAAATTAAATAAGACTAAGAGTAATCAAAGAAAAAATTCGAAGAAAGCGCCATTAGCTCATGGTGGAAATGATCTAACAGCAAAATTATTTGCCACAATGGAAAAACATAAAGAAGTATTTTTTGTTATTCGTTTACATTCTGCTCATGTGGCGCAATCTCTTCCTCCAATTGTTGATCCTGATTCTTTAATTCCGTGTGATATCATGGATGGACGTGATGCATTCTTAACTTCAGCTAGAGAGAAACATCACGAATTTTCAAGTTTACGGCGAGCTAAATATTCAACATTAGCTTTACTGCATGATTTGCACAACCAGGGTAACTCTTTTGTTTATACCTGTAATAATTGCAAAGATCAAGTCGACACTCGTTATCATTGTACGGTCTGCGAAGACTTTGATTTATGTAAAGTTTGTTATGAGAAGAAGGTACACGCTGAACATAAGATGGAGAAGTTAAGCTTCAACTTCGACGATTCGGATAGCAGCAATAATGACAATAAGGATAATCCAGCCGAGAACAGGCGAATGTCGATTCAAAGGTGCATACAATCCCTGGTTCATGCTTGTATGTGTCGCGATGCTAATTGTAGACTGCAAAGCTGTCAGAAGATGAAGAGAGTTGTTATGCATACAAAGAGCTGTAAGAGAAAACAGAATGGAGGATGCCCTATCTGCAAGCAGTTGATAGCTTTATGTTGCTATCATGCCAAACATTGCTCGGAAAGCAAATGTCCTGTGCCTTTCTGTTTGAATATCAAGCAGAAATTAAAACAACAGCAGCAGCAAGCTAGGTTCCAACAAGATCATATGATGAGGAGGCGTATGGCAGCCATGCAAATGCAGAATCAGAATCAGACTCCTAGAACAATACAACCTCCTCCTCCGCCAGCACCCCCTCCCCAACCTAGTCAAAGCCCAGCCGTTGGTAAACCTGTAATCCCAAATCATAATAATATGCCTAGAGCGGTGCATCAACAAGTTATATCACAGAACCAAATGAACGCAGGGAAACCTATGATCAATTCTCAACAGCCAAATCAGTTGAGGACAGCCTTGCCGTCAATTAGCACTCATGGCTGGGTGGGTTATCAGCCTCCACAGCAGCCGCAACAACAGCCGCAGCATCAACAACACGTCGGTCCTCCAAATGCGACTATACCTCAAGCGCAACATACGAGGATGCCACAACCTCCAAGGCACAACATTCCACAGCAAGCCCTGGCTCAATTATTGCAAACATTGAAATCGCCTAGTAGCCCTCAGCAGCAGGCAGAAGTATTAAAGATACTTAAATCGAATCCCCAATTAATGACTGCATTTATCAAGCAGGTAAGTTTAATAAATAATTATTGAGATAATCAGTAGTAAAACAACATTCATTTTTTCAGAGAGGGCATGGCCAAAATCCGAATGCTGCCGCCGCCGCTGCAGCTGCTCAACAACAGCAACAACAGCAACAGCAGCAGCAGCAACAACAAGTAGTCAATCAAAGTGCTCCATCAAATAGTTGCGTAACAACGACGGTAATGCAGCAAGCCACGCAGCAACCAAGTGCTGATCAAAGACAATGGCTGAATCGACAGCCGAGCAATCAGCAAAGTAACGGCGCTGAACAAGAAATTTCACCGCAGGATCAACTGCAACGGTACGTGGATCATTTGTAGAATAATTTTTTAATTAATAAAAAAGGACGGTTTTTTATACGATCATATAAATGCGGTTTGTTCGTTTTGCGGTTTTGATTATTCTGTTCTTTTTATATGAAAGTTGTTCGTTGTACAAAAGCTGTGCTTACATGCGATAATCGAATGACTTTTCCATGTTTTTTTTCACATTATCATGTTAATATTTCTATAGACATAAGACTATTGATCCGTAAGAAATGTGACTATTAAATATTTGAATTAATGTATTGATGCTGTATATAGATTATATATATGTATGTATATAAAAAAGAGATATATATATATATATATTTCACATATTCATTATATATATACATACATATATATATACAAATATATATATATATTTATATATAAAAAACATATATATATATATATATATTTATATATAAATATATACATATTACATAGCTTTCCAGATATTGCGACTGTTGCAGTTGTTTTCAAATACAATCTATTTATTGTAATTCGTAAACAAGTCTTCACAACGATAGAAATCGTCTTCGGTTATAAAGTATTCAATTTTATTTACCTAAATATATATCTATTACAAATATTTCTGATGGTATTAGATTTTGGAGTTTTAACACAAAATATTGGTGTTATTTCATTTGGGAACTGATATCGGTCATTGTTACATTGTTTACTTACATATATTTATATATTTATATCTATTATACTTATAAGTCAAAATTTGTATATGGGTATAAAAAATCCACTGTACTTCGTTTTTCTATTTAGCAGCTTGTTCAATTAGTCAAAATGTCGAACGAAAATTTTTGATGAAATAGTGTGAGCTTTTCATTTCTTGCTTGTTCAAACTTTATTCTGTTGGTTTGAATAAGCAAAAAAAAGCAAACTGTACACGGATTACGTTAAATTTTGAAATAAAATGGAACCAATAGGACTTTTTATAACAGCGAAAAGAAAAGTATATATATCTTATCAATTTCTTACAACTACTTTATAAGTATTTAACAGCTATCTGGATTAAAAGAGAAATCTTTGATTTATATTTCAGTTTGACGTACAACAATTTAAGGAATTTTTTATCCTGTTTTTTTATGGAATAATGAGTTGAGAAACCGAATTATCTCACTATTAATCTGGAATGATAATTAGCCTTAATTATGTGTATAATTATATGTAAGATAATAGAATAATTGACTTAAATCAAGCAATAGAATTTATTTATTGGCATTAGATGATAACTAGAAAGCGAAGTTGTTATCACATCAAAAAAAGTGTAAGAGAGAGAAAGAGCTTTAAATGCAGTATTAGACTATTTTTCATATTTAGATAATTGATGATTTCTTCAGTGATAATGAAAAAGTATCTAAGATGTAGATTTTGAAGAGAGTATGATCATCCTTAAAGAATTACAGCATGTATAACAATTATTGAACATGAAAATTTATCTATATTTCTCACTTTTATTGAAAATTCTTTTGAAAAGCTGAAAAGCGGTAATATCTTCGTTTACTTAGCAATTTGAGTGTTACCTCAATAAATATATACTCCACAATCTTTCTCGTAATGAGAATACCCTTTAAAATCATATAGAGGATTCTCGACAGATTGAGTTTCTGTGTTAAGGAAACACTCTCTCTCATTCGGAGAAAAGTCGAATGATCTGGAAATGAAGTAAAAGCATTTTTTTTTTAAATAAACTTTACTGATTTTATTAAGTTTTTAAATTATTAGCTAAATGTTTAATTAATTATAAATTCATATTACCTGCATGGAAACTTCTTCTCAGTTAAACAAGCAGTCCTACAATCCTCCATGTAAGACGCGTGTATTAGGCCGTTGAAAGTTTTTGGCAGAACCTTATCTTTAAATTCAATGAACTTGCAATCTTTCAGAGAAAGAACTCGCGTTTATTGTCCATGAAGGTAACTTTATAAAATGATACTTACCGCAAACCTTCTCGAAGTATGTCCACTGCTTATTGTCCTTCAAGTAGGACATTTTTAAATCTTTTGTACTCTTGTAAAGGCGACATGTTCTCATTGTAGAGTAGCTCAATGATCTTTTAATGCGATAAAATCAATAACGCAGTGAATAAAGAGCAATTATACAGCTTTTAATTACCTGCATTCGAATTTTGTTTCATTAGCGCATAGTTGTTTACATTCCTCGACGCTATAAGACACCTCGTCAAATTCTGGGTCACTTCCTTGCAGTATTTTCCCTCCAATCTCTTGAAATCTGCAATCTATTCGAAAGAAGATATGTAACATGTGCAATGGAAATAGTAATATTATAATCGTTTTCACCTTGGAAGCTAAGATTAACAGATAGGAAAACGAAGAGGAAGACAATTGTAAGATGTTTAAAATCGTTCATAATTCCTGATGGAAGGTGGTTAGACGAAGTTATTTGATGGAGTGCAATATAATTTTTCCGCATTTGTCGGCTAATTATACATAATAGGATAATCCTTTTTTTTATGATCCGTCAACCTCTTTTTTCTTTCGAATGACCAATTATAACGGAAAAATCTTTGTTGTTCCTCTCTTTTTCCTCCCACCTACTAGGGATTTTCCATTTTCTTCACAAATTCTTTTGAAGATATATCTTTCTTTGCATTCTCTCCGCCGCCCGCCCTTTTCTCTTTAGCTGTTGTCTCGGTGGAGAAGTAGACAAACGTCCGTACAGTTTTAACGAGAACTACCTGAAATCTTTTTCCCTTAGGAGATTATTGTTAATGTAAATTGATATTTAAATTTATACATTTAAACCTTTCATAAACTATTTATAGCAAGAATGTTAGGCCTACGCTAATAACTTGGCTTATCAAATAATATTACGTCGATTAGATTAATCGCTATTAAGTTAACTAAATCTTACTGAACGTTCTCTTATAATTGCAACTAGCTGCGCCATTGTGTTTTCATATTTAAATAACAATTCGTATTAATGACGCCTATGATAGAACGAATATAGAAACGGGGGTTGAGGATTAATAAACTAAACCATTTATCACCTTCTAACTAATTAACCCTATTATGGGAAAAAAACTTGCTAATGGCTAGTTTTTAACCCCTAAATATAGGTTCAATTTAACAAGAGATATTACTTTGAAGTTAATCTTTACTGAGGCATTGATATAGAGAATTAATAATAGATGAACAAGTGATTTTATAAGCAACATACACAAAGTATATGATATGATTCGTTATTGTTTAACCTTAAGTTGAAATCATATGAATATTTAACAATAAGTTGTCAGTCTACCTATTTATTCATCTAATCTATCTATCTATCCATCTATCCATCCATCCATCCATCCATCCAACGATCCATCTACCCATCCGTCTACTTATCTATCTACCTACTTATCTATCTATCTATCCATCAACTTATCTCTCTCTCTCTCTGTCGTCTCTCTGTCTCTGTCTCTCTGTCTCTCTCTCTCTCTCTCTCTCTCACTTTCCTATCTATATCTATACATCTATCTGTTCCATTCTCTCTATCGTTATCTATGTGATATATTGTTAAGAATGTTGAATGTTTTCTCCTAGTGAAGAGAATAAACAAGTTTAAAAAAAACTGAGAAAACAAAGGATTGTAGAAGCACTCGATTGTCTCTCTACAAAGAGTAGGTAATTAACACTTGGCAAATATCACAAAGTTGAAAATAGTACAAACAAAATGTATATGTATATTTAAATTCATGGTACAATCAATGAAATACAGATAAGGTGAGAAGAAGAAGAAGAAGAAGGAGGAGGAGACGTACGCTAAACATATATTTATATTTGTATATTGGGCAATAAGACTGAAAGGGAAAAAAACAAAGAATACACCTAATTCAGGTGACTAATGAGCGATTGTTTAAAAATAGAAGAAAAGCGTAAAATATCATAGAATTCCCTCTAATTCCTCAACTTATGTTTTATTCTTGCACGTAATCAAACGTTTAATCAAGAATTGTTAGCAAACAAATACTGAATGAAAAGAGCGAAAACACATTTTAAAGTCGTTTAAATGCATGGTTTTTAAAGTGTAAACGTGCCAAAACGTTTTTTAGAATCAGTCCAATAAGTTAGCTCGTCACGGCGTTATGCTTGGGATACTTATCATATTTTTCTTAATAGAATTATCCGAAAATCAAGGTAAATATTCTTGGAATTACATTGTTGGCTTCTTAATAGTTTCCTTCTGACGATTTAGTTTGTCAAGATAACAAGAAGATCGGCAACCCCAATCTTTTCCCTAAGCCTTTCGTTGGCAATGGGAAATTAGCGGCTGGAGCTCGAAGTCGTTAGTTTTAATTAATTTTTACAAACAAACAAACAAACAAACAAACTTTTAAACGTTTTAATAAAATAATTATTAAAGTTGTTATCATAAATGAACCTCCTTGGAAGATCGATTGCTGTGGTGTGGTAAAGAAATGGTTAATCGCCAACGAAAAAGTCGACCTTGTACGATTTCAAATATGGAGGGAGAGTGGAAACGCTGACAAATTTCAATTAATTGGACAAAATACCGAAGTAGGTCTGTAGCTTTTAGTTTGTCCTTGTGATATTTTCTATTTAAAATCGATTATAAGTATGGGCACGTACATTTTGTTTTGTTTTGTTTTCTTTTGGTTTTCATAGTTGCCGATTCACCATTAAATGCCGATGACGAATACGTAGTTGATTTTGAATCTAAACCCAATCAGCAAATTCCCATTAAACCGGGCGATGTCTACGGTTGGTTACCAGATACTGGACCAACAGTCTATCATTCTAACATCTGCACTCATTGCGGAAGTGACTATTATCAAGTTCCTTGGACTGCAGTAACAAATCCAGTTGTTGGAATGCAATTCAATGCTTCTTCCGGGTTGGCGGCAGATGGACCATTGGATTATTATATTAGATTGTTAGTTGGTCCAGGAGCTTTACCAGAGTTCACCAATTTAAGGGAATTGACAATCTACGATAATGAGACTACCGGAAGTTTGTTGCACACTTTACGTTGGAAAGATGACAATTCCCTGGAGACGTTAACTCTGAACGTCACCTCAGTCCCTACGGCGAAAATAAATATCAACTTAACCACTGGAGAGATAGTAGTGATGGCTAATTTGCTCGGTTCGTCTGGGGTCTACAACTATGATTTAAGCCTATCAGATGGTTGCAACCACGTTCAATCCAATCTTACAATTACAGTGAGTTATTGACCAAAGTGAGGGAGAAGGGATGGTGTTTGGAGAGAGAGAGAGAGAGAGAGAGTGTGTGTGTGTGTGTGTGTGTTTAACAAATCCTCAGTTCATCCCAACTGAACACTATACATCCTAATTTGCATGTTTAGGTTTTATCATCACAATCCACTGAAAATCCTACTACCGCTACGACGGAAACAGTTAGTAGTACTGATGTCACTAGAAAGAGAACAACCAAGGCAACAGAGGGCGCCACAAATTCCAAAGTAGAAACAACAAAAAATCCCAACTTTCTGTCGACTACCGAAGGAAAAGTTTGTTTCATTTTCTTTATAAATTCAATCAGTCAAGAATTTCTTTCAAAATGAAAATTTACAAGAACAAAAACAATAAGAAATTGAATGAATAAACACTGTACCTGTAATTTTTAAATTTTTGCAGCTAATACTTGGTTTAGTGATTGGATGCGCCGCAGTTTTAGCCCTTTTACTTATCATTCTAATCGTGATGGCATGTTACATCAACAATATGAAAATTTCACCAAAGAGGTAATTTTCTCTTAATTTACTATGATAATAATTTCTAGGAAGAGACAATTTTCTACTTTGTTTACATAAAGAGTTTTCTAATGAAAAGGTACTAGGCCTTTGTACAAGGGGAGAAGAGAATGTTGGGTAAAAAATTACATTTTATACATTTTCACCATTAGACGCCGCTAGACTTTTGTTAACTTTCAATTATGAAAATGCAAGAACAGAGATGTAAAGGTAACTAAGCAATGAACTAGGCTATTTTCAGTCTCTTTTAAAAGAAATACTTTTCCATCTTAATTGATCGGCGATAAAAGCTCTAACCAGATTCTTGGACCTTGACCGCCTTTGTATTCATTTCGTTAAATATTCTCTAGGTGAATACTAACGTTATTGCATATTCAGCACATGGAAATCTTTCCGATATATTTAGTTATGATTGCATCATTGATTTATTGAAATATATGGCTTGAATATTTATAAAAAAAAAACGATAACTATCGAAAGAAGCTTGTTAAGCAATCCTAACTAGAACGTCATATGACTCCTTTCCTATTCCCTTATTTTTTATTATTGCTTTATCTGAGGTTGATTTCTTCGAAAAGCAACAAAAATAAAACGTTTTTCCAAGTAAATTTAATATGAATATTATCTCTTTAGTGGCAAACCAATTTTAATTAATGGCTGCCTACTGGAAGCGGGAGAGGGAAATGATATATTTCTTATATTTCTATATATGTGCTGTTCGTATTTTAAAAATTAGCTATAATGGAAAAACGCCTCAAGACTTGTAACATATATGTATATATATATACTGTATATATTTTTATACATCCTAAATATCCGTGCGCCATCTATCGTTGGTACAAAAGACTCGTTGTAGCCTGATAATTATGATAATTTTCACGATTTATTAAAGTAAAACGATTCGAAAATGATCGTGAAGAAATGTGAGAACTGTTGTAAATTCTAAGTAAGATTAAGTAATCTAAAGTATTACATAGAAAACTATTCATTCGTCTATCATTTCAAATGAGATGCATAAAGTCTACAATTTTGTATTATACACTAATCGAGTTGGATATACGCAATTAGTATACTAAAAGCTCCAGTTAATAAGCAATTTAGATTATAAATCTACTGTCCGATTTTTAGATCGTTTGATGTAAATGTCCAAAGGTATTTACCAGTTTATACTTTAAAGTATAAGAAATGCGAATTTTATTATTCAACGAAAATGTTTCATGAATAATTTTTTAATCCTATTACTCTTCCATATTAGGAAATACTGTATATCTGTCATTTTATCGAGTTGATAATTTTCTACGGGAATAGCTGGCGAAGAGAAAGAAGATAAATTAAGAGAAAGGATACTAGCCGTTTAGGAAGAATAGATTGAAGTTTTTAATTAGATTATAGAAAGGGAGTTTGTTACTGTTAATATTAAGAAGATCAACGTAAAGTTATTAACAAAACCTAAAATTAATATACTACACTAATATGCATCCAGCTGTCTAATAAGATTTACCAATTCTTGTTAATTTCTCTCTTCTTTGCAACTTTTCGCTAAGCTATCTAGTGTCGCTTTAGAAGAGAAGGACTGTAAGGTTATTAAGGTGCCAAATGAGCGAATAACTGTCTCTTATTCGAATAGAAGCTTGAACGGTATTACGTTGGACTATAAGTAATGGCATAGACCATATATATCTATAACGTTCAGAATTTACATAATTTATTTATAAAGGATGCCATCATACTTAGAAGGTTTAAAATAAAATCCCTGAACTGTATATCAGACAACTATATCAGGAATTATCATGCTTTTCTCTGTATTTTTTGTTATTATTAGATGACATTAAAAATAAAATTCTATTTTTATTATCCTCTTGAAATCAGCTTACTCTTCGATTAGTTGAGTTATAGACAAAAAACAAAAGAAATAGGTTTTACAAAGTCTCTTCATCCCTCGAAAGATTATTCTTGAGGCTCCTCTCTAGTTTCGTTTTTATGTTTCTTCATTAAATGAGCAAAATCGGATAGGGATACAGTTCTTTCGACTGTATTCATTATTTTTTGGACAAGATATTTCAATCGAATGATTAGGGCAATTTTTACTTTTAGGATGAATGAAGCGATATAATAGAAATAGAGGTCGTTCACCTCTATCGTTATTAGGTAGCTCTAGTCGCTAAAAAAATTCTGCATAAAGTATTGTCGAGATACTATTTCTCTTCTCCCCTTTGTTTATCTTACTCTCCGCAGCAATACCTTTATGTACCGCTACTTACTATCCTCTCTCTCTCTCTCGCTCTCCGTTTGTTGAATAGGCAAAATGGATAATTCGTAATCTTCAATGGAATAATCATACATTCTATACACGTACTGTTTGTTAGTTGGGATTGCTCTTAAACGGGAAGATAAATCAAAGTACTGTTCTTAACGAAATGATCAAACAAAACTTGATGATAAGATATTTCAAATATTTTACATATTTTCAGCACAACTCCAGTTGAACGTATAGAATTGAATCGTATGAATAATTACGAAGAAAAAGCCCTTGATGAGAGGTCAATTGATCTAAGCAGGTTGTATAGAATAATAGGTCAATATTTTAATTTAACACGATTGTCTTTCAGCGATAGGAGCTATACTACAAGTCGGGATGGAGCGAAAAGCATTAATACCACCGTAGGAAAGAGTTCTAACGAAACTCCTCTAAGAGATTTGATATATTGGGAATCTTCACGTCTGAAAAACATTTAGCAATTCATTATATACGAATAAATACAAATTCGATATTCGTATGGTTAATTAACAATTTATTTAAATCTTTACGATAGTCCCATTCATATTATTTAATTATAACCAAAAAAATAAGAAAAACACGAAAAACCATTGGCAAAACATTCAAGTAAACGCTAAAACGTCTTTCTAAAGGGAATTTTAGCTTTTGTACTATAAATTTTATATAGAATTCTCTTTTTTTTTTATTTGCGAACGTCATATTTAATATGGGAATTGCCGATCCTGACAAACAATAAAAAGGAGAAATATTTTCTTTTTTACCAGTTAAAATCCTTGTATTATCCGAATAATATGGAAATATGGTCGTAGTAGACCAGCTCAAAAATTTCATATCAAAGGATAAACAATATCTTCTATTTACTTTTAATATTTGTGATCTTATTGAATTATTTATATGTTAACTGTTAATATAAGCATAAGAAGACAAGATAATTTGACTTTCATTTGACTAATTTAATAAATTTTATGACTATTTGTATCCAGAATGTATTTTACAAAATGTAATCTGTTAGACGTAAGGCTATGAAGGAAAAAGATAATATTTTATAGAGTGGTGGGAAAAAGAAGAGAGAGCGAGAAAGAAAGAAAGAGAGTTGCGAAAGCCTTTTTTTATCCGTGCGATAAATGATAATGAATATTTGGAAAACAAAGCAGCTTATTTAGGTGAACTCTTAAGTACAAATAATATATATATATAAAATATAGATTAAAGAATGAATAAATATTAAATGTTTGTTTTAATTAACAGATTTTTTTCGTTTCTATATAAAAAAAAAGTTCTTTTAAACTTTTAAACTATAATAAGCATTTATCAATGATATTTTATCTTCTAGCTTACTTACTTATTTACTTACATAATAGTTTTTTTTTTCATCTGTAGAATTTTAATTGATGGTTAAGTGCTTCCTAAAAGTAAAAATATGTCCTCAAACTTTGATAAACTAATTTCACATTACAAAGAGAAAGTAACAAAAAAATATATATATATAGATTAATATTATATACTGCATATAAAGTAGATTTATATGTTGTATATCTAATTGTATTGTGACATATGTTCGGTATGCTGTGTACATTCGATACAGAACTATGTGGTATTTTATGGCAGTGCTCTAGGGCATATCTTGTTAATCAGGTGATATTCTCCATGTCAATTTAATTGCATTGTTAGTAACGAAAAAAAAGAAAAGAAAACGATTTTCTAAATATACAAATAAAATCGTTGTCATCTTTTTATTCAATTTGACATCGTTGATGGAAAAAAGTATGATCAGTAGTGGTTTGATAGATGAGAAATTATATCATTGGTTCTCATATCCTTGGTAAAGAAAGTTAAAAAAATTCCAATTATGACCTTGAACGTTTTGTAAAAATTCGTGAGAATTTAGTAAATCATTAAAGAGAATTAATTTACACTTAATTGATTGTAAGGAGACGATTAAAAATTAATCTATATTTATACACGATTCCCTTATTATACACCTCTTTTTTTCATTTCTTTCTAGAATTTCTCACTTGATGATGCAACACTTAAGAGGTTTTTTTTATCAGATATATAGTCAGAGAATGAAAGCAGCCTATTCTAGGTTTCACAAATCAATTTAGCAACATTTCCCTTCTTTTATTCCCTCTAAATAATATTTCCTTCGTACTATCTGTATCCTTTCTTCTTTTCAAACCAAGCACACATTCGCAAACTGTCCTAACATATTCTAGCAGCTCCTTCTCACACTTTTAGCCATTGTAGCGCTTTCCCTCATTTCTACTCTTTTTTATGCGGTATAGGTCTTTTCTTTTCTTTTGCCGAGAGCGTTATTTGACTGTACGAGAATGCTTCGATTAATAGTAACTAATCTTTCTTATTATTACATAATAAACAATTGTTAATATTACAGAAAAAAAAGGTATATAGAATTATTTATAATGCAGTTTCTTATTCTTTACGAAACGCTTTTATTCTTCTATAAAAATGTCTAGTTCAATATTTAAAATTATAATAGAAAATGAAATATTCAACAACTGTTGAAATATCAAATTACTTATCCATCTATCTATCTAGCTGTACGTCTATCATCTTCTCCTTTCTAATTGTAATAGCTTTCAACGACCTGGATATTCTTGACAAAATCTTTTTGGGATTGTTTTTCAACATTTATACGGTTTGACTAGATTTGCTTGGACGGATAAGTCTAATTTAGCGGACTAACGGAAATGAGATGTTTTTCTTCTTTCTTTTATCTATGCATAGAAATGAATTAAGTAAAGAAGTGAATAAAGTGAAAGAAAACTATATAAGAGTGAGTGGAAGATAAGGGAAGGGGGAGGAGGGGTTGGAAGGCGGAGAGTAGGTTGAAAGGTAGGTGGGAAAATTTCAATTGATAATGTAATTGAGCTGGAGACAATTTTATCCGGTTGCCGGTAAAAGTCGATAGAATAAAAGGTAAGTCTGTTTAATCAAGTAAATCATTTCCGGTTTTTTATTTTCCTTTATTCCCTAGTCGAAAGTTGTACGGAAACTGATTTTTAAAATTAATTATTATTAGCCCTATTTTATATTTATATTAGACAAAAAAAAGAATGTAAATGTAGAAATAAAGAGAAAAAACTAATAGCAGACAACGGATATGTGTTAAAATGTATTTTAGCTTAGTTTAGTAGACGCTAAGAAAAGTCTAGTACAAAAGTTTAGAATGTTTAAATTCGTTAAATTAAATGTATACCGACAGATTTTCTGCCAGATTGATCAAAGCTAATAGAAATACAAAGGCATATATCAGAATTCAGAATAAGTAACCTTTTTACTCTTAGATATACGTGATATTTTTGTTTGTTTCAGTTCTATGATTTTCATTAAATAAATATCTATTTGTATTATATATCTATATATATACAATGTATATATACATTATATTAGAATAGTTATCAGCTAATTTATTCTAACTAGTTCAGCAATGGACCTAAATTAATTACTTATGATGTAATAAAATAGTCAAAACTATTGTAAATTTGCTGATGTAAGATAGTATTATATGCATTATATCAGTCACTTATTCATTCTTAATTTCCTTTACATAGAAAAAGTCATTGATTAACCAAATTTTTTTCACTTTCATATTTTTTTTAAAAAGAAAATTAAATATATTCTTTTCCTTTTTTTCTCAACAAAAACTTAGTTTTGCATGCAAAATGCAAACAACCGAAAAAACAATGACGCTTCGAAGGCAACTGATCCAGAATGCGTTGACGTCGGTACATAACAAGTTTAGACCTAGTTTTAATGACAAAGCATAGCTTCTTGTCTATTTCTGCTATGTGAAAGAGAATAGTTTCTACTCTGTATCTCTCTTTTATTTGTATTCCAACTGTAAATTATGAAATATATATATATATATATATACTTTTCAACTACTTTTACAATAGTTGACAAATAAGGGTCAAAGAACTTTGTTTTTTTGTTTAAAGCAAGACGATTCGGTATCTTTTTTTATCCCTCTTCTAATAACAGTTATAAAATAAGCCTAATAAAACTGATATATTCAAAGCAGGGAA
Source organism: Dimorphilus gyrociliatus (assembly GCA_904063045.1). Classification (NCBI taxonomy): domain Eukaryota; kingdom Metazoa; phylum Annelida; class Polychaeta; family Dinophilidae; genus Dimorphilus; species Dimorphilus gyrociliatus. The sequence continues at coordinate 842,266 of CAJFCJ010000005.1, forward strand.
ATTAATTCCTTTTAATCATTTCCCCTTAAACGTATAAAAAATGGGGATAAAAGAAATAAAAAAAAATGGAAGAAGAAATAATATTCGCTGAGTCTAAGTTTTTCTTATCTACATAATATATCTTATGGTTTACGTATAGAAGAAGTGTTGTATTTCTTAGAAATCCGATTGTTTCTTAACTACAATGGTCGATATATGTTTTTTAGTTTATTTCTTTTACTTTCTATTTTTTCAACCATGACAAATTCCCATATTACAATAGAATCAATTTATTCAATCGAGAAAATGCAAATTGGGGAAGTTTATTTACAAAAGTTGGTCAGTTTTCCAATGTAATCTCTCTCTCTCTCTCTCTCTCTCTCTGTGTTACTTTTATTTTCTTTGTATCTGTGAAAAGAAAATATCAATAAGAGTTCCATTTTGTATCAAAAATAAAAAAAAGTAATATACTTTTGGAGAGAACAGTTTTTTTTTATTTTCCTCCCTCCGCACCTAATTATTCCCCTCTCGTTCATCATCTATCGGTCCCAGTTGGAAATTAGTAAAGAGAAAGCGAAAAGATTTTCAAGGGAATCTAACAATTTGGTAAATTTTTAAGACCAAATATGGCTTCTGAAATTAACGCATGGGGCATGAAAAGTGCACTGATAATGACATTAATAATATTAATTATTCTCCCACTGAAAGATTAATAAATTAATTAATATGGCTAGCTATTAGCAAAACTTGAAGAGGCTTTTTTTTTCTCACTTTTTTTTGTGATAAACTCTAAAGGTTACCTTCTCAAGTTGCAATTAACGTCTTAAAACTTTCTCCTATTTATTAAATGCCTTTTTTTCAATAGGGGTTTTTTTGCTACAACATAGCCTCTCAAGTTATGTTTCCTTAAAACATTCTTGCAAGTAGTTAGGGATACTACTGATGCTAATTTAGAGGCTGATAAAATTTTTTTTTGCTCCCCAGAAAGGATTTCTGCTAGAAATAAGGCATAATATTCTCTTATCCCGCTCACTTGATTTGGGTGGCCTGCCACATCTGGGTAAATCTTCAATTGTACGATGCAATTGAAACTTTTTTCAGATATTTTGGGCACTGATCCTCGAAATATTTAGCATTTTGGCAATTTTATTCAATGATAGCCCTTCTTGGTGTTTTTCAACAACCAAATGACGAATTCCTTTATCAATGACCACCATTTTTTTGAATAACCAAAGATACAATTATAATAAGATAATTTCCTATTTGTATTATGCAGCTTAGCATTTGCCTATACTGTCTATATATTTTATTCAGAAAAAGATAACAGTCTCCTTATTCTCGTTTCAGATTACGTTGAAAATGGGCGTTAGGATCATATACATACGTACAATACGTAAGAGGTAACTCTGATTAATGTCAGGATAATACCCGAACAAAAACAACGATGAGACAGACTTTGAATATACATGAGGCCTTCAATCAGGACAGTATTCGCCTAAGGAATAAAATACTTGTCATTCACTTCGAGACTGACCAAGCCTTTGTTGTCTAAAAATATCCAAAATAGAGATATTAAATATGATACTGTTATTCTAAAAGGGGATTACTAGTTGTGGTTTAAGTAAACGTCAGATTTGTTTGTAATTAACTTCTTTTTTCTAAACGAAAATTAAGAAATACTATATTCAATATACTTAATGAGGAGATATTTTGATTTTTGATTTTTTAAGACAAAAAGACAAACATACAGAAAAACAACAAAAACTTTTTAACTTTGACAAACATTAAAAGAAGAAAAAAGCTGTAAAGAATGAGCTAAACACAAACTTTTGATCATACTTTGCAGCTTTTTTACTGAAGTTTTATTAAAATATACAAAAAGACATTTTAAACTGTAGATCTACATTATTTATTGACAAGACTTTGGTTACAATGATACAGACTTCTTCGTATTAGTAACGTATCTAGAATGAGGTCATTTCTGTATCAAAAATATGCTTCTAGGCATATTTCTAGGAGAAGCAAGAGGGAAATTATATTCAAATATATTCGTAAAACAAGCCATCGAAGAAGTGCGTCGAATATTTACCGTTTGTCTTTTCGATAAATGACAACTAAAAGCACACGAATATGGAGTATATCATGTAGGGAAGAAGGCGAGAGGATAGGGAGTCGGAAGAGGCGACAAAGAGACATTTATCTGATACTATGTACGCATAAAATAAGAAGGAAGAAAAGGAAGGCAGGTGATGAGAGAGAGGTTTGGGAAAAGTTTGTTTTCTGTAGTCTCTGTGAAGTCTGAGAATTTGTCTGGGGTCGATGATCTGGCAATCCAAAATGACATTTTCTAATACAAAAGAGTATTAGAGGGTCATTATGCGCGGTATAAAAGTATCTGTTATTACATAGGGTAGATGTATTTTAGACTATGGATAGATATTAGAATTTTGCCTCGAATTTTGTTACCCTTAGGACCTTTTGCATGCGAATGCTACATTATCCAGGCAAAGTCATTGATAGACTTTTCGTCTAATTTTCCTTAGCTTTTGCTCCCTTTTCAGCTTTTGTGCGCTTTAAACCATAAATCAAGCTCATGATAGTGATAATCGTTGCAGCTTATTTTTAGGCTAAGACATGTTTGCAGGGGATTCTCGAAACATTTTCTGACCTAAGTCTCCACTAAAGAGCTTTTGTGATTGTTTGTCAAAAGCATTTTTTTACTTAGTATAATTATTGAAGGACTCATTTAGGGTCTATTTCCCATACTCCTAAGTTGAAGCTCATTTATCATTTATAACAAATGGAGCTCAAAGCATTTTCTTATTTATAAAATCAGAGAGACGGGCGTTGTACCGGAAAAAATTTAGAAGGACGAACGGCTGATAGGATGAAAGAGGTTACGTCAAGGCCAAAAGTGGAAACAATAATATACCGTATATAGGTGATATCTATAGACTAATTTTAACACAAACGTTCGCTTATATAGATCATGAAAGGCTCTATAAAAATCGACATAAGTCGTAAGTGCCTAATTATGTAAAAAATTTTCCTCTCTTCGAGTTTAAAAATAGAAAATATAAAGAATAAGAAGAGATAAAAAAATTGGATCGAATGATCCTGGAAAATAAATCCCAATAATCTCCAACATTTAATGTTTACTGCCGGAAGATTATTGGTTTACTGATTTAGAATATAACACTCTTTTCATGAAGTAAAGCAAATACAAGACTGTGCGAATAATCCATGTGCAGTTCGATTTGAAATTTTCGATTCCTCCCTTTCAGTCGAACCGATATATTGAATATAAACAATCTCAATTTTGAAGAATATTGAAAGAATTAATAAATATACGTATATATTTATGTATATATATTTGTACAAATAAAAGGCTTAAGTGTAATAAACTAGTTGTATAATGAGGAGAAGAAGAAGAAGAAGAAGAAGGAGGAAACAAGAAGAGGAAGAAGACGAGCCTATTCATATTAGCCTTGTATATTTTTATTTTTTGGACAATTTGTACCCTAGTTTTGGAAATTGAATATTATATATTCTCTATATGGTGCTTATCAATAGTTGTATTGATTAGTCTACTGTTCCCCATTTCCGGATTATATTGATTTTTAAGTGTCATTTCTTATGATTATTACTATTTCCATATAGTGGTTATTATTTTCATTTTGCATTACTTAGCACACTTTTCTTGTTTGATTCATATTGAAAATGAATATCCCATAGACATTTAATTAATTATCTCTTGTTTCTAAATCTATACTATATATATAAATATTATAGATAACAGCTAAGTAAGAGTAGTTAAGAATGACATACTATTGATCTGATGATTTATGACACAGCATTCCTATAATCAAAAACTCGTTAATATACAAGTTACAAATTGTATCTTTCAACAGAAAGATAACATATAATCCCTGCGCATAGCTTTCTTTTTCTTTCTATTGCGCAATTCTTATCCACCGCATAAAAAAATTTTAACGGAAATTTGTTTGTTAATATTAAATGTATGATAAAAAATAATAAAAAAAATACAACACCATAGCAACGTATCTTTAAAGCTTCTATAATTTTGCAATAGCGTCTATTACGCCTATAGAAAAGACAACCTTGTAAAGACTAGTAAGATACCTTATTATCTACTCGATTTAATTGTTCGAGTTATCATTTTGTCGTTGTTTATCTATTTGCTGCCAAAGAAGAAAAGAAAAATCCTTTACACTGTTAGCGTTTAGCTGGTCGATAAATATTCAAGCAGCTCTGTCTGATTATCTGCTCAGTAAATAATTTACGAGTTTTCATATGCCAGTAAAGAAATCAATGATGAAAAAGTAGAGTGTTTTTATTTCCTACCTCCCTCCCTTCTTCTCTTCCCTCTCCTCTTCTTAATTTCGTAGTCTACATGGAGCAAAAGGATATTAATTAATTATCTAATCTACAAAGTTACGTTTTACTTGAAATAATTTCTTAGATCTCTTCCCAATTCCCATAATTTTCAAATCAATAATTTTTGAAACAAGAACGGAAAATTTTGACTCGAAAACAGTTATTTTTAATATTAAATAGAATTAGGGAAGAAAAAATCTGCAAATAGGCTATGAAAGGTTCTATTTTAATAATTCAATAATATTTTTTATATAACTGTATAGTATAGTATGTTCTTAATTAAAATTTATTACACTTTTTCTCTTTAATTTTCAATTATTTACTTAAAAAAAATTTCAATAAGGCAAACAATAACGTTCACGTATAGATAGAAGATTTTCTCTTAAATGAACAATATATTATACATATAGACATACAGACACATTTATATATAGTATATATGTTTTGAATGAATATTTTTCATATTATTATCATGCACCTAAAAATTCATAAAATATTGAAATAACGTTCATTAGTTATAAATACTAAGGCTTTCTAATATTCAGTGTATACTGTATAGTTTGTATAAAACACTTTAGCTGTATTATGTTTTGTTGGGAGAAAAAAATCAAATAGGGTGCGTTGCTGGAGAAAGACTTATCAGTGATTGGTGCGTCTATAGTATATTTAACATTGGAGAGGGCGTTTTTTTCGCAGTGTTGCAGTTGCAAAGCGATCTACTACAAGTCAAACATGCTTGGCAGGAAGGTTTGTTTACTTCTTTTTGTAAATGGGATATGTCTGATTTCCTTGAACTGTGTTGGCTAAGTATATTAATGGCTATTTTACAATTATTATTATATTTATATATATATATATATATATCAATAAATAAAAAGGAACAAACTTTTTAAACAAGAAAAAAAAATACACTAGAAGAGAACAGTAAAGAAATGGAATTTTCTTTTCTTTCAATTTCTTCTATTTCTCTTCTTCTGCGTAGTTTGTATAGGGAATGGTAGTCATTTGGATTTTAACGACGAAATTTGTCAATGTATAACACTACTTTCTAGTAGTTAGGTGAAGTTTTTCAAGAAAGAAAACCTAACGATGTTAATTGAATAATTGTAAAGTTGTTGGTTTAGCTAAAATTAATATCTTAGAAACATTTCTTCATTTGACCTTTTCTTCTCTTTTCGAACCGTTCAAATAAGAGGCTGAAAATCTAATTTGTTTATCCAAACTAAAAACATTTACGTCCCGAAAAGACCCAAAGGTATATATTAACAAGAAAGAGAGGATATGATTGGACGGCTAATATAATAACTATAGCAGCACATTCTTAATGAAACATGGGAAAAAAAGAACAAAAACTGTTTCTATTACAATTCTTAGTTGGTCGTTTGTTATAAAAATTCAAATATTATTTTTATTAGTAAAGTTCACAAAGTGTATGAATATTGAAATAGTTTTTATATGAGATATCTAGTGTCTTACGAATTGATATAGAAAATTTTCCCTCGATTTTTCCTCTCTTCCTCAGCACTCAAGAAGAGAAAATGTATATCGAATAAACCATAAATATACTAATATATACATACTAATATGTATTCATATAACTAAATATAAAACTAAAGACAGAACAAGCGATAAATTACGTTTTATTTTGTCTTAGAATGATATTCGCTCGATTTGCACTTTTAAAGACCTTTCTAGGTGGAAAAAGAAGTGTAATGGAAGCTAAAAAAATCCCTAATCTTACTAGTGCACTGAAATGATAACTGTAAATGTTAAGAAATTGATTCTGATTGTATCCTAGTGTGAAAAAGAGCAAAAATGTCACCCTACTTAGGATTCTCTCTACGGAAAAAAAATGCTAATAGGAGTGGGAAGGGAGGGTGAAGATGGATAAAATTCGTTTGCAATTGTATATCTGGAAATATGTCATTCGCCTAGATGGTTGATTTGAATTCTAATCAATCGAGAAAAAATCGTAAAAAGTACACTTTAATCGACAAAATGAGACGCTTTATAATAATAGGCAACGAAAGCAGAGAGTGCAAGAGAGAGAGAGAGAGAGAGAGAGAGAGAGACAAGTCGGAATAGCAGTATTGGCAAGGAAAATATTTAAATTTTGACTAAACTCATCCATTACTACGCCTCGAAATTTGGTTCTAATTAATTTTAGCAACATTTGAATCAATTTAGAGAAGATATCAAAGGGTTTTTTATTTATTTGCTATACAGTTTTACGTGTGTTACCTAGGTGGTATTACTACTCACACGTTTTATCCGTTATTTAGAATTCATAGTGGTTCCAGATACATATCAGTCTATACCGTTATACTAAGAAGGGATTAGCAATGGTCCTGTTTATTTATTTATTTTTTTATTTGCTTCCTCTCTTTATTTTTACCTCTGCGATTACAACACTAGAACGAAGACTACAAAGTAGTTGACCTAGTTAATCAAAGCTCACGTATTAATTTCTCTATTGATCTATAATTTCTTTAAAGTTAAAGTAAACAATTAAAAAACATTTACAGTTTAATTAAGCAAGGAAAATGTATGTTTAATTTACCTTTTTTGTTTTATACGAAAGAAGATTTTGGACTTAAACTAGGACAGATTAAAGGAGAAAAATTCGAGGTTGAAAAGTTTCCTAAGTGTTAGCAGAATTCGAGAATTTTATTTTAACAGATTGAAAGGTTTTACTCGTTTCTGATCTACTTCTTGCTCTTATTACTTTACTTTTCTTTCGTCTTGAAAAATTCTCATGAGCAACATTTTAAGCATACATACTTACAGTATAGTCTTGATTGAACGTTAAGTTGCCGTTATTTACATAATCCAACCGCGTTGTAAATCATTCATTAGGCATTGAAAGTTATTAGTTACATTTAATATTGGAAAGGAGTATGAATTAGATATATGGTAAAATATTAATAGGCCTATTTATAATTTATACTCCTACTGCAATGATTTTCTATTTTGATTTGGAAGATAAATGTAACAAAAATATAGATGATGGAATAGTGAGAATTTTTCCTGTCTCTTCGCATACATGTTTTCCGCTCTTAAAATAGAGTAGTTTTCAGAGACAGAGAGTTTGTTATTGGAGATGAGAGTAACTTTACATAAAAATCCGTTAGAGTTTAGCATGGATGGGCAGTGCCGATAAATTAATTCCAGAAGAGAGATTAAATTAACTATAGTGGAGAAACTGCAAGAAAAATTAGGGAGAAGGAAACTTTAAAGAGATTGGAGTAAAGATAGACATTTGGCGAGTAGGTTCTTGATGAGAAAATTTAGTTTTATTCGAAAAAGAGATAATATGAAAAATTAGGCAAATAATAAACGATCAAAGTGGATTGGGTAAATAGAGTATAAACAGATGTATAAAAGAAATTAGGTGAGATGGGGGAGGAAGTATCAAAATCCCTTTTCCAATGCTTCTTTATTTCCACTCTTCCTCTTTCACTTCTTCTTTTTGAATTATTCTATTAGGCATTATATTATAGAAAAAAGGGAAGTGTGGGGGAGGACAAAATTTTAGATTTGACTTTCAAATACCTTTCTCTTTGCAGATGACCAACTGCTCTATGTCTGCTGGTGATATAAAAGTGCTTATATTTTTAAATATGAGTTACTGGTGTAAAAACGGAACAATTCAAGAACAGCCGAACAATTGTGATCTAATTTATGCTTATGCCACCCCTATTATTTTTATAATAGGTCTGGTAGGTAATTGCATTTCTCTGAGGGTTTTTACCAGTCGAGTAATGCGTCGTCTATCGGCTAGTCAGTACGTTATCGCTCTATCAGCTTCTGATCTCATAGTTTTAATCTTTTATGTATTGACGGAATGGTTGGATAAAGGCCTTAAATATATTTCTGACTATTCGTTCAATTTATACAAATATAAGGGAATGTGCCAGGGACTTCGATACATCAGCTATGCATCAAGATTTGTATCCGTATGGATAATAGCATGTTTCACGATAGAGAGATATATTGCTGTTGCCCATCCTCTGCATAGGAAGCGTCTGTGCACGAAACGAGCATCACGACGAGTAATATTAGGAGTTGTTGCGGCTGCTGCTGTCGTTAGCGTCTATAAGCCGGCTGTTTCTCGAATCTTTCACTATACGGCGGGTAAGGAGCCTTCCTGTATGATCGTGAAAAGCTTAAGGAAAACGGATAACATTCTTGATACAATTTACGGACTGTGTATCACGGCCATACCATATCTTATTGTAACAATTTCAAATTTACTTATACTGAAACAAATCATTCAACTAAAGCGTTTAGGCAATGTTGGAAGGGAGTCAAAGTTCAGATTTGAGTTTACAGGCATTCTATTGGCGATTTCAACTTGTTTCGTATGCCTGAATGCTCCGTATTTCGGTGTCTGGTGCCATGTACAATATAACGCTGATTTAATTAATAATCCAGGAAAGTTTGTCAAACACGATCCTCTCGACGAACCCAACAGTCAGATAAACTTGACGAAGACAATCTATATATGTAATTTTTCAGTGAACTTTTTTCTTTATTGCCTAACTGGAGAGCATTTTAGAAAGCAACTATACTATCGTTGTTTTTGTCAGAATTCCAGTAGTCATACAATAAGAACAGTTACGCTTAGAACATATAAGTCAAGGAATTCCGAATATAGTGTTGATAAACAAGGCAATGATACACCTCCCAGAAGTGAAACTTTGTCTAGAAGGCTAATATCAGGATCAGGTGTACAAGACGTTGTTGTATACAAGGCTAGTTACGCATAAGTGTTGTTCCTGTTTGCTTACTGTTGTCTGATTTATGCATATTATATATATATATATATACATATATATATATATAGTATATACTTTATATATATATATATATACATATATATATATATAGTATATACTTTATATATATATATATATATATATATAGATGTTCACATGCAGTAAAAATATTATAGCTATCATCATAGTGTTTAAGTTAATTCATAAATTATGTATTGAAACACAAAGTATTGTTATATAAAATAATTATATTTACGTTAAATGCGATATTCATATGAATATTAAATGATTCATCTTCGACATTTTGAAGATACTCTCTACTCATCAATAATCCTAAAGGGCTATTGAAGATTTCTAGCTTTATATACAGAGAATCGTTACGACTTGATTTTACTTTCATCTTTGAAGGCTTTGTTGTAACATGGTGTTCATATTTATTTTATAATTCAACATATACTGTATACATAAACGAGTGGATATATATATACATATCACAATTACTCTATATGTACGGTATGCATATACATTGTACAATGTCGAATATTTATTGTATATAAGTATACAGGAATTTATATTTTGCATAATAATTCATGAAAAGTTTGTATGTTATTCCTTCAAAACGCTATTACTATCATTAATTATTGATTGATTTTAATGGAAATATCTTACTATTACAACGCCTTTCTTTTCCCTTTTTCAACAGGATTTACATGATTGATAAGAAAAATATTCGTTCGTTAATTCGAGTAAACTATGTCGTTAACAATGAGTATAATAAACACAGATTAACGTTACAGTAGTAATACGCAAGGTTAGAAGACAAACGAATCTCTGAGATATATAGATAGATGGAGAGAGAGAGAGAGAGAGAGAGACAGAGAGATAGAGAGAGGGAAAAGCTTTTCAATAATTTGCTTTCCCAAAGTTCAATAATTGAATATAGTTTCTAAATCTAATTTCATAATTAAGATTACAAAGCATTATCCTTGACGGATCAATGTATAGAACACGAGAAGATATTGCGCAGTCTTCCAACTAAATGTAGCATATGGTTGCTCAATAGAAATTTCATGCTTCCCTCTCAGTTGTTTCGTTGGCATTGATTAACAAGATGATTCAATACACTTGAAAGAGATATGATGTATAAGTAAATGTTTAAATAATACTATTTAAGTCATATATATAATATCTATATACAGTATATATACTATATATATATATATATATATAATTAAAAATAATTATATCTCTTGGTACAGTTCCATTTCTTTTATCTTCATTTTTTATCATTCTTTCCTTCCTGCGACAGTAGGCCAATTGTTAACGCTAAAAAAGACAGCAAATCAGCTCTTTCCTGTTTCGTTTTGCTTAAAAATTCATCTTTCTTTAAGATCATTTGAAAATCAAATAAATATTGTCCATTTCTATAAAGCAAATTACGTAGTTTTCTTCTCGATTTCGGAGTAATTTTCGTACGCTTGTCTGTATATTTTTATTTAGAACACGAGTCATACTATTGCTTTTCAATCTGTAAGCCTTAGTAGTTCATATTCATAGATCGAAAAAATGTATGACATTCTTAACACCTGACGTTTAAGTTTACTTGAAGGCTATCGAAAGCTTGCAAGAACATAAGACACGTTAAACAACTAGAAGGTCGAAACTTTCTTTATAGTAAAAACAACCTTTGATAAAGATTAAGTACCAGGGAAATAATTATACTTCAGCTTCAAAGCAAGCAATAGAGATAGTAAATGAAATTTTACAAGGTAAATGGCATAATGAGACTTTGCAATTGCCTTTGCTCCTCTTTAAGGAAAGTTATTAATTTTGATAATAATTTTATATAGTCTTTTTACATAAAAAGAGCAATTAAAAGTTAAAGGAACGGAAAAGATCTAATAATAAGATTACTATATTGAATTTATTCTCTCTGTATTATCTACGTTTATCTCTTGATGATTGATTGGATGAATACAAATAAAATAAGACAATAAAGAAGAGTATATTTTAAATAGTTTGCTTTTTGGACGAAAATAGAATAATGAGAGGAAGACAACATGCGTTGTCTTTCAATCCTTAAATTTTAGCATGTCTTTGTTTGCACCGGAAAAAAACCCTTCTCATCTCTTTTTTCCCTACAAAAAAGAGTTCATTTGATAAAGGAGCTGTTCTCGAACGGGAGACAATATAGATTTATATATGATATGGGGAAAGTAAACTTGTCCTCTTCCCCTATGCAAAGTCTCGTTCGCTTCAGTACTGAACCTAATAAGCTTGACAAAGTTATGCACGAATCCCTTTAAAATTAGTGTGTTCTCAGCCATCAGTTTTCTCTCGAAAAAGGTCTAGTTTCCCTTTTTTTTAAGAAAAATGTGAACTGAGCTCAAGGTTTACATAAAGGTTGTTCTAAATTTGTACATCTTTAAGGTATTGCTAACCTTAGAAGGAGACACATTAAGCTGAATTATGGTTTTAAATTTATGTCTCTTTCTCTCTTTTTCCCTCTCTGTGTGTCTTAATTTGTTAAATATATAGAAAATTAAGGCGATTTTTTGTCCTTGTTCTTGATATCTCAGGCATAAATTAAGAAAGTATTTTCCCTGGATTCGTTCGATCCTTATTGTTAGATATTTTAAACTGTAAATCTTTATTTCTCTTTTAATTCAAGTTAATCACCATTTTTCCATATTTTGAGTGTACAGGGAATAGTTTGGGCATATTTTAACATATAAAATGATCAAGTAGATTAATGTAAATATTTGCTGAAAAGAATGGATTAAGCTAGCAAGCTTAAAAAACATAAGCAATTGAAACGAAACTAATGAAAATTCTGCTCGTTAGAGGACGAAGTGGAGAAGAGGGAGTGAAAACTCTCTGTGCTGTTTGTCTTGTTATTTAGAAGAGAAGCTTATTTATTAATGTTATGAAGCGGAAAATAGGAAGGGTTGAGAAAAGATAATCAAACTTCTGTGTAGAATATGAACAAATTAATAAGATATTACGATTGAGTTCCTTTACGATATAGAATACTCTTTTGGACAAATCGTAATTTGCATCACTTCATGTATACGTACATAATGCATACGCATGCACACACATATATAAATATATATATATATATATATATATATAAGTACTGTTTATATGTATATATTCGCTCACTCTGCCTTTCTTTATCTTTCTCCCATTCCCAATCTTTCTTTATTTCTTAATTTTACCAGTGTTTGCCGACGTATAAGTTTACAGTAGAGAAAACATTATTAAGAAAGCATCCAGCGCCTTGATCAATATATTCTAAAAAAATTGTTCCATTAACAATTACGATACCAATATAGAGCTCACTGTACCCTCCAACCCTAAGGGATATAGAAACTGTTGGTATAAATTTAATAAGAAACTCAATCATATCTAAAAGATAAGGTCCTCTGAACAATTTGTAATTTTCATATCATCACTTAAGCAATATGAGATGATTAAATTATCGTTACCCTTTCTTATTCATAGTTTGTAATTATTTTATTGTAGAGAACCATAGGAGGAGGCAATGGTGGAGGGGTCGTCAAATACAACAACCAAAACAAACGCCTACGACAAATGGAGATTTGTATACGAAAATAGAGATTAAGGCGGAGAATATTCAACACTTGATAAGCCATTAAAACAAGAAACGATAGAGATAGAGAAAAGTTAAAGATTTGCATAGATAGGTTAAGAAAAGAAGACGAGTCCGTGAAAAGGTTTATAAAGGAAAAAAGAAAGAGATGCAATTAGTCAAGTATTTCTTAGTTTATCAAATAAACACTTGCCCCCTCCTTTCATCTCTTCAATTGTCAGGAAGTGTACTCTGGCTTACAATTTTAACTTAATTAATTAAATGGTAAGGAAAAAACAAACAAGGAGGAGAAATTCATTCTTTTCTCTATTATATACAGTATATTCATTAGATTTAAAATTCTGCGGTCTATAGTCAATAAATAAGGAATTCTTTCATTTTTCATACTAATCCAATAGTCTTAAACCGTAAATGTTGTATAAATCATAAATTTTCCGATACTGTTTAAAATCTATCATAAACAACCGCAAATTAGACGCTAATAAAAAAATATTAAGAAGATTATTTATAGATTAGCTCTTTATTGCCTATCCAGTTGCAAAACTGGCGCAAGCTGGATGACATTTAGGATTTTTTTGGTAATTGTATATCATCTTTATCCTATATCTTCCTGCTTGGAATTATTTTTACGATATCTTATGAGTTAATGGGAAAATTTTGGATACAGAAGAAAGTTTTTCTCATATTTATTTCATTTTTAAAGGGGCGCTAATTTCCTATAAATGATCTTAATTCATCCGGACCTGATGTTTGAGAAGCGTAAGCGGAGAAGAAAACACGACAATAAGGATATTGACACAGGATTTGCAATGTATAAAAGTATCTTGAAGAGGTTTGAAAGAAATTGATATCCACCTAAAAGCTGTAATAGACACTATATATCTATTTAAAAATAAAATTATTGTGCATGATAAAAGAATACCGTTACCATATGAAAATAAACGTAAAATAGAATAAGAAATTCCCATCAAACAATACCTAACTAATTAGTTAATTGATTACTTACCAAGTCTATAGTTAATTTGTAATGAAAGTTATCACCTTTTATGTCATCTCTTTCACTATCTGTCTATATTTAAATAAAAGTACGATGCTACTGCATTCTTCTTCTGTATATCAACAATACAGCCTATTTTTCTTCAACTAACTCAATTGTCTACTTTATTTTCTTTATAATTATTAAAGTTTTACTTCAAAAACGTTTTCTTTTTATATCGAAAAACCAATCATCTTTTTTAATGGCAAATTCTTGACGAAGAAGAAAAGAAAATTCTTTTATCTTTTCTCTCCTTTTCTTCGAATCCTATTATATTGTACTGATTTAAACAAAAAACTTATTATTAATGTTAATGTTGTGAATGGAAGAAAAAAAATACTAGAAAGGATCTTTCATTTAGAATCTAAATCAGCCATAAATAGAAACGTGTCTTTCTCTTCTTCCCGAAAACGGTAGAAACTTTAGACGAATTATATCTCGCCTGATTTGGTAGTATAGTATTCTTTGAGTGTGTTGTTTAGAGCTCTAAAAGTGTGTTTTTAAAACTAGTAGGTGAGAAGCGGAATTAAAATAACTGAGAGATAGATAGGTAAGAGAGAGAGAGAGAGAGAGAGAGAGAGAAGAGCAGAGAAACAAATCAATTATCAGCTTCTTAAAATAGTTAATAGCCTTTTCCCCTAATTTATCCAGTAAACAGACATTATTATTTTCTACGCTTTGAGGAACCTCAGCATGGTTTGCTTCTATTTTGGAATAGAAAGTTGTTCATAATCAAATTATGAAAAACAATATTAAGTTAACTTAAATGGCAGAGGAGTGTTTGCATAAAAAATATCAATAATAAATTAGAACAGAGTCCACTCTTTCTTCCTAAAACTTGTCAATGAAAATAAGCCTTTTTTAGTAAATACTTACAAATCAAAATGAAACAATAGCCAAATGAAATTATGACATGATAAGCTCAAGTTTAAATTAAACTCAATTTTAGATGGAACTATTTTTCTACTTGTTAACCAAACAAAAACGTCCCCCACAGGTACTGGAAAAGGGCTCTAAAGTTAACGAAAAATAAGATTTTCCTATATAGTTCCATATACAGTATTTATTAGATACTTATTCATATTTGTAGAAAGTTTTAAGAGTATGGCGCAGCGTGTATGGGTGTGACGCAAATAGCATAGAGACAGTCCTTCTGCCCTTGGCAGATCATATAATTACTAGAGGTGTTTATTTATCTTTTATGACTAGTTCTATTCAAAATATCGAGATCGTACCTTACCTGTATCGCGACAACAAACGATACTCTATTAATGCTTTCATAAACAAGCACAACCCTCCTACACATTTCCACAGAATTCAGAACGTTTATACGTAAAGGAAATGAAGTCTCTTTCTATTGGAAATTACAGAGAAATTGCAGTATAATACTTCTAATTATTAAACTATATTGAATAAAACGAATTAAGTAATACTAATCATTATCGCTCTTTTACATATATTTGTAAATCAAAGGATTTAATACTAGTGAATAATAAGAAACTATTTCCGAACATAAATAAGCCAAGTCTCCTAATAGGAAAGAAAGAAAGAAAGAAAGAAAGAGAGAGAGAGAGAGAGAGAGAGAGAGAGAGAGAGAGAGAGAGAGAGAGTGTGTGTGTGAGTGAGGGGTGAGTGGAGAGGGAGAGAGCGACGGAGATATGTACGGATGAATAGACATAGTTTAACATTCAGAAAAAAGGTAATACGTTAGACAAGAATCAAATAAATAAATAAATATTTTGCTGGTACTAGAATTTCTTATTAATAATAAACCAAATTATACTAAAGATCTCCATTATCTTCCCTTATCATGTTATTCATTTTGTTTTTCATTTCAAAAGGAATATGATAAAAGAAAGAGATGAGGAAGAAAAAAAGAAGAATACGCTCCATTTCTTTCCTTCAGATTGGAAAACAAAACCAAAAGTATCGACTCTTTTTATTCTTTTTTCATAAAAATCCAACAGAATCCAAGAGTTTTCTATTCAAAGTTTTGCTTTTGTAATTATACGAAAAAGACTTTACAATTTATTGTTTTGGTGATTGCTTCTTGCTCTCTCTCTCTCTCTCTCTCTCTCTCTCTTTTCTCATATCTTTCTATCTCTCTCGTTCTTTGCGAGCCAGCTAGTAGTTTTATTTTAATTAAAAGTAGCTTAAATTTCAACCCCATGTGCTCTATCGTTTTTTCTTCGGCCGTTTTTGTCACATGACGAATAAACTTTATGCCGGCTTTTTAACTTCGCATTATTTAGTTTTTCCTCAGTTATTTTATCATAAGGATAAAGAAACTTTCATTATTTAGATTTCAATGAGTATAGTCGAGTATATTTTCTATCATTTTCCGCTCAAGTATTACTCAAAGCTAATTAGCCTGTTTAAGAGACAAGCCTTCAGGTAGTATTTCAGTCATAACATGCCGAAATAGACGTTCCGTGAGAAATTCTTTGATTTCTTGTCACTTCCTTATCGTTTATAGTCAGGTATAGTTCGTATTATTTTGACCGATTGTACTATAGATCATGCTTAATGTTTTCTCAGAAAAAGCTTGTTTGTCTTTATCCAATTGACAATTTTAACAGCTGAATGTTAATAATAGAGACATGTACTAAAATCAATATACTGCATATATACTAATACTAATATGAATATATAACATTTGAATTTTAAGTTTTTTAACGCTAGGTGACGCCTCTAAGTATGGATATACTTTATTATAATACAGTCGCGATATTAAGTAATTATAACAAGAGTAAAAATATCTAAAATTCCAAATATCTTGATTTACAAATGAAGTTTATGGTTAGGAATAATTTTTTCTGTAAGAGAGATGACTTATGAGGCATCAGGCAAAATTTTTTAAAATATCTATATTTTAATCATCAGTTTTTCACTCTTTTTTTTACAATACTATGAATTTAGTCCGCTATTAAGTAATTATAACAAATCAATCAGGTCCATCAAAAGTACTTTTTTTATTTTACTTATACATTTTTAGATAGGCAAATGATTGTAAATGATAAAATTTTCAAATTTAATACTTGGTATGTATGCCTTTTGCCTTTCTTACTGCATTTAGCCTCCTTTCAATAGAGGCATACAATCCCTGTATCTCAAAATTTGATATTTTGAAAAATTCCTTCTCAAAAATTTCTCCTGGCGATTTTATGTGGTCTACCAGATATATGCAGGTCATTTATTGTTTTAAATTGCTTGAACTGATTCTTTATATTCTGCACTGTAACTGGGCTGCAATTAAATTTTGCTGTTATGCCTTGAATGGTCAATTTTGGCCTGCTTAAGTGGAACAGGATATCTTTGCAGATTTCTAAAGATAGCTGATGCATTTTTTAATATTTCCAAAAGAATTGTATGTTGTAAGTTCAAGGGAACAATATTTGTAGACCAAATTTTTTTTCAATGATACTACTCATAATTATGAGGTCATAATGATGATGTTATAATTACTTAATAGCTGTCTAAATTCATAGTATGGTAAAAAAGAAAGATAAATTGATTCTTAAAATATAGATATTTATCTGAAATTTTCCATCATGTTTCACAAGTCATCTATCCTATACAAAAAAATATTCACAACCATACACTTTATTCCTAAATCAAAATATTTGGATTTTTAGACATTTTTACTCTTCTTATAATTACTTAATATCGAGACTGTATAGTTAAAAATATAGAAATGAGAATGCAGTATACTAATTTTCAACTATAGCGTTTATAGGACTAATTAAAAGATATTTTATAAATGTATGCATCGATTACGTAGATATAGCGGAACAGATGTTGAATTTCTCTTTTTTTTTAGCGTTATCTCTCCTCTTCCAAACGCCTCCCCAACCCCTCACACACTCTCGTTCAAATTACACAAAAATGCTTAATCATTTGTTAAACAGTTACAAACAATGAATCATTTATTATTTTTGCCATTAGTTTAAAAAGTTGACTAACGGTAAAGTTAAAAGTTTAGATGCCGATTTAGGAAAATTTACATGAATATCAATAGAAACCTAAATATATAGTGTATTGTGTATATTATAGCTTTCTGTCGGATAGATACACGTTCTTTTCACTTGATATATATTAAATATTGGATAACGGAAAGGTGGAGAGAGAGAAGAGAGAAAGATATAATCGTTTGAATAGTGATTTTTCTTTATTGTGATAAAAGGATAGATGGATTGGATACTCTCGTTTTTTAAAAAAATCGATTCGATTGAAGTTGATCAAGAATCAATAGCTAAGGAGAAAGTGACTGAATTAAAGTCTAATAATGAATCTAAACAACTCGATATTCGACTAATGACAAAAGACGATTGTAGAAGAATAACAGAAATCCTTTTTCATGGCTTTTACCAGTTTATTCAATATTTAATTGGCAAAGATGAAGATGTGGCGATCTTAAATATAGTCAGGTTATTGATAGAATATAATTTCCGGCGTTACCAAGATACCTATGTGGCAGAAGTTAACTCTGAAGTTGAGGGAGTTTGTAGACTGACTTTTAGCGACTCGTACGTTTTTTAATAGAAATACTTTTTTTTACATCTTCCCCTCTAAATAGTTATCTTCATTACACTAGAATTGATAGGAAAATGCCGGGCTTACCTGGAATGATTGTTGATGATTTCTCACCGAAATCTATTCTTAGAACTTTATGCTCTGGCTCTATGGCTAATAATCTCATGAAAATTGAGGAAGGAGATTGCCTCATTCAATTCTTAGCGGTTGGCGAAAATTGCAGAGGGAAAGGCATTGGTAAACTCCTTTTGGAGCATTCCTACTATCAGGCAGAGAAAAGAGGGTGTAAGGTAATAAGAAACAGTTTATTCCTCTGGCAACTGGTATTATTTCAAATCTGCTAATCAAAAGTTTGAGGAAATGACTCGACATGTAACTAAGTGAACGCGATTCTCTGTTCATTCCCCCATTCTCTTCTCTCCTGTCCTCTTTGCCCCCTCTCTTTCAAAAGCATCTCTCATTTTGTACATGTTTTCTCTTCCCTCCATTCTTCCTTCTCAAAATATTATTTCTTATTAGTTGTGTTTTTACAGAGAATATGGCTTCTCGTTTCGCTATCCAATCCTCAATTTAAAAATTTATGCGAACAACTCGGTTATGTATCAACAAAGGTGATCAGGGTTCGACCATTGTTCGCCTTTGGCTCAGAGGTTAGTAAACTCTGGCTGAACATTTCAGCGTAATAATCCCCCTCATTGTTTTCGGCAGGGTTACTACAAAATGGTGAAAAGTATCTAAAAACTAGGTTAACATTCTTTTCTAGCCAGCCACTGGCTCGCTTTTCTCTTTTTATCTTCTTTCCTCTCTCTCTCCCTCTCTCTCTTACCTACTCTCTTTCTCTCTTCCCCAAAGGAAGAAAAATATTTTTATCCATTGGGAGATGGATAAAAGATAGATTTAATTTACAGAAATAGCTGGAAAATCTGTGATAGATACCATTTGGTTTTAATTATTGATAAATAAATTTTCTTAACAGAATTTCACCTAATTCTTTTACTCTTTCGCCAGATTGAATCACGTGATCAGTACAACATCAGGCATGATACTTTTTAATTAGTTGATAATAAAATAAAATACTTATCTATTAATTTATTTGAATTGTTCGCACAAAAATATAACAAAAAAGGCGTATTGATTTCTTTTATACATCTGTCCCACTTTTATAAAAAAGGTAACAATTTTAAGTTTATTAAGTAAATGGGAAATAGGTAATGTTACTTTATGCTATACGGTAGGCTTTATGGTAATCACTATCCTCATTGAAGATGAGTACTGTTGAGTACTTTTAATTCTAGCAAATCTATTTAAACCTATCCTACTTAATTTCTTTGTTTTTCATCCTCGAAACAATTATCATTTTAGATGTTAAATAATAATCAATTTTCATTATACTTTTAACGATAGGTCGAGATGACACGATCGAGCAGGAAGGAGAGAGAAAGAGAAATATACCTAAACATTGATAGATAAATTGTTATATACTATTATGTATATTTATAGAAGCATAAACATAATATAGGATGATTAAATATTTATTCTTTACTGACCCGTTTGCTAGAATTTTTAACCTGTAAGTGGACAAAGAGGGATCTTTGAAGGCTAAAAGTAATCGCCTCACTAAATTTGTTAGCATTGATTTAGTTGTCGAGTCCCTTATTAGGTTGTATAAGGCAGGTCTCCAGAGTGTAAACATTAAATAGATATATGAATATTCAGAAAGAATCACGTTTTTTTTTTTTTTTTCAATTCTTGACAAGAATTTAAGGTATGGAATATTGAATTTCTTTGATTATCTTTTTATGAATCTTCATTTGATTTGAATCGGTGGTTATATTCTTTATTTTATAACCTTTTTTTATTATTTAATACGACTTCAATTATCACGAAAAGAAATAAAGGGAGAGAGACAGACAGACAGACAGACAGACAGACAGACAGACAGACAGAGAGCCAGAGACAGAGACACGAAGGTTAAACAGGCAATCAAAATAAACTTGTAAATTGGACGCCTTAGTTCTGTATATTCTTTCAACTGTATTCGACTTATTAATTAGCGCACAGTCCCCTCTCCTTAAATTCTTCGGTCCAATCTCTAATTGCATTATCAAAATCATCTCCTTGAGAATTATACCATTCGGTCTCCATAAGGTTTCTCACGTACTTTTCTATTCCCTGCCATCTAGATAGATTGAAATCTAATAAGAGCAAAGTTGTTATCGAGGCAGCCATTGCGAAATCAGCAAGAGTAGCCTGATCTCCGTTTAAAAACAATTCATCATCTTTAAAGCATAATTCATTAACTTTGTCAAGAGTATCGAATAGTTTCATTTTCTCCGTCTCGGTTGGATTTCGTTTGCCGAATTTCATGGCCCTCTGTTAGTTTTAAAATGAAATAGAATTGTAAAAACTAAAACCGTGTTCTCTCCCCTCTGGAGCTACAGTTGCATTTGCAGTTGCATTTACAGTTGCTGTTTGAAATTGAACTTTGCAATTGCATGTATTTAGTAGTTTTTTCTCCTTCCATTTTTACTATTAACTAATTGAATCAACTTACAAGAACAGCTCTTATAGGCGGTTGTACGACAGTTGCGTCGAAAAACAAATATCTATCAACAACCGCTCTTTTCCTAACATCTTTGGGATAAATTGCGTCCATTTCATCATTGGCATATTTATTAAAGAGAAATTTTTGAATAGCCCTCGATTCCCACAGAATAAAGCCATCATCAACGATTGTTGGTACTGTTTGATGAGGATTTAACTGAAATAAAAATATGATTAGAATATAAATAATTCAATGTAAAAACAATATCATTATGAGATACTTTTGCGAAGCTTTCCGTTTTATGATGACCTTTGAAAAGACTTAAATATTTCATATTCAACTCTACACCTAACGCCTTAGCCGTAAAGATAACAGCCCTACAAGGAGCGCTAGGTGTGACATAGTAGAAATTAATAGGAGCCATTGTTTTCTAGTAAAATTCCTTTTTCTAAATATCGATATTAAATGGATTCCAGTGAACAAATGGGACACAAGATAATAAGAGTTTTAGATTATGGGCCTTGAATTCAAGGTTTATCTTATCTAGTTAGTTGTTTATTGGTTAACCTGTTAGTATCTATGAACGAAAGCTTGCTAGATGGTTATCAGATATTTTTTTCGCATAGATTCCTTACCAAAAACATGAAATTGTTAAAAACTAGGCAAAGGCATATTTCTTTATCAAAAGTTAGAATCAGAGACCGCGTTTCTTTGGCCTAAATTTAGGCCTTTAAGTGCCTTTCAATATGTTTAATTAATGTAACATTTTATTCCTAACCTTGTTGATTTCGTGTCAACAATAATTCTCCTTAATCTTTCACTTTATCACGAATTAAAAAAGAAAAAGCACATAAAATCTTATTTATTAAGTAATCTTGAAAATCATCCAAACAGTGGTGCCATCTCGATATGGACAATATTACTATAATATAAAATAGTACGAATAAATTGATTGTTACTTTTTTCGTGATGAAAATGTCTTTAATAGGGTAACATAAGAATAAAATTACATTGCAGATTATAGACTGAAAGTGTCCGTATAAAAAAGGTCAAATAGAACAGAGAAAGACTGTCGATAGTTGTATCTGACGTGAGAATAATAATGAGCTGGATTCTGGGCGGTGCAAATCTCAAAAGACTTATTCATTCTACCGAATGAGAAGCGTGTGACACAGCTGCCCTTGCCCTACGCCAGAAAGCAACTAAATCCAATTGAATACTTTTTTTCTCATAAAGAGATCGACTCCTTCCGTCATGAGGTTTAATTTTTTTTTCATATATTTCTATCATCCGCCGATCATTTTACTTGAAAAATCTTCAACTTTTCCATAAGAAAGTGGAAGCGATCGGTATTCGTGTCTTTGTTGTGTTCTTGTACTTTTTACATAACTCGTAAGAAACTGCCAAACTAAGAGAAAATACAGGCAAGCGAATCAGTTAAGTATTCTATTATGACAAAGACATACTGTATATATTGCATCTAAGGTTTATATATTTATCAACTGCGACATTAGTAAGAGAAAAGGTAAGAGAATAAAGAAAAAGGAACTATAAAGTGTTTTCTAACGTTTCTCATTGCTTTTTTCTTTTAAATCGATATGAAAGATTTATTTTTATATTTTTTAAATCTGTAATCGATTTATATGGTCTCTTAAAAAAGTCAGCTGAAAATATTGTTTACTCTCTCTCTCCCTCTCTTTCTCTCTTATCCTCCATCTTTCTTTTCACTGCTCTATACTTCTTTTATGTATTTGCTTATAGTCATAAGGTGAAGACATCTGTTTATTCATATAGTTTATTTTTGTTTTGAGTTGGAAGAAATTAGGTCTTTTTTATATAGTTTTAATAAAATTATTAAATAGTTAATGTACCTGAAAGGATATTACAAGTGTTAAGGGAATATCTATCTAATTGTCCTTAATTTGATAAAGTCTTAACATTAAGGTTCACGTGACAAAAATAGAAAGAAAAGAGGAATGATACGTTAACTCAAATAATTTATATGTATATCTATATATACAATATAGATGTACAATTTCTCTCACCCATTCACCCACTCTCTCTCTCTCACTCTCGCTCTTCTTCTTCTTCTTCTCGCTGCAGTTTTTTAATTCTATTAATATTGCGTTTGTAATTTATATTTAGAACTCTTAAAAATTATTATAGAAATCCAAAATAAAGAATCGGCTTGATGATTGAATTTTTTTTATTAAAAAAAAAAGAAACTAAAATAATATAAAAGATTTACCATAGTAGAAAAGAAAACGAAAAAATAGATGATTTTTTGTTTTTTTAAAAAAAAAGGGCAATATTTATATATGTAATATAATTGTTATGTGATTAAATATCCTGTATTATTTACTTTTAACTTGTTCGGTTATATTTGTATATATACTCTTACAGATCATCTCTGCAATTTGCCATTCCATTCATGTTATTCTCTACAATAATTATAGAAGAGGTAGGTGTATGATAAAAAAGACATGCATGCCCTTCATTTAGTACTTTTTGGTCATAAATATGAACTTGAAAAAACAAGGAAACTTCCCTTCTAAGCACGGCAATCTATATATAGTTAATTTTCGTTCTAAGTATACAGTAGATATATATATATATATATATGTTGTATATTTATAGTATATATTTATATACAGAGTATTGAAGAACAGCTAATAAACTCATGCAAGAAAATATGCAAGGACAGCCATATAAAACGCGATAAACTAGCACAAAAGTAAGTAAATAACTCATTTTCACTCTACAGAAAAATCCACTCTGGTACAAATTTATTAGGTCTGAAAAATCTCTTCGATTTTCCCTAAATACTATGCAATTTTTCCCGTGTAATTTCCAAGTAAGTGAATATAATTTTTCATGATTTCGGGTTATTTAAATAATTTTCATTTTTCTTTTTTTCTCTCTTTAATAAGCTGTGCGAAAATTTTCGAAAGTTAAGAGAACAATCTTGCAGGAGGCAAAATAGGATTAAATTTTATGGAAAATCATTCAATTGGATCCCGTATTATTCTAGTTAGTAGTGAACAATAGATAAGGGACAGAAGGGGAGGGGGAACGGGGGAAAAGGGGAACGAAGGAGAGCAAAGGGAAAAAAAAAAGCTTATTATTAAATGGAAAAATTAATATAATTTGTCTTGTTTGTTATTTAAACAGATGAGGAACCTTGCGAATTGTATTGTAAACCGGAAGGTTATGAAATATACAAAAAATTCGGTATTGTTAAAGACGGTAGCAGTTGCAATCCTGATAATGAGTACTCTATTTGTATCAATGGCAAATGTCAAGTAAGTTATTGCAGTCGTCTCATTTTTTATTCAGATCCTATGACAGAACGCTTTACACTCTATTTAATCAGGATCTACTTTATTGGCTTTGAAATAAAATACACAATTCGACCATTTTTAAAAATCATTTCCCTTTAAATAATCCTATTTATTTTTTTTTGTTATCTCAAATAGAATGTCGGATGCGATGGAGCCTTAAATTCGGACAAACGATACGACGTGTGCAGGGTCTGTGGCGGGAATAATTCAACTTGTCACGTGATTAAAGGAGAATTCTCTAGGAATGATATCGGTTTTGGATATTTTACGATAGTAACAATACCCAAAGCGGCAGTAAATATCCGTATTTTTACTCAAGAACCTTCGTTTAACCATATTGGTAATTAATCTTTAATGAATTAATTAAAAACTAATGACTTTATTAATTTTATATTCTCTTTCCATGACCAGCAATAAAGCGATTGATGAATAATAAATTCCTAATGAATCGGTATGACAACGTACATAATGAGTTTCGCGGAGAAATAGATGGCGCTGTTTGGACTTATTCAACATCCAATAGAGGGCTCCATAATAAAAATAGAAAATTTTCCGCAATATTGACAGCAGATGGACCAATCAAACGATCAGTTGAAATAATGGTCAGTCGATAAGCGTTTGCAATAAGTCGATATATTAATAACCATATCTGTCATTTTAATAACAGTTATTAAAAATGGGCCTAAACGACGGTGTAAAATACTCATATTCAATACGAAAAGACTTGCGGAAAACGAAAATTTAACATGTATACCATTCATAACTTTATATAGATACAGTTTAACTTGTAATGTATAATATAGATTTACTATATATTGTATAATGATGTGAAATAAATATGTGTAAAACATTCCATAAACCAATAACGAAGTAAAAAGAACAAAAACCGTTTAGTAAAACAAAGACAGAGAGCAAGAGAGAGCAAGAAAGAGAGAAAGAGAGAGAGAGAGAGAGAGAAAGAGACGTTTTGTTTGAAGACTAGTTTTGTACATACAATACATTATTGATAAAACAGAAAAAGAACAAATTCTATTACACTATACAACATATGCTGCTTCCATAACTTCTATAATTTCATTCTTTCGGCTTTTTTTTCTATTAAAACTTATTTTAATGTGATAAAATACAAAAAAAAACCCAACCAACTATTATAATTTTGCAGCCATAGGTTATATGACAAAAGCCTATTTTTGCAGTCTTTTGAATTACATCAAACTTTCTCTGGTTTATTAAGTACATTTCCAATTGATCCGTTTAAATACATATTCGCCTCTCAAATTTAATCGGGAACGAACGCATATGTAAACATGAAATATTCAATTTTCATTGTTTCCTTTATTGGAATTTTAAATCTTTACGGGATTTTTGGATGTCTTGACGATGACAGCGATAATCAGGATAATGGTACAATAAATTCAACTCTTTTATTCAAAAGTCTATTAAATTAATACTACATCTATTCAAATATATTCAAAGTAGGTTGTGTTTACGTACAATATCCATCTCATCAACTAGTGAATTCTGCCTTATCAATTGAGCCTAATGTCGACTGTGTTGGTAAATGTAAGAAATTATGCGAAAACAACGAAGGGTGCAAGTAGGTGTTTCTTTATTCATTCTCTACATTAAGACTTCTTTCATTGACATACGCCTATAAACTTAAAAATACAATGGAAACACAGATCTCTCGCCTATAACGGAGAAGAACAAATCTGCTATATCTACAAGGAGGATAAGGACTCCGCACCGGAAAACTTCCAATCATACGCTTCTTTTGATTATTTTCAAAAAATTTGTCCGAAGAATAAATAAAACCTGCATAAATAAATTACGAAAACATGATAATTCCCTTCTTTCATTCTCTTTATCTCTTTTCTATTTTATCATATAAAGACGGCTTAGTTTTATTGCAGTTTTAATGATCTTATTACAGTACTATATTTACTTTGAATTACTAAATAAACGATGGAATAAAGGTATCAAAATATTTCGTAATATGGCGATTTATTGATAATGTTAATGCAATAGCATTTGACATAGTACACAAAACGAAGAGAGAGAGAGAGAGAGAGAGACAAACAGACAGAGGTTAGAAATACCTAATCAATCTAACAAAGGTTAACTTTCCCTAAGTATGAAAGCGTTTTTAAATCCATATCGTAGAAATAATAGTCATTTCCTTTAAAAAAAATTGTTGAATTTTCATTGTCAGCCAGTGTCAAAGCTGCTGTAGAATCAGGAATAATTCCAGGAAAATGCTCATTTTTTGTATCATTTATATGATAGCTAGTGCCCTTTGCGAGCCACGACATCCAAGTCTCAGACCATACCTCGTATATATAGGATCCTTTAAAGAAGTAGGCAGTAAGGAATGGTTTGTTGGGTTCAGAGCAAAATTTACAGGTCATTCTTTCAAGCATTGCCCCTGGTCCCTGTGGCACATGATTACCAAGAGTATATTTAATATTTGCCCCATTGGTTCCACTAAACGCCTTGAAGGCGGGAAAATTGGAAAATTTATTGAAAGAATATGAAAACTCCCCCTTAAAAATGAAATAAATATATGACGAAAACATTTGCCTAACCAGTAGACCATCAGTTCCAAATGTTCCCCAGTTTGTGAAAAATTTATTTATATGTTTTCTGGACGTAGGACCAGTTTGAAAGTCTGTCCAGTTATTATAAACTAACACAGCATTACCGCTAATAAGAAAATATTTATTTTCAGTACTATCGTAAAATGCTCCATTGATACCTGGTTTTTGTTGTTTTCTGCCAAATAGCTCAAATTCAAAATATCTGATATTTCTTTCTAAAGATTCGTTTAAATTTAAAAACTTTTCATAAATAACGCACTTTGAACAATTAGCTTCAAAAGAAAAGCCAGTACAATTTGCCCATTCAATACACATAAATGCACAATCGGTTATAGAATTGCCAACGTTAGTATGGATAATATTATCAAAAGATTCCAAGATTGAAGGGCTCTTTTGACTTGGAGATTGCCAAATTTGATCTCCAATTGATGGAGAGCCATCAAATTTATTTGAGTAGGCAATAAGAAAATTAGAAATCAACAATAGAACAATCATATTTTTTTAATATCTCAGCAGAGTAAAGAGGCGAAACTAATAGGAGCAGGGTGAGAAGGATTTTAGATCTTTAAAGAAACCGACCACATGAATGAGTGCTTTTCTTCCTCAAAAGATTTCCTATACTAGTTTTGATTATTCAATAAACTTCCGTTTCTACAACATTAATTATTCATAAAAGCACTAAGTTCTTCAATGAAATATACAATGATTTATTAATTTAAAAATATATAACGATAACGGTGTACTAGAACTTGAGGCAACAACTTTCAGGTCACAGCTATCCATTTCAGGAAGAATTCTACTCATTTTTACCCCAGTGATGGCCTATCATGGAATTTGAAGGAATCCAAAATTTCAAAATTGTCAAGTATACATTAATTCAACATGCGAGGCATAAATTTCAATACTTTTTCCATTTTTTAGCAAAGATAAGGTGGTCAGTTCCACAGCTTCTGGGAATTCTAGAAAAAAGAAACTGGGACATTTTCTTTCCTTTTTCTATAAGATCGATTAATCAATTAATTCATAAACCAGTAGAATACAATATAGAAAACACGTGTTTCTGTAAAGAACAATAATGTTATTTTTATATTTAAGAAAAGTCACCATTTCAAGCAGTGGCTGTCAGAGATGAGAAATCTCATCTAATGAAGGGTAAAAAGCAACATAAGAGGATGAAACTGTTTCTTGAATACTATCCTACAAGCTCTATTTTTTACCTTTTTGATAAAACATCATACAAGTTGTTCTTATAGATGGATAAATAGATAGATAAACAGATAGTATACTCATACAACTCTAAACTTTTTAAGAGTACAATTAGAGATGTTCTCTTAAAAGAAACAATTAGAAAATTATCTTTTTGGGGGAAGCCGGTCAATAGTCGATAATTAAAATGAACGAACAATGTTACACAGTACTTTAAAGATTTCCAATACAAATTTGAATAATTCAATAAAATTTCATTTCTACAATATTAATCATTCATAAAAGTAACTTTAATTTATCAATGAATTATGCAATGAATAATTAATGAAGAAATTAATATACAACTAAATGAAAATAGTAGAAAAACAAAACAATTTTATAATTAAAACTAAACAGAACGTTATATACTAACGTTCCGTTCACATTACATGATATGAGTGAATGTGTGTTAGTGTGCGAGTTTCAGTGTCTGAGCGTCACTTAAGAAGGGAGTTTGACTTAGCCCAGAGTCGGGACAGTCCAACTTGATGTTATGCCACATCGTTGATAACGACGTGGCATGAACGTGGCATGAATGTGGCAATACAGATGAGCACAGTCAAACACCCAATTAAGTGACACTAACAAAGTATAAAAGGGAGTGAATGTAATAGAACGGTGTGAGAGACCAAAAGAATATCAAATAAAATTTATACGAAATTCTTAGGAATTTCGTGCTATAAGCGAAAAACAAAATCTTATAAAAAAACTATTAAATCTATGTTTCTAACTTGAACTTTTTAAAGTTTTGGACAAACAAAACATAACCAAAAATTTCAAGCTGTTAATAAACATAAATTAAATATATATAAATTTAATTGTTGTATAAGATGCTAAATCCACAGATGTTTTCTTATATAGAGTTCAGAAGCGTATAAATTTATGTTCCGGGAATGGGAAATTTGTTCATTTCCATCATTTTAAACTGAAAGTTAATTAGTTAATTTCTTAAATTGTTAATATAACTACAAATACAAATATATTAAACAATTTTACATTGGTAAACTTTAATAAAAACCCAAAAAACAATTGAAAATTTGTTACATAAGCACAAAGAGTCCGCCATTTAAACATGAAAAAAAAAAAAGAAATAAATTTATATGACTAATCATTTATGTTTCTATTTTCGATTTATCAATATTTAAAAATTAACAAATGAAATCGAAAATTACAACAGCCCGTTATATTCATTTGACAGCAATAAAAAGAAATTTATATTAAAGCATAAGCCAAATTTATAAAACTAATATTCGTAAAGAAACATTCGTTTTAGCAATAGGGTGTAACAAAATTCCATAAATTATTAGGATAAATTACTTGTACAACAAAAACATATCTTGATTTATCAGTGAGTATCTCTCAGAACTATATTTTGAATTAACATACTTCGAAGCAGGATATGGGAAACTTCCAAAACTTCATTTTCCTCATTTTACTACTATCGACTACTTTAATACAATGTCAGGATGATTCAATACCCTTAGAAGAACTACCAGGAAAAATAGAGCCATGTGACGAAGACACAAACACCACTAACAGTGGAGAAAAAACAACAACTTCAACTTTTAATGGAGAACAAGAAACAACAACATCTGGTGGAGAGGGAACTACTTCATCAAATGAAGAACAGAAATTTTCCACTCCCTCGCCTGGTGAACAAGAAACGACCTCATCTAGTGAAGGAACAGAAAAATCAACTTCTGGTACACAAGGAACAACTTCATCAAGTGAAGGACAAGAATTGACTACACCTTCATCTGGTGGAAAGGGAACAACATCATCCAGTGAAGAACAAGGATTTACTACTCCTTCATCAGGTGGACAAGAGACAACTTCGTCTAGTGAAGGACAAGGATTTACTACTCCTTCATCAGGTGGACAAGAAACAACTTCATCTACCGAAGGACAAGAATTGACTACTCCTTCGTCAGGTGGACAGGGAACAACATCATCCAATGAAGGACAAGAATTCACTACACCTTCGTCAGGTGGACAAGGAACAACATCATCCAGTGAAGGACAAGAATTGACTACACCTTCGTCAGGTGGAGAAGGAACAACATCATCCAGTGAAGAACAAGGATTTACTACTCCTTCATCAGGTGGACAAGAGACAACTTCGTCTAGTGAAGGACAAGGATTGACTACTCCTTCATCAGGTGGACAAGGAACAACTTCATCTGGTGAAGGACAAGAATTGACTACTCCTTCGTCAGGTGGACAAGGAACAACATCATCCAGTGAAGGACAAGAATTGACTACACCTTCGTCAGGTGGAGAAGGAACAACATCATCCAGTGAAGAACAAGGATTTACTACTCCTTCATCAGGTGGACAAGAGACAACTTCGTCTAGTGAAGGACAAGGATTGACTACTCCTTCATCAGGTGGACAAGGAACAACTTCATCTGGTGAAGGACAAGAATTGACTACTCCTTCGTCAGGTGGACAAGGAACAACATCATCCAGTGAAGGACAAGAATTGACTACACCTTCGTCAGGTGGAGAAGGAACAACATCATCCAGTGAAGAACAAGGATTTACTACTCCTTCATCAGGTGGACAAGAGACAAATTCGTCTAGTGAAGGACAAGGATTGACTACTCCTTCATCAGGTGGACAAGGAACAACTTCATCTGGTGAAGGACAAGAATTGACTACTCCTTCGTCAGGTGGACAAGGAACAACATCATCCAGTGAAGGACAAGAATTGACTACACCTTCGTCAGGTGGAGAAGGAACAACATCATCCAGTGAAGAACAAGGATTTACTACTCCTTCATCAGGTGGACAAGAGACAACTTCGTCTAGTGAAGGACAAGGATTGACTACTCCTTCATCAGGTGGACAAGGAACAACTTCATCTGGTGAAGGACAAGAATTGACTACTCCTTCGTCAGGTGGACAAGGAACAACATCATCCAGTGAAGGACAAGAATTGACTACACCTTCGTCAGGTGGAGAAGGAACAACATCATCCAGTGAAGAACAAGGATTTACTACTCCTTCATCAGGTGGACAAGAGACAAATTCGTCTAGTGAAGGACAAGGATTGACTACTCCTTCATCAGGTGGACAGGGAACAACTTCATCTGGTGAAGGACAAGAATTGACTACTCCTTCGTCAGGTGGAGAAGGAACAACATCATCCAGTGAAGGACAAGAATTGACTACTCCTTCGTCAGGTGGAGAAGGAACAACATCATCCAGTGAAGAACAAGGATTTACTACTCCTTCATCAGGTGGACAAGAGACAACTTCGTCTAGTGAAGGACAAGGATTGACTACTCCTTCATCAGGTGGACAGGGAACAACTTCATCTGGTGAAGGACAAGAATTGACTACTCCTTCGTCAGGTGGACAAGGAACAACATCATCCAGTGAAGAACAAGGATTTACTACTCCTTCGTCAGGTGGACAAGAGACAACTTCGTCTAGTGAAGGACAAGGATTGACTACTCCTTCATCAGGTGGACAGGGAACAACTTCATCTGGTGAAGGACAAGAATTGACTACTCCTTCGTCAGGTGGACAAGGAACAACATCATCCAGTGAAGAACAAGGATTTACTACTCCTTCATCAGGTGGACAAGAGACAACTTCGTCTAGTGAAGGACAAGGATTGACTACTCCTTCATCAGGTGGACAGGGAACAACTTCATCTGGTGAAGGACAAGAATTGACTACTCCTTCGTCAGGTGGAGAAGGAACAACATCATCCAATGAAGGACAAGAATTGACTACACCTTCGTCAGGTGGAGAAGGAACAACATCATCTGGTGAAGGACAAGAATTGACTACTCCTTCGTCAGGTGGACAAGGAACAACATCATCCAATGAAGGACAAGAATTGACTACACCTTCGTCAGGTGGAGAAGGAACAACATCATCTGGTGAAGGACAAGAATTGACTACACCTTCGTCAGGTGGAGAAGGAACAACATCATCTGGTGAAGGACAAGAATTGACTACACCTTCGTCAGGTGGAGAAGGAACAACATCATCCAATGAAGGACAAGAATTGACTACACCTTCGTCAGGTGGAGAAGGAACAACTTCATCTGGTGAAGGACAAGAATTGACTACTCCTTCGTCAGGTGGACAAGAGACAACTTCGTCTAGTGAAGGACAAGGATTGACTACTCCTTCATCAGGTGGACAGGGAACAACTTCATCTGGTGAAGGACAAGAATTGACTACACCTTCGTCAGGTGGACAAGGAACAACATCATCCAGTGAAGAGCAAGGATTTACTACTGCTTCGTCAGGTGGACAAGGAACAACATCATCCAATGAAGGACAAGGATTGACTACTCCTTTGTCAGGTGGAGAAGGAACAACTTCATCCAATGAAGGACAAGAATTTACTACCCCCTCAAACAGTGAACAGGGAACAACATCATCTAGTGAAGGACAAGAATTGACTACTGGCGGACAAGGCATAACCTCTACTGAAGGTGAAGCAGCAATTACCACAGGTGTTAATTCGACAACAACTGAAGAAATTCTAGGTATGAACTTCATAAAATTGAAGAGTTTTCATAGTTCAGAATAGATTTAACTTTGAAATTTTTTAAATAAGAATGTAGAAACTTTACGGAATATCCTGACCGTTTCCTCAGGGGATACACTATTAAACAACACCATAGAAGTACGATAGAAGATTGCAAAGAGCTGTGTGCTGTTGATGATAACTGCAAGTAAGTAAAAATTTTCTTGAAATGATGTAATCTTTTTTTATAATAATTAGAATAATTTAATGGAGAAGAGTGAAATTAGGAGATATTTGTTATACTTTATTAAATTAGCTTTCCTTTACTAATAGTTTTGGTAGTTAAAGTAAACTAATGATGCCTTTTGCTTTTTATTTGTGAAACAGGGCAGTATCGTTTTATATTCCAGGAAAGTCTTGTTATCTTCACAGTGAATCCAAATTTACAGCGGCAAAAAGTTTCTGGTTTTTTGAAAATTATATTTATTTTCACAAATCATGTAACTTTGACGACGGTAAGAAACAGTTAATTAACTTTAACAGTTACAATAGTTTCTTGCTATTTCTTATCTTTTCTAAAAAGTTTGCCAAACTATGGATGTATACGAACAAAGATATTTTACTACAACAAATTTAGCGGTAAAATCCGGCCAAACTATTGACAGTTGTAAACAAATGTGTATTGATACAAAGAGCTGCAAGTGAGTGTTTTAAACTCTAAACATTGTAATAATCTTAACTGTTTCAACTGCAATTCTCTTTCAGATCAGCAACATACTATAAGAACAATAAATATTGTTACCTATTCAAAGAGTCAAAAGATACAATGCCAAATAGATATTTAATCAACTTGAATGCCGTTTACATGCAAAGATCGTGTGAAAATGAGACAAGTATGTAGTTTTAATAACTTTAAATAATTCTATAAAGATAAATATCTCATAAATTATTCATTTAAAAACAGGATGCGAAGGATTTGATCAACATACAGATAGATATTATTCTGGCAATTTTAGAACATATGTTAAAGGTGTCACACTAGACGTTTGTAAAAGGATTTGCGGAGAAGACAACACTTGCCAGTAAATTTTTAAAAAACGTTTTAGATTTGTTTAACAATCTAATTGAAATGATTCCGACAGATCTGTCAACTATTACACAAGTGGAAAGTTTTGCTATATCAATAATGGAATAGCTGTTCAAAAACCAGAAAAATATAAAGTAAGCAAAGGAAAAATCTATTTACAGAAAAATTGTGGACCGAAAAATGAACGCAGTAGGTTTCCTCAAGACAAAGCCATTTCAATTGAAAGTATATATTCAGATAATAATCTATCCGTTTCTCCTCATCTACAGATTGTACGTATACCGAATACAAGGATAGAAAGCTTAATAGCTTTAATATTGGGTTTGTTAGCGGAAAGACATTGGAAGATTGTCGGAAATTATGCGAGAATGACGTAGTGAATAGATGCAAGTTTGTGTCGAAGATATTCTATACGTCATTTAATGTTTTTAATAATTTCCCTTAAAATTTTTATATTATAGATCTGTAAGCTTTAGAACATCAAATGGAAATTGTTATTTACACTACGAATCTAAAGATACAAAGCCAAACAATTATAAAACAGCAACAAAACACATTTACGTTCAAATAACGTGTAAACAGGAAGAACGTAAGACAATTAAGATATTTTAGATATTATTGACAAACCTTATCGTATTGAACTATGTATACACTATCATTTACAGGTTGTGAAAATATTATTGAGTACCAAAGTAGATACTTAGCTTCGCACTATTCCAATTATATTGGTCAACAAACTCTGGAAAGTTGTAAGACATTGTGCAAAGAAGATACATTTTGCAAGTAAGTGATTAATCCCCTCCTATTATCATTCCTTGATTCTTTAATTCTTCTTCTTTCATCTTCTTTCCATTTGATTTTTCTTTTACTAGATCTGCTAATTATTATTCATATAATAAATACTGCTATTTGAATTACGAAACTAAGGATACGAAACCTAACTATTATAGAGCCTATAATAGAATAACTTATTTACATAAAGATTGTAATGAAGAGAAAAGTCAGTAGCCTAGTTTTATCTTAACAAAATCAAAAGATTGCCTTTTCAAAAATAGATTGTACTGAATTGATTGAATATCAAGATCGATATTTCTCTGGCTATCGCATTTCTACACTTGGACAACAAACATTGAATAGTTGTAAAGAAATGTGCGCAAAAGATAAAGAGTGCAAGTATGTAATTAATTGAAAATTTTGGCTATTTGAGAAAGAGAAGGGAAGAGAGAGGCCGATTGATTAATAAAAAATAGCCAGACATGTTAAATAATTTTCAATTAAAATGCCTTCGTCGTTTTACAGAGCAGCGACCTTTTACATTCCGAGCAAGTACTGCTATCTTCATAGAGAATCGAAGAGTACAAAGCCAAATAATTTGTGGTATTATAAAAATTACGTCTACATGCATAAGTCTTGCGATAAAGAAGAAGGTAGGAAACAATTGGCAAAAAATAACATTTTGTAATAACCTACTTTTTAATTTCGTATCGTTTCTGAAAGTTTGCGAAAATATGGATGAATTTGAAAATAGATATATAAGTGGAAATTTAATAGCATATATAGGACGACAAACTATTGACAGTTGTAAAAAATTGTGTACTGATGACCAGAAGTGCAAGTAAGCTCTTTAAAACTCGAAATATTCTCTCCTATTATGAATTCATGTACACATACATTAATCTTATCCTTATCTATCTTATTCAGATCAGCAACCTACTACAATAACAATAAATATTGTTACCTTCACAAAGAGTCAAAAAATACTGTACCAGAAAATAATTATCTATTGAGTGTGAATACAGTCTATTTACATAAATCATGCGAAAATGAGACAAGTACGTACTTTTAAAAGTCTATTTACACTTTTACAAAGATCAATTCGAAAACAGGATGCGAAGAATTCGACGAATATCCAAATAGATATTTTCAAGGAACTTATGGAAGATATCTTAATGGCCAAACATTAGAAAGTTGTAAAAAGATTTGTGGAGAAGATAACACTTGCCAGTAAGTTTTTTCAACTCTTTCTTTTTGTCTATTAATGAATTAATTTTGTAATTAAAAATTAACTCAACAGATCCGCCAACTTTGATAAAAATCGTAAAACGTGTTATATCAATAGAGAATTAATTAGTGAAAAGCCAAACAAATTCCTGATATCAACTAGCTATGTGTTTTTAAAGAAAAACTGTGGACCGAAACCCAAACACAGTATAATACTCTACTTTTACATTCAATAGCTAATGAGTACATGGTTTTAATATATTGTTTATCTACCATGCAGATTGTACATTCACAAACTTTAGCAATAGACTACTTAATAGCTATAATATTGGATCAATAGCTGGTCAAACATTAGAAAGTTGTAAGAAAACATGCGAAGATGATTTAGCGAATAGATGCAAGTTTGTGTTTTATACTAATATATATTAATATCTTTAATTCGTTCAAGTTTCATACTTTCCCTCATACTTTGCCTTTTAGATCTGTAAGTATTTTAAAAAGAAGTGGACACTGCTACTTCCATTACGAATCTAAAGATACTAAACCAAACAATTATAAAACATCAAATGGCTATAATTATCTTCACAAAACATGCGAAGAGGAAGATGGTAAGGCGTTGATTATTATTTTCATTTAATTTAGAGGATATTCCATATTTTAATAAACACAAACAAACAATACTTTTACAGCTTGTAAACAACTTGTTGAATATCCAGATAGATACTTAACTTCTTTCTATTCTAATTATATTAGTCAACAAACACTGGAAAGTTGTAAGAACATATGTAGAGATGATACATTATGCAAGTAAGTCTTTATTGTTTTATCGTTTATTGTTTTATCGCTCTCTTTTAAATTTTATCAACAGATCGGCTAATTACTATTCGTATAATAAATACTGTTATTTAAATTACGAAACCAAGGATACGAAACCAAACTATTTTAAAGCCTATAACAAAATAATTTACTTACACAAAACATGCGAACCTAACAATGGTTAACATTGGTCTTTCCATTCAATTTTGTTACAATAACAATAGATATTTTTTTTAGCTTGTATGAACTTTACATTATACTCTCAACGACGTTTAAATGGATACTATTGGACATATATTGGCCAACAAACGCAGGAAAAATGTCAAAAAATGTGCGGATTAGATGAAACCTGCAAGTTAGTCTTATCATATTTATAAATATAGTTTTATTTTTAAAAAGCAAACATCTGCAAATAGGGCTGCAAGCTTTAACTCTCGAAATAATTATTGTTATCTACATAAAGAATCTAAATCTACTAAGCCACGTTCTTATATAACTGCTACTGGATGGACCTATTTACATAAGCAATGCGAAGATGTTGAACAAAATCGTTTGTTGTTTCTAAACAATTCGATCACATTAAACTCTCTTTGGTTATTATCTTTCCAGAATGTGAATTTGTTCGTTTCCCAACAAGGTATTTAGTGTCTAATGATAGATCAACTCTGGCACGGCAAACTGAAGAGTCTTGCGTAAAAGCATGCAGGGAAGATGACGTTTACAATTGCTCGTATATATCATTTGTTCATAGTTTTAGATACATTTAATCACGTGATATATTTAAAGATCCGTTGACTTTAACACCGCGAACAAATATTGCTATTTAAACAAAGGAAATAAAGACACAAAACCAGCAAGTTTCAGATATGCCGATGGCTGGGTATATTATCAAAGACTTTGCAAAAAAGAAAGTATGTTTGAACCAATAACTTTCACACTTTACTAAGTATTTTTAAATTGAAGATATAACAAGCTGCACACGTTATGATGCTTATCCAAAAAGAACAATAACAGCTTACACACTGGCAACAGCAACGAAATATACAATTGAAATGTGTGCCAATCTATGTAACAGAGACGTCAAATGCTTGTATGTGTAATTTTGTCCCCCTATACAAAGACAAACAAACAAAACTAATATTTAATATTAACTAATCAACAAATTTCAGATCATTTGATTTCGTAAACAAGACAAAGACATGTTACCTTAAATCAGAATCAAAAGATACAAAGTACAATTACTTCAAAGCAAATATTAACTATATTCATTATCATAAAAATTGTGAAGAAGAGACAAGTAAGAAACAGTCATGTTTTCAGTGAAGATTTCCATAACTTCTTCTATCATTTCAGAATGTACCGATATCCAAGAATCGCCTTCGAGATATATGAATGCCTACATACATACTTCAGTAGTAACAGATAGTTTAGAAGAATGTAAACAACTTTGTGCTCAAGATCGAAACTGCTCGTAAGCATTAGATTCATTTATATATTTTCCAAAAATTTTCTCCTTTAACACGAAGTTTATCATCTTTCTTACTAGTGCCGGATATTTTGTCAAGTCTTCCAAATCTTGTTCAATAAGTCTTTACAACAAATATGATAAACCAGCCTACTGGAAACTGGCCGCGGGATATATATATATTCATAAGAATTGCTCTGTTCAACCAAAAGAAGGTCAGATATTTCTATACAGTTCATATTTAACAAGATAAAGTTAGTAACTATGAAAAGTTCAATTAAAAGTAACAAATGCACAGATTGCAAATTTGATGAGTATCCGAGAAGATACCTCAGAGGATATGACAGCGGAAGTGTTAAAGTTGAAAGTAAAGATGATTGTTGGAAAATATGCGAACAGGATGATATTAAACATTGCAAGTCAGTTAATTTCTTCAAATGTTGCTATTTTTCGCTTATTTAACATTTACAAACATTCTCTTGAAATTTAAAGAGCCGCTGATTTCAATGGAAACAACAATATGTGTTATCTAAATTCTGGTACAAAGGATACATACAAAACTGCATTTTTAATTGCCAATAAATGGTCATATTTCCAGAAAAACTGTGGAGAAAAGCAAGGTAACGTTATTCTTTTATTAAACACTACAAGATTAAAGCGTTATCAATATTTACTCAGGATGTGGACAATTTGAAACATTCCCCATGAGATACTTGAATGGTTTTGACCAAGCGTCAATATCGGGAATAACAAAAGAAGAATGCGAAAAAATGTGTGCACCAGATAAAAATTGCTTGTAAGTAATCTGAAAAAAGTCAACATCAATTCAATCTTTTCAAAAAATCATGACAACAAATTTAGATCATTTGACTACAACATTCCATCCAAATATTGTTATTTGAACCTTGAAACGAAAGATACAAAATATTCATCCTACATTGCAAACAAAAACTTTGAATATAATCATAAAATATGCAAAAACGAAACAAGTAATTTATTAAACACAAACAAAATATCAAATTGAATAATCAATCATTTCTTCCTATTCTTTCAAAAAGGATGCGAACAATTCGAAACATTCAAAAACAGATATTTATATTTAAATGACTTGACAAATGTTGTCACTTCAACAGCAGATCAATGTCAACAACTTTGTGCTAAAGATAAAAAATGCCCGTAAGTTTTCAGTTCCCTAATCAGAAATTAATCTACAAAGTTTCTTGTCAAAAGTTCCGTCGATTATTATATTCCTTCGAAAACCTGTTACATTAATCTGAAATCGAAAGAAACGGCCAGGAAATCATATTTGGCAAACACAAACTACATTTATCTTCATAAATCTTGTAAAAATGAAGAAAGTAATATTATTTAAAAAATCAAACGCTTTACTGACTAATTTATGACATTTATATCCAGGATGCGAGAAAATATTGGAATACGAAAACAGATATTTGAATGGTTTCCAATTGACAAATGTTGGAAAACAAACTCTGGAATCTTGTAAACAAATGTGTATAAAAGATAAAGATTGCAAGTTTGTGATCCGAAAAGTCTTTATGTTTTCATTTTATAACGAATTGAAATTTTGAACAGATCAGCTGATTTTAACACTGCAAATAAGTATTGTTATATAAGAACTGAAACGAAAGATTCAAAGCCGACTTCATATTTGGCGTCCTCTTCTTATATTCATTTAGAAAATAATTGCGAAGTTGAAGAAAGCAAGTTTTTCAACTAAACTCTTCTGTTACTTAACATATATTGAAATTTGCATTTACAGGATGTGAAAAGTTTCAACATTTTACACAAAGACGAATGAATGGTTATTCACGAACCAACTTGTTGGTGAAGGATTTTGAAGAATGTAAGAAATTATGTGCTGAAGATAAGAATTGCCCGTAAGTTCTTTATTCATTTGATTGTTTTCTCTATTTGACCAGTTTCCATTTGACTCTTTAATTACAGTGCAGCTGGATTTAATAATGCAAATAAATATTGCTACTTGTACTATGAAACGAGATACACGAAGCCTTCTGCATACATCATTACTGCCAGCTGGGAATATATTCATAAGAACTGTAATGAAACTGTAAAAGATAGTGAGTAGCATTATATTGTTCCTATTGAGTTAGTATATTAATTACACGAAAAACCAGATTGCACGTCGGAGAGACATTTAACAAGATATTTGAGAGGAAATGACATAACATATGTCGCTGGACAAACTGAAGAATCATGTAGAAAATTATGTGAAGAAGACGATGTCACTCATTGCAAGTGGGTGTTGACTTCGTTTAAAATTGATATATTCTAATCATTGTCAATTATCTTTTACTACTAAAAATCACTTTACAATTTTAATGTGGTTTAGATCTGCCGATTACAACTCTAACAATAAATACTGTTACTTGAATAAAGAAACGAAAGAATCGAAATCCTCTGATTATCTCTATGCGAATGGATATGTTTATCTCGAAAGAACATGCAAGCCATCTGGTAACTTAATTCTTTTTGATTTCTACAGTTTTTTCAATGTATTACTTTTGACAAATCAGTCTATCCTGGATGCAAAAAGTATGATTCGTATCCAAGAAGATATATCACAGCTTATAATATAGTTTCGGCAACCAAATACACATTGGCAATGTGTATGGATCTCTGTAATAAAGATGAGAAATGCTTGTAAGTGACAATTATCATTTCTTTACATCATTCTCAACAGCAATTGTTGTTTATAGATCATTTGATTTCTACAATAAAACAATGACATGCAACATAAAATCTGAATCGAAAGATACAAAGTACAGTTACTTTAAAACCGATGCCAATTCTGTTCATTATCATAAAAATTGTGAAGCAGAGACAAGTAAGAAATAGTGATGTTTTAAGAGAAGATTTTCATAAGTTCTCCTATCATTTCAGAATGTACCGATATTCAAGAATCACCATCGAGATATTTGAGTGCTTACATACATGCTTCGGTCGTAACGGATAGTTTAGAAGAATGTAAAGAACTTTGTGCTCAAGATCGAAACTGCTCGTAAGCTTTAATTTTAAAGATATAAAAATAGACAATTATCCCTGTTGAATTGAAATTTTGCGTTTCAGTGCTGGATACTTCGTTAAATCTTCCAAATCGTGTTCCATAAGTCTCTTCAATAAATATGACAAACCAGCCTATTGGAAACTAGCTGCGGGATACATCTATATTCATAAGAATTGCTCAGTTCAACCAAAAGATGGTGAGTAAAATATTTTTTTGGCAATGATGGAATGTTTTTTTTTCCTGCGAGGTAGTGCACCAAGAAGTGATAATATCTTTCATAAATTGATATAGTTTTAAAGTATCTTTGGAAATTTTTTGTTCAATGCGTCTTAAGGTTTTCAAAGGCTTGTCAAATCGCCATGTTAAATTTAGATCATAGATTAGGTGGTATAGTTTTCAAAGTTGATTTTTTTGGTCGATGTGAAAGATATGGTGTGATATTTTTCTTTGAATTTTTTGATATTTCTCTGATGAAGAAACGATAGGCTTTTAAAGTCCATGTTGAACCAGTAGGAAGCGTAATGTAACGATTTTATAAATATCGAGA
This sequence comes from Dimorphilus gyrociliatus, assembly GCA_904063045.1. Lineage (NCBI taxonomy): Eukaryota > Metazoa > Annelida > Polychaeta > Dinophilidae > Dimorphilus > Dimorphilus gyrociliatus. The sequence continues at coordinate 883,788 of CAJFCJ010000005.1, forward strand.
AGAGTGTAATGTTCTTATATATTGAACTTTATATTGAAATAGACAACAATATAAAGAAAGAAATTGTTTTTTGTTAATGAAAACAATATCTATTTAAAAAAAAGATGGAAATGTAAAAAAGTTTATAGAACATTTACTGAGTTTAGTAGTAGACAATTTGATTCTTAAAATCGAGGTGGTATTGATATATACTGTATATATATCACTCACTATATACATATACTGTCAAGTTACCATGAAAAACTTTCGAGAAGAACGGATGACATTGTTGAAATTCAATTGAAAATAATTTGTACAATCATATCTCTTCTCTTGTGGATATACTATACAGTACTATACGCTCAAAAATACCCATATTAAATATATGCAAAAAAGGAACAACACAAACAGAACTTGAGTAAAGAGAAAAGTAAATATGACAAAACACTTGCAATGTTTATCACTTTCTAATAAGAAAACAATTTATCATTTTCATTATCAATGATAGATTTAAAAATTTTAGGAATATTTAATCCTTTAATAATCGGAGAGAAATATTTACACTAAAAGTAAAAAAACGAAAGAAATCAATAATACATCGTCTCATCAATTAACTCTGAATTGAAGAATACAAAGGTTAATCAATATTAATATTAAAAACACCAGTAACAACTACTTGTAGATTTATCAAATCAAAACATAACAAATCCCCAAAAATATAAACATTACATTAAAAAAAACAACTGTCACCAACTTTAATCTATCTTTTCCTAAACCCACTACAACTTTAAAATTATACAATAGATATTCTCAAAATTCAAAACGAACACTATTAAAAGATTGAATAATTTAATGTCATCATTAAGAACATTTCCAACAACAGATTGTAAATTTGATGAATATCCAAGAAGATATCTCAGAGGCTATGACAGCGAAAGTGTTAAAGTTGAAAGTAAAGACGAATGTTGGAAAATATGTGAACAGGATGATAATAAACATTGCCAGTAAGTTCGTCAAAAGATTGATATTTCTGCATTTTCCACAAGGAACATTACCCAATGTTCTCTTAAAATATTTCAGAGCTGCAGATTTTAATGGCAATAATAACATGTGTTATCTAAATTCTGGTACAAAGGATACATACAAAACTGCATTTTTAATTGCCAATAAATGGTCATATTTCCAGAAAAACTGTGGAGAAAAGCAAGGTAACGTTGTTCTGTTATTAAACATTACAAGATTAAAGCGTTATCAATATTTACTCAGGATGTGGACAATTTGAAACATTCCCCATGAGATACTTGAATGGTTTTGACCAATCTTCAATATCGGGAATAACCAAAGATCAATGTTTAGACATGTGTGCACAGGATAAAAATTGCTTGTAAGTAATCTGAAAAAACTAAACACCAATTCATTCTTTTCAAAAAATCATGACAACAAATTCAGATCATTTGACTACAACATTCCATCCAAATATTGTTATTTGAACCTTGAAACGAAAGATACAAAATATTCATCCTACATTGCAAACAAAAACTTTGAATATAATCATAAAATATGCAAAAACGAAACAAGTAATTTATTAAACACAAACAAAATATCAAATTGAATAATCAATCATTTCTTCCTATTCTTTCAAAAAGGATGCGAACAATTCGAAACATTCAAAAACAGATATTTATATTTAAATGACTTGACAAATGTTGTCACTTCAACAGCAGATCAATGTCAACAACTTTGTGCTAAAGATAAAAAATGCCCGTAAGTTTTCAGTTCCCTAATCAGAAATTAATCTACAAAGTTTCTTGTCAAAAGTTCCGTCGATTATTATATTCCTTCGAAAACCTGTTACATTAATCTGAAATCGAAAGAAACGGCCAGGAAATCATATTTGGCAAACACAAACTACATTTATCTTCATAAATCTTGTAAAAATGAAGAAAGTAATATTATTTAAAAAATCAAACGCTTTACTGACTAATTTATGACATTTATATCCAGGATGCGAGAAAATATTGGAATACGAAAACAGATATTTGAATGGTTTCCAATTAACAAATGTTGGAAAACAAACTCTGGAATCTTGTAAACAAATGTGTATAAAAGATAAAGATTGCAAGTTTGTGATCCGAAAAGTCTTTATGTTTTCATTTTATAACGAATTGAAATTTTGAACAGATCAGCTGATTTTAACACTGCAAATAAGTATTGTTATATAAGAACTGAAACGAAAGATTCAAAGCCGACTTCATATTTGGCGTCCTCTTCTTATATTCATTTAGAAAATAATTGTGAAGTTGAAGAAAGTAAGTTTTTCAACTAAACTCTTCTGTTACTTAACAATATTGAAAATTGCATTTACAGGATGTGAAAAGTTTCAACATTTTACACAAAGACGAATGAATGGTTATTCACGAACCAACTTGTTGGTGAAGGATTTTGAAGAATGTAAGAAATTATGTGCTGAAGATAAGAATTGCCCGTAAGTTCTTTATTCATTTGATTGTCTTCTCTATTTGACCAGTTTCCATTTGACTCTTTAATTACAGTGCAGCCGGATTTAATAATGCAAATAAATATTGCTATTTGTACTATGAAACGAGATATACGAAGCCTTCTGCATACATCATTACTGCAGGATGGGAATATATTCATAAGAACTGTAATGAAACTGTAAAAGATAGTGAGTAGCATTATATTGTTCCTATTCAGTCAAAATATTGATTACACCAAAAATCAGATTGCACGTCGGAGAGACATTTAACAAGATATTTGAGAGGAAATGACATAACACATGTTGCTGGACAAACTGAAGAATCATGTAGAAAATTATGTGAAGATGATGACGTCACTCATTGCAAGTAAGTGTTTGCCTCGAAATCGTCAACTCAATAAGTGTTTTTATGATGTGTCAACTTTTCCAGATCTGCCGATTACAACTCTAACAATAAATACTGTTACTTGAATAAAGAAACGAAAGAATCGAAATCCTCTGATTATCTCTACGCGAATGGATATGTTTATCTCGAAAGAACATGCAAGCCATCTGGTAACTTAATTCTGTTCTATTTCTATAGTTTTCCAATATATTACTTGTAACAAATTAGTCTATCCTGGATGCAAAAAGTATGATTCGTATCCAAGAAGATATATCACAGCTTATAATATAGTTTCGGCAACCAAATACACATTGGCAATGTGTATGGATCTCTGTAACAAAGATGAGAAATGCTTGTAAGTGACAATTTTCATTTCTTTACATCATTCTCAACAGCAATTGTTGTTTATAGATCATTAGATTTCTACAATAAAACAATGACATGCAACATAAAATCTGAATCGAAAGATACAAAGTACAGTTACTTTAAAACCGATGCCAATTCTGTTCATTATCATAAAAATTGTGAAGCAGAGACAAGTAAGAAATAGTGATGTTTTAAGAGAAGATTTTCATAAGTTCTCCTATCATTTCAGAATGTACCGATATTCAAGAATCACCATCGAGATATTTGAGTGCCTACATACATGCTTCAGTAGTAACAGATAGCTTAGAAGAATGTAAAGAACTTTGTGCTCAAGATCGAAACTGCTCGTAAGCTTTACTTATAAAGATATTAAATTAAACGTTATCCCTTTTGAATTGAAATTTTGTGTTTCAGTGCTGGATACTTCGTTAAATCTTCCAAATCGTGTTCAATTAGTCTTTTCAATAAATATGACAAACCAGCCTATTGGAAACTAGCTGCGGGATACATCTATATTCATAAGAATTGCTCTGTTCAACCAAAAGAAGGTTGGTTATTGATCATTTCTAATTTTTTAAATATCAAAATTTTGTATTCGGAAAATTGAATTGAATGAATAATTATACAGATTGTAAATTTGATGAATATCCAAAGAGATACCTTACAGGGTATGACAGCGAAAGTGTTAAAGTTGAAAGTAAAGACGAATGTTGGAAAATATGTGAACAGGATGATATTAAATATTGCAAGTCAGTTGTTTTCTTCGAATTTCTCAATAATTACCATGTTTGATGTTTAAAGGGCCGCTGATTTCAATGGAAACAACAATATGTGTTATCTAAATTCTGGTACAAAGGATACATATAAAACATCATTTTTAATTGCAAACAAATGGTCATATTTCCAGAAAAACTGTGGTGAAAAGAAAGGTAATTTAATATTTCGTTTTAAATCATAACTCCTAGTGAATATCGCTTACCTCTTGATAGGATGTGAACAGTTCGAAACTTTCCCAATGAGATATTTGAATGGATTTGACCAAGCGTCAATATCAGGAATATCAAAAGAGGAATGTGAAGAAATGTGTGCAAAAGATAAAAACTGCTTGTTAGTATTATTTTGTAAAAAATTTTCTTTTTAATGCAAATTATCTTTGATATTTTTCCAGATCATTTGATTTCTATATCCCTTCGAAATATTGTTATTTGAGCCTGGAAACTAAAGATACGAAATACACATCATATCTCTCTTCTAACAACTATGAATACAACCAAAAACTGTGCAAAAATGAGACAAGTGAGCTTTGCTAGTTTTTTCTCATATTTTCATTTCTTTAATCAAACAAAAATATAAAATATTTTTACTTTCAGGATGCGAGAAATTCGAAAGATTCAATAATAGATATTTAAACGGAAATGATTTAACAAGTATTGTCACTGGAACTGTTGAGAAATGTCAGGAATTATGTGCTGAAGATAAATCATGCTCGTCTGTGTTACATCTTTTTTTGATTCGCATTGCATCATATAATGATATATCATTTAAATGTAAATTTTTAACTGCTCAATTATAGATCTGCCGATTTTTATATACCTTCGAAAACTTGCTATTTGAATTTGAAATCCAAGAATACGGCTCGAACATCATATTTGGCAAACACAAATTACATATATCTTCACAAAACCTGCGAAAATGAAGAAAGTAATATCACAAGTCCCTTTTATCTTTCTTATATGAAATAAAACATATTTCGATTACAGGATGTGACAAGATATTTGAATACGAACATAGATACTTGAATGGGTTCGAATTAACCAATGTTGGAAAACAAACATTGGAATCTTGTAAACAAATGTGTATAAAAGATAAAGATTGCAAGTATGTGTAATTTTAATATAATTGAATATCTATTCTTTAAATGATCTGATCCGAAAAGTCATTATGTTTTCATTTTATAACGAATTGAAATTTTAAACAGATCAGCTGATTTTAACACTGCCAATAAGTATTGTTATATAAGAATTGAAACGAAGGATTCAAAGCCGACTTCATATTTGGCGTCCTCTTCTTATATTCATTTAGAAAATAATTGCGAAGTTGAAGAAAGCAAGTTTTTCAACTAGACTCTTCTGTTACCTAACAATATTAAAAAATGCGTTTACAGGATGCGAAAAGTTTCAACATTTTACACAAAGACGAATGAATGGTTTTTCACGAACCAACTTGTTGGTGAAGGATTTTGAAGAATGTAAAAAATTATGTGCTGAAGATAAGAATTGCCCGTAAGTTTTAAACTTTTGTTTTTTAGAAAGTGTATTAGGTACGAACGAAATATTTCAAAGTCTGTAGTATTTTGGAGAAAAATCGGTAACAAAATTTAATAATTTGATTTTACTATAACCTACAGATTACTCTAAAAGGTTAACAAGCAGATCGTTACTTTTCTAATAAAATTAAGACATTTTTGTCCTCAAAAAAGACCCTAATATCTTTTTTCGTGTTGTCTAAATTTTCATAGTGAGCCCTTTAGATGTGATCCTTTAATTTTTCTTAAAGAATACTGTCAGATATTATCACATTAATGATATATGAAGCATGTGAAATAATAAGCATCACTGAACTAGAAATCTCTGTTATAAAGAGACTAGTTAGAGGTCTCACATTGCCATACAAAATATGCATCTTTTTTCCTGGTTAAATTTGTGTAACTTTTTTCTTAACTACTTCTGATTATCAATTTTTCTATAGAGTTGATTGTTTCTCTCTACACTATGAATTTCATATGAATTTTACATGAATGATAATAGAACATTGAACACAGCAGTTTCACAGCCATGGACATGAATTACCCTTATTTACACCTAAATTCTAACGTAATGGCTTAACCAAACAAAATTTTTCACAAGGAAAAAGTACAAATAGTACAAGACAATTGAAGAGTGACATTAGCAACATTAGCATTAACTAGGCGTTTTTGAAATAAAAGCAAAGTTTATCAAATATTTCATTCGAAATTGATATTAAAAGAATCTTGACTATGATAAAATTTTCACACTTAGAGCCGCTGGTTTCAACAATGGAAACAAATATTGCTACTTGTACTATGAAACGAGACATACAAAACCGTCTTCTTATATTATTACTGCAGGATGGGAATATATTCATAAGAACTGTAACCAAACTGTAAAAGATAGTGAGTTTTGTAATATTGTTTTGTTTCAATTAAAAAGTTGATTATTCAAAAAAACAGATTGCACATCAGAGAGACATTTAACAAGATATTTGAGAGGAAATGACATAACATATGTCGCTGGACAAACTGAAGAATCCTGCAGGAAGTTATGTGAAGATGATGATGTGACAAATTGCAAGTAGGTTTTTCACTAGTTGAAAATAGTACATTCTAATTATTGTTAATTATCTTTTGCTACTAAAAATCACTTTACAATTTTAATGTGGTTTAGATCTGCCGATTACAACTCTAACAATAAATACTGTTACTTGAATAAAGAAACGAAAGAATCGAAATCCTCTGATTATCTCTATGCGAATGGATATGTTTATCTCGAAAGAACATGCAAGCCATCTGGTAACTTAATTCTTTTTGATTTCTACAGTTTTTTCAATGTATTACTTTTGACAAATCAGTCTATCCTGGATGCAAAAAGTATGATTCGTATCCAAGAAGATATATCACAGCCTATAATATAGTTTCGGCAACCAAATACACATTGGCAATGTGTATGGATCTCTGTAATAAAGATGAGAAATGCTTGTAAGTGACAATTATCATTTCTTTACATCATTCTCAACAGCAATTGTTGTTTATAGATCATTTGATTTCTACAATAAAACAATGACATGCAACATAAAATCTGAATCGAAAGATACAAAGTACAGTTACTTTAAAACCGATGCCAATTCTGTTCATTATCATAAAAATTGTGAAGCAGAGACAAGTAAGAAATAGTGATGTTTTAAGAGAAGATTTTCATAAGTTCTCCTATCATTTCAGAATGTACCGATATTCAAGAATCACCATCGAGATATTTGAGTGCCTACATACATGCTTCAGTAGTAACAGATAGCTTAGAAGAATGTAAAGAACTTTGTGCTCAAGATCGAAACTGCTCGTAAGCTTTAATTATAAAGATATTAAATTAAACGTTATCTCTTTTGAATTGAAATTTTGTGTTTCAGTGCTGGATACTTCGTTAAATCTTCCAAATCGTGTTCAATTAGTCTTTTCAATAAATATGACAAACCTGCCTATTGGAAACTAGCTGCGGGATACATCTATATTCATAAGAATTGTTCTGTTCAACCAAAAGAAGGTCGGTTATTGATAATTACTAATTTTCTAAATATCAAAAATATGTATTCGGAAAATTGAATTGAAAGAATGTAATATACAGATTGTAAATTTGATGAATATCCAAGACGATATCTAAATGGGTATGATAGTGAAAGTTTGAGAGTTGAGAGTAAAGAAGCTTGTTGGAAACTATGCGAAGAAGACGATATTAAACATTGCAAGTCAGTTGATTATTTGAAATGTTGCTATATTTAACCTTTTTAATATTTATGAACTATTTTTGAAATTCAAAGAGCCGCTGATTTCAATGGAAACAACAATATGTGTTATCTAAATTCTGGTACAAAGGATACATATAAAACATCATTTTTAATTGCAAACAAATGGTCATATTTCCAGAAAAACTGTGGAGAAAAGAAAGGTAATTTAATATTTCGTTTTAAATCATAACTCCTAGTGAAAATCTTGTCTCTATAGGATGCGAGGAATTTGAAACATTCCCATCGAGATACTTGAATGGACTTGATCAAGCTTCGATATCATCAGTATCAAAAGAAGAGTGCCAGGAAATGTGTGCAATAGATAAAAACTGCTTGTACGTTTGTTTTCATTTAAGAACTAAATACATTGCTAAATAGTCATATCTTTCTTTCAGATCATTTGACTATAACCTTCCTTCGAAATATTGTTATTTGAGCCTTGAAACTAAAGATACGAAATACAACTCATATCTCTCTTCTAACAACTTTGAATATAATCAAAAACTTTGTAAAAATGAAACAAGTATATTTCATTCAAACTCCTTTAATTGTAGATTTTTAAAGATTTAATATCAATGAAATATCTTCATTTACAGGATGTGAAAAATTTGAAAGATTTAATAATAGATATTTGACCGGAAATGATTTAACAAGTATTGTCATGGAAACAGTTGAAAAATGTCAAGAATTTTGCGCCAAAGATAAATCATGCCCGTTTGTATTATGTTTTTTTTAATAAATTTCATGTCATATTGTTTGAGAAATATTTTAAAATGTATTTTCTAAATTGCGCATTTATAGATCTGCCGATTTTTATATACCTTCGAAAACTTGCTATATCAATCTGAAATCCAAGAATACGGCTCGAACATCATATTTGGCAAACACAAATTACATATATCTTCACAAAACCTGCGAAAATGAAGAAAGTAATATCACAAGTCCTTTTTATCTTTCTTATATGAAATAAAACTTATTTCGATTACAGGATGTGACAAGATATTTGAATACGAACATAGATACTTGAATGGGTTCGAATTAACCAATGTTGGAAAACAAACATTGGAATCTTGTAAACAAATGTGTGTCAGAGACAAAGATTGCAAGTCGGTGAATTTAAATAGAATTGATTATTGATACTTAAAATGATATGAAACCAAATACAGATCAGCTGATTTTAACACTGCAAATAAGTATTGTTATATAAGAACTGAAACGAAAGATTCAAAGCCGACTTCATATTTGGCGTCCTCTTCTTATATTCATTTAGAAAATAATTGCGAAGTTGAAGAAAGCAAGTTTTTCAACTAAACTCTTCTGTTACTTAACATATATTGAAATTTGCATTTACAGGATGTGAAAAGTTTCAACATTTTACACAAAGACGAATGAATGGTTATTCACGAACCAACTTGTTGGTGAAGGATTTTGAAGAGTGTAAGAAATTATGTGCTGAAGATAAGAATTGCCCGTAAGTTTATAGTTCATTCATTTGTTTTGCGTAATTGAGCAGTTTTCATGTTGCTGATATGTTAATTACAGTGCAGCTGGATTCAATACTGCAAACAAATATTGCTATTTGTACTTTGAAACGAGAAAAACTAAACCTGCTTCGTTTATCATTACTGCTGGATGGGAATACATCCATAAAAATTGCAACGAGACAACAAGAGATAGTCAGTTTTTCTGTTGAAACGAATTCTATATCTTAGATAGCGTTTTTTATTTTTTTCTGTAGATTGTACTTTTGAGAGACAGCCATCTCGATATTTGAGTGGAAACGATAGAGTGTCTGTCAGCGGACAAACAGAAGAGTCATGCAGAAGACTTTGTGAAGAGGATGATGTTCATAATTGCCAGTAATTGCTTTAGGTTCAAAAGTTAAGTTTTGTTTAAGGAAGGTTTTATTTGTAGAGCGGCTGACTTTAATTCCAATAATGGCTATTGTTATTTGAATAAAGAAACGAAAGATTCGAAGCCTGGCTCGTATGTTTACGGAAGTGGTTGGGTTTATCTTTACAAGAGCTGCAAAGCTGAAGGTAATATGCTGTGAAATTGTAAGTTACTCAATAATTTCAATATTATTTTGTTGCAGTTGTTGCTGGATGTAAAAAGTACCGAGTTTTTCCGAAGCGAGTTATGTCAAGTTTTGTCATAGCAACACTCACAAAGCAAACTAACGAGACGTGTATGGAATTGTGTAACAAAGATAGTAAATGCTTGTATGTATCAATATTTTATAGAGTTGTAAAAACATGTATCATTTCTTTTCAAGATCTTATGCCTTTTTCCCGAATAAAAACACCTGCACTCTCTATTCGGAATCAAAAGATACGAAATACAATTATTTTAAAGCTGATATCACCGCCATTTATAATCTTAAAACTTGTAAAGAAGAGAAAGGTTTAAAGATTTTTATTGCAAATATAAAATTGTTTGTTTGTATTTTGTCCTAACTTTTCTACTATTCCTTTGTAGTTTGCAAAGAATTTGAAGTTTTCAACTCGAGATACATTTACAGCAATTACCAAACCAACTTTGTTGCAACATCTTTGGAAGAGTGTCAAGATGTTTGCGCTGCCGATAATGGTTGCTTGTATGTATTGTAACAGTTGGAAAAACTTTCTCCGTATTGTTAGTGACGACTGCATAATTATGTCATTCCATACCAGGTCAGCTGATTTCAATGGAGCTAACAAGTATTGTTATCTAAGTACCACAAATATTAACAAAAAGAAAGCTTGGCGTATTGGTGCTGGTTGGACCTATTTACACAAAAATTGCGGCTTGAAGCGTCAAACCAGTAAGTGAAGAGTGTTTAAAGATTAATGTTTAAAAGAATAATAACCTTTTCAGACTGTACGTTCGTTGAATACAAGGGAAGATATCTGTATAATTTATATAAGGAATCTATTGGTGGACAAACTAGCGAAAGTTGTAAGGAGCTTTGCGATCAAGACGTTATCAATCATTGCAAGTAATGAAGTCTACATTAATGCACTATCTTTCATTTTCGCTCTATAATGATGCTCTTTTAAGATCCTCCAACTTCGCTATATCATCTAAAACTTGCTATTTGAACTACGAGAGTAAAACGACTAAACCGAACGTTTTCTACGGTTCCGATAATTATATATATTGGCATAAAAATTGCGGAGAAGAAGAAGGTTTAATTAAAGATTTATAGTTGAATTTTGAATGATTTCAAGAGGTTTCTTTTTTTCATCTTTAATTTTAAAGGTTGCAAGAAATTGATTGAATATCCTAAGAGATATTTGAATGGATTTGATCAAGCAACGATTAATAAGCTATCTTTGGAGGAATGTAAATCAAGGTGTATTTTGGATTCTGCTTGTAAATCTGCCGATTACGATACAAAAAGTCAAACCTGTCGTCTAAGTCTGTTCAATAAAGACGACAAACCCGGCGAACTCAGAGTATCAAATGACGTAATCTACTTGGAGAAATCTTGTAAAAAACCCGAAAAACGTATGTGTAGATGTTAATTTTTTAAAACTGATAAAAACGGAAGCATTCTCATTATTTTCAGTTTGCGATAAGTTTGAAGAGTACCAATCAAGATATCTGGTTGGAAATGATCAACACTCAGCAGCAGGCATAACGATCGATGAATGTAAAAAGTTCTGCGCTGAAGATAAACATTGCTTGTTAGTTATACACAACGACAATATAGATAAACAATTCACCAAACTATCCAAATAACTGTTTTTTATCATTTTTCCTTTCACAGATCTGCTGATTATCACACACCTTCTAAAACATGCTATTTTAGTCTTTCGAGTATAGACAAACAAGGAAAATCTTGGGCTTTAGATTCCACTAGAATATATCTTCATAAAACTTGCGTACCGAGAGAAAAATCCAGTAATTAATTAAACGTTCTCTTCCTCTTCCTAAACAACTATAATTTACAATTAATTAATTTCAGATTGCACATTTGTCGAACATAAATCGAGATATTTAAACAGTCTCTATAAGGAGTATGTTGCTGGACAGACGAAAGAAAGTTGTAAGGTTCTATGCGAGCAGGATGTTGTAAACAATTGCAAGTTTGTATTTCATCAATTTACCTCATTCCCTCTTATTTAATATACTTTTACGTTTTCTTACAAACGTCAAACAATAGGTCAGCTAATTACTATAATAAGTATTGCTATTTGAACTACGAAAGTAAGGATACGAAACCAAAGAGTTATCTTGCCGGTGTGGGATATACTTATTGGGACAAAAAGTGCTCGAATGAAGATGGTATAAAACATAAAAATCTTAATACATTCATACTTTAAAACATTCAAACTTTAATATTTGCAGTCTGTAAGACAATGATTGAGTACAAGTACCGATACATTTCCGGTTACAATCATGTTTGTCTCAACAACCAAAATCTTCAGGATTGCAAAGACTATTGTATCGATGACAAAGCTTGCTTGTAAGTTTAAAAAGTAAATTTCTATGTGCTATAACTTAGAAACGTTGTTTCCATTTCTCTTCTAGATCAGCCGAATATTACACGAACAATAAGCAATGCTGTCTCAGCCACGAGAGTAAAGATACACAGCCGAAATCCTATATCGCCTCTCCTACTGTTATATACCTACAAAAGAGTTGTAAAAATGAAACTAGTAAGTTATTTAATTGAAAACGTACGCATAATTAATATTTAAATAATTTGATTTCTCGTAGGTTGCAAAAAATTCGAAATTTTCAATAGTCGAAGAGTAACTGGCTACGATCAAACATCTGTTGTTCTTCCTACTAAGGAGAGCTGCCAGAAACTTTGCGCCGAAGATAAAAATTGCCCGTACGTTGTCCTATTAGCTGTATTCTTTTACAGATTATTATTTCTATTCAAACTTTAATTGAAAATAAAGGTCTGCCGATTACGATATCGGTGGAAAGAAGTGCTATATCAATAAGGAAACCAAGAATACAGTTCACGCCAACTTTCATACTATTAAAAATTGGATCTACTTCCATAAGACATGCGAAAATGAGACACGTAAACCTAAATTTTTAACAAATACAACTATTTCAGTATATCTCTGATGTTTTAGGTTGTACAACCTTCGAAGAATATCCATTTAGATATATTAATGGTCTAGATCAAACTTCAATTGCTGGACAAACTAAGGAAAGTTGCTGGGCACTATGCAGTCAGGATAAGGATTGCCCGTAAGTTGGAAAATAGTTCAAATTGTAACAACAGTTACTAAATCTTACATTTCTTTCCATTCAGATCGGTCGACTATGTTGCAAGCACTAAAACATGCTATTTAAATTCAGTAACTAAGGATACTAAACCAGCAAGTTGGTTATTAAGTAAATCATATACATATCTGCATAAGAGCTGCAACATTCAACCTGACGATGGTCTGTTTACAATAAAGTAAATGACATAGTTAAAAAAAAAACCAACTTGTATAACATTTAGGTTGTAAATTTGAGGAAATTAAATCTACTTATCTATCAAGTCTTGACTCTAGTTGGATACATGGTCTAACTAGTGAACAATGTAGAGATCTATGCAAAAAGGACGATGTATTAAATTGCACGTAAGCTAGAGATAATTTATCAATGGTATTACATAGATATCTTTTTATATTAAAACATTTGTGAATTTTATATAGGTCTGCCGACTATAACACTGGGAATAAATGGTGTTATCTAAATAAGGGTTCAAAGGATACACATCCTGCAAATTACATATATAATAAAGACTTTGTTTACTGGCATAAAGATTGCGATAATAGACCAGGTACCTACTATTCGTAGTTAATTCGAAAAAATCTATTAATATACTAATAAACCTTTTGATCAATAGTATGCAAGAAAATGATTGAATATAAATATAGATACATAAGTAAAGCAAGCTTCGTATTCCCATCAATTAGCGGTCAAACAGCCGATAAATGCTCGAATGATTGTGCAGACAACAAGGCATGCTTGTATGTTTTTAAAATATTCAATAAAGCAAATTTGGAGGATAAAGATTAATCTCTATTTACTACTCTCCTAATAGATCTGCTTCGTTTAATTCAAAGACAAAGGTTTGCTATCATAGCTTCCATAATAAAGATACAGTTTATAAAGAATATAAATTGGGAGTTGATTGGACATATTTCCATAAATCTTGTACAGAAGAGCAAAGTAATTATTTTATCATTTCGCGAGTCTTAGGAGAATAATTGAATAACTTTCGTCTCCTTTTATAGAATGCAAAAATATGGAAAAGTTCGAATATAGATATCTAACGGGCACAGACGGTTTATCTGTAAAGGTTAATACGGTAGAGGAATGCGAGAAGATATGCTTTGAAGACAAGGAATGCCCGTAGGATATTTTTTAAAATCCGTGTAAAGGATACATTATATTTTAATCGGATTTTCTTTTCTAGATCGGCTAATTATCTTACAACTACAAAAGTTTGCTATTTAAAAACCTCTGATAAAGACAAATCACCAAATAACTATAAAGCACATGCCAAGTATATCTACATCCATAAATCATGTTCAAAAGAGAATAGTAAGAATTATTAGTATAAATCTAATTATAAGTCCTAATCCTATCTTGTCTTAGGATGTTCCCAATTCGAAAAGTTCGAATCACGTTATATAAGATCAAATGATTGGACCTATCTTTCAAGTCAAACTGAAGAAAGCTGCCAAAAACTCTGTTCACAAGATATTAAATGCCAGTAAGATGAATGATTATAAAAGGAAGATAAATTCATTTTTTTGAATTTTCATTCTTTATTTTCTAATTAGCTCGGCTGATTTTAATCATGTCCGGAAAGTTTGCTATTTGAACAAAGGAGAGATAAATTCTATACCTAAGACTTGGGCCCTAGATAACAACTATATTCTTTTATTAAAGAACTGTAAACCATCCACAACGAAAGGTAAGAACGAATTATATAACTATTTGCGGCTGTCATTAAAATTCATGTTATCTGTCCATTAGAATGCAAAATGGTGAAATATAAAGAAAAGTTCCTGAGAAGTTTCGATAAGGAAACTGTTAGAGGACAGACTGAAGAGAGCTGTATGAGATTGTGCCTGAACGATATTGTCAATAATTGCCCGTAAGATGATATTTTTAAAACTTGCTTGTATTTCTATTAAACGCAAAATTCTATAACCAGATCCGCTGAATATAATAAAAACTCCAAAATATGTTATCTCAACTATGAAACAAAGGATACAAAGCCTCAAAATTATAAATCTTCCACTATCTACTCCTATTTCCATCGTGATTGTTCAGGTAAAGATGTAACTGTTTTGACAAAGGAACAATTAAAAAAAACCAATCTAATTAAATTTTTCATTAATTCAGGTCAAACTAATATCTAATTAATTCTGAAACAAAGAAACAAGAAATCGATGAATATATTTAGACATTTTGAAAATTATTAAAATATCTAATCAATGAAATATTATTAAAAAGAATGCTATTATTCAATGATTATTCTCTTTCCTTCCTTTATGGGTCATACTTTCTTCGGGAATTCATCTAAAAAGAGAATGCAATCTATATAGTAAAAGAAACAGAAAAAAAAAACAATAAAATGATTGCTATTCGTACTTTTCTATTATCTAATTCAGTAGTTAAAACATTCATTACTCCCATAAACATTGACATTCACAGGATTAGAGGATGATATATAGTTTTGATAAGTTTATTTATCTTTACAGTCTAAAGAGACAAATAATTTAAACCGTTGTAATTTATCTTCCTAATTTTTTATCTCTTCAACTCTTTCGTTCGTAAAAATTACAAGAGCAATGACGTCACAGTCGTTTTGGATAGGGAGGTGATTTTCTGTTGAATATAATTTAGAGTCGAAAAAGTAAGCAGATATTCTTTAACTAGAAACAATTAGATATAAATAATAATTTAAAGTTAACAATTAGCAAAAAAGCGAAATAGGAATTCAATGATTGAACTGTCATTCACCATACCTAATTTAATAGAGAGAAATAGAAGACTAGCACTAATTGGATATAACTAAGAGCTATATATATATATATATATATATATATAGAGAGAGAGAGAGAGAGAGAGAGAGAGAGAGAAAGAGAGAAAGAAAGATTAGGATTTAGTATAAAATAGATTTTCTAATAATAAATATAGTAAATAAGTTAGGTAATAAACTATATTAGGGGCAACTGCAAACTGTTACTGTAATATATCCTTCATAGGCCTTGAATTTATACTTCTGGTCTAGTGTTTTCCTATCTAATCCCTACAATATTTTACGACATATTTATCAATATTATTATCATTAATATAAGCTTTATTGCATAAATAAAAAGAGAGTTTTCTTCGTAATTTCTCAGAATTTATTACAATACTATCTTGAACTACGAAGAGAAAGTAGACTTACTCCAAACTAGACCTAAAAGTTAAATTAATTAATTCTTTTATGTAAATATTGTTCCATATATTATTTTTTTTTTGAAGTTATAAATTTTGAGTAATTAAGAAATTATTGTTTGTAAATCGTTGTGTAATAGATGGTGTTAAAGTAAACAATTGAAGAATGGTCGTATCTGATCGTTTACAGCGACTGCTGTCGTTAGATAAAACACTGATTAAAACCAGTAAATCCATATCAGATTTCACATTGCTCACAACTTACCAACGACTTGTTTGGACTCGTAGACCTTTCCCTTTCATTCTTCTATTTATACAAAGGTGAGCGGTGGCCATTAGCTGAGTATAAAAAATATTTATTAATTTTATCAGTCCGTTTTGCAGTTGGAGAATAGTAGAGAAGAAGAAGAAGAAATTATGGACGAACTTGAATTGAGAGTTTTTAGAAAGAAAAGATCTGTTTTTGTTGAAAATGTTGAAATGAACAGCACATTAATGGAATCGTTGAAAAATCACGAAATATTTAATAGCGAGGAATGTACTGCAATTATGGTAGGCCTAATATTAAGTTACCACCTTTCTATCCTTTTACCGATGGATTATATATTAGCAATAAAAGAGTTAAAAAAAAACAACAATGAATTTTTTTCTACTTAGAATGAAAGAACGCAAAATTCAAAAGTTATGAAATTTTATGAACTTTTAACAACAAGTTCAAAGAATGGCCTCTTTGAACAAATTTGCATGGCATTAATGAGATCTTACCCGTGGTTATCTAAGGAATTACAATCCGATTTAAAGAACGAAAGGGGTAATTTGGTTATTGATCAAGATGTGCAAAAAGAAGCTTCCATGCTTGTTCACAGGTTTAAATTTCTCATAAAAAATTCAATTTTTGTTGAATTGAAAAGCGAATAAGAAATTATAATTTTCCTATAGAAAATTCGGCACCAGTAGAAGATTATCGGAGTTAGAAAAGAAAGAAATACAAGATATGATTGCTCTTAAAATACAAATTTCTAAAGAAGAATGGAGAACCGAATTACAAGTAAATTTATGAATGTTTATTCATTTTAATAAGTCGTAGAGAAGAAGAAAACTAAATAAAACTCTTTTTAAATGTAAATTAATCATATCTTATATGTTATATTGATAAATAGATCAGTAGGGAAGGGGGTTAATCGTAACTAGTCCGCAAAATTGTGTTTTTTTCTCTCTCTCTCTCTCTCTCTCTCTCTTTTTTTAGTATATTATTGCCCTTAATATCTAGCCTTTAAGACGTTATACACACGCTAAAATACTTTTTAGTAAATATTAACTATATTTATGAAAATTTTAGGTCAATTGTAAAGAAATTCTTTAAATTCCAGGAACTTAGAGACGAACTTGACCATCAGTCGGCATTGGAGAATTTAAAGAAGACTAAGTTGTCGGAAATTGCGAAAACTTTAACAAAGTTTATTAAAGATAATAAGGATGCTCTGTCGAATAACGCACACGATATGGAATCGACAACTCAACTTTTACAATCAGCATCGGGTATCGTTAAAATAATCGATTCACGCGCAATATATTTGTAACATTTCTCCTTTTCAATCATTAATAGACGACGAGGACCCTCTATCTCTTATTAGAAAGGAGCTAATGCTTATTCTAAAGAGATTTAATGGAGTAATTCTTGAAAAGAAAATCTTGAGCGAAGATAGGGAGAAATGTCTCAAGGCATTGAATGTAAGTAAAGTAAATGGAAAAGGGAGAAAGTTTTTCTTGATAGTGTAATTATTTTTAGCTTCCAACCGACACTCCTTCTCTAAATGAGATATTAGACAACGAATTTACGTCACAAAAGAAGAAAATATCGACTTTGGAGAGTGAATTATTAGAAAAGGAAAAGACGTTGAAGCAAACGACAAAGGCTAAATGGGATCTCGAAGATTCAAATAGAGAAATGAATGAGAAAATGACTAAAATGAAAAATGAGCTTTCCGATAAAACCGTTAAGCTAATGAATTTTCAAGAAGACATTAGAAACAAACAAATTGAAATTGATGAATTAAAAAAGAATGTTGGCCAAAACCAACTGGAGAATGGGGCGGTAACCAATCAAAGCAGACCCCAGTTAACTAGGCCTAAAAGTAAAAGTAAACTCAATTCGAAGTAAATTAAACTTACTCCAAGAAACTGTACGGTAATAAATAATTTATAGGCTTAATGCTTATATTTACACAACTAAGAGTAGTATTTCCTTAATTTTTCCCTTATTACCCTTTACTTTATACACCTATCCTCCAACCATAGAAAAAGAACAATCTTGTATAGTATTTCATTATTTCGCCCTTTTTTTTCCGCTTTCAATAAACTCTACACAAATAATAAATTCAAAAAAACACTATCCTTTATAGTTGCAAACAAACTAAACTATCCTTATATTTTTAATAATACAAACAATAATTAATAGCTTCGTTATAGGGAAATTAGATAAAAAAAAAAGAAAAGTTTGTCAATTGAAAAGTCATTTTAAACTTCTTTCGCTCTACTAACTACGAACCTTTTCTTCTCTTTTCTTCCCTTTTTATTTCCTCAATGGGCCTATAGTTACTGGTGAAAAAAAAAAGAAAAAGATCAATATTTCACCTAAACTAAAAAGAGGTAATGCATATTTTAAAGGGAAAAGAAATAAGTTATTATAATAATAATTATTATTATTTTTATTAATATTGATTTATAATATTTTGTTTTTTAAAAAAAAATTTAATACTTTTTTTTATTTTTTTTAGAAAATTTTTGTTATAAGAAAGTTTTAATTTTTTTTTTTATGGCACAGACATTTTGTTGTTGAATACAAAATATTATCATACTTTTTCTTCATTCTATTTCAACAGTTTCTCATTATTTTATTTATTTATTTGATCTTTAACGGGCTAAAAATCAAAGATCTGTCTAGCTTCTATTCCTGTTTTCTCTCTCTCTCTCTCTCTCTTAGTGTTATTGCAGTACGTTCTAGTTTCGGCAGAGTTTTCCTTGAAAATAGCCGCAAAGACCGAAAAGAGTATGTAACTCTAGGGATATTTTTCTTTATGACTAGGCATCCTTCTGTCAATTTTACTTGTTGTCGTTAGATGGCAGCACACACAACCCTTACACTTTACCGAACAGAAGCGTTCCTTTGTTCAACAGATGTACATATTTATAAAGGAAGGGTGCGAGGAAGAGAAGAGAAAAAAATGAAAGGCGATGACGTAACATTTTTCCCTAAGTAAATGCATTAAGATAAGAGGAAAAATAGAGAAAAGAAAGAGACCCTTATCTGTTGAAAAGTTAATTAATAGACAAGTGACAATAACGCTCTCTTTATAGTGTAATTAAAAGATAAATATGGAAAAAGCTTTTTCTGCCCGACCTTTTCAACTTTGATACGTAAAGTGACAGACTGATGAAATATAATCTTTCCTCGTTAAACGAATCGATTAACGATTTGTTATTATTATAATTATCAACAATTTAATGGATGACTTATATATGTACACATAAAAAAAATGATTATATCTTCATTTTATTACCATGTTACTTTACTTTTGAACTTTTTTTTAATAATAAAGAACATAACGCATAGATAGATAAAAAATGTTTAGTTGAATTTGTACAGATGTTATTCGTGTCCGCTTTTTTGTATTTAGTTATTAAATTTATATTGTTTATGTACATAAGATTATAAACTGTACGGCTATTAACTTTTACAGTTATTCGAATTAGCTTTGTCCGACAATAATTGCTAACAAAATGGTTACGTAATGGTTATTACTGTCGGCTCATTGTAGCAACTTAATCCCATTATTCACTACATGTATGATTATGGACGAAACGGAGGAGAAAGAGAGGGGAAAAGTTGAATTTTAGCGCAAATATCCTTTTCGTTTTTTTTTTTTGTTATTTGTTTAAAGAATCCATAAACTATACAAATAATTATATAAAAGATAGCTTGAAGATATAACCAATAAACGATCAACTAAATGAATCGATTGGTTGATATCTAAATAGAAATTTACATAATTATCTTTATTTTATTCATTTAAAATTGGTTAGCTATCTTGCTCTCGATCTATCTATCTTCGTCCTATCCTACGCAAATCTTTGAATCGATTAATTAGACCTAGCTTATTAAGTCTAGTTAATACATAATTGAAAAGTGACTCTAGATAATTAAAAGTAGGTTTCCCTTTTTATATTTTCTACCATCTAAAGAAGGAGGAAAAAGTAATAAATCGTTATAAATTATGGATTATAATATCAAATTATTTCGTACTAAAAGCTTTTCTTTTATTCTTTTAATAGTTTAATTGAATAATAGAGAGAAAATGATGTGAAAAAATCTTTATTAAAATACAAACAAATGACTTAAAAGCCTTAATACTACGTTATAGAAATAATAGGGAAATATGGAAAGCTTTTTAACATGGACAAACGGAACGCAGCGCCTTCTATCTAATAAAAGAGATATTAAGAGGGGGAAAGTGGCAGTCGGTGCGGAGTACTTCTTTCAAAAACTGCACGTATCTACCGAGCTGATTAAAAAAGTTTATACTCTATTTATTTTTATTAACTGTAAACTGTATAATTACTTATTATCTCTGTTTAATTTTCAATTGATTTTTCTCATCTCTTCTCTCTCTCTCTTCTCTCTCTTTTCTCTTCTCTTTTCTTCTCTTTCTTTCTTTCTGCTTTTCTCAAAACAATTCAATTTCAACAACAACAATTTCAAGAAAATAATAAGAAAACAAGTTAGATCATTTTTTTTAAAAAAAAAAAACAAATCCCCTTTCCCACATAAACTCTATATAGAAAAAAGGAGGAGGAGAGGAAACTTTTATCAAAGAAAGATAAGATTCTTCATGAAAAGGTAAACATCATTAAACTTTTTATAAGCTACTTAATACAGAAATCTTTTAATAAACATCTATTCTTCAAAAGCGTTAGAGGATTTAGTTAAATCGTTGAATTAAAGGTCATACATATTAATAAGCGAATAATTTAATATTTCGTCCACTCGGAATGAAATACCATAGATAGTAATAATATAACTAAAAAAATGCTAACAGATTATGCAAATTAATGTAAATTAGTAGAGAATTAATAAAATTATGTGTGTTGTGTGTGTTTATCAAAACATGTGTAGCTCTTTCATTTTCAATGAAATTGAGTTGGGTTTGTACTATTGAGTAATTCATTGTTTACTCGTGTCACTCTTCATTGATTTCATATGATTATTCTATCGATTACGAATAAAAAGTTTTTTTCCAACAAACATCCCGCTTTTAAACGAAATCTATATTGCTGTTGGGCAGTGGAATTCAACGAATTGAAAAAATTCAATAATATCGCTGTCAACTGCAAAAGAATCTGCAAAAAAAAAAAATAGTGGACAACTTTTTTAAGAGAAACGATTGAGATTTCTGCATCGTAATGCGGGTGGAATTAAATTTTAAAGAATATATAAATTATATAGGTAAAATAATATTTGATCCTAGTTCAATTGTTGCTAACTATAAATCATTGTACAAAGATTTTTTCTTTTCCTCTCTTCTTCCCTAAAAATTTTCTATAGGCTTCGACTATAATAACAAAAATATTTTTTTCTCGTCTTGTCCATAATCGCTTATGTTTTTTTATTTTTGTATCTTTGAACGTATTAAGATTGAATGATATTCATTTTCTTCTCTTCCTTTCCATTTTAGGATGAGTTCTACAAAAGTCAAATTTAAGTTACCTAAATCAAACAACAACTCTCTTCAAGATATTGACAAACTTATAGAAGGTAAAATAGAACAAGAGACAAATGGTTACCATAACAACGATTCAAGACAAGTGAAACCTTATACTCTGCACATAAATCCGGGATTAGGCAGTCATCTTTCCGAAAAGTCATGGACAACTCTTACGCAGGCTAAATTAGTTTACGATGGACTTTTAGCCGATCGCTGCTATCGGCTTGATCAAAAACTGCTTGGGAAAAAAGCCTATTTCGACGAAAAAATCAACAAATTACTAAAAAAAGATTCACAGAAGAATGAGGTGAGCGCTATGGAAACTGCGGTCAAAGGTCAATATCAATTGCATCTTTTACAAGAGACGATTATCAAGGAATTAACAGATATGATGAAAGATTATCAGAATAAACTGGATTTATTGACAGTTAGCCTTTTACAAACAGAAAAACATCGAAAAGACTCAAAAGAATAAACTTGAGAGAAATCCTTTGCCTCCCCTACTCTTCCCACTATATATACTGTATACATCCCTTCACCTTACCCCCGTTACAAACACTTAAAAGTTACAACTAAAAAAATAACACTTGTATTTACTCTAAATTGAATTTTTACGATTCGCATTTAAGTGAGAAATTTTCGGAACGAACTTTATTAGAAAACTCGTTTCTATCGCATTGTATGATTTTTGTTCTATTTCATTTGTTGTTATTTAAGAAGAGGAAGAAAAGAAGAGAGGAGAGAAGAGAAGAAAACAAAAACAGGAAAAACAACCGAGTTACTACAGCTATTCTTATTAATAAATTAACGCCATAAAACACTGTTTCTAATAGAGATTTTGGTGGAAGCAGTGGCGGTGGCGGCGGTGGTAGTAGTAGTAGCAGTAGTTTTAATTTTCAATAGTCTTATAGTCTTTTAATCCTTTAATCCATGAGTCAATCCTTGGTGTAATTTAGTACAATTATTATCTCGGTTTTCGTTCTCTAATTTAATGTATGCAATTGTTCTCTGGACAATAAACGAAAAATTTTTCTTTCTATAATGAAATATACATAAAAACAAACAAAACAGACAAACATACTCATATTCATTCAATTAAATTGTAAATTGTCTCCATCTTTTATACTTTAAATTGTTTATTGTAGGCTAGTTTTCTTTCAATTATTACCCTCAATGGACTGGGGAGGATAAGCTGTATGCGTATTACGTAATAGGTTTTACAGGATTTCATAGGTTAAGAGATTTTCTAATTACATTAATTACGTAATACGTATCGGTTTTTCTTAGAGATTAGTAAAGTGGTATATATAATCCGACTGAAGTGGAAATATGTAACGAAAGTAGCAGTTATTTAACTTTACGACTGGAGAGAACTTGACACGTTTTGTAGCAGTTTTTTTTATTGTTGCTTAAACTTTTGTTCATAACGTCCTATTCGTCATTCTTCTGCTGTCATAAGTAGCTAAAATGCGCTTTTCTCCTATCAGTTGTTGGGAAGCGTTAGCCGTGAAGAAATTTTCCTCAATACTGCGTGCCATTTAACGCAGCATGAGTTACATTTTCTTTTCCCTCAACTAGCTTTTTCCTATGTAAATATTCGCCAGTCGTCCCTTTCTCCCACCCCCATTTACTTTTAAGAAATAAATAATACGCGGTTGCTCCTTCCTCTACCTTCTCCCCTCTCCCCCCTTCAACCTTTAGCCCTTCGCAACCTTCTCTAACTATGTCATTTCACATCCTTCATTCGCTTTTCACTCATTCACTTACTCTCTCTCTCTCTCTTGTCTCTTGTTCTCCTTACCCTCTTCTCGTGGTACTTAAGTCGTTTGCAATGTTAATTATTCCTCGCTTTTAATCTCTCGCTTTTACGTGTCCTGCACGAAGATAAAAATCAAAATGATTACTTGAGCAGATGGTTGTAAAACTGTTAAATCCGTTATTTTCTTCGCTTCGTATTAATCACTGACTACAAACGAAGAATAGTAATTAGTAGGTAATTACAAACTTGGGCAAATCACGTCTTATCGGCGAATCTCTTCGTAGGAATTCAATAGGTTTTTTGTTGTTCCATTCAAAGAGTATAAGAGTTTAATGTATAGTATTTGTTATATATGTAGTTATTTGCTAAATATTAAATTGTTAGGTGGACATGAATACTATGTTTTCTTAGTATAAAATTTCAATCGAGTAAACTGTGTTCTTAATGGAAGACAAACTAGTTGTTGCAAACTATTAAAAGCGACATCTGTAGTCACCTTAGAGAATCGGAATAAAGGGGTGATAAACAAAGGCGGGGGCCGTCTTTGGCGGTTCAACGTTTGTTTAACGGCAAGAGTGACGGCGATAAAACGCCAAGGGAACAAAGACGTTTATTGTTTGAGGATATATTGCTTACTTATTGCTTTTCATTCGAAAAGATTAAATATAATGAAAGATGATACGACAGGAGATTAAACCTTCAGAATGTTTTTTAAATCCTTTATTAATTTATAGTAATCCAATCGGAAATTCAAATAATGAAAATGAAAGGAAAACAGTGGTAAAAAATTTAAAGGCAAACTATACAAAGTTTGGCACGAAAAAGGGTTATAAGCACTTTATTTCTGTTTTTACAGCTTTATAAAAAAGTTTTTATTCGTTTCGTTCAGGTTCATTAAGAACTGAATAATTTAGTAATAGTACAAAGCTGTCCGTTATCGATGATGTAGAGTTTTTGATGGGTTACTATAGAATTTCATCATCCTCTCTTCAAATAAACATTCCCTAATCTATCCGGTAACGGCAATTGATATTATTGAGGTAAACATCCAAAATCAATTTTCAAATTCCTTACAGGCTTCGGGTCGGTTGCCAGAAAGGCAACCTTTCTCCCTCAATAACCTGTCTACTACATCACTTTAACGCTCCAAGCGTTTTTTTCTCTTAATACTTGTTCGGTTGCGCCATCTATCGGACATTAAAAAAAATAAAATTTGATAAACACGGAAGCATTTCTCAATGGGTTTTATTAGTTTTTTTCCCCTCAAATTATTCGTAAAAAAATTAATAAAGGACGAATTTTATTAGTTAATCTTCCAGTGATAGTATAAAAAGCCTTATCATTAGACTATCCATGATATTTAATCTTCAGTATACAAATCGCCTTAGAAGAAATAATTTCCCCTTTATACAGTGACTTTTCCCTCTGCCACTCTCCCCCTACCCGGCCCCCTTTCTCTTTCTCTTTAATTTCTTTCATAATTTTTCTTAGTATTTTCAAATAAAAAAGAAGACAACAGGTTAGCTTCCTATTATGAAAAAAAATAATTCATGCCAATTCTGTTTGTTATAACTTAATGGATTGTGATATGCTTTTTCGTGATTCTCTTAACCCTTACTATTTAGAGCATTTAATAAAATATTCCATAATTTTTAGTCTTTGGGCTTAGCGTAAACACTTGAACAAGATATGGGTTAGACCTATTCAAAAGATATTGCCTCCATCAATTTAATAATGTAGCTTATCAACCAATAGCTCAAGGCTTTTCCTAATTATTTCTTAGTATTTCCTTTTAAACGAGACTTCCTTGACCTCTGATGAACCCTGTCAATAATTAGTTATTTCCGATAAGGAAGAGAACTCTCCAATGCTCTCTTCAAAGATATATTCTGTATTGTGTCGAAAAAAACAATATACAAAGAAGATATACAATCGAAAGTGAATAAGATTATTCACAGTAGAAAGAGGAAGTATTCAAGAAAAGGATAATTGAATAAACAAACAAAACGTATAAAAGTTGAATCGAAAAGTGGATGAGAGAAAAGTAGAACTAGGGAAGATAAAAAGGAAACAAAAAAGCCCAAATTGACTCTACCCACTAGAATTCCCAATGAACGAAGCATTAAAATAGAGTAAATTTAAAAAAAAAAACAGTTACAAATGATATTTTCTTTTGAATGTACAGCAAGTTTTGTTGATGGAAATTGTTTCTAAGAATATTACAATATGAAAAATGACTTTTACATTAAGTATTTTCGTGTTTAAAGAGTAAATTTCCTTGATATCGTGTCTCTCTCAAAAAAATCATGACTTAGCTACTGAAACGATTTAAGCGTATGACAATTTGCAAAAGCACAAAATTAATTTCTTTAATAGTACCGCTTTTAGCATTTGAAATATTAAATACTCTCTATTTGTGTTTTATGTTTAAAGAATACCCTATTAAGTTTACTTGAAACCATTGATACGAGTGTACAGTATATCTTCTAATCGAGTAGTGAAACCCTTCGTGTTTCTTTTTTCCCTACTATTTACTCCAATAGGACTTAAATAACTTTGCCTAACAAGTTTTGTACGTTATTTATCAATTGAAGAGTAGGCTGTTGAAAATGGTAAGCTGGAGGAGAAACTATTCCACGGTTGTTCTTTTCCCGATAGATGGCATTGTTTTAGTTTAATATATACGATTTGGAAATCAGCGTGAGAAGCACTTAAACGGCTTAGGCGGTTTTTGTCAATTTTCAACTTGATAAACGCATATTCGTTGTAGTAGATTGAAAATTGAAAATTTCACAAATAAAAGTAGTGGAGAGATAGGAAAAAGCTCGGCTCTCTTTTCTACAATAACATATTGTTTAATATCATTTAAAGGGAGGGTGAAGGGAATGATTTTCCCCCTCCTCCTCCCATTCTGCAGTTTTCATAATTAACTTATTTTCTTGGACTAAATTTTCATTTATAAAAGTGATTATTATAGCTTTTATTATTAAGATTTTTAAACTCGTCATTGCCTAATGTATATATACATTGCACATCATCGATCAATAAAAAATAGTACGACATATTGAATTAGATATTGTGAATACTGTACAACGCTTTGTTGTAATAAAAAAAAGGATGGGGGATGTGAATGAAATATACGTAAGGGGAACAGAATGGGTTACAAGAAAGAGAGAGAGAGAGAGATGGAAATGTTTCAAGTCTATTCCCTCTGTTAGATTAAGCATAGTGTTAAACTATAATTATGTTGGTGATTGGTGTTGTACTATGATAGAACGAATAAAAAGAGCTTTTCCGTTACCCTTATATATATGGGAGACAGTGAAGGATTGTTAAGAAAAAAAAAGATAACAGAGAAGTCAGAGGAAATAGAGAAAAGGAAAAGAGGAAGTAAAAGTTATTTAGTTTCAAATATGACAATTTATGAAAATATCTTTTATTAATAAAACAATTCATTTTGATCATTGCCTTTTAAACTTGTAATATGGAAAATTATTTGAGCGTAAGATGAAACATTTGATTTTTTTAGTAATCCTAATAAGCTTAAGGCTATTTTTAGTAGCTATTCTCTTTTTTTTATTATCTAATCTAGTTAATCCAATTATAGAATGCTGCATAATTTTACATATAATAACATACAATACTTTATATCTTTTAAAGCGTATAGGTTTCTGATAATATTTGCCATAAAACTAATCTCTATTGATGAACTAATCAGATGTTGTTTGCATGAGAGTACCAGAACTATTCTACAGTCAAAATAGTTACTGTGTTAAGTAGGTCCGCGAATTAGATCCCGTATTGGATGGTCAATTTTTGCACAGTGTTTCTAGGATGTAGAAATTCAAAAAATATAAAATTCGCTTAAGGAATCTATATTACGTAGTAAAATATGATATATATATATATATATATATATATATATGTATAGACAGAGAGAGAGAGAGAGAGAGAAAAGCGTAGTCTACTCCTTAATCTAAATAAAAGCGATATACAATCTATTATACATAAATGTCTCATTGATAAAAAGATAATATTTACGCGCTAATTTGCCTGGCAATTAGAATGATTTGCATTCAAAAAGTTCTTAGAAAATAAAGTGATTAGCTGGTGACAGGGAGGTGAAGAGATACAGAGAGAGAGAGAGAAAGAGAGAGGAGAATCATAGACACGCAGTCAAACTGACATGTAGAGAAACGAAGGGAGTGAATTATGTTTATTATTCAATTGTTGTAATTTCTTTGCTACGATAAACATATTCCCATTTCCATTCTTTACCCTTAAAACATAGGATTTAACAAATTTTCGTTAGACTTCCAATAGTAATAAAAGATTGATAAAAGACGCTAGAGTTATTTATGCTGAGGAGGGGGCTGAAGAAGACTTTTTAATGGATTTTATAGAAATATATATGTATATATATATATATCTATATATATATAGGATGATGGGAGGAGAGGGGATCGTAAAAAAATTATAATTCGTAATCGTTTTTGATGTAGTTAAACAATAGTGTAACTTTAGCAAATAGCGTCGAAACGCTTGTTCGATATGAAATGCGTATAAAAACACGGTATGTCAGCAATTGGGATTGATTGAGTGCTAGAGATCGACGACGGCCAGTTATAACTAAAGCATTTACTTATTTTTTAGCTATTTTTTGTTTTTGGGTAGCCGTCAAAAGTTTCTGTTGGAAACTAATCGAATCTGTAAAAAACAAAAAAGACGACAAGTTTCTTAATAATCATTTCTTTCTTAAACAAATAGGGAGAGTCTGTAATTATAAAGTTTATTGAATATTGACAAACCAGAAGGTATTATATAAAAAGAATAAATATTTAAAGAGGTTAGAGAGAGAGTCATTTTTTGACGGGTGGATGATTAATGAAAATACGTTATAGACTAATATCTACAATTTTCAATTCTCTCCTGATCTTTCAATTATTTAAATTGTATAAAAATAGATGAAAAGCTATAGAATCGTGTTTAAGATATTTTTAACTATTAATTAATATTCTTTACTATCTTTCTTTTTGTTGAAAAAGAAAGAAAATAAACCATGAAGTCCGAGGGAAAGAGAAATATACTTTTTAATTGAGACATTCTTTCTTTTGTTTAATTAACAAAACTTTTTTCAATTTGTCTTTCGTGGTTTTTTAACAATTAGAATATATATGTTTAGAGAAGGAATGAGGAAATTCAATTGAAAATAATATGAATGTACTCTGCTGTAGTTAAGAAATACGAAAACTTTTCCGACTTCTAACTATCGGAATACGAAACTTGTTAAGAAACCTAAAATACCATAAATAACACCATTTCATTCCTATAATATTCGTCCCGAGTATCAGGAAAGAAAAGAATCGTTTTACTTCAATTACATAAAAAAAGAAATGTCATGAAAAGTGATTTCTAATAGTTAAAAATGATTAGGGTTAGCAAATTTGTCCTTCGAAAATCTCTGCAAAGGGAAAAGAGATCTCTAGATGGTAAAGGTCCATCTACAAATATCAAACTACAATTATCATATGTGAAACAATTATTTTTACTTAAATACTAATTCTATATTGTTTCACATATGTTGATTATTTAAATAATTAATTTAAACGGAAATAATTTCTTTATACACCTATTCCACCCGTTTATTTTTAGTTAGACCAAATATTATTCTATTTTTAATTGTAAGTACGAAACAACACTAGTTCCCTTTATATTTGTCAATGTTTTTTTTTGTTGGTTGATATGTATGTATGGAAAATTATGACATTCCAGTTCCTTCTACTTCTTTTCTAAAAAAGAGTGGAGATATTGAAAAATATTTATATATTATTATATACAGTATATATATGTACAGTATACAACTAGTATACAGCGTTTGACCAAGTGCTTCTTGACAAATTCTAGACCATTCCCTTAGTATTGATTTACTATAGATGAATATAATTTACTTTGTTTATAGGTCCGAATGAAAAGGCCTATTGGTTCTATAAAATAAATGCAAATTGAATTTATAGTTTCTCTTCTTTTTCCTATTCAATTCTCAACTAATGTTTTCTTTTCATTTAAAAAACACTTTTCCATAAACTTACTATGCTTTTAGTTCAATGAATTAATAGTAAAATATTGAAGAGATTATTATCATTACAATATATTTATGTAGTTTATTTAAATCACTTAAAAAAAGGGATACAAATTCCTCTATCTAGTCCTTAAATCAACAATAATAATTCTGTTATTAATAGTACCCAAAACATTAAGGAATTACTTCCTTTTTTTTGCTATTAACAACTTTTTTTTAAAAAAAAAAAAAAAGACAAAGATTTTTTCTCCCTTTGTAGTCGCATTTTTATTTTTCAGGTATGCTAATTGTTTAAAAAATCTGTATGTTTCTTTAATTATCCCTTTTAGAAAGAGATTTGTTTTTTATAATTTTCTTTGTATGTTTAGATTTGATGTCATCGGGAACAGCAGTATGGAAAGGTGCGAGAAAGAGAAAAGTACTGTATATAAAAATAGAAACAGAGAGAGAGAGAGAGAGAGAGAGAGAGAGAGAGAAAGGGGGAGGATAAATACATATGATTTTTCTATAAAGTTAGCTATAGTATACTTTTAAAAAAAAACTGCACGTTAAGCGTTTCGTAAGTCCTCACTAGCGCCGCCTGATATACATATATTCCCGTCGCATTATCTACTTCAGTTCAACACCCCAGCTGGTCCGTAAATTGTGCGGAAAAATGAAAAACATTGCAATTGTAGCACTCTGTTTGGTTTTCGTTTTAAATAACTTTACCTATGGTGCAGTTTTGAACAGAGAAGATTTGAATGAAATGGAACGAGATTTTCAAGTAAGAAATTATAAAATTCATCTGGAATTGTGAAAAATAAATGAAGCAACCGTAAAAGTTTTGTTTCATCTTTTTTTCGCAATTAAACTAATAGTTAAATCTAATTTAAATCCTACTTTAATAGTTTTATCAAGGATTTTAGATATTCTTTTAACATTAGGCTTATAGTAACTTATGATAGGGATTGATAATTTCCGTCTAAGCAGTACAATTCTTTTTCACTATTCCCAATCTTAAAATATAAAGGAGACGTCTCTGCGAAGAATGGAGACGGTGAGCCAGGGCTTAAAACATCCTATTTAAGCTTAAAAACTGGCACATTTACAAACCGTTCCAAGCAAAGTATTAATAAGAGATTAAGTTTGACAAGCGCCAAATACATACTTTTCTTACTCAACAAAGAAATAAAAAGTATGAAATTCTCTAAAGAGTCCGTTTCTGAAACCGGAAGTTGTGTTATAAACAATTGAGCGGGTTTGCATAATAAATAGAATGAATTGACAAAATTTGTCATCAACTTTTATGCATCAATTTGTAACTAGAATGTCTTTTTTTTATCTATTTGTTATGTTATGCAAATACCATTTACACTCTTTTATTTATCAATAAACAAGTATAAAAAAAACAACTATCTGATCAGCCAATGAAAAGGGAAATAAACAATAAGTAGATACTTTATACAATTATATAACATTTAAAAATAGTAGAAACTTAATAACTGTTCTAATAACGTTTTGTTTTTCTTCCATATTCTTTATGGAAATCTTTAGAGTGAAGATTTTCGGCGACTTTTCAAATTTCTTCTGAGGAATAAATCGAGAGAGAATAAAGAAATGATTGATTTAAAGAAGAAAAATAATGCTAAACAGTGTTTCTTTCACGCCATCAATTGCTGGTAGATGGTATAACTGTTTTGAGCTAGCTTAATGTTTTAAATAAAGGCAGATGATGATTGTTCAATGACTTCAAATAATGATTTCCTTCGTTTATGAAGAAAATTTTGCAATCAGAAATGTTGTATACATATTAGTATACAGAAAAAAATCTGTATATACTGTATATATATATATATATATATATATATATATATATATATATATATATATATAAAGCATATATCTAATAATTTATCCATGTAAACAGAAATTTAGTGAAATCATTCTCTGTCTCGAAATTTTCTGGAAATTTTATTTTCATGTTTCAATTAGTAAAAAATTAATTTATTAAAACAATGCAATTCACTCAGATTTCAATTCATAAAACTGAGAAATACTTTTCTTAATTGGCTAAATAAAAACCTATTAGAATTATGTAAAATAATATTCATGATCATTTGCAGCTGATCACAATAACTAAAAACTTAGGTATTTTTTTTTATATGAAAAAGTACGGTGTTTTCTTTTAATATACTGTACATCAAACTTTTCCCGATTTTTCCCTTATGTGAAAGAGAGAATACTACTTTAAATGCTAGAACTAAGAGCCCCCCTTCGCCTCTAAGTTAATCCGCCACGTTTTCCCCGACCTTGTAGGTAGGAGGGTCCACGACCTTGCCATTTAGAGGTCTTATATATAGTTGCTCCTCCTCCTCCTCCTACTGGACTTTACCTTTCGACGCTAAGGATAACAAAGCATTATAGCGGCTAGGTAAAAAGTAGATAAAACCTGATGTTAATTTCTATTGACGTTAAAACACAGCTAAAGATTGAATAAGATCAAAGGTCGCTAATTAAAAAAAATGAAAAAATAAAGTTTACGAAAAAACTTTCTTTCTAAAAAAAATTCCATTAATGTCAACGAAATTTGGCAAACAAACTAATTAGCACACTTTTTTTATATTATAAATATAAATCTCTATACACACTTTTTGTCTATCTTCTTTAAAGAGAAATTCGAATACAATTCAACTTTTTACAAACAATGATCGAGTACTACTTATTCTATTCATATATACTTATAATAAAATTTTAATCGACCGTCGCGGCTTTACTTCATCTCCGTGACAAAGCTGAAAATATTGCATGACCTATTTCTTTTAGACCTAGTTTAAATTACTGTCGTCTGTATTGCGTAAAGTAATATTTACGTACAACTAACGAATAAGTTGGCACTTTCAAAAGCTTTACTGGAATTAATCCACAAACTTCTACCTTTTTGGAGATTATCATTAAATGTCGAAAACTTGTCGCACACCAAATCCCCCTTTCCCTTTTTTTTTCTTCATTTTTCTCTTACTTAAGCGTAAAATATCTTTCTCTTATAGAAAAGAAACAAAAAAACAAAAAACAAAAAGAAAACCTTCAACAAGTACGCCATCTACATTCTTTGTACGTAATTCGAAAGTATATACTGGTAGTTTTCCTTCTAGTTTTTGGATTATACAATCCGTTGATGAAGGTTACAATAAGGGGTTGTTTTGGTTGACGTTAATTCAATACTTAAAAAGGCCGACTAGATGACAAACCTAATTGAACAAGTATAATGGTATCATTGAATTCATGAAAATGCTTTTTCAAATATTATTATCGTTGGTGTTTGATTATGATTTTGGAGCTTACCTAGATTGGAGAAAATAGCATTTAACAGTTCAGAAAATGGCGAAAAAACTGTCGCATATTTTACAGGCCTAATGTCTGTTGTGTGCCGGGGTTAGAAATAGGAGATTATCATTAAACATTTCCAAATTGAAATAGAAGTAAACTATTGAAAAACAACTGGAGAAAGTATAGAAATTTTGAATACCTAGAATTCTGTTTAAACAATCCTTACCAATATTTATATTCCCTGTAAAAAAACTGGAACAATAGGGTTTTATATATTTCAAAAGTGTAGCAATTATATCTCGCACTTTATTCTATTGTTAGGAGAAACATTTCTATATTTGGAAGACTTTACCCATTCAGTTATCTTTTTTTTGCTGAACGAAATGAAAGAAAATTCAATATATTACGTCATTTTACGTGTAAATATGATAAGACGAAAGTAATTTAATCATATACTTACTTACTGGAGGATATACTATAGTAATATTCGTTATCTATACCTATCTTAGAGATTATCTCAATGCTAATTTTAGATAACTCTCTACTAAGCTTTGTTCAATACAAATTTTTGAAACTTTGACCTTTTAGCTCTCTCATTTTGTTTTACAACGTTATTTACTCGGTTCTTATACTGTTTTTAAGAGGAAACAAAGAACTCAGTTCAGCCATTTTTGTTTTTACCTCTCTAACATTCTACGATCGTCCAAGTATCTTATCCTCGTTGTTTACACAGAAGATATCGTTGAGCTCTCTTCTAAAATAAGCCGAGGAAAATGATTTCTTCTTACGCCAAGATTATAACAATCATCCTTCTTATAGTAGAAACTGAAAGTTTATTCTTCGGAGGAGATACTAAAACCACAAAAAGACCGTATTATCAGCCACTTCTGTCCAGAGAATGTCCCTTATGGAGAAACACTTGTAACGCTTACAGAAATAGATGCAAATGTCCAAGAGCCGGCTGTGAGAAGTTCCCAATTGAAATCATAAAAAACAAGGGAAATATTACTAATATTGATCTTACACTGAATAGGATATCAATGATACCAAGTTTGGCTGCTTTTCCAAAGTTGCAAATCTTACGGTTGAACGATAATGTAATATCGAAAATTGTATCTGGAGCTTTCAATGAAAATAAAAACCTGCGCGAACTCTATTTGAAAAATAACAAATTGGAAGAATTAAATCGTAAAAATTTTGCTTTCTTTTACAATTAAACATGAATTTTAATAATCAAATTGATTATTCATTTTTTAGCCAAACTATTTAGATATATTAGCGATCTAAAAATCCTCAATCTTGAAGGCAACAAATTGAAAAGTTTGAAGAAAGAAAACTTTCATTTTGCATATATATCAAGATTAGAAGAACTATATCTTGCAGATAATGATATTACTGATATAGGAGAGGATGCGTTCACCGATCTTCCTCATCTAAGGTAGGAAAGAAAATTGATATTTGCCATATTAATTACCCTGCTAACAACTACAGAGAACTAGATTTATCCGGAAATGCATTGCAAACAATAAATAAAGATTATTTTATTGGTTTGTCAAACTTGAAATATCTATATCTAAGAAATTGCAGTATACAACATTTAAATAACAAACCATTCGAAAGTAAAAAATTCAACTTGATTCATCTATTTCTTAAGTTAAAAGGATAATAAAAAACTTTCAGATTTGTATAATTTGAAAAAACTGGTGTTAAGCGAGAATAACGTACAACGAATTAGGCCAAACAGCTTTCATGGCTTAGATGATCTACAAATTCTTGTATTCAATAAAAATCCAATTCAGATACTTCAGGAAGGTGTCTTTGGTCGATTAAGATCTCTTCTTACACTTTTCCTAGAAGATCTTGATATCCAGGAAATTTCGGAAAGATTCCTAAAAGGACCAACTGAAAAGGTTTTATTTTTATGATTTCTTTGTTTTATATCTCCATTTCATATACTTTTTCCCGTATAGTCGTTACAGGCGCTATCCCTCAATTACAATCAAGATTTAAAGATCATCAAGAATTTTACTCTATCTCATTTGGATAATGTTGAAATTACAATTTCTCGAACTTTCTTCCTCTCTAAAATTGAAAGTGGCGCATTTGGTCTAAAGCAAGATTTCAGTCAAAGTAATATAACAAAATTGAGCCTAAATGATAACTCTCTATCAATTATTTCGGTTTGAACAATTTATTTAATCATTATCTTTTGTTGAAGAGAAATTTTTATCTTCCTATCTTTCACTTAGGAAAATCTAGTGGATTGGCAAACCTTACGTCGTTTAGATTTAAGTAATAATCCATGGAATTGCGATTGCAGGTTGAAATTTTTAAGGGATGTCGTAATGGAACGATCTGAAATACATTCTGTAATGTAAGTTTTTAAGCCTATGTCTGTTTAAAAGATGCTTTTGAAATAAACGAATTTCATGTGAGTTTTTTTGTAAACAAGATGCGATATTCCACTTCAATCAAGAGGATTGTCTATGGACGAAATGGATTCAAGCGAATTTACCTGCTCTCATCATACAATGAGGAAGAGAATGAAAGGAATTCTAATTATTAGCGTTACAGTCGGATTCATATTCTTTTCGATATGCCTATTCTGGAGGAAGAGAGAAACGCTTCTTGGATGTTGTTTCGGGAGGAAGAAGCAAGGTTATACTAGAGTAACATTAAATGGAATATCTAAGAAAGAGGAGCTAGTCGAACCGGTAAACGTTTAAAATGGTAATCATAATAAAAATAAATTTAATATAACAAGTAATAACTCTGTTAGAATTATTGAATGAAAGGGTTTTTCTGTGATTAATGAAATGCTTATTTACTTATTTACTACTTTTCTTACAGAAAGAAAGGTAGGAATAGATGTCAATCTCATATTTAATAAAATTCTTTAATGAAAAATCTATCTTGTAGACTTTATCATTTAGTTTAGAGATTTTAATACAATCTAGTAAATATACTTGTACGTTGAAATGAATAGTAAGTTGTTAAATAGGGAATTGGAAGAGATGACTTGGGAATTTTTTTCTATCTTATATAGAACTTGTAAAAGTTTTATAAAACAATTCTTTACCAATCTGACAGATCTGGTCCGTTATTAGATTACTTTGGTTCTGTCAATGAGAATAGTCCTTAGATTTTCCATTAGCTTTTCTTTTTTTTAAAAAAAAAACACTTTTCTTTCTTTTTTTTTTTTAACCAAAAACCTTTCTTTAGGGGAAGAAATCGCTTGATTCACTTTATTTAGCTAAAAGGATGCCGTCTATTATTAAGATAAAAAGTCAATTTTAATTGACGAATTGAAGAAGATATTTCTCAAATTAATAAAATATTATCTACTATAATCTTGTAAAATAAGACATAAAAGGAGCGTTAGAACGCTTACAATTGATACAGTATGGTAAAAAAAAGAAAAAGAAAATATAACACTATCGGAAGAAGACAGACGTCAGCAGCAAATACGACTAGTCACTTTTGTCAAGCTTTATTTCCAAAAAGCGTCACATATCAGAATTTCCGCTTAAGATTTCACGTTTTTACTTTATTCTTTTATTTTTTTTAAATACATCTAAATCGGTCTTTTATTTCGGTTCTAATCCTTTAGAGTATTTTCCTCCGTTACTATGACGATGTATCCGGCTTTTGAATTTATTTTGAATTGATAAATTTTTCTTCTCTATAATCATTTTTAATAAAGATTTTGTATAGTAAATTTTTTTCTTTTATTTGTATTATTTTTTTTTTTAAGAAAAAAAAATAAAGCAATTTAGAAATTCAATGAGCGTTGTAAGTTTTTCTAGTATTACCTTTAAAATAAAGGTATTTATTCCCACGCTATTATTCTTTTACGAAGAGAATTATAGGTATATTGTATTTGTACATGCGTACGAGTATTATTGTCTGTTTTCAATAATAGGACTAACGTAATTAGTTAGAAAGGTTTAAGTAAGAAAGCTGAGCAAAATTTCTTTATAAGTAAAAATCTTGAATATATCTTTTAAGATATAAATTCTTGAAAGATGATTGTTTTATCCCTGGAAAGAGTTAACTCTCTTCTTCGATTATCAGATAGAGTTTGTTTTTTTTTATCACATATGGACTTTTTCTTCACTCTATTACCGTTCTCTTACTCTTTAATGCATTAAATTTTGTATAGGGGAAGAGAAAAGAGAGAGAAAGAGGTAAGAGAGATATTTGTAAATCCAGTAAAAAAAAACTCATACAGTAAGTAGGCTTAATTAGTGCTTTCTTGCTTATTTCTTGTTTAATCCTATACAGGGCTGTCATCTAATTGAAATAGTAATTTCTTTAAAGATTTAGCTTCAATCTCGAATTGATCCAGTTTTTGTAAGATATTTGTCAAAGATTTATTAGTCTTTGAATTTTTATGGAATAGTAAATTCTTGAAGAACATGTCGTTGAAACGTTTCATATTAGTTTTTGCATTACTTCCAATACATCTGCTCCCAAGGCAATTAATATTATAGTCACATTCTCCATCGTCGTTACAAGCCGGTTCATCAACCGTAAAATCATCTAAATCTGTTAATTTGATATGACTATCCTTAAGCAAAAAATGAGAATCTTTAAAATCGCTTATCCTAAGAGATCCCATAGCTGAGTTTTGTAAATAATCAAGAAAATCCGCAAGACTATATGCGGTTGTTAACCTTAATTTCCATGGCCAATTTCGGATTGTTGATATATAGAAGCGAAGGGCATACTCGTAAACAGCAACCACTCCATGTTCGCTAAGTGACGTTGCTTCGGTTTCTTCACCTTTAACGCAGTATCCCACAAGTTTTAATAAATTCTTATGCGATAGTTGCTGGAGTAGTAATATTTCTTTCATTAATTTCATATTAGGAAAGGAGAAGCATCTATGTCTTTCCGAATGGCTTGCTGCGCCATTAGGTGAATTGAGAGCCGCCTTCTTGACACAAGTTTTAACATCTTTAACATTTCTTGTAACCATTTTAACGGCAATTTTCTCTTCAAGATACGAACCTAGGAAGACTTGTTTCGTTACGCCATGACCAATTTTCCTCTCAATTCTAATTTTTGGAATATTGGAGCAATTAAATTTATATCGACTAATCGTTGGAAATGATTCTATATCATTAGCATGCTTTAATATAGATTGTTTTTTCTCAATTTTTGGCGTATAGTCTTCAACACTATCGTAAAGTCCATCTACTTTCGAGCAATCGTCGTTATATGACGCAAAATTGATGACTATGTGCCCCAAAAGAAGAGTAAAAAGGATTAAAAAAGACGCCATTTTCCAATTATATTGTGATTTCATGTTGCTGGAAATACTGCAATAAGCAATAATTACTGCCTAATTGATAATTAATATGGCTATATTATTAGAAAAGTGTACCGAAACCGCTAGTCGTTAATTACTAAAGGGTAGACTAGAAGAATGCTCAAATCTTTCTCTATCAATCACTTCTTACATCTTTTTTCTCGCCGAGTTATTAAAAAAATATCTTAATAAATTTTTCAGCGTCTAATGGGATTGCCGGAAGAGCGTAACGCTTTACAACCAATGCAGACGGCGCTCGAACATTAGCCCCGCAATTTAAAAAAATCTAGTTGGCTATTCTATCGTTGGCCGTGAAAGAATAAATAATCATTCCGCTTTTTAAGTAATATAAATAATATTTGGGTGAACTTGAACGTTCTTGCAAAAAAAAAAAAAGAAAAAGAGAGCAAGAACAAGATTAGAGGTCAACTAGAAGCGTTTGTCTGAATAGCAAATCAGGGAAAGGGGATAACAATAGGTCAAGATAAAAAAAATGTCGGAATAAACATTAAGAATTTAAGCTGGTTAAGCATGGTAACCAAATTTGGGTATAAAAAAAAGCTGTTATAGGACGATTTGAAAGCATTACAAGGGATTAATAGGATAAAGTAAAGTTAAAAAAAATTGGCAAACACCTAATACTTTATAAATATTGGTAGATAGTGTATATAGATATACATGTATATACTGTATAATATGTATTTAGGAGCTTTATTCTGTACAATATATGGATTTTATAGGGTATAAAATAACATGTGATACGTGTGTATCGACATATATACATTATGTATTATACTGTATATATACTTATTTAAATCTATTGAAAATATATATATATATATACATACAAACAAAGCAGGTGTCTAAGAGAAGTAAGCAATTCAACAAGTATTAGTTGGACTAATAAAGCAGCTGCGTGATAGGCTAAGAAGCTATGGAATGAGTCAAATTAGAACAATCAATGACGATTGACTTTCAGAGATCGTATTATACTGTTGAACTGTTCCAAAAAGGATAGGATAAATATCGTATACTGGTTTTGTATATAATTTGCTTCTACCTTTTCGTTAGCTAATCTTCGCTTTATTTACATACTTAAGAAAGCTTTTCTGCTGATGTTTATGATAGATGTTAAGTAAGCTGTAAGAACTTAAATATAAAACAAAGAGTAAAAAATGGGAGAGAGGGGGTAGACATTACAGAAAGAATCGTGGAAAATACTTCAAGCGGAAGATACTTACGTTCAAATATAAAAATTATGTGAGTTGTTGTGTAAAAGTTGATTGGGAGAAAATCAAAGTTAACTTGCTTCGAGCTAAACTGAAAGCGAAATGAGAAAAGAGAGAGAGAGAGAGAGAGAGAGAGAGAGAAAGCAACTTGATGCGCTTCTCGTAGCTGACAGCCAATGACCGAGCTTGAGCGCATTAACAGGAAATGTAGTCATGTTTTATTCATGCTTAAATTCCTTTAACAAAATCTCATTTTAAACGCTTTGTTAAATTTCGTAGGCAAAACAGTTAGCATATACTTTTTACTTCCGTAATTCTGTCGACTTCTAACTACGCTTGGGGATGGAATTTATGCAAGACTAAACAACAACAAGAGAAACAGAGAAATAACGAGAGACTTACATCTATTTAAATATTTAATAAATACAATAAAATGAAAATTATAAACTTTTACAATCTTTCATAAGCCTATACTATAAATATTTAATTCATAACCATAATTTTCGTTCAAGTTTCTCTTTGTCAAAGTGTAATTTAAATGGTAAAACGCTGCTGATTCTATTTTATCATTACCGATTGAAGAGGAAGAAGAAGAAGAAGAAGAGGAAAACGTTGATTTCTTTGTAAATCTATTCTCGTTTGTAGGGTAAATATACTTTAGAAATTAATTATTTAAAATGTAATATTTACAATATAAAAGAATAGAAGTAATAGAAACCTTCAGTTTCAAGCTAATAGTATATTTATAATATACAAAAAACGTCAGAGTATATTAATAGCTATGTATCATTTTCAATGCTAACATCTTTAAGAAGCGAAAGTTATAATACTTTGAATCAATCCGATACGATTGGAAATCTAAAACTATATCATACTGAAGTTAGCATGTATTTCTTATATTCTAACAGAAATGTAAAACTAACTAACTATTCATACGTACTTTAATATACATTTACCTTAAAAATAACCAATTAATTAAACGAAAATATATCAATTTATCAAATTGATTGATATACAATATACTGTATATTGAAGTTGTTTTTTTTTTTTAAAAAAAAATTAACATAATTATTCTATTTATCGATTTAATTACGTTGTAAATTTCTTTTTCTCTTCAAACTAATCAACCAATTGAAAACCGAAAAAAGAAACATAGTTTTCCTCTTCTCTTTCCACCCCCTCCCCGCCCCCTCTCCCTATCCACATCCACTTTTATTCTTTAACTTTTAAGTGAGTACAATAGCATTTCAATCGAATTAGCCAAAAAAAAACAACAAAATATAGTATAAAACAAAATAAACAATACTTTATCTAATTGTTCGCTCTCTTAACTATTCCCAAGCCGAAAAAGTTAGCCTATAAAGTAATAGGCTTACAGTGAAAAAAATATATCTATATACTATTTCATGAACGAGGTATTTGCATCATGTTATAAAGAAGGTTATAGTCGTCCGAAAAAAAAGAGCTTTTAGTTTTTTATGCTATGCTATAGTGTTATGTTAATGAGTAATGCAGAGATCTAACAGCAATATAATAGACTGAAAGACAAGTGGTATTTTTTAAGTAAAGTTAATCATTTTAAATAATTTTAACTCTTTTATTCTATGGGGGAGAATATTTGCTGTTTCTCTCTCTCTCCATATATATATATATATATATATGTACAGTGTAAAAATTTATTTTCTATAGTACGACTATATCTCGAAGAATAGATAAAGGATTTAAAAAGCACTTAAGAAGGAAAAAGTCATAAGTATTTTTCCATCATCCGAATGCTTTAATTACTATTTCTTTTTTTCCTTTGGGATTTTTATTAATAATTTAGGTAGAAGCTATTGTTTTCTTTTTTTTTTACTACTCTATCAAGTACGATATACCTTCTTAGACCATATTCGGTTGGTTATTATAAAATATTCAAAATTTTTAATATTTCATAGTAAATTATCGTTTTCTTTTTGGGATGCTCAAAATTACTTTCTTAATAGCAGCAATTTGTTATATGTATATATATATATATATATAATTTATAAAGAGCGAGAGAGAGAGAGAGAGGATACGAAGAAAAATACCAAGTATCATATTTTTTCAGTTCTTCTTAGTTTCTTCCTCAAAGAAGAGAGCTTACTAACTGTTCATCATTAAATACGGAAGTATCTCAAAAGCCAGAATAAAAAAAAAGGGAAAAAAAAAGTTAATATTTTAAGTATTTTCTTTTTTATTACAAATTACATATCATTCATGAAATGCTCATTTGTTTATTAGGTTTTTATTATCCCTGTTTATTGTGTGTTAACGACTAAATTATTAATTATTTTATTTAATTTTCTTCTCATATGCCTATTAAATGTGAGAGAAAATTACATCTTTGATACACATATTGTTAACTTTACGACATTTGCTACATGTTTTAATCATCAATTTAAATATCATGAGGTAGGAATAGGACAATAAATGTAATTGTAATGATATATACGCTACTGAGTTAGAGCGACAGAAAGTTACTTTCTATGATATATACTGTCTATACCGTATATATATATATATACTGTATATACGGTATATATCTTTCTCTCTCCCTCCCTCTCTGATATACTGTATAGAAAATCAACATTATATACATGATTTACTAACAAATCTGGATAGATGTATAGATATAACTTCATTTCCGTCACCATCTTATGCATTTGTATACTTATGTAAATAAATGTAAACAACATAATAGTACATCACGTAGTACCCATAGCACCTGCTATCTTAGACTGATGACATACGTGATAGTCAACGCGACATAGTGTTAAATCAACATTTTATCATTGCAAATATTGCAAACTATTAATTAATAATAAAGCATTTAACAGCATTATAGTTAACTCAAATAGTATTGTACTTTCAAATAATAAAAGAAAATATTTATCTTCCTACCTCTCTTTCGCTTAGTTTATACCTTCTGTCTCTTGCTATCTCTGCCTCTCTGCCTCTCTCTCTCTCTCTCTCTCTCTCTTTCATTCACTCACCCATACTCTTTCAATAATATAGAATAGATTTTTTATTGATTCTCTTACATTATTTGAAAATATGCAAATAAGGTTTCATTTTAATAGAAACTCTTCAAACAAATAAGAACTGAAGGACAAGACAAGAGATTCAATGTAAAGTTGTATAGATGAAAAACAAGAGAAACAAGGAGAAATTGATGATTTAATCGTATGTTATATATCGAGTTTTTCTATGCGTATAGTTAATTAAATATAGGCCTTTTTTGTAAATGTAAATTGTCCTCGATTTTTGGAAATAACGTAAGAGTAATAAAAGTAATAGTATAATAAAAGCTAATTGTTATAAGGACAAGAGGAAAATATAGTCTCTAATGATGCAATAAAGGAAATGAGAACATATAATAAAGCAAAGTGACGTTCCACCGTCTCCAGCGTGCGTACAATGAACAAACTAATCTAGTTTGCCAGCATCAAATTATTATAAAGTTGACATATCTGCTTACGACCGGGTGCTAAAATTTTTTATGGACTTAATATTTCTACAGTATTCGCATACCTATGTCAAATCAAGCAAAAACTTTTACA
This sequence comes from Dimorphilus gyrociliatus, assembly GCA_904063045.1. Classification (NCBI taxonomy): domain Eukaryota; kingdom Metazoa; phylum Annelida; class Polychaeta; family Dinophilidae; genus Dimorphilus; species Dimorphilus gyrociliatus. The sequence continues at coordinate 927,017 of CAJFCJ010000005.1, forward strand.
GCTCTCATGAATAATAATGAGATATAAAATTGTCATAGGCAAAGAACTATTTCGGAAAAACTGCAACTGACTGCAAAAAAAAAAAAAAAAGAAAAACTGTTATTTCTTAGAAATAGCTTTTTCGTCTTTAAGAGTTTATTTAGTTGATTGAATTAAAAATCATCCGTCATTAGATTTAACTATTTTTTCTCTTAATTAATTACCTCACTGTAAATTTACTTGCTTTATTATTCTTTATACATTTTGTAACATCATCTATCTTTATCTAAACAAAGGTGGCAAAGATTTGATAAAGAATGAATCAAGTTTTTCCCGGTCTAGTTCTATAATTTCTTTTACTGCTTTTATGATATAATACAAATAATTCCAGTTTCTATTCAAAGTGAATAAATCTTTTTCTGTATAGTTTAATCTCTTTGTGAGCGTCTTTTTTCTCCCCGCAAGATGGAGAAAGAAGATAATGAATAGAATAGGAAGAGAGAAAGAGCTTAAGCCTAGAAGTAAAATTTATGATAAATATCTAAATATTTGTTCTGCGAAATATACAGTAAATGTACCGTACTTAGACACTTATACCAGTTTTGGGTATATATTCAACGTGGGTGTAGAGGCCTCGTTACTTAAGAAAATATCAGAAAGGGTTCATTTGTGAGTTAATTTACTATTTCACGAAGAAGGAAAGGGAATAAATTGAATTGTAGACAAAAATCCGGTTTTTATTATACCAGTAAGGAAATAATGAAGTTAACAGAAACGTGCCTCGCGATACTATTTCCACATATAATAAAAAGATTGTTATTTATTTTCATCCATTTTCTATGACTTCTTCCAGTTCTTATCTATGATTTTCTAAGCTCTCGTTCTTTAAATTGATATATCCTGAAACTGAGAGTCATATTAAAAGGAATCACTTTTCCTCTTTGATAACAGCTCCCGTTTATTCGTTGGAATTCTATACTTAATTAGAATTATCGTCTAAAAAACTCTCTTCTATCTATACTTTATATCTTCCTTATTCCCTATCAGTTTGTCCCAAGCTACCTAAAGTACTTTAAATTCACCCATCGCCTCCATAGCAATCTTTTATATATCGCACATACTGGGAGAATAAATTCCTTGTCAAACTGAGGCGTTAAACGTAGTACGATTGTGAAAGGAAATGCGCTTTTTCGTCATATTACTCTGATAAACTGTAGATGGCGTATTATTGCTGTTTATTATGGATTTCAGAACGGTATGACATTTACAAATATTGTATATGGTATACAGTATAGATGGAACTCATTGCTATAATTCAGAAAATAGCTGGAATAGTTAAAATTAAAGCATTATGCCTTTTCATCAAACAAAGCTTATTAATAAATGCTGTAGAAAATTTAAAGGTTCAATCTGGCCCATTTAGTCATTGTAGATAAGATATTTGCAATTCTTGTATTTTTACCTATTTCTTATCATTTATTGCTTAATAAATAATTTTTTGGAGAGAGTACACATTCCTTTCGATTTTATTTCTATTTTTCAGCTAAAAAGTGATTAAAATGCTTATGTTTGGAAAACAAATTTGAATGGAAAATTCCGTCTCCTTGCCCTTGTTCCCTAAAATTGAATTGATTTCCAATGTAAAGTTATAATTTTAAAGAACCCTTTGAATTTTTTGTTTTTAAACTAGAAAAAAGTCCCTTAGTCAGCTAAAAAAAAAGAAGAAGGAGAATATTATTCGATTTAAATGTCGTTTCTTTTTGTTTGCAATAAAAGAATGAAGAAAAATGTGAAAGAAACGATTCGTAATACTTTTATAATTAGTTGAATAAAAAAAAGTGTGGAAAGAAAGATATGATAGAAGTTCTACATGACAGATTTTAAATATCTACTGTGTATGTTTATTAGTATGCTGAAGCCCACTTACATTGCGTATATACTTTACATTAATAACTTTTCTTATTAGTCAAAGGTTAGTCATTTTGTTGAATTGAATTTGTAAAGGTACCGCCTAAGGTTAGAGGTTAGGTCGGAAAACACGGTTTTGACTAGACAGCGCCTCTCGTCCGACAGGAGAATTAGATATTTTTTGTTTTTGGGACGAGAAGGAAAATATTGAATGAATGGATCATCTAAAGCTGAGAAATTAGTTTTAACTGCTTTAATCTATATTTCTCAAAAAAAAAACAAATATTTCTCAGTGAATCACTTTCTTTGTCTTAATTTCCTGTTTTTCTTTATTTCCTGTCAATAATCTATTGAAGTGATGTTTCTTTTTCAATCGTTAACGACTATCAGCGAAGGTGAAGGCAAAACTTCTTTTATATATTATGTTGGTGTCAGTAATTAAAACCTACCGGACAAGAAAGCTAAGGTCGATTTCTGAGAAAAGGTAGAGTAAGAGAGAGAATGAAGATAAAGAGTGAAAACTAAGAATAAGTTTTTCTGCTTCGTCCACAAAAAAAATATGACCTTGTAGTTTTTCGTCTTTCTTTCTAAAGGTGATTAGAGAATGAAGTGAAGTTAAAGTTTAATTCTAAATAAACGTTACTATAAACTATCTACTTAAAATCTGGCATGGTACTCTAATGAAATTCTCTATATTTAGTCGAGAAGAACAAGGACTCATTTTATACCAATCTTTCATTATCTATAGAAAATGTCAAAGGGTAACCGTTGTTCGTGAATATTATGAATAATACATTAGATTAAAAGAAATATAGAATAATTATATGTAGGCTATTTTAATATCTTAATGGTTTGATAGACTAATTTCTTATCACTTTGAAAAAATTTGAGGAAGTTATTAGTAATGTTATTTATTGAATTCGAATCATGAATGCAATAGCGATATACAAGTTTTAATTAAAAATAAGAATTATTAGTATTATTCCTATTTTCTTTGCCAAATTAAAAATCAATGTTAACTACCTGCTAACTTTACTTTGTTTAAAATTCTACAAGTGACACTCCACTTAGACCCAGAAGCAGAATGAAATTCGTTACGCACAAACCAAAGCTTGCATGAAGATTTTTTCCAGAAAGCTGTCCAGCATAAATAGCAAAAGCTATCATTGTGCATATGGCTAGTAGGTAAAAAGGGTTTGTAAAGTATTAAGGCGATTAATGGAAATGCAAAGAAATTGTGATGATTTCAGCACTTCTCTTTTTGATTACCTGCTACGCCATAGGAAATGGCAAGGCCTATCTTCTTTCTTTGCTCTGATTGACTCGACAAAAGAGTTAAAAATGCGATGATCAGACCCAAAACTGCTATCAAGACTATCAGACCAATAAACATAAAGGCTATAACTGCTCTAATTGCGTCTATAGACAAGATATAAGACAAAGAAAATTGTCAAATAGAAACTTATTATAAAATTATTGAAAGAAAAAACTAACCTTTCTTGTATTCAACATCCCCACACACAGAGACTGAGCTTACGGTAGTACAAACTCTAAAGAGACCACTATATAAATATGGGGTCTTGGTCCAGTATGGTAAAGCCAAAGACAAAATATGCAAAAGAATTACAAGTGAGGTAGAGCCTAAGAGAACAACTTGTTTCAAAGGTACTTTCTGCATTATTGAGAATTGATCTAAATAGAATTTCGCAGTGTTAAATAAGTGTTTCTATTGTAGAGGAGAGAACTATTTTAATTCAATATCCTTTTCTCCTCTAGCGTAACCTTTCCTATCAGCAGAATCGCATAAAGTGAGCAATATATTTGTAAACTATTCGTATGAAATTGGAGTCATCATTTAGAGATAGCGATAAACGATATCAGTTTTTGTTATTCACTGTAGACTATTCTGTCAACCAGAAAAAAATCGTTAGTGGCCTTATTATATATTAGATAAGTAATAAGGGATATTTTGTATTACGACTGTAATATATATTTATAAAATAAGAAAGAAACAAGAAATAAGCACTCTATTATATTATTGGTATGTAAAAAGAAACGCAAAGATACGTAAACCTCAATATTAACCTTTGCCTGATTCAGAAGATATAATAAATTTAATCAAAAAGGATAGGTCTATATTAAATTATTAATAAACTTATGTAATATATATATATATATATATATATACTGTATATATACAGAATATATTTAAATCATTAATGAAAAGTTTGATATATGATAGAGGGAAGATTAACATTATTTAAATCCAAATTGATAAATACTATTTGCTGTATATACAATATATAAATGTATATATCTATATATCTGAATAGGTATAGTTATACACAACAGATGACGCTATAAAAGTATAAAACAAACAGTACATACAGTGTATATTACTATACTTATTAAATAATAGATATTTTTTTTTATATGCTAAATAGCATTGATTATATAGAGATAGAAGATGCTATTACTTGTCATGCAATTAACTTTAATGTGAAATTTATAATTAAAGCTTAAAGAGGAATTAATTTTATTTCAGTAAAGACATTAAATTCAATTCTATAATGTATATTAACTTTATATTCTCATGTTTAGAATTAATTAGCTCCCTCTATAAAGAAAACATCTCTTTTTGAAGAGGTTTTCGTCTACTTTAATATATGGTTTATTTCCAAAATATAAATAAATATGAACATTTAACACTAAACAATAAAATAATGACTGGTAAGCAAATATAGAAAATGGCACTTGTAATGTTGTGATAACTACAGAAGAAGTTACTCAATAGTTTGAACAATAGTTTTATTACCAATACAACAAAAAATGTATTAATTACTTCGATTTCGTTTCAAAAGTATATATTGATTTCTCTCTCTCTCTCTTTTCTTGGAAACAACTTCGTATATTTAAATAATGGTCAAATCTAATTTGAAGTATAGCTATTCTCATTATTAATTATTTAGTATTCTAAGGAAGAAAACAGAATTTGATAAGACTCTTTAAAGATTAATAAGAGTAAAACGAATGAGAGAGAAAGGAAAAAAGAAAGAATTACAAGAAACTTAGGACTAGCGGAAATCCTTGAGCAAGAAAAAAAATAGTATAAGAGTATGGCTGGCTGTGGTTGTTCACTTAGTAAATGCTCCACAAGTATAAACTTTCATCAAATAATATCAAAATATGGCAATAGATTCCTATAAAAATATTTTTCCTGTTATAATCTAAAGAGTATGGCATTAAATAGATTATTGAATATAATATGTTAAGAGACGCTTTCCTGTGTCACGATACATTTTACCTATGCAATGTAAACATAAAAATAGAAAGAAAAAAATGTGTCTTTTTCAATAAAAATAAAAAATATCTATTGACAATCTACGGAATTGACCATAAAGCCGTTTTAACTAACATCTGACATACATACATTATATACTGTGTAGTCGTGTATTAAACTTTTACCTTTGTTATATGATTAAACAAAGGCTTATATAGAGTTTGTTATTTTAAATCAATTATATATACTCCTTGAAGAGATGTAATATATGAATATACATATATATATATATGAATATACATATATATATATATATATATATATTGTACGAGAATATGCAAATTATATCTGAAAAACTCTTCAATAGACATTATTTCAATCAGTAAATTAATAAGAGAATGGTATTGTATGAAAATTAAGTCATTTACAAATGAATCTTTAATAAAGGGATTCTCATCTTTTCTCGTTATTTCACTTCTCTCTTCTATTACCAATCTATGTTATCATACTAATCAAAACGATAATAAAGATATCTTGTATAATTAACCTTACTTTATTCTTTTCCCATACCCGACCAATTGTATAAGATTTTTATGAAAAGAACATTTATCTCTAGTGTAGTCGGACATTTTTCTTTAGTACGTAGAAAGAAGAATAAGATATCATCGGGATGGGAAACGTTTTAATGCTTTTGTCCAATATATATATATATATAATTATTAAATAAGAAAGGAAGAGAGAGAGAAAATCTTGTGTTTCTTTTTCAACATAACCCTTCTAAATGTATTCTTTTCAATCATTCTCCTGATAAATTTCTATCATAGTTGACCTCCTCAGAAGTCAATATCCTCATTACAAAGCGTCTAGTTTGCTTATATCTGTGTATTTTACCTAATTTTGTTTGTTAAACCTGCAGAATAACGAGGGGAGAAATTTTATAAGCGAAAGTTTTAAGTCACGAGTTCATTGGTGGACAGATAAAAATAATGTGAAAGAAAAGAAAGAAGAGTCTTTTAAAAAACTAAGGCCTTGTAAGATGTAATGAGCGGATAAATCCAAACAAAGATGTCCTTAAAACATTAAAACATTGACCTTAAAATATATATTAATATAGAGATTTAATAAGAATTTTTCATCATAACCTTAGGATTTTCAATGATTTTTAATCAAACATGATAAAGAAGATGTAACGCTGCTTAATGAAACAATTAAATTGATGTATCGTTCGTAAGGTGGAGTAGTTTATTTAAGGAAATTGCAAAAAAAAGGATAACATGCTTCTCTCTCTCTCTCTCTGTCGTTCTCTTCCTCATATTCTACTTTTTCTTCCCTTCCATTCGTTCATTCATTCATCTATAATATCTTTTCTAGTTGTTTTTCTTATAATCATTCTGTGCAGGTTATTTAACAATTCTAACCATGAATCAATGCACGAAATACTTATTCAGAAACTATGCTTTCTCCTTTTTTCTAATGCGTGTTAGGTATCTCAAATTTCTATTGCTAAATAAGAGAATATGTATATTCTTAAACAGAAAATATTCCTAACAAATATATGAGAAAGTGTACAATTTCCAACAAGTTTTCATCAACTTTCTACTCGAATTTTCTTCCTAAACGTTCCTTAGCTTTTCCCTTTTGCTTTCTTCCCGCATCATTATTATTTTACTCTTAAAGGAATGTATACAAGATGTTTGTTTATATATATTTTATATTATTGTTTCATCTTATTCTCTCCAATTACCAAATCGGTTTACTGTCTATTGATTTTGCAGTATTTTTAAGTCTTGATGAAAAGATATAACCCTATGAAAGAATGATCGAATAAATGAAATAGAACAAGAGTTTATAATCTTTTATCGATATAATTTCAATGGGAAAGCAATTAAGAAGGGTATAGAAGTATCGGGGGAAAAAAGGGAGGTGGTGGGGGGGGGGAGCTAGAAGAGAAGGTAAAGAATAGAAAAAGACAGTTTAAAAAGAAAGTTTATATTAATTCGGTTCTTGGATGAATAGATGTTTGGATATTTGCGCAGGTTCTCTTGTTGATAAACAAAAAAAGTAGTAGACGCAGCTTTTGAAAACTAACAAAATAAAGAGGAAAAGAAAAAACACCAAGTATAGATCACGTAATATTTTCTTAGATATGTGATTGATCATTTGCGGTTTATAAGCCTAATTTATCATTACTTAAGATATTGGTTTGGATAGTAACTGTTCCTGTCCTTTTAAGAGTAATAGAGCAACAATTAATCGACAAACCACCAAAGAACACACAATTAACTAGAGACTTGAGTTAATTGGCTATGATATAATATTTCAAATACAAGTAGATGGCGCATTGTATATTGATCAGACTACTACTGCTGTGCACGTTCAAAATTATGAATATTAATGAACTCTCAATTAAAATTTCTAAAGCATTTGTTTCCTACTCTGTTGAGTGCACACACGCGAGAACCTCACACTACCAGCGCCATCTAGTTAAAATTGACCGGCCGTAGGCTTTCAAACGCTTCGTGCACTGATCTAGACAATGGCGAACTGGCAGGAAACGGATGATGCTTTAACTTTAGCTAGTACAAGTAAGATGCATATTCTTTTTTTTTTAATTTTACACTAAAATAACTATTCATTTGTATACTATAAAAGAAAAATAATAATTAAACTAAGCAAATCCTACCTGTTATGTATATGCACACATTGATATCGATCCGTTCTGCAAATTTTTTCTGCATCGAATTCTCTTTTTAGTTTCTCTCTCTCTCTCTCTCTCTCTCTCTTTCTTTCTTCAATCACCAAACCCTGCTTAAGTCATCTCTTCCTCTTCCCATTCTTCTTTATATTCATTTTTCACATCTTTTACGCCAGCAGTTATCGTTTTCCTTTGCGTCCGCTCCATATTTTTCTCTCTTCTTATTTCTCACCTTTTTCTTTCTCTTTGTACTTAGGATATTTATTTCCTTCATTCCGTCTCATTCTCTAGCCGTATCTGTCTCCAGCTTCTTTACGTTATCAATTATTCAGTACGTACCTTTTCCCATTGCACCTGACCGCTTTGCAAAATTTTTCCAGATTACTCCATAATCAGTAACCAACTATGTGTTTGGAAAACGAACAAAATGGTTTCCCTATTTTCCTTTCCTTTTACATTGTTTTGTGTTTGTAGGCCGATTGATGAGTTGCTTTCTCAACCTTTTTTTTATTACCTTCTTCCTTTTTTGCAATAAGTTACTTAGCGGCTGCTAAGACGAAAAGAGCAGTTCTTCTAGCAATTGCTTTAACATAATTTTTCGTTTGCTTTTATTATGACCCGAGCAATATTAAATCTTTCCTTTATTCTTCACTTATCTATTCTACTATCTGACTAGATGTGGAAACATGAACATCTTTTTAATTTAAAGCAGTTAAAAGACTTTTAGTTGAGAAATATATATCTTATATAACGTTTGATTGGTTCAGCTGCCCTCATTTTTTTTAAAGAATTCTGCGTGAGATAATAGCTATTCATAAGATATTGTTACTGATTATATTATTGAATGTTTCCATTATTGAAATAAGAGATAGAAGTCGATTAATGTAATTTAAAAAAAATGGACACCATTTCTGTATTCGTTCGAAAAAGTCTTTACTCTTGCCTGTTAGCTTGTAAATATATATATATATATATATATATATGTGTGTAAACTTGTTTATTCTACACCTACAAAGGTGTATAGTATGTACATGTCAGTCTCTATTACCTATTCTCTTTTACTATCAACAGTTTGTAGCGAATACCTTTTCCATTCAATAAATCCCACATACGGTAGTATTATCTACAAACTTAGATATATTATATAATATATCCTACCTACTATTTGAACCCAAAGCAATTCGTCGTTAATAGTTTACGTAGCTAATAGTGAATTATTCAAATATTTTATAGACTATTACAAAAAACATTTTTTGTTTTATTCTTATTTATAATTTATTACAAAGTGAAAATGATCTTTGTCAAAATTTAGATTATGAGTAGATTATCAATCGTTTTTCAGTTAATTATTACATAGAAAAATTTCGTTATACACTCTATATATAAATGAATAGATGAAAGAATATCCTATACATTTAAATATAGTATATAAGCATCTACAAAATCCCAACTTTATATTTAAGGATTTAATAGTTTTTAATAATAGATAATTTAATTACCTAAAAACCTTCATATATGGTTTAAGTTGACTATTAAACTCTATATTATATAAAAATAGAGAGTTTTTGATTTCTAATAAACATTACGTCTAGTCTAGAATATATCAATTTTTTATATAAAAACTAATTCGTTTTATAGTTGTTTATTAGATAAAAAAAATTTGAATTTCTCTTTTTTATTAAATACTAAACTATATATTTAGATGAAAATACAAGAAGTATATTTATATAATAATAATAAAAATCTATTCATAGACATTTAATGTGAGACGAGTAACGACAAAAAAAATAAGTAATAAAAAAGGACACTGGTATTATTTTAATATTTGTACAACAACGGCTATTAAGTAGAATATATACGCAATATATTACTTTATATATATATATATATATATATATACTGTATATACTATATGTGTATGTATGTATACTCTATCGATGTCGACTAATTTATTAATACGCACAGTTTACCTATGTAATCTTTAAAAACAAAATTAAAAAAATAGACTTAGTCTTATGTTTAAGATCAAATAGGCATTTTTTTCTTTCATATACTGTATGGCTATATAGCTACTGATTATCATTAGTCGTTTTCTTCAATATTGTCCCATAATAAAGATTGACTCTTATTCCTAAGGTTATTGTTATTATTTTAAGATACTTAATCTGAATATCTAAATAAATATCTGCTCTTGAGAGTTTCAAGTAAATTCATATAAACAAAGAGAGAGAGAGAGAGAGAGAGAGAAGAAAACGCAAGAAAAAATGATTTGCAATAGTTTACAGTGAATAGAGACGTTTCTTTATAATTGAAAAAAAAATACGGTTTATTACGATATTAAATGGTGTGAAAAGTAAAAAAATGATATCTTAGCCAAGTTCTAAAGATATCAATCGTAAATTTTTAATTAATAATCATAGATAGTGTTCTTTAGGGATAAACTCGTTAACTTTCTTACCTGTACCTTAATCTTTTGATTTACGAATATTTGAGTGTGTTTTTAATGTTTAGCGGTAATAGAATAAAGGTACTCTTTGCGCACTTGGTTTGAAAGGAATACATTCGTAAGGTAATAAATCATGGAAGGGTCTGAGTGAAAAGGGGAAATTTGATAATAAGCTAGCTTTTAATAATTCTGGGTCCTATCATATATATTAATAAAAAGGAAAGGGACTGAATTACAATATAATTCCTTCTTAGGGAAGTTGTTTATATTTGAGACTCGAACTAATGAAGTCGAAAGGCATTTCCTTACGTGCTACTACTTTCTATTACTCCTTCCTAAGACATCTCTGTCGCTTCCTCGCCCTATTACGTATATAAAAAACGTTATATTCTATAAAAGTTATTTATTAAAATAATACATTGAATTAATTGCTCAAAGTATCCATGACTTTATTATAGTCTTTACTATTTGTAGACTAAACTAATTTGATGGAAATATATTAGTCTTTATCACCGGTAAAGCCAATTTCTCTCTTATTTCATTTTATACTAAACTATGAATAAAACTAACTATAATTTATTTCCCCCTTCTCTCTCTCTCTCTCTCTCTCTCACAGACAAATAAAAAGCAAACTTTCTTCTTTATGCTCTTTAAATTAATTAAACTTACAAAGTTTCTATTTAAATAAATTTATTTATTTAAGCATTTTATACCCAAAAAAACTGCAAAATACTTAACAAAACCAAGATAAGTAATTGGTAAAATGATTTGGAAAGAAGTTAATAACAAAGTAGAATAATTTCACATATAAAATTCTATTTGATACACTCTTTATTCCGTTAATCAGTGTATTTCATTTTGTCTTTGATGAGACTTTTAAATTCAAGAGATATCCTGCAATAAGTCTCTTTGGAGTTTATATTCTCTCTCTCTCTCTCTCTCTTTCTACCTTCATATTCGCTGTTTGTTTTAGCAAAATAAAAAATAAATAACTGCAACACTATTTATTGATTATATATTATATTGGAATTATCAGTTTATCGATCATTTGGAACCATCTAAAATATTACTTTATTCTTTATCATAACGATTATCTTTTCACTGATATTTTGTCTTCCTATTCAGCTTGTAGCTATTAGTTAATTCTTTTGTCCGATTATGTTTTTCAGTGCTATGTTGCTAATGTATTGGAAAGTTGAGAGTATTTTCTAAGAACGTTAAGTATGAACCGTAGGAGAAAACTTTCCAGATGTCACGTGTTTATAGATGAGAGACCGCACTATATGTTTTTATAGCGCATAGTTGGCTTCACAACTGTGCGCAAAATACGCTACTTAAGAGAAAAGACGAGAGAAGCAAACAAGTTTAACAGCGTTGTATAATAAAGAAAAATGGAATGCTGACACCAGCAGTGAGAAAAGTAGGAGACACACAGAGAGAGAGAGAGAGAGAGAGAGAGAGAGAGAGAGAGAAAGAGAGAAACTCCGATTGTATAAATACAGTATATATATTTATATATATATATATATATATATATATATAATAAGAAAATTTAATGAGGATTTTCTATTCCTGTACGAAAACATTAGTTACAGTTAAATTTCAAGAAAAATAATAAGACAACTGCTATTTGATATTTACAGTTATACATTTTTTATTCATTCGCCCTTTAAAGTCCTGCAAAATAATGTAATATTCATCTCAAAAACCTCCATATACGACTTATACGACTCGTTACTTGTCGGATTAATTTCGCCCCTTTTTCCATTAAAAAAAAAAAGACACATTACATTATTTTTTAGCCTATCAGTTTACTTTTATGAAACTATCTAATGATTTTATAGTGTGTCGTAAATTGCATTTAACAGATGTTTAAAAAGAATTATGAATTATTGTAAAGTAATACATTTGATATAAATGCGATCTGCATAAGGTTTACAAATAACTATAAGGAGTATTTTTTCATTCTAAGTGCTGCGTATTACACAGTGAGATATCTACCTAGCTGTGGTCTTGGGTTAAATTAAAAAAGGCGTATACCCGGGGGGGAAAATAACGTAAATTATGCTAAATGGCATTCTCCTTTCTATCCTTCTGTCATATCTTGCCTTCTTGCGGCCCCTCTTCCTCCGCTTTACCCTACTCTCGCTCCTCCAGTGTCTTGTCTCTCTCTCTCTCTCTCTATCTATCTATCTATCTCCACCCTGTCTTCCTCTTCTCTTCTCTTCTCCATCATACGGTGTCATAATTGTATCCATTTGCTAATGGTTATGAGTTATTATGTAGAAAGAATGTGATTAAAATTGTAAAGTAAACAAGGAAGCATTAAAAGAAAAGTGTTGTTTTAACCTCAATTTACGAAAAGAACAACCCCATATATCGGACGGCTATACGCTTAATATTACTGTCAACATTTGTTATATGGTGTTTCGTTTTGATTGTTAATCTATACGGCAAATATGATTAAATATCTCAATAATTTCTCTTTCACTTTCATTAATATTTCTTTGCTTTTTGGTTCTAACATCTTAAACTTCATTATTTAATCGAATTAAAATTATTGATCTGTATCAAAGAAAGTATTTGTTTACGTTATTAGAGTAATCATCTCTTCTGTTGAAAATTGAAATAGTAATAATAAGCAGCTCCGATAAAGGAAGGCTTGTAGGGGATATTATGCAAATAAACAGTACTTTTTCCTTAGCCCGCAAACAAAGCGAGACCTCCTCCAGATTCGAAGTAAGAGCACGCTATTACGACTAAAGAACAAGGTTATACGGGAATCAAACTAACCTATTAATAAATATGAAAAAATTGTATATTATTCTCTCTCTCTCTCTCTCTCTCTCTCTCTATCATAAAAATTATGTTAATAAACAACTATAGGGGGCAAAATATACGATTTATTATAAATCAACTTATAAACGATATTATATAAGAATAGTTGAGAGATAGTTGATAAGTGGATTTAGAAGAAGGAAGCGTGAGAGCAGAAGGAAAGAGACGTTGATTAAGTTCCTGGTAATTTTTTTCTCAACAAAAATTAGTAAATGCCAATATGACCTGCAAATATGTCAAAATTATCTTGACATTAAAGAGAAAATAAGTGAGAATGGCATAAATAAAAACCATACGATGTTTAGTTGATTATTTTTGGCCCTGCTAAGGCGAATAAACAGCGTTTCAAAGTTTTCATAAAACATTTAGAAGAGAAAAGGATAAAGATAAGCGAAACTTGCACGTCTTATGAATATATTTTTAGCTGTAAGGTCAAGTGGAAAGTTTCTTGGCTCTTCTTATTTCACAAATATTCTATCTACAAATTGAAATGTACAAGCTTTTCCGTTTACATCGTGATTACGCTTAAAAAAGCTAAATAAGGTCACGTGATAAAGCCATGAGTCACTTCTTAAACAACCAATCTCATCTCTTTTATTAGCTATACTTACCTTTGTTTCTTTGAATTTTCTGAGGCAAAAACAAATATATACGAAGCATTTAAGCATATATTTTATTGTTGGGGAAAATAGAGTATAACAAGAAAATGAATAGATAAAGATTAGGGGATAAGAAGAAAAAGAAGAGATATTTTCATTTATGGTAAAATTTCTATAAGAATAATAGCACTTTTATTGATATATGTATAATAAGGTCTGTTTTTTTGTCACAAAGGATATTTAAATAGGCAATAATTTTCACCTCGCTTTACTCTTTTCATCTAATTAGCAAAGAGAAAACGAAATGGTGAAAAAAATATGTACCAGGTTATAATTATAGAAAATATTAGTATGAATTCACGTAAGAAAGATGCTAAGAGATAATGAAATCAGATTTAAATTAAGAGCGAAGAAGATTCTTTTTCCAGTGCAAGATGTGAATGAACTATGAAATGAAATAAAGAAAAAAAAACTAGCTGACAATAATATACATTTTTAATAGGCTGCACTTACAAGCGTGTCATATAAATGTAAGATAAATAACCGTATTCGGACTATTTTTCCTGATATGCGTATATGTTTATATATATATATATATATGCGTGTGTGTATCTACATATCTAGTCTATTCCCAGATGCTTTATAAATGAGATGCAGAATCAATACATTTTTGAAATCGTTATTATCATATTCTGTTGTTGTTTTTTAACAAACTAAAAATTTTGTTGGAAAATGATTGTCCAAAATAAATATTTATCTAGTAAAAAATTGCATTTAGACTTGCAAAAATCTCAAAGATTTGATGGAAAATATTCATAGGATTGATACTATTTCTCTTCCCCCATCTCACCCTCTCTCTCTCTCTCTCTCTCTCTCTCTCTGTCTTCCTTCCTTAAATATTTTTAAAACACATACGTAGGCTTAAATAATACAGCGAAAACCTTTTCTTTTAATTTACATGTATGCGTTTAAAGTAAACATATAAAAACTTATTATTGTTTTAGTATTCGTGTATATAATTTTCAAATTTTTACTTTTCTTTCAACTTAAAACAGCCGCCTCGTTTGCCGAAAATGTTTCACGAGTGTATTCACAATTTGCCAGCCAACTGCAAAGTGTTGTTGATGGTTTCATGAAAAAAAATGCCCGATTTCAACGTAATGGTGCAAGGTAAGTAATCAACCGTATTAAAAGATTAAAAAAGACAAACCGCTAAAAACAATCTATCTATTTAGTAAAAAGTTATTTATTTAGAGAGAAAGAAAACACGATTGTCTCTTTTTTATTGTTTAGTTTTATTGAAAAACAAAAAGAAACATCGTAAAAATGAAAAATCACACGGTTAATGAACTAAAACTGTTTACAAAAGTGCTAAGTGGTTTGCGAATTCTTTCATTTATGTCCCATGAGGTAGTATTTTCATTTGACTTGATACCTCATTATATATACTGTAAATATACAGTATATTTTATATGATTCTCCCATATAAACCTTATATTAATTTTCACCAAGGACAATTTTCTTGGTTTTTCAATATTTTAAGAGAAGCTTTTTAAAATAGAATTTTCATTATTCAGAAGAAGGATCATGTGATTAAGAGATGAAATCATTAAATTTGTAGAAGTCAAATAAAATTGAATTGACATTAACTAACCTCATAAGCCTCGTAAGGATATAATGTAACTGCTTACAACCTAGGAGAAGGAATTTAGATATAATATCAAACTACTTATGAAATACTGCCTTGCCTTAAAAGCTTTAAGTACTTACTCTTCGTATTTTTACGAAGAAGGTGGAGTGAACGCGTACAATTATCTATTAGAGGCTCAGATGTCAAAATTTCTCGGATTATCTTTTAAGGATTTTTCAATGTTTTCATCAGTATTCGTTATCACACTATTTGGCTAGATTAAAGGAAGTGGAACGAAATATCGTGACTCCTTTTAAGACCATTAAGTTTCTCTTTTGCTTCCGTCTCCAATTCAAAATATTGCTACATGTGCGAGAAGAGAAAACTGACGAATAGAGTGATTTCACAGTTGAAGAAATAAAGAGAACTGTATAAAAGTCGAGTATATAGACTGTCTTCCTTCATTTTTCACTTTGAAACGTTTTTAATAGTACAACTGTAGGATTGTTGCCCTCGTATGCCTGTAGGAAGTACCTTAATTAGAATGTAAGAATCCTTAAAAGAACAGCTATTTTCTAGTTTACAAGTTTTTCTTTCAGTAGAATTACAACTTTCGTAATGTTGGTATTCTACACAAGTACTTTTCTAATACTTGGACTGAAGGAAAATTGAAATTTACCAACAGAAACTCGAGTAAATAAATGTGTAGATATACGTAATATAATATTTTAGCTGTGAACTTTTCCCTAATGGGATTAAATCACTCATATTATCATAATGAATAAGCCTAATTAATTACATTAAGTAGTAAAGTGTCAAAGAGTATAAATTGTAAAAAATTTCCTAATCAAAGGGGAAAAAATGGGTTAAAAAATAAAGACTGAGACAAATTTTTCAATAAACAACAAAAGAAAAAATAAAATATAATAGTTTTAATTTATTTTTGTTTTTTTAATAAAACAAAACAAATCGAAAGGAAAAAAATTTACATAATCCATTATTAACTGTCAATTTAGTAGTAAAAAAAAAAGATCCAACTGAGAGTTGATTATATATTTATGAAAAATGGGGAAAAGGTGGTTATTTCATTTCCTAAAGGTGTTATTTTGTTTTTCATAATAACTCTAGAGACAGATATAAAGTAGAAATAGTCTATAAATATATACTGTATATATATATATAGTTAGAAGGAAAGAATACAAAAAGAAGTATAGGTGTTATATACATAGAGTACATGTGCCGTACAGTGCATAAAGTGCATATTCTGTAAATAAACATAAAAATTCTATAATTCCATAATGCCATTGTAGTATGTTTCTTATTTCTCTCACTCACTCACACTCACACACACACACGCACACTCTCTCTCTCTCTCTTCTCTATATACATTCTATATAGTTGCAATCTTAAATACTAAACATTTACACTGCTTTTAAACAAATGTACAATATGAATTGTATATAAATATATATTATCCATTTTCTATAATATAGTAAGAAGGATTTTTATTGAAAGAGAAATTGAAAACAACAGAGTTGTTATGCAATAACCAGTGTAAATAATTCTTGATGAATAATTTATGATAATAATAGGACTATATAATAATTTTAGTTTAACTATTCATTAGAAATACTGAACAAAGAACATGTCGACAAAATCAATAAAAGGAGTAAATATTTAAAAATACAATAGCATTATTATACTTTAAAAACACTTAGTTTTGTCCTAAAATAAAAATGTAATAAATTAAAGAAATAAAACGGAAGTTAGTAATTAAATTATAGCTTTTTTTAATGATAAATATTATTCCTGTCTGTAAAGCATACAACGGATATACCGTATATATAAATGTGTAAAAAACAAAAGTATAGCATTGTAAGGTTTTACATACTGCGTATGCAGAACTATTATATATATATATACTGTATATAAAGTATACTAAATCCATTTTTAGTTATTTGCTGTATGGTCTAATTTGCCTCGGACGTATTTATTTATTTACCTATGAAAAGAATTGTATAGAGTTATTTATATCGCTTTTTCTAGGAGAAGGGGAAAATATGTAGCTATTCTACGTAAACAATCAATTAAGAAAAACAATGACGTATACGGCAATGAGTTGGCGACAATTAAACCTTCTTTATTAGTTACAATGAAAGAGAAAGCTGTAAATTTTTAATACCTCCTGGGTAGCTCTTATTTAGTCTTGCTTAGTGATAGGCTTAAAATGTCTGAAGTTGTATGAAAGCGTCTAAGAGATTAGTAAAATCTCTGGGGAATATAAAAAATAGACTGTTAATCCAGTAAATTCGTCATTCTCACTTTCCGCTTTTCCTGGAAATGGCTAAAACTTATAAAATTTTTTTACTAATTACTTAGTGAAATCGGTAAAATGAGGAGAGGTGAAGAGAAAGAGTGAGTGAGAGAGAGAAAGAGAGAGAAAGAGAGAGAGAGAGAGAGAGAGAGAGAGAGAGAAAGACAGACAGAGAAAGAGCGAAAAAAATGGAAGAAGGATACTTGGAAGTTGGTTAATAAAAAGAAAACGTTTTACATTTTTCTTGAAAGTGACTTATAGCTATTAGCGGCACTTGGTTTCCTTTTAACGATATCAAAGATTTTACTTTGCATAAGCTATGTTATACAAATTATTCTTTCAAAAGCATAAGGCTTCGAAAGCCGACTAATTGATTGTCATAGAAAAAAATCTGTAGACTAATAATCTACTTACCTTATGCATTTATAAAAATATATACTTTATATTGTAGATATATACTAATATATATATATACTGTATATACTATTAAGTTATAAGAATACTATAATCGTTTTCTATATATTTTCATTTTTTTATAGTGAAATTTGGGAAAGACTTCTTCAGGAAACACTTCACGATAGCCGAAACTATGAGGAAACGGCTGATTTACTGTTGACAACTGTCAAAGCACCTCTTGCTGAAATTTCACACTATAAGCAACGTCAAACTACAAAACTGCAAACATTTCAACGAAATTTAAATTCTTTGTGCAGTAGTTGTACAGAAAAATTGACCCAAGCCAAACTCAAATACAGTAAAGCCTTTGAAAATTACGAAACTGGAGCCAAAGATAGTAAAAATCAACTGAATGAAGCGCACAATAATTTTATACTGCAATTGTCCGCCTGCAGAACAACAAGGTAAGAAAGAAAAAAGGAAAAAACGGAACAATGTAAGTGTATATTAATGAAGATGCTTAGGAAGACTGATACTCTGATATTGTTGGTGGGTAGGAGGGAAAGGGAGGGAGGGAAGGAGGGATGATGGGGAAATGATCTTCTTTGGAATAAGACTATAAAATTTACTGGTGGACAATATGTACACATTAAGACCAATTTGACCTTTAGTTTCCTTTATGAAATCGTACGAGTAAGCTAATAGCCACCTAAAACAGATATTTTGCAGACTACATAGGCCAAATTACCTTAAAGATGAACCTTTTACTAACGTATCAATTCTTTCATCCTTTTTGTTTCTTCTTAGATTAAACTGCAAAAATTCTGTTATTACAAACGTTGGTCGGGAGTTGAGTGAAATAAGTTCTGATTTAAATTCCGCCTCGGTTGCCGCTTTTGACAATTATGTCAGATTAATGCAATCTAAATTTGTGGAGATGAACTCGAGATATACGAACTTGATGAAAATCTTCAAAAATTTCACGATAGGGAGCCTGCAACAAGTTGATTTACATAAAATTGACGACGAGTTACCCGACTTTGAAGAGGAGAGTCCCATTTTGGATACGAATCGAATTATATTCGATAGGTTTTCTGATGCTGAACTCAGGGAGAAGAAGGCTGTATTAGAAAAAGAGGCTTTCGAGTTATCTTCCTACTGTAAACTCAATCAGGAAGTCATTTCTACGTTGATGACCATTTGCCAAAGGTGAGTAAGATTTCTTTAGTCTCTCTATCGGATTAGAATTTTAGAAAAGAGAATTTACTAGCTGAGTAATTAGCTCTGTTACGGAAAATTAATTAAATAATTTCTCCTTGTCTAAATAGAACACAAAAAGGATAAATGTGTCTTTTTTTTGAGGTAGAAGAAACATTTCATATATTTATACTAATTACGAAATAATTGCAAAAAAGTAAAATGTCACGAGACATTCGCCTTCGACAATCAAAGGCAAAGAATAGAGATATATGTCATTTAAAAGCCATATCTATGGTATACTGAACTAAATATTGTACATGTATAATTTTCTGGTTAAGATGTATACATTACGTATAATACGGTCTATTGGTAAGAGAAAAAGTTTTTATGGTAGCACTATTAAACGGTTCCCTCTCATCAAACGCAAACCTAAAATCGACCGAGTACAACTAGGGGTGCGGGGAATATTGAATAACCATTGAACTTAATTTTTATTAATAGCAGAAAGCCACCTGTAAAAATTGCTTTCTGTTTCATTTATAAGCTTTTCTACAATGAAACAACAATTGCTATAGGTTAAAAATGCAACAGACAATAATCCGATACGAGTCTTTAATGGTTTCAGACCACTCGTTCTAATGGTTGGAAGAACTTTTTAGTAAGCCTTTGAATTTTTGTTAGACAGTCGATCCTTATCTTACAGCCTATTAGAAAGATATACACGCAGAGCATTCGTCTAATTTAATCGATTATTTTTTCCATTCGTCTTTTCAATTCTAGGCTTTATTAATTTAATTTTAAGCCAACAATTTCTTTATTTTTTTCACTCCTTGACCTTCTTGTCCCAGTTGAATTAACAATTTTCTATCAACTATTTAACAGTTTTTCTCCTACACATTGTATACAAAAAATTTTCATGAGTATAGATAAAAGAGTAGCTTCTTAAATATTTATCCTGATCTTCATTTTCTAGTGGATATTAAAGAGCGTAACACAAATTTACATGATTCATAAATGTTTATCTAAATAATGACAATCTAAATTATTGTGCAGGCCTACAAGGCCAAAGGAAAAAAAAATACTAATTAAAACAAAGCACCCTAAAGCCGATTGAATTGGCAGTAAAGATGCTTTTCTATAGTTTCTTGAGTTTTGTTTGAAGATTCTGTAAGTTTAAATTTAGGAGTTTAAAATTACTTTTTTCCTTTTTTTAGTAGTTTTGTTTTTTAATTTTTTTAATTTAAACTAAAAAAAATAAAAGCTAATTAAAAGAGAGAAAAGGAGGAGAAGATAGTAGAAAGGTTACTCTTTAAACATCAATAGAAAACTTACGTAATAGTATATAGTAAAGATTATTGTTTTCCTTTCATTCTTCGATTACTTTCATAATAATCTATTGATTAATCCTTAGTAGTATACAATTTAACTATTTTACACTCTCCAACTATCTTCATACATGTATGCTATCATATTTTTCCCTTTGCATATATTTACCTGGACCACGATACATATAATTTACATTTAGTTTACTGTACTGATTTGTCTTACAAACAAGTAAGCCTGGATCATCGACAGAAGCAATTAGTCAATGGTGTAGGTGTATTTATATAAAAATCAGTAAAGCCAACAGATTGTTAGGCAGATTGTGACAATTATTGGTTTAACAAGTAATTTATTCTTATTGGATTTTTTTCACAAAGATGAACCTGAATAGGAGAAATGATTGATGATTTATTAAATTTTTTCAAACAAATGCATTATCCATCCTGATTTCCTTAATACGTACTATTATAGTATTATTATTATAACAGTATTACGTTGTTTTCTATTATATTCCTTTGAAATAATCAATATTCGAATATGTGTTGTACTAATTAAGAATGTTGGGAGAGAGGGAGAGAGAGAGAGTAGAGAAAAAGAGAGAAGAGAAGACAGATAGATAGACAGCTAGAGATGATAGGTATAAACCGCAACAGATTCAGTAAGGTGTATCACGTACACAATTGTAAGTCTATATTCAAATGCTTACGATAAAGGAAGATAGAGACAAAGAATAAAGGATAAATCTAGGCGAAATATTTCAATTCATTAAAAGAATCTAAAAAAGAAAAAAAATTTATTTTCGTTAAGTCTTATAAAAGAAATTTTCTTATTGATTAAAATATAATGCTTTATACATCGATCTGCAAATTATACTCCTTTCATACTCATCAGTTTCTAGGTGCAATTCATGTGTTTACTTCTTTGAAGTTTAGGTAAAAGCGTTCGCTTCTTGGGGCTAAAGGGAAATAGTTTCTTGACATTCGGTTTAACAGTAATGGATAGATAATAGGTCGATGCAAACCTTTATTAAAACAAACGATATACTTTATGAAAATATCATGTTATTTTTTTGTAACGGATAAAGGAATACTTTTAAATGTCTCCTATCTTATTACTTATGACTTGAAAGATTAAAATTATCAACTTTAATCATATTCCACCGAGATTAGCCTTTGAAAGAAAAACTCTACGCTAACAACAACGAAAAGGAGCTTATTTTTTTTTCTTTCCATTCTTTGCCTTTGTCTGAAAAATAGATTAGTGGTATATATATATATATATATGTATGTATAAGAAAACCATGCCTCTCTCTTATTCTTTCCTCCTCTTACATCTCATATAGCTAATTCCAATACAGATGATTATAGTAGCAGGGTAGTTCATATTTATGAGGGGGAGGGGAAAGGATGAGGACTAGATTCAATTATCAAATCAACTTAACAATTTATAGGCCTAAAGTATTTTACAATGCACATGAGAAACATGTGTATAGGAGCGCACCAATTTAAAGTGCGGAGTATATAAATCGTATGTTAGGTACATACCCATCGTCAATACCTGTAAATCGTTGTCACCAACAGAAATCTCTCAAATCAATTGTACAGTAAAGTCTATGAAACTCAGGAGGATTTGTGTAGAAAGCGGAACGAAGTTCGATTTGCTGAAATTCAATTAGCAGTTGTAAAAGATCAAGTTGAACGTCTATCTTTGGATAGGAGGGACGGAGGTGAATCAGACGGTTCTAGTGCATCAAGCGGAAGTGGGATGGATAAACAACGAAAGCAAAGCATCACTGCTATGTGGAAAAAAGCTATAAAATCTTTAGGAAAATCTGATAAAATCGGTAGAAAACAATCGTTGACTACCGTTTTAAAGAGGGTTAAATCGATCGAAAGGAGAGACAGTAAAGATAATGAAAATATTGGTAAGTAAATACTAATGAAATAGGAGTCGAGTTAATAAAATAGACAGTTATTAGGTCAATATATAGGTTTGAACTTATTGACCCAGTTTCCATTCGTTCCATAAGATTATTATGAATAATTAATAATCGTATGTTTTACTTATACTTTTAGCGATTAGGTTAAGGGAAATTGCAATTATTTTAGATAATTAATAGAATCGAATAAAGAAAAAAAAACAGTTGTTTTAATAGTCAATGCATGTACAGTATCGATAACAATAATTCTAATTATATTATGATTTATGATTATAATTAAAAAACAAGCCTTAGATCTAGAACAAACAACTTGTTTGTTTAGGGTTTTCTATATAATATTCTTTTTTTTTTATTATTTATTAGTGTTTTTTTGTTGTTGATTCTATTCCTCCTTTTCTTTCTCTCTCTCTCTCTCTTTTTGGTTCTTCTATCCGCTTCTTCTCTCCTTTTATAATATGTAATACTTTTTTGTCCTTTATTTATTGAATTATAAAAGTTTTGCGGTTTTTTGCAGAAGATCCAGTTTATACACTCCTTAAATCGGCTTCTGAGATTCCGAAACAATCTAGGGAATCTGAATCACCTGTTTCAGGTAAGTATAGTCGTCCAATTCTTTTTATTTGTTTACTGTATACTGTTCATATATAATGTAGTATATAGTATTTAGTAACGCCTTTTTTAACCCGGCCGCGACCATTCTCGATCGGACCAGTTCAATAGTGGCACAAACGGTGCGTGTCAATAATTTATGCATGTAGGGCGTCGTCTGCTATATAGTATCGTTTTCGATAATCAAATTAATCGAACTCGATCATTTTTTACATTTCTTTTCTTTCACTTATATATTTTATTTAATCATTTTTTTTATGTTTCTTTTTTTTTTCATTTTCTAAGTTTGTTGTATTCTCAATGTCCATAATTATCAGTCTGATTGTAAAGGTGTGCAGTGATTGGCCAAAGTTAGCCCTTTTCAAAATTTATATCTTTCCGTTTTCTCTTTACGTATTAACTAATTAGTTATTAAGAAGTTTAATACGTACCTGAAAAACCTAACCATCGCTAGAGTATCAAATTTACATGGTGTATGGTTAATAATTGTATAGAATATATGGTATATATATGTACATTGCGTAAAAATGTATACAAATGGCAATAGTGGGAGTGGGAGGGCGAGGGTGGAAGAATGTACTTAATAAAAATACATAATTTATACTTAATATACTCTATATATACATATATATATTGATATATCAGCCAATTGATATAAATTTTCAAAAGTGTCTTATTATTCTGTCTGGGAAAAAAGATAAGAAACACAAGAAATATTACCTAATGAATATTCATGATAATCAATACTTGTTACCAGAAATTTGTTTTTTTTTCCTCATTATCAAACGTAGAAAAGAATGATGTAAATTATCTGACAATTATATATTTATACAGCGAGGAGGAAGAGTATAAATTAGGATTTCTCTTCTTTCCTTTCAGTTGAATTCATTTTTAAAAAGAAGGAAAAAAGAAAAGTTAAAATAGTTTACTAAATAATTAGCATATTTATTCATTCAAATGACAAGTTTCTGTTTTGTATCAGCTATTTAATTTAGTACTGCAATTTCCTTACCTTATTGAAGAAATGACAATATCGCTCCAGGCAAATTTTATTTGAATTGACATGGTACACAATGCAAAGCATTATTGAAAGAATAATTTACTAGCAACAATATAGGCTAAAGGCGCTATTATGATTATTATGATTATTATTATTATTATTATTATTTTAATATTTTTTTCTTAATCTTTAGTATTGACATTATTGCTTTAGTTTGTAGGTCATAAAGTCAGATAAATTTATATCACAACGCCAAATGTACAAACAAATTACAAACATTAATAGTTAATATATGAAAATTAAATCATTTTGTATTAAAGAGCCATTTATTGTTCAAATTTCATGCGTATTCAAGTATTTTTAATGAGATTAGACAATTGTTTGAGTCTTTTTTTCATATTATTATTAGTCCTTATCTATCTCTAACTATCTCTATATCTGTGTTTGGTCACACTCTGTTTCTATCTCTATCACTTTCTCTTTCACTTTCTGAATATCCAAGTATACAAGCAACAATCAAAATAAATTCACATCAGATATCATTCTTTAATTAAAAAATAAAATATAGCATTAAAAGAAACAACTTAAACTAATAGATTTGTATTTTAAGGTATTCACTGGAAATGATGTATTGAATAGCTATGTGATTTAATATATGTATGTCATGTCTATCATACTTTTCAATTAATAAATATTAGGTATATATAGGAACAATGAATAGCTTATATAGAAATATGTGTGATAAATGTTTGTCAGTGCGCGTGTGTATGTATGTATGTATGTATGTATGTTTATACGAGGCTATATTTGTTCGCAAGAAAATGTATAATACGTGTTATAGCTCTATTGCAGATTGAGTAAATAAAGTTTGCAGATACTGAATAGTCTGGATGAGTTTTTACAAAAGTATATAATATGAATCAATAATAGAATGAAGGAAAAACAGATACGAATGTATAGCTGTACAAAAGGAGAAAAAGATTCTCTATCTATATAAAAACTTTTTCTCTCATTTATCTTTAAAGATTGATTTACCTTTAAGAAAAATCGATTTAACTCTTTCTCCCTCCCTATTTTTACACTTATCTATTAGATATTTTTGATTTATATAAATAGATTACAGCCAGTGAATTCCTTAAAAAGAAATCAATAATTTCAGTATAAATCTATTAAGTTTTACAAAAGTAACAATTTATCATTTAAAATCCAGAAAGTACTAAGCATAGAAAGCTATAAACAAATACATATATATATATATATATATATATGTATTTTCCAGAAATAGAAATATTTATCAATAATATCCACATATAAAAAAAGCACATCATTCACAATTGTCTACAACAACAAACGCATCACAAGCACAACACACGCAAGAAAAAGCATCTTGTAACACGCAGAAACCAAAGAACTGCGTGATAATCAAAAATAAAAAAGAAAAAAATCCACTTTTCTTTTCTATAAGCTTATGAAAATTTGTTTATATCTTTTCTTTTATTATTTTCACAGATGCCAACCGATCGAATAAGGAATCAAGACCTACTTAATCTTTTATAAACAAACAAAACTTCTTAAAAATACCAAAAAAACAAAAAACAAAACCAAAAACCACAAACAAATATTATTTAATTAATAAAGTGAAAAGATTTTCCAAAATCTTCCAAACAAAACAAACAATCAATCAATAAAAACAAAAAACAAAAAAACAAAAAAAAAAACACCAATGATATCTTTTTCCAAAACATTCTTTTTTTTCAAAATATAAAGTTCTGGCCGAAAAACGAGCGAGATTGAAATCCAGTGGACAGCATAGCAGATCTTTGGAGAGTCCCAGACATCTTACCATTCGGGACGAAAGACCTAAACGGCATTCGGATCCGTCTCTTTCTCCTTTACAGCAAGGTCAAGGTCATGGCCATAGAGCCGCCTATTTGAAGCGTTGCTTTAGACTATCGCCTTTGCTGCATGACACTCTCGTTTCTGAAGGCAAACTTTTTTTTATTTATCTATTAGTTATTCTATTCTTTACTGCAAAACATGTGTATTGAATTTCAACTCTAGTTTTCATCTTTATGTTTTCTCTTTTACTAAAACGAAGAGAGACGCTTTGTCCCCTAAAAAAAAGAACAAAAAGAGCTGCACGAAAAGTTTTGCTAACCTCTTTAACCTTCTTAAGTAACTTATTTCTAAAATCTAACATTAGAAAAGGCATTGTTTAACGTATGAATTTCAAATTTTCTCCCAGTTTTCAACGCTTATTGGTTCGCTTTTTGATTGAAAAAAAAGGAACAAACAACTGAACTTTTAGATAGAAAAACTTTATTTGAAGTGTCTTTTCTTTTCTGTTTCTGAAATATTTTTGAAAATATTTCTTTTTTTTATAAAAAAAAAGAAGAAAAGAAAAGAAAAGAAGGAATAAAACGTAAATGTTCTTTTTTGCTGTTTCTTTTTTTTTAATTAAGAAATGAAAAAAATGAATAAAAAAACAAAAAAAAAAACATAACTTAAGTTATCCTTCTCTTTAGTATTCAATAACAAATTCATAGAACGCAGCAGATTTAAGGAAATATCTCTATATTTCAATATTAAGAATAGGTTTTCAATCACATATACGTTTTTAAATGGAGAAAAGAATCTATACACTTGTTTTTGCAGTTTATAGTTGTTTTCTTCTTATTTTTCTTTCTCTTCTCTCTCTTTCTCTTTCTCTCTACTTGTTTGTTATTATGTTATATTTATAGTTGTTTTTTTCTTCATGATTTAAATTTCAGCTTTTTTTATTATTTAGAATATGAATATGGTTAAGAATGTCATAATCCTCCCCTTTTCCTTTTCAAAATCAGGGCAATATCTCAAAGCTAAAAGGATAAGCGAGCTAGGCAAACGCATATTCATTTCGTATAAATGTTATGTAATTCTCTCTCTCTTTCCCTCTCTCTTTTTCACATTATCATTAATTTTTTCAACATCTCAAATATATTGAATATGAAATGAAAAAAGATAGGATCATAGAAATCCATTTATCTTTTTTCATTCTATCATTAAAAATTCTTTCTTTCTGTCTTTCCCGTTTCAGCAAAGATATTAAGTCTTAACTTTAATTTTTCCATACACGAAACTTTTTTAATCTATCCTTCTTTATGGAATATCATCAAAATAATAACATTCTCGAGTTTCAGTAGAAATTTCTACCATTTTTCAAAGTTTTTACTTTTGAAAAAAAAACTACAGAAAAAAGTTTGTTAAATAAAAGAATAGCAAAAAAGTCATCTAAAAAGCTATCTACAATCGATTACTATTGTCAGCTTTGAATACATGAAAAACTATCATGTTCTAAAGATTTTATAGGCCTTTATGCAACCCAGCTATTTCATTAAGAAAAATAATCAGGATTGATGTATAGAAGGCACGAAGAGTAGAATAAAGTCTACTTTTTTCATTTTTATATTAATGAATGAGAGCAGATAGACAGAAAGTTTTAGGACTAATAATAATACATCATTGCATAGATATATATATATATATATATATATATATATAGTTAAAATTATCTCTGATAACTGATCAGTGAAATCAATCAACAAATCTCTCTTTCTCCTACTTCTTCTTCCTCTTCTTCTTCTTTTTCAGACTTTTTCTTACTATTGTCAGCGCTCTTTCTTTTTGGCTTTTACAAGATTTTTTTGTTTTTTTGTAGAGGATTGGAACTTTTTTTTTTGTTTTTATTCTTCTTCACAAACAATTTTTCCACAATAGAAATTTATGTTTCTATTTATAAATTACATGAAGAGCACGATAGTTTTTGTCTTAAAAGGAAATATTTAGGAGAAATAGGGTCTTAAAACAATCATTTTAAATCATGTCCATTTTCATTATTTTCAGTGGGGGAAGGTCATCAGAATAGAAGACAACCGGTTCTCAGGAATCTACATTCTAGTGCTACCAAAAATCTGAGGGATCAGTTGAGATCATATGGCTTAAGCGTAGATGAATATAGTGAGATTGATGATACAGATACTGCGGCATCGACAACTTCAAGATCACTTTTATCATTATCAACAAGAACAGCATCTACAGAATCTAAGGATAGTGGTAGAAATTCTGGTAGCATTCTCTCAACTGGTAATGTGGATAGACGCCAATTGAATATTATAAGTAAGTTTGCTATTTTTTGTTTTCTTTTTTAATATAAAAATCGAATAAGAAGAAAAGAGAAATATTCGATTACTTAATCAGTTAATCTCTAATTCAAAATTTAGGCCTACTAATTCGTTTTAGTGAATTTCTCTTGAAAATTTTTAATGAATTTTTAAAGAAAAAAATAAAAATACTATAAGGAAATGAGAAATTTCTTACAACCTCATACAAATTTTCATAATTGTCATATATCATTTTTTTATATGACCTTTGCAACAGCAATAGCAACAACAACAACAACAGCAATTATAATGATAATAATAGTAATAGTAATTTTAATAGTAATAAGAAAATTTCTAATAGCTATATTGATACTCTTTTCCTTCTCAGTTCAAAATGCGTTATGCATTGATATTATGATGTAAATAAGAAAGAAAGATTATTTATATTTTATCAATGTACACTATTATTTATTGTTTTTCATTATTCTGTTGTATTCTTTATCTCTCTCTTCTTTTTTATAACTTTTCTCTCTCTCTCTCTCTCTCTCTCTCATTCTATCTCTCTGTCTTTTCTTTCTCCCACTCCCACTCATTTTTTTTTTCAATCTAACTTTTTTCATTTACTTTATCTATATTCCTCTATCCACTTTGTTTTCTCTTCTTCTTTTCTTTTCTGTTTATAATGTACATATTTACACCAATACGTGTTTTTCTTAATTAAACAAAAAAGAGAATGGTTGATATAACATATTTTTCTATATTCACTAATTACTCAACTTTAACTGTATAGTGCTTTGCTTATTTTACAATCTTATTTCAGGTGAGATTTACGAAAATTTCTCTGCAGAATTTTTCTAGATAAGCTTAATTAGCTTTTAGTAAACTTTTTCTAGACAATTCAGCCGATAAACGCTATCAACAACACTCGCATAATAAACGTAATTAACAATTCCTCTCTCTTCTTCCCTGTAGGAGCATCGAGTAGAAGTAGAAGAGTGAGGTTTATGAAGGAGAGTAAAAGCCAATCACTTGATATGCCTTCCCAATCGCAAAAGGAACAATTTGAAATCACAGACATTCTATCAAACAGCTACCCAACAATTCCCTGCTCCCAAGGTAAGAAAGAACCTTCTCATTTCCAATATATACCCTTCTTCGTTAATTAAAACTAATGAACTTTCAACCATTATCATCGATGTATTGAAACGTATGTCAACTATAACTAATTAGAAAAGAAAGTAAAGATGAAGAAACTTTTCCCTAATTTGCATTATCTATACATTATCTATAATAATTTAAATATATATATAAACTGTATATATGTATTTTATGTCCGACGTCTATATGAAAAAAAAATATAGATTAACAGAACATTACTCTATTACATTCCCTAATTATTCGTCTGTTGCCACAACAAGGAAGCGCCTGGGGGAATACGCTGCTTAACAATTTATACAGCTAATTATAACCTTAAACATAGAGATACAATTCTAAATTAGTTTTATTTTCATACCCAAACAACATTTTACTATTTTTTTCTTTTGAAACTTGAAACACGAATCCTAAATTATTCGATTTTATCCTTTAAAATTGAAATAAAATGATACTATTGCCATACTTAGGAACTTTTAAAACATTTACAAAGAACATCCTGTGCTCGTCATAACTAGTTCATGCCTCTGTAAAGTCTCATATATATATACAGTATACAAGTATAGATAAATATACGATGATGCAAATTCAACGTAATCCATATAACAATAGGCTTATGTTTTGCTCTAGTTTGTTTGCAGTAAGATACTTCTTCTGTCGTTCCGTAATAAATTCTATTGTAAATGCTACGTTGAAAAAAAAAAACTATCAATTAATCCCTGGGATAGATATAAGTAATATGGGGAGGGGGTGGAGGAGAATAGCCTTCTGTTCTAGACATTAAGAGCATAGTGGTCACACACATTGGTCCATTACACTCTTAAAGGTTGATATTTTTGGAAAATGACCCCTTATTCTATCGCATAAAGAAAGATAAAAAAAAGATATAAAACTAATGAATAAATGAAAAGTATAGATCAAGAGGAAGGGGAAAAAAATAAGCAAGAGTGTAAAATTTCCAATAATTAGATTTTATTCAAAAGAAAAGAGAGATGATTGAAAATAAATTGTTAATAAAAAAAAACTATTTAACCCAGTTAAATGTTAAATATTTCATGAATAAAATATGTTAGTATGTATATATATAAATATATATACTGTATATACTGTATACCGTATATTTGTATTCATCCTCTCTTCTTTTTTATAATTATCTAACACTGTTGCTCTATAAGACCAGAATTTCAGAATAATATGTATACATATACAATGCTGCGTATGTCAACAAAACGTTATTATCCCGATTCCACATGGAAGGAAATCTGTAATAAGATTCTAATAGATAAATGACAGTATATACCTAATTAAGCTGTCGTATAGATTATAATTATCTAGCTTCTCTATTCTATCTATATAGAAATCTATATTTAAAAAATGGCGGTAAACACTTTTCACTTTATATGTATAGAGTAAAGTATTACAGCAATTCGATGACAATCGAAAGCTGTTAACTAGCATTAGGTTTTTATTCAACATTGCTTTTCGTATTTCCTCTACGTAATTGAGATTTTTTAACTTGTTGCTCCACCTACAGTAGTTTTTTTCTCTTTTTTTCTTGAATATATCATTCAATTCTTTATTATTAATTTAATTTTATCAATTTTAATTTCCTCTCCTTATCCGCATTAGCCCGATTAAGCTAATATAAGGTACAGAAGGAAAGTAAACTATAGAGAGAGAGAGAGAGAGAGAGAGATAGTAGTAAAATAATAATAAATCAGCAATTAAAATAATATTAATCTCATATTTTATTTGGAGAAAATAGATGTTCTATACAAAATTTTCGAGAAGAGAAATGGAGAGATGTGAATATTAAAGATAAACGTTAGATAAAAGGATACGAAAGAAAAGAAAAGTTTTTTTAGTAAGAGCATTAATAGTTATAAGGAATGTATAGGGAGATACAAGTTAATCGATTATGATAAAGATATACTTTGGAGAGAAGGAGAATTCTTTATAATTCAATGATAAAAGTGTTACTAATTTATTTATTAGGTTTTTTGGCATTCTCTACCCAAATTCCAACTAAATTTTACCTAAATATAGATTACAGTTAAATTTTTCATAGAAACAACCGTTCACTAACTACGAGACTAAAACAATGAACTATCCATTAATGTTCATCATAAATAATTCATCAATCTCTATTGCAAGCTCAGCACTCTAGAAATAGTTTACTAGAAATACGCCAGATGGCATGGCTTAAATAAAAATATCTTTTAATAGGTTTGAATGGTTTGCTCTTTTAATAAGTTGCGGTTTTTTGTTTAACACTTGAACAGATTGCGATAACTATTCAAATCGTAAAAAGTCAAGAAAACTACAACGTGATAACCGAGTAACCTCTTTGGATTATTCTGAATTATCTGATTTATCACCAGACGCTCATCAATCACCATTCGATTATACAGCAACAACACACCAACAAGATATTTGCCGCCAATTGCCGAGAATGGGCCACGTCTACCAATCAAAGTTGGAGACAATTTACTCATGGAGTACAACAGAAAGTATAGACAGCGTAGAGCACGAATCGCTTAAGGCGGGAACCCGTTATAGAAAATTGGGCTCTTCCAATACAGCTGAACCAAAACAATCAATAATGAAATCGCTACAAAACTATTTTACTGGTTTCTTTGCCAAACCAATAAGCCAAGATACGATTAATAGAAAGGATTCCATCTCAAATATTGACCCTCCAGAAAATCCCTTTCAGAGAACTATACCTGTTCCCTCCCGTCCAGAGAATAACTTTAGAAGAGAATCTCTTCACACTCCCGCCGTAACTATAACAGAGCCTGTTAACCCTTCTCCCCAAGAAGTTTTTCGCAGGAATCGGTCCGTTTCTAGTCCAAGAATTATTTTTCCAGGTGCTACATCCGCCAATCCAGGAGAGCTTCAGAGGAGAGAAATATCTACTGAAAGCGTAGAAAATGCACATAAAAAGGACGCAGTGAGTCAGTTGCGATCGAAAAAGGAGCCTAACTTAGATAGCTTCCAACTACAGAAAGCGCAATCGAACGTTCAAGCGAAGAAAAATCAAACTCCCGAAAGAGAATCACAAAAGAAAAGAGATGTTTTTAGTCGAGAAGAGAGGCTAGCAATGCGCGAATATTATGAAAATGAAATGAAAAAAGAAACGAGACATAGACGTCAAAATTTCAGGAGTGGAAGGTCGTTTAGCGTAGAAATACCACCGCCAGAAGTTCACATTATCGAATTAGATCCTAACGATCGTCACGCAAGCAATAGGCGTCGAGCATTTTCATCCAGAAAATCAGTCAGCCTCGAAGACCCGCCAAATCGTAAAATAAGTCGAATGCCGATATTAGATATATCACCGACCGAGGCTAAGAGAGTGCCTTCACACGGTCACAGAGAACGTAGACAGCGTTTCCGATCTCAACGAAGTAGGAGTGTCGATGGTCAATTATCACCCAACACATCACCTAGTAGACCAACTACTCTTGAATTAAAACCAGGTCAAAAACAAACAAGATCAAGAAGTAATTAAAGTTTATATACAAAAAACACTAACTAACATAACTAATTAATTTTCACTTTTTATTAAAGATCGCCAAAATAATAGAAAATGGGATAGGAATAAAAAACTGCTTGAATTGCATGGAAGACGAAGCCAGTCTTTGGATTTACCTGATCCTGATCACTTTAAAGAAGGTTAAAAACAGTAAAGAATAAAGAAAGAAAGAAGGAAATTTTACTAAAATGTTTTTTCGATTATTGTCTTTTCTTTTATTTTGATAAGCTTGTTAAAATTCCATACAAAAAGAATAATCTATATATATATATAAAGCGTGTAGATATATGTACAATATGTATATAATGTATATCTATACGTTTGTTTATGTATTAAAAAAAACCTTGTATTTACTACGGTATGCTGTATACTGCACATAGCTGTACGTATAATATACATTAATTATTTGTATAAAAATTGATGTTTTATTTATATATTAGTGCGAAAAGAACAAAAAAAAGAAAGTTATAAACTTTTTTGTATAGAGAGAGAGAGAGAGAGAGAGAGAGACAAAGAGAGAGAGAGGGAAAGAAAGAAAAAGTCAGAAGCTTTGATAAAATACTTTTTGTTTTGTTTTGTTTTTTTTTCCTTTTTAATTATTTAGAAAACTTTTTTTTTTTAATAAAAAAAAGAATCAAAAATATAAAATAAATACGACGTCAAAACGAAAAAATTATCTCTTTTAGAATTTTACAAAAAGAAAAACCATTTTTTATTATCTTTTAAAGCAAGGAAGCCAATTTTTTTCGACAACAAAGAAAATCTCCGATTTCTAAATATCTAAAACATTGAACAATTCATTAGTTTCATAGTATTATATGCTTTTTCTTTGTTTAAATATTAACCACGACGATCAGCATTATAAATCAATAGGCATTGTAAGCGTTTGCTTCCAATATTCTGGACACATTCATTGTAAAGGTTCGGCCCATAGATGGCGCAATGTTCGCAAATTTCCGTTATCAAATTCCTTGGCCACAGTCCAGATGATCTCCTGCAACATGAAACCTATGTTAGAATAGTTTTATTGTTATTATAACTATGACAAAGTACTCTTAAATTCCTCGTCTATTCTTTCCTAGACCTATTGATATTTCCATACAAATGAATATATATAGATATAGGTAGCATTTCCAGAAAAAATCACCTTCCCTAGGTTACTAAAGGGTAAATATTATGTTCTTTGAAAAAAAAGGGTTACTCTTCGCTTAAGGAAAAATGATTAAATCACACTTGTGATCTAAATATAAATACGTATATCGTAAATGATATTCTATCAATTCTGTATTCTAAATTGATATACAATCATAATCTTATTTCATCACTCTCTCTCTCTCTCTCTCTCTCTCTCTCTCTATCTATCTATCTATCTATCTATCTATCTATCACTAACTACTTAGTTTTTCAATTTTGCAAGAAAGTTACAGAGAAAGACAAATTTGTAATTAAAACAAATTGAAAGCTGCTTGCGTTAAAAACTATGTCTGGACTTTCTTTTTGCAATTACTTTTAAAATCCAGAGCTTAAACAAAGGTCATCTGTAAGCCGAACAATAAAGTATCTTTTGAGGGATGAAGGAATGTTAGATTATCCTTCACACAATTACTAATAATTGGTAACTCTTTGTAATATGAGAGATATTCTTAAAGACTTGTTGAAAGGAATATTCGCAAAGTGGTCCATACGATTTTAAATTTTATTCATAGTCAACTAACTACTTTCCTACTAGTCTTACAGAGTACACGCTATCATTTTATAGTCATCTTCCCTGATACAATCTATTTTTCCTCTATAAAACGATACTATATATTGATACCCGTTATGTTATATATAATACATGATTATAGCTAAAAAAAAAAAAGAAACGCCATCTATTGTATTATGTACTTCCGGAGTAAACTTTATGACATTCAACGGTTGAGAGAATTTATGAAAAAAGCTAAAAGCCATGGGAATAATAAAGTGTTTAATGAAAATTTATGAGTCACTCTGGCCAGTTGGGAAATTCTTTGTTTACTAATTTTTTACTACATTATTACTAAAGGTTTTCATTAATTCACCTTGACGCTAAAACGTTAAAGGTGAGTGATTATGAACTTTTTGAACAATTAACTTTATTCGTAAAACTTGGCTTGATTATGTAATTCCGGAGGAAGTAAGCCTAGACAGGTGAGAGATGTAGTACCTTTTATATATTGAGTAAACATTCGTTTATAGACGGGCACTTGTCTCATCTTTTTATGGAAAGATAACTTTTTATATTGATTATAAACGCCAAATTGAATAAACTATTTGATTAGAAGAGAGGAGAATTAAAGTAAGAGAGAGCCTACTTAATAGAGAATGGATAGATTCGAGAAAGTACTGAATCAACGTGGTTGAAAAGTGATATACAGTATATATTAAAGATATTATAAAGCTATTTCATTTACTAAACAATAAACGGATTTAGCTATTAAAAAGTTACAAAAAGCTTTACGATTCCTTTGGGAACATTATCAGATTTTTTCGTACATGCTTTAAGACTAGGGGGGGGGGGGAAGGGAAAGAACTGCCAGGTAATTTTGCCAATGTCACTGTAATAAATATACAATAAAGTATAAGTCAACACATAAAAATAGTTTTCCTGTTTCTTACTTTGTATCTTAAGATAATAACTAACAAACAGCTTATCTCCCATTAAATGGCATATATATTTCAAGAGATAAACTTTATTTGTCTAAATTCTATGAATAGACCTCTTTAAATAGAAATTAGAGAAGATAATAGGAAAATTTTTTGCCCTGTACAAAACTTTTTTTCATGCTTTTCCCCTCTCCTGCAAATTTTATCATTAGAGGAGAGGAAAAACAACAATTAACATTCAGTAGGCCATTAAGGCAAGAAAGTCGGAATAATTAATATTTTTCCGGTTTTAAGGAGAATGTCTGCACATTAATATATCCGAAAACCCCATCACAAAACACTAACATATATATATATGCTGTTAACAGCAATCGAATAGAAATCTTACCCATTTCTGAAATACTCTGGTGGTAAAGCAGCCGAAATTTGCAGCAGACTAACAATTAGTAAAACAATCTTGACTTTTTCATTCATCTAAAAAGTGGAAGGAAAATTGAATAAACAAAAAACACAAGTTCTCTATTTAATTTATAGGAAAAAAACAAATCCTTCTATTATTTCCCTTTTTTTTCTAACTTAAACAGAACAGACTGGGGGACAAAACTTCACTATCATTCTCTGATGATTAAACTTTTTTCCCGTTATTTTTTTTTGTTTAACCTTGAAAAAAATTGAAAAGAAGGAGAAAGAGAGGATGAACTAAGAGTATTATTTCAATAAGAAAGTATCAAATTAAAACCTCTTAAAAAGTACATTTTAAGAAAACAGATTTGTGTCGATGACATTTGCTTCTTAAAAAGCTATCATAGTATCAAGGATCAAAAACTAGTGAGAAGAAAAAACAAAAAAAAAAACAAAAGGGAATGAAATCTACATTCTTTCTTTCTCTTTCTCTCTTTCTCTCTCTCTCTCTCTCTCTCTGGATCCCTTAAACAAGTAGTTAGGTAAATAGAACTGTTTACAATATATGTTAAAAAAGCTATTATAACTTTTCATTAAAACTATGAGAAGAGCAAGTAAATAAATCTTTAATGATACATTGACAGATAGTTTATTGAATGGTAAATGGGTGGATATTTTGAATACTATATAGTTCATTTAAATATAAAATATACTATAATATACACACAATTTCCATAAAAGCATATACATATATTCTAATTAAGATAAAATTTATATTGCTTTAAAATCAATC
This sequence comes from Dimorphilus gyrociliatus, assembly GCA_904063045.1. Classification (NCBI taxonomy): domain Eukaryota; kingdom Metazoa; phylum Annelida; class Polychaeta; family Dinophilidae; genus Dimorphilus; species Dimorphilus gyrociliatus. The sequence goes on from CAJFCJ010000005.1 coordinate 963,822, forward strand.
GGAATATTTTATATATACAAAGAAATATTAGAAAGATTTAAGGATAAGTTTCAATATAATATAAAAGAAATCATCAAATAGAAAAGAATTACCACGAAGAATATATGCAGAGCTTCCTATGCACTGACACTATGAGAGGTTCTGCGGTTTGCAACTCGTTATATACGTGACGTATGTTTATATGCATGGCTTGGTGGGCGTCTAAAATGGCTATAAAAATTTTTTTCGTTTATAAAATACATTTATTTTATTAAATGAAATTTCTTTTACATTGTTTTAGAATTTTCTTATTGGTTTAACAATCTTCAATTGACTTTTAGGTGAATTATATGTTAACTATGTATATAACGTATTTAATATAGTAATATTACTATATTTCTATATTTACCGTATATTTATGTATGCGAACTATTTTAGCATTTTATATCTCTGTTTAATATAAATAACATGTTTCTTCAAAGTTTGAGTGTTAACACCATTTGAATCGAATAGCTTTATTCTGATGGATAATTTATCTTTGCTTCCGGTCAATATAAGGGTCGACTTAAATTAGCATAACTAAAAACGGTATATGAATTTTATATTCTAAAATAGCTATATAATTATTAATAGAAAGTTCATTAAAATAGACTTTATGATTCTCTTCCAAAGGAATCTTCAAGATAAATATACTGTATATATATACAGTATATATAAGTATGTATTGTCTATGTACCAGTTGAGTAAAGTTACGAAATCTTTTTAGGAATTTTCATTAAATTCTTTCATTCGTCCTTCCGTATCATTGAGATAGGAGATGAGTGTCAATTTTTTATATATTTTTTTTGCAGAATTCCAGTAATACGCACTGTAAAATGATCTAAAAATTGATGAAAAATTATTATCATTATATATATAAATGTCAAATATGTGCAAGTTATGTTTTTATAAACTATTGATATTATTGATAAAACTTTAGTATTCTATTTATAAAAATTAACCGATAAATAGGTATGTTCTAATTACTAGGTTTAAAACTGTTTGAACGTAAACGAGGCCAGTATAAATAAGTCGCAAAAATCTTTATGAAAAGATATAAATAAATATGTACACTGTATTGTAGGCTAACCAAAGATACGGTTGGATGAAGTAAGAGAAAGAATAGTAGAAGGAGAACGAGGAGGATAGGAGGATATAATCTAGACGCACTTGGCATTATAAAGCGCGTTTATCTTTCTTACGACTATCTTACCTGCTTAATTTTTTTCCTTTTGCATTTGCTTTTTTTAAAAGGAAAAACAAATGTATTTCTAGGGAATTTATCTACTTCCTGTAAGATATAAGGCAAGTGCTTTTATTGGAGTATTTCCAAAGCAAAGTCAATCTTACTAAATAAATATGAGGGCGTCCGTTTTCTTTAAAGTTTTTTTAGTACAGTCATTAGGCATCGGTAAGTTGGAATAAATTTTACTAATGGATTTTGCAAAACCTCTTGAATACTCTACTAGCCGATTCCTAAGTAATTACCAACAATCGCATAATTTTCCCATTCGTTCAATGAGATGTTTTGTTGGTTAAATCTTTGCTGTCAAGGGATTTGTTCGATGGAAACCCAACAGGAGATCGCAGTTATTCCGTTTAAATAAAGTCGGATTGCAATAACCCTTGAATCGGAAAGGTAAACAAGGTCGAAATTTTTAGTAAATGATGATTAGAATAAGCCGTATTTTTTACGTTTCTCTCTTTTAATTACTGATACTTGATTGTTTTTTAACTTCTTCTTGGAAATTTTATTCCAACATCAATAGAAATTTATTGACTAAACACTTAAAACAAGGTTAAAATATGCATTTTATTAAATGATAGCTTAATAAAGAAAAGCGATGAATGCAAAGTATTATATAGTATAATTACCAGTTTTGTTTGTAAATATTGTGCATAAATATACATAGAATACCCTTTAAAACTCTTAAATTTGCAGTTGACTTTTATTTACGATAGTTAATAAGCTCAATCAACGTAAAATGTAACTATAACGCTAACGTTAAATTATACTTGTTTTCAACGGATAACATCTAAAGATAATTTACCGGAAATGTATTCCGTTGATAATGACTCGAATCAAGTAAAAATAATTACTGCAATAACAAATATTGATAATCATTAATTGTCTATAGATTTAAAATTAACGACCGTATTGAACCATCTATTCCTAACCGTCAGACATTAAAGCATTTTTCTATAGATTGTTGTTGTGTTATCTATTTTTGATGATAATTAATAAGTTATGAAATAGACCTTTGGAGATGTAATCATTGGATAGCGGCAATAAACTACGGCAATAAATTTGCTTTTAATAGATATATATATTCTATCATTAATTGAAATAAAACAATCGGCCTCTTTCGAGTACATAGTATCTCTTCAATAGTCTACTTTTCAAGAAAATTGTAATTATAGAATAGTCTACCAAGTTTAAGTATTCTCTCAACAGAATATGTTTATCTTTAATGGGTGATATTTTCTTTCTAATGAATTTTTTTTATCATCCACTCTTCCTCAATTTATCCATCTTCCACCCCCTCTTGTCGACATTTTGTAAGTAGTATACTGAAAATTAGGCCTCCTGTAAATATATACATATTTTTAAATACATATATCGTTCCAATTTGCTGGTGAAATTCAAATAGGTCATACTATGACCTTTTATTTCACCCATATATTAAATTTTGTAATGTAATACAGCATTATTCACCAATTTGTCGAAAGAGTCGTCCCTTATTTTCATAATTACCCTACACTTTAAATTACAAAGGGGAAGGAGCATCCAGTCATTATCGATATAATCCTTATCATCTTAATAATTTTAACACCCTCCTTAAGTATTTGCAACGCCGTATTATGAATTTCTTATATCCCTGCCTTTCAACATCTCTCTCCCTCTTCCGCTCTGTTTGTCTATCTGTCTGTCTTTCTTTCTTGACTCTTTGACTCTTTCTTTCTATCTGTTTCTGTCTATCTGTCTCTCTGTCTGTCTCTGCCTGTCTTTCTTTCTTTCTTTCTCTTTACACGTCCCCCGCGCGCTCTCTCACTCTCACTCTCTCTCTCTTTGTCTCACTCTTCATGAGGTATTCAATATGCGTATATATATCTATTTTCAACACTTCTTCTCTTCTCTATCTCTTTTATAATTAATTTTTTTACTAAGTAGGAGAAAATTTTATCCAAAATACAAAGTATCCTTAATCATCTTTTTTTGATTGACCAAGGCCTATGATTCTCATTAATTATTTGTTCTGCTTGCTAGTTAACTATCCATCGAAAATTACTTTCATAAGCTATGTCTCTTCCTTTTCATATTTATCAACTTTTTGATATTTATCCCTCTTTTCTTTTCTTGAAATAATGAACGTTTACAGTTAATTTTCTTGTCTATTGTTATATGTTTAATTCTAATTGAACTATTTTAAGTATGGGGAGAGAAAATAAATGGCAAAAGAGAACATTTTCCCCTTTCTTGTAGCTAGTTGTGAGGAGCATGATAAAATCAACTGTAAAGTCACGTATTAGAATTTTTTTGCAGCTTTTAGACACGCTAATGGACACTGTATATTTCATCTATGAGGCCCTCAACAAGTATAGTAATTAAAATACTTAACAACACTGACTATTTTTGTCTCCTTCATTACGAGATATTTGTATGGAAATTATTGACTTAATCCCTACAAACAAAACTATTGAAAAAGTATTAAGAGAAAACAAGCGGAAATAATAGTGTTACTTGAAAAGTCGTTTATCAAGTTTGTCAAAAAAAAGAAAGTTAACCAATTTTGGTGTTATCAGTGTATATAATTCTCTATAATCTAGTAAGCCCCGTTAATCATGTATCTTTTGACAACAATCACTCATTTGGGAAATTTTACATACGTGTTTGGCAATCTTTTTATCAAATTATTGACTTTTTGTCAAATTTTTTTTTTTAAAGATTCGCCTTAAGTGCAGTTATCCATAATTTGACGTTTGCTTTAGGTATATATATATATATATATATATATGTGTATTCTATAGGCTGTTTTACTTCGCAATTCGACGTTTAGACGCATTTAAATTTGTACATGTAATTTTTTCTCTTTCAAGCTTTACTTTGTCCTAATTGATCCCAGACAGAAAGGGAGAGAGAGAGAGAGAGAGAAAACTACGTCAGGCGTATAATGTCAAACTTCCTTTAGGATAATAATTTCAGATAAATTTTATCAAGTGAAGAGATTTGAAGAACACTTAACGAATCCCAAAGAGAACTTTAACTAATTTTCTCCATAAGTCATCGATTAACTTCAACCCAAAGCGAAAAAAAGAAAAAAAAACCCTAATCTCTTCCATCACTTTGAGTTTTCGGTTAGAGGATAAAAGAAAAATCTACGAATGAGAGTTATGATTTTCGAAACGGCTGAATGCAAAAATCTCTTTAGCCAAAACTAACTTTTATCTTTCAATGCTTAACAAGGCAATAGAGTGTGACAAACAAACAAAAAAACCTACATGAAGCGCAATGTTAGAAGTCTGCTTTGAAAAATTATAAGGAGATATAGAACTTCCGTTTTGGTAAGAAATGGACAGGAATAACAAAACAGATAAATGAGGGAGGTAGGGAGAGAGAATAAGAGAGGGAGGGAGGGAAGAAAATTGAGTGAAAGAAATAACGAAAAGAAAGAGCATTCATTAGTCATTTTTGTGCCACGTTAACAAACTGACAATAGAGCAAACAACTTTAAAAAAAAAACTCCCTTAGTTGCATAATCAGTCTAGGTGTCCTATCAGCTTGAGAGTAGAGGTAGCTATAAGGAAATTTCTTTCCATTTTTACCACTGACACGCTTATTAAATTATATTTGTTAGTAATATAATACATAGATTATAGCACAGATTTCCCTTTTGGCAAGTGATAATTATTCATAAAATGTATTACTACAGTATATATTGTATATATATATATATATATATTATGTATTTGATAATTATTATCCCTTACGTACTCTTCCATTTCATTCATTTTCCTTCGACTTGTTTTCATCTCCGAATGGAATAATATGCAAATTTCTCTTTTCTAAAATTCGTCTGTTCTAAATATCATTATTCTGCAGGAAAAGCGTTCTGGTTTCTCTCATTCCCTAATGAAATTTTCTTGTCCCTTATCGCCGAATTGATTACGAGATACATATTAAAGTTCAATCATTTGTCTTTCCACCTCGTTGTTATTTCTTCTTGACACTTATACACTTATCTTTCTTTTTCTATTCTTCCCTTTTCATGTATGACATAAACGTTAAATCAACCTCATCGTTTCCCTGTATTTTAAATTATCCATTTCCGACTTTTCATCTTGATAGACTAGCTTTTCCGTTGTCTGAATATAAGACGTTGCTCAATAGAGATAAATTGATAAAGATTCTTAAATAAATTGAGCTTTATGCTCTTTCAAATTTTCGTCCCTCTTTTTAGTTGAATAGAGAAATTGATAGATTATTTCTAAGGACACCATAAATTCATTCTCTTTATAACAACTACCAGAGTCTTTTCTAATTTGAAATTTTATCTCCAATTTTTAATTTACTTCTTTAAAAGAGAAAGAGAGAGAGAGAAGGTCTTCTTTGCGAAAAGTTGACTATTTCGTATAGTGTTTCTCTTCAAAATTTTCTAGACGTTTAGTTTAATTTTATTTAATAAAAATTGAAATAAAGAAAAAGATTGCATAACCAAAAGTTGAGTAGTTTTTCATTTAAAAGGCAAAGTCTAGCCTTTCAAACCATATTGCACTTGACACTTATCAGGTTTATCAAACTATATTTATAGTTATTTTGAGAACGTTTCGTAGTTTTATATATGTAATATATATTCTTTGTTGACAGTATATAGAGAGGTCTTGAAGTTAACTTGTCTACCCTATTGAAGAATACGAAACAAATTTTCTCTCTCTTTCTCTCTTTCTCTCTTCCACCCATCCCCTTCATTTCTCTTCCTGGTTTTTTTTTAAGTTAAGTATTACTTCTCTTACTGTTCAAATATCATCCAAAAAGGAGATAAAAGAAGTGGAATGATTGTAAATGAGTTATCGTAGGAGAATAACAGAAATAAGAGAATTCGAATATCTATTATATTTCAATTGTTGCTATGTTACAAAAAAAAACAATATATATATACAATTATAATGAAAAAAAGGCAACATTCTCCAACTTTTCAAAAGGTAAACTTACAGTTAATAACCTCTACTTTACTAGAGACATCTTCAGGTTGATCATGAAACAATAATTGACTCGTTATAAAAAGTAAAAGCTTGACGTACATTATTCAAGTAATCAATGCTCCTTAATTGTTAATTTTCCAGTATTTTCCAAAAAGCTAAAAATAAATAACCATATAGTTTTTGTCATTTTACCAATTTAAGTACAAATATTTTAATTCTGCCTTATTAGAGCCTTAAATGAGTCAGACAAACGCTTAGATTAGGGTAAATAAAATGACTAACGCAAGAAAGTTCTATGAATTATCTATATCCAAAAGTACAGATTCTATTCATCTTGCCAATATTATCTCTGAAAAATGTTGAATTTTGCATTAATATGAGAGAATTATGTTAATTTATTCATGACCGTGTAAAGGTAACACATGGTTATTTCCACTCGTTATTCAAATGACTTCTTTTAAAGAGCACATTCTTTTAGAGACATTCTCAGTCCAACTTCAAAATCCAATGACGAAAGCAACTTTTCTAATTTTGAGCGTTTGTCTCATTATTCTTTCTGCGGTATATGAAATATCCCTTTTTTAATAAGAAAAATACCACATTACCATATTTCTATTCTTATTTTTTTAAGTTTTCAAAAATTTCAGCCTAGTTGTGCAAATGGAAATGGAAAAACTAGCAGTTCCACAAGCTGCATGTTAAATAATTTCAAAACTATTCAACAGACGTTAAAGAACAATATCGACAATTTATTCGGTGAGAGTATCTTTCTTCTATAAATAGTTTGATTATAACATATCTTGAAATTATAGAAATAATAACTGATCATGAAGATTCTCCAACAAGTATTTTCTTTCATTTTGTTAAATTGAAATATTTAACTTTTATGTACTTTTCCAATTCAGAAACGATATATTGTCACAAACAACAAACGATATATGAAGATTTTAGGAGTTTTAACTCTAAATTCGCTATCTCTTCAAGCAATCGAAGACCAAATACATGTACAATAATTATAAACATTGACAGAACTTTCAAATCGGTTTGTTTCATTATTTTATTAATTTCTCATGGATAATTACTCTCTCTCTCTCTCTCTCTCTTATCTCTTATCTCTATCTATACCATTTTCAATTTAGATCATAGAACTACAATTTTATGATATCAACATCCAAAATACGCCAGGATGTACCAGTGAAAAATTGACATTTACGGACGATAGCAATTCTGTTTCTTTCTGTCAATATGAAGAATCAAATAGTAAGTTTCTTACAAAGTAATATATAATTCATTATGCGTAATCTGACCTTATCGTCTCTTCAAATAGATAACAATGACAATCTTGTACCAACAAATTTGTTCTCCATTCAGAAACCAAAGCTTAATAAAATTTATGAGATAAAGCCAAATGGATCATTGGTTATTCAATTCATCACTAGAGAATTTACTCAGTCGAACTTCTCTCTACTAGCTAAATTCAAAACTCCAGCGTTTGAATGTGAAAAATCACCAGATATCTCTCCAATTGTAAAATGCCAGGACCATTCAAGAGAAACGATTAATTTTGACTGCACTGGTCAAGTCTACGTTATATCGACTAATGGTACATATAGATCCGATGAAAACTGTAAAGTATTATTAAATACTCAATGCGTACAAACTGGGGTAAATACAATTTTAAGTTGATTGTAAAAGAAAATGATCCTTTCGTTTGTTTATTTAGACGTTTTTCTTCGCGTTTGAATCTTTCGATGTAGAAGGGAACCGTATTTGTTCATATGATAAATTAATTATTGAAAGCGAAAATATAGATCACATTTTTTGTGGCAAAGGAGGAAACGGTAAGAACTTTATATTCTAAAGACTAATGAACTGAATTATAATATTGCAGAGGATATTTCTTTTGAAAGAAACGGCACAATAACCCATCATTCGGTTCGGCTCAATAGCCCTTATTCAATAAAATCTGTCAAGTCTGTTTCTGTAAACTTCATTTCTGATTCAAACGTTGAAAAGAGGGGAATAGTTATGAAAACATGGTTCCAAGCGGGCGGGACAGAAGAAGATACTACTACTTCCACGGTGCCTACTACTACTTCCACGGTGCCTACTACTACTTCCACGGTGCCTACTACTACATCAGAAAATTTGGTAACTACTCAACAAAACAATAACAATTCTCCACTGTTGCATTGTCGCTGGGGTTCAAGACACAATATCAAGTTGGATTGCAGTGGTATAAACTACACACTATCGTCAAATGGTATATACAAACCCTACGAGTTGTGTGACTATAATTTCATACTTGAAAATAATTTAAAAGGCGTCAGTATACCAAAGTTTATTAATAAAGGCTTTTATTCGAAAGTTCTTTTCTTTTCATTTAGAGATTTTCATTGAAATATAAAACAGTGCATATAGAGTACCACAGCAAATGTCGTTACGATTATTTGGGTATTGAATATAACAATCAAACCACTTTTATTTGTGGTTCTGGACGAAGCAGTTGAGAAGTTTAAAATAAACAAATTAAACTAATAACCGTATTACTTTCTATGACATTCAACAGCTTCTTACACCTATCCAAGGAGGTTGTTGATGCCACATACATATGTCGGAGTGAACCTCGATACTGAATACTATCTAGACATAGATCGGACGCTAACTATTTTCTTTAAAACTGATGGAAGCTATCATTTCAGAGGATTTGAAATTCAAGCAAATTTTAATTGCGACAAAGCAGTACCCTCCACAGTGAAACCAAAGGCAGAAACCACAGTATCGGAAGTAGAATCAAGTACAAGCAAATATTACCATTAATATCTTTGTACAACTCTATTATTTTTACAGAAAAGATATCCTGTTATGATAAAGTTCAAATTTTCATGGACGATAATTGGCAAATCGACCAATACATAATTACAACACCCGATTATCCATCATACTATAGAACCTCTGATTACAACTGTTCAGTTTCCCTACATACTTCTTTTCTTTCTTCGGTACAGTGTTTGATTAAATTTTCCTAACTGTAAACATATAACTGTCAATATGTCTATTAAACATTTGCAGTTCGTCTACATTATATTTGACGAGTTATTCTTTCCGAGCAGCAACTGTGATGAAAATAGATTAAGCTTTTCTAACGGATTTGCAAAAACCACATTTTGTTCTTTAGGTTTGTTACAAATTAGTAATCTCCTCTCAAAGATAATGTTACATTTCTCCATCATTTTAAAGCAAGGACCAATAATTTTTTGGAAGATATAAAGATTTTTTATAATACTGAATTTCTTACAAATAAAATATATAAAATAAGATATGATGAACTTCTCAAAATCCAAATTATGCTGCCATATTCTCCATACTATAAACGTTTTAAACTGCGCATTTTTAAAAATCTTCGTAATATACCTGGAATTGAATCGTCAGCTAAACCTGAAGAAATGACGACTGAATATATAACTAGAGCCAACAGAGAAACTAGAGGTAATAGAGAAAGATCAACTAGAGGTAATAGAGAAAGATCAACTGGAGCTCCATGGAAGACAACAAATCAGAGATATTTCAAAAGTTCACCAAAAGCTACCACTTCTATTAACGATTATACAACAATGCCAAATTATCCAACAACATCGGTAAAAACAACTAAACCTACCCGAGACAATGACAGTAAAGTTTGAATATACATATATACTATATTATTATAATAATAATGCTGAAATCCAATTATCTTCTATTCAAAAGCTGTAATAGAATGCAAGAGAGATATGGTTTTGGATAGATCAACCTTATGCAATAAGTCAATATCGATTGTATCAATGAATTATCCAAACAATCATCCATCTGGTTACAGTTGTCGTGTTTATTTTGATACACAAATGGAAAATCCAGAGGTTCATTTACTTAGCTAATCTAAAAGTTTATAAATCTTCGATAATACAATCCCTTTTTGAACAGGAAGCTTATATAAAGTTTACTGAACTTTATGCGGATTCAGGTTCTTCTAGACTTTTCATATCATTTAATGCCGAATTGGACTCAATTTATTATAATATGAGAAGTAAATAAATTCATATATTTAAATATTATAATATAGATATCTATAAATATTTTATGCTGAAAAATTTCGGATACAGCATCTAGATCTAGTTGGAATTCTTTTTCACGCATGAGCTTTAATGAAAAGACTCTTTTTGACGGAACGAGGTATAAACTGGACCTCAGGAAACAGTTAACCTTCCGTTTTGGGTCATTTAGCCAAAGGCGTATACGACGTTTCAGACTCGAAGTTGAATACACATGCTAATGTCTTGGCAAAATTCGACAATTTCACTGAATTATTGCCATATACCTGCACATGCTTATATTGATATGCAATATTATCCAAATGATATACTTTTCCTTCGATTCACTTGCAACTCTCACAATGAAAAATGATATGAAAAATATATTAATATAGTTACGTATACAAAAGTTTAATATCCTTGTTTCCTGTAAAACTATAATTTCATGTCATTTGGATAATTAGATAAAAACTGGTAGAATATCTTATTAATACAATATCAAGTGCAATTAAGAGAAAATTTTTAATCTCTTTAATCCGGTTAGTTTGTTTCTCAAAACAGTCAGAAAGCTTAATAAAGCTTAATATCAATGAGCAAAATGATAAAATCCAACATGACATGTGGTGCCATCTCCATTTTTCATGGATGAAAGAAATGAAACAAAAGAATAGAAAGATAGCTGTGAAATTAACATCTGAACGTTAATAATCTTATCAATATACAATGTAATTAAATTAAAACTTGAATCTCAAACCTCAAAAGTATTACAATCATGAAGATTCCAACTTAATTAACTAGTTTCATGAAAGTTTAGAGTATGTTTGACAAACTTATTAAGGCAATTGCTAAAATTGTTAATATAAGAGCTTTAAAATATTAAATATTATTTATTATGAACTGTATTAAGATGATTGAATTCAGAATAGTTATCATTTACATTAAAGTCCTTATTTATTGAAATAAATAAGCTAATTTTATATAGGAATTCCCTGTTAATTCTTTGTTGGAATAAAATACAAGTTTTTTGTCTTTTTTATATTAAATGAACTCTTTTGAATCAAGTTTCTCACGCGCAGTTGATAGGTGAGACAGCAAATCGTGATTTTTGTTTTTTTTTCTTTTCTTTCGTTTTTAACTGTTCAAAAGTTATGGAAGAAGAGAATTCATTTCAAGAGTAATTTTCTCTATAAAAGACTATGTAATTAACATAGAAAACAGCTTTTACTAGTATCGAGTATCCGCAATCTTTGAACGAGGTGAAAAAATCTTTTCTTTTTCAATATTTGATCATGAATCCAGTCTAAACTAACTTTCGTGTCAATTAAATAGAACACATCATATACTGATAGTTTAAAAGAGATGAAAAAATTGAAATAGAATTGAGTTTCCAATAATTCTCTCTCAAGTATTCAATATAAAGCAATAATCTAAAGTGTTCAAGTGAGAAAATCTATTTCATTTTCAAGGATATACTCGGAAAAAGAAAAGATGAATGGCCTAGCTACTGTTATATATATTTAGCGGGAAAATGAACGGCTTTGGTGGAGTTCTCCCTCTTCCATTCGATACAATATGGATTCTATTCTTGTGCTCTTATTCGGCGGCTTTGGTTTGTAGTTTTCTTGTATTTTTTTTAAAGATAACCTCTCGTAAAACTTTAATCCTTTAGGCAATAAAGCATAATAGCAATTCAGGAAAAAGTGTACAATTTAGCAAATTCAACTCAATTCAAGATATTTCAGGTTTACCTTTTATTTTAAATTTTACGAATAATTTCAATTCATTACGTCATTAGGTGGAAAAGATATCTCCAGTTCAGGTATGAATTTAGTCCCATTATTAAAATTTATCTCAAAGTCTTCTCTCCTCGTTCGAATCAATTAACTGTAAAAGAAACTATCGAATGCATTCATCAGTGGACGATTAATCAGAAATCTAATTGCGCCAATCCTCACTATGTCATTTATTCAAAGAATTTCCCAAATAACTATCCAAACAATATGATTTGTCATATTATTTTTAATATTGATGCAACATCAAACGCGGTTTGTCACTCAAAAATTTCAAACTAACCACAATTGTTCCACTTTAAAATGTACTTTTGAATAGAGAATAGAGCTGAGATTCGAGGAATTTGACGTTGAATTCGAAAGAAGTTGCTCCTATGACCGTCTAATTTTCACTGATGACTACAATTCAACCGCATTTTGCGGATACGGTTTACCTTTGAGTATGTGCAATTTTAAATTTGATTGTATTAGATTTCATTGACTAACTAACAATGTATTTATTCTTTTTATCTTTGGAACAGAATCATCCGACAATCGACAATCAAACTTATTCTCGTTTCAGGCAACACAGCCAACTATTAATAGAACGTATATAGTCTCTCCCCAAGGATCCTTGACTATTCAATTCATAACCGATATTGCGTATATGGAAAGAGGATTTATACTGCATGCAGATGTTAAATGTTCCAAATCTCAGATTGAAAGTAAGACGAATCCAGAAGTTCAAAGCAGTAAATTTCGCTTAGAAGCAAGAATTTATGAAGCTTAACCTTTTGTAGATTCTCTTATGAATGAAAAATTGTTCTGCGCAAATAAGATTAAGAAGATAATTCGTGCGGATTGTAGCGGTAAAAACTATATACTATCATCAGGATACCCCTACAGTAATCATGAACATTGTTCTATTACATTTAAACCATTCAAAGGGAGAAGAGCAGTAAACGATATTACTTATTTCATAAAAGTTATTGTCCTTAAATATATCTCTCTTCCCCCAAAGGTATTTTCTGTCACTATTATATACTTTGAATTGGAAGAGGGTGCTTATTGTAAACGCGATAAACTTGAAATTCTTGATGGGAATGAAAGAAACATTCTATGTGGATTTATATCAAAATGTCGGAACTTATTTAATATTCTTTTATAGTTTTTATTATACGTATTCACGCTTTTCAATAGATGGTCGAAAAGGAGTGAAATTTTTTGGAAATGTAACAAATCTCTATCTTAAAAAACCATATACTACATCAACTGGTAAAGACTTAATATTCAAGTTCCGGTCGGACAACTCGCAATTCCATAGAGGATTTAGATTTCACGTGAAAATGCTATGTTCATCCGACGCAGACAATAGATAGATCATCCATAAGAAACTCTATACAGACAATTATCTATCTATTTTAATTAACGTCAACTATTCATGTAATACTGTAATGGGAACGAAAGAGATACACCTATAATACGATTAAACATATCCTTATCTCTTCAATAAGACACTAGATATGATATTAATTTTATTGAATTGAAAAAAAAAAGGTCTAAACACGATTAACAATGCAGCTTCAAACAATGCGCTAATTAAAGCATCTATCTACTTTAACTCTAATCCTTTGATAATAACAAAAATAACAAAAGAATACGGCACCCAGTGTTCCCAGGCGGTCTCCCATCCAAGTACTGACTGGGCCGTACGTCATTTAACTTCGGTGATCGGACGAGAACCGGTGCTTGTAACGTCGTATGGCCGTATACAATAGAATGTAGAAAATACTGTGTACTTAAAGCTATTAAAGCAATTGATAAAAGATGAAAGCCGTGTCTAAATGTCTACGCTTTAAAAGAAGAGAATGGTCCTTTTACAAGATGATTTTAATAAATTTTCCTTTTAGATTTCCAAAATCGATTTTAAACGTACGTTGTTGTGTTCGACTGTTGCTCTCTCTCTCTCTCTCTCTCTCTCTCTCTCTTTTGCTATCTATCTCCTCAATATCTCTTGCGAAGAGACTCCAAACTTAAACTAGACAATACACGATGATAATCAGCATTAGTTGGTAAACTGAGGAGATCATTATTTTTTATTAAAATCTATAATTAAAGATGTTATTAAATCGATATTTTCTAGTTAAAGAAAAAATAACAAAAAACAACCAAAATCGCATAAGCTATTCATTCTTTTCTATGGGGAAATCTTGCTAAGCGGCTATAATGAAAATGCTACGGTTAGATTGAGATTTATTCAAATACACCTACTTGCGCTCCTACTCATTCGTTTCACTGCTAATCCTATTGGATGGAAAAAGCTATACTTACAAAGTGTAATATTCTCTCCCTGTTAGTCATATTATAAACCCCGATTAGCTGGCTCCTTTTTGATTGATTATATGACGTACGTAGATGATAGTAATCAGTATATTTATCTAAAGAAGAGGGAGAAAAGGCTTTAAATAGTTTTACTCTTAAAGATAATCTTTGAGTGTCTATTTTCTATAATTCGGATCCATAAGTAATCTATTATTTATGTGCTGAATTGTTTTTGATGTTAAGGTTGCAATGTTGAAAAAGTGTTGAAAACCTTCGACTATTATATAACATTAATAATTTAAATAATATGATATCAGAGAGTGAATACAATTACATAAAAGATTAGGTTGAACAGGAGCTTAGAGTCGAAATTCTCTAAGAGGTTTAGTGTCACATTTCAAGCAAACAATTCTCCCGTCCGATGAGTAAAGTTTTAGGGATTATTGTCCCTAATAAAAAGATCATAATCAAAATATAGCCCTAAAATAGTGTGATTCTTTTTTCCCATGAAAAATATGCTAACCTTTGCAAAACCTGGAAAGTCTATTTTTAAACTGATTGCTAACCCTAAAGATCGTAGCTATAGTTAAATGGAAAGAATTAAGGCTTACAAAGTATTTGTTAGGGTCTGAAAGAAGAGGTATTTTTGAATAGATATCTTTCGTATTTAGGGTCTATTTGTATTTTGTATACAAAGTTTCTATTTATAAAAAAAAGAAAGTTGTGCATTTTTATGATTTATCAACTTTATTTTTGAAGTAATGAATCATTTGTTTGCAAATTATTTAATGCTAAAAATTTAAAATTCAAGTAGAAATTGTAGTAAAAGTTCCGATTGAAAATGATGTAGTATTTAACGATTGAAAGAACTTTTTTAAAATTAGCAATGTTATTTTTATACTAATTATAGAGAATAATACATAATGAATCATTATGTTAAAATTAAAAGTAACAATTTAGGATGAAGATGGTTTGATCCTAATGGATGCTGAACGTGAAATTTCTATCATTTCAGAACAAATACTTTTCATTTATTTTGCATGATAAAACTTGAATATGCAGCAATCATCTTCCTCTTATAATACTATATATATACATTATCCATTTTGTCTCGTATTTTAGCGGTTAACTATGAAAAGAACATAACTAGATCATTATCTCTATTTGTTGTATGCAATTAGTTTTTTGCAGATATTTTAAAATTTCTGCGAGTTTTTTTTCCCTTATAATGAGATAGATTATGTCTATATTTTCCATTTGCAAGGTTTATATATGTTATTTTTGCAGCGTAAGAACAGAAAAAGAGTTTCGTCGTAGATTAACAAATATGGCGCTGAAACATTGCCCATAAATGAGAATGGCGTATTGTAATGTACTTTCACCTCTGGTCTGGTGTGCCGTCGTCAATCTCTAGTCATTAATTTATTAATTGAAATGAATGAGTGATTGTGGGAATGCTATTAATTGCTAATAGCTGATTGAAAAGAAATTATTCATTATTCTCCCCAACTTCAAAATGTCCAAAATTGATTGGTATTTGATAGCTAAATAGAACGTCAAAATAAAAGATGTCCCAGCGGGAAGACTCATTTAATATTTCTAAAGAATAAAGCTTGCCGACTCAGCAGAAATTTGTTACTTTATCTGACCTAGTGAGTAATAGGGTCAAATTCTGTTTAGCATAATCGAGTTTCACAATACAATGCGTCATATATCAAATAAAATTGATGATTACGTAAGTCGACTCTTACTGAACTGTTGCATTAAATTCTCCTTTTGAAAAACTCTCAACGAAATTCTATGGTCGTCGTTTCAATACAATAGGATCTTAGGAGGAGAACAATTACCGTTACACTGAAAGTAGCTATTTATACGCTTCAAGAGTTGAAGCAATTACACCTGAAAATGCTAAGAACTATATAAAGGGACAGGCGGAGAGAATTCAAGTCTTATGCGTCAGTATAACAGGTTGAGCACTATCCTCAACTCATTTTGTTGTTCAAAGACTTTTTTTTGACTTTTTGAAAACTTTTACAGTCATCTCTACTTAATCAAAACAATATGAAAGTTATTCTATTGCTCCCTGCAATTCTTGCAGTTCTTAGGGTCAGAAGAGCTTTAAATTTATCTCTTTTTTCTTATTTTTTTGTTTTTTTTTATATATGCAACTATCATCTCTTTCTTTTCAATTTTCTGCAGGCTGAAACAATTCCAGAATGTGTTAAGACAGAATCGATTGAACAGTGTGTTGAAAATCGATTGGTTTGGTTTGAAATGAGCATTAGATCTAATTTAACGAAGATTGAAAGTCGTTTAAGTAAGTACAACAAAATAAAATATAGCTAAATCAATATGATCAATTGTTATTTTTTTGCGAAGGTGAATTAGAAAATAAATACAATGATGAAAGTAACATGGAAAATGGATTGGGGGATGAAATCAGACAAACTACTTTAAAACCTGAGAACTATAAAGTGAAAACAAGTACAAAGAAACTTCACACAACTAAAATGACAGAAAAGCCTACCGAAAAAAAAGAAGAGCACACTCAGCCAATGACAACAAAAACAATTGCTGATAAAATAACAACAAAGGTAGATGAAATGAAGACAACAATGAGAGAAACACCTGAAATAGATATGACTACAGTAACCCCATCAACAGTAATGACAAAATCATCAACACCTGTAAAAGTGCCCTTAACCCGTAAATATATTTATAAAATAGGCATTAAAATTTATAATTAGCCCCTTACAAGAAAAAATGTATAATTGAATATCTTTTTTTTTTAAAAAGAAAAACTTATGTGTGATAAAACGCAAACGATAAATCAACTACCAAATTGCAATAACCCCAAGTATATTATCACCTCTCTCAACTATCCTCAGAGCTATCCATTTAATTATCAATGCAAAATTATTCTGGATGAAATAGATAATTCGGTAAGAAACTTGTAAAAATAATACCGTTAATCAGTCATTAAAAAAGAAATGCTTGTTTCAAAGGTAATCCATATCAAATTTCTGGATTTCCATGTTGAACAAGGCCAAAGTTGCCCTTTCGACAAGCTCACTTTCAAAGAAGGGAGTAATTCAGCTACTCTCTGCGGTAGAGGTTCGTAAAAAATATAAACTGCTAAATTATTTCGTTATCAACACTTTTTTATAAACAGGTCATATAATCCCGGACGATAACGAAGTGGACCTATTCCAATCGAATATTGCTATTCCAAAGTTAAATACCACCTACACCATTGACCCGAATGGTCCAGTAGAAATATCATTCTTATCTGATAATATTGTCAGAGAGAAAGGATTTGTCATGCATCTTGAATTCAAATGCGTCGACAATTAAGCGAAAGAGGATGTTTGAATCTACAATTGGAAGATTTTAATTTGTTCCTAATTTTAGTAATAAACTTACTTAAGCAAAAGAAAATAAAAACACTTTGTTTTATATTTCACATTCGAAGATGATCAAATTAGACGGTAACCTTAACCTTAACCCTAAGGAAGCGGTAAAAGATGATATCGATCATACGTCGCTGATTCTAGGAAAACCATTTTATATGCCTTGGAAAAAAGCTAAAAAAAAAAAACAGATATTCTTTCCAACATTAACAAAAATAGAAATGAAAGCACTTTGATCTAATTTAAGAATTAATATCGCTTAGGATCTTGTATATCGGTAGAGGTCTATTAACAGGTAACCTTGTGCTGGAATTTTACTAAATATAATCAATAAATTCCATTAAAAACAAAGACAAAAATGCAGAATTTGCAGAATTTGTTTATTTATGATTGAAATAACAACATTTCTGTAGTAGGGAGAAATAAGAGTATGAGAAGAGGGGAGATGATATTGATTTGTCTTAACAATATCCTTTTCGTCCATTCAAAATATTCTCTCTTGATTTACAATTCATTTTTTTCGTCAGTTTCCCTGTCTCTATCATTATATATAAAATTTTTACTTTTTCGGAAAATGGCCTCATTTCTAGACGAATCTCAACGAATTGAAAAGGAGCAATAAACAATGAAATTGAGGATTTATCATACAACACATTAGCATTTTGGTTACGTAATCCAAT
Organism: Dimorphilus gyrociliatus; assembly: GCA_904063045.1. Lineage (NCBI taxonomy): Eukaryota > Metazoa > Annelida > Polychaeta > Dinophilidae > Dimorphilus > Dimorphilus gyrociliatus. Next base: position 982,289 of record CAJFCJ010000005.1, read on the forward strand.
CTTGCATAATTAACCTATCGATTCTAAAATGCCATATTTTCAATAGTCAAATAAAGGTAGATACTGTATATTAGGAAAGAAAGCAACAAAAAAAAAACAATTAATTAAGTAAGCAGTCATATTGGGACGAGAAAAGAAAAAGTGAGTGGAGTAAAAGAAAGGCAATTGTTATTCTTTGGACTTAATCCTTATGAATAAATGAGTATTTAGTGGAAGAAAAGATGAATTGGACTAGAAATAAGTAAATGGTTTTAGACATAGTATAAGCCTTAAAACTGAACTTCTATGTTGAAGAGTGAAGTAATAAAACATCTTTTAAGGGAATTCGTCGATTTTTCTTCTTGTTCTTTGTTACTAATCTTTGTTCCTCCCCCATTTTTAATATTTGCAACAATATTGCAGTTACTGCAGATCGCTACTATTAATTAATTGTAAAGATAATAAAAAGGATTTTCGATAAGAAATTTAAACATCTTTGTAAAATTGTGTGCCAAGAAGAATTTTTCAATAATTCTAAATTTCGTTGATAATGTGTATTTACTTTATAATATTCGACAAGTTGCGCTAATTTGGCTCTTTTTATCACACGCTGAGTTAATTTGGTACTTTTCCCCTTGTCTTTTAGGAGTATCTTTTGTAATTGTCTTTAAATCGATAGATTTACGTTTTTTATCCACATGATTTTCCATTTGATGGACGCTTTTTAATGAACCTCGTTTTAGACTATTTCCACGAAATCTATTGAAAATTAATTCGGAATCATCGATTTCGTCCAGTTCGTCTATTACGTCGAGTCTGGAACAGGTATCTATAACGGAACTTCTTCTACGCATTTTTCTCTCAAGTTCCTGAAATTGACTATTCGAACTCAAATCGCTGTCGGATAGGAAACTCTCAAAGTCATCTCTGTTATCGGAGGCTTGCGTGTCGATTGAGTCGGTTTGTTCAATATTTTTGAATAATGCATAATCTAACGAATTATCGGTATAGTCGCTCAATACAGTTCTGATTTGTTCCACCTTTTCAATGAAAACAACAGCGTAGCTAGATTCGAAAGTTGACAAGGTGTTAATATGCCTGTGGAAGGGATGAGGACAATTTCCTGATTTGGCAGTTTCGTCGTACATTTTTAAAATTCGCAAAAATATCCTGAAGATATCGGAAGAGTTGGAAAGATATTTTTTCGCTATTCGAATCTTCATAGCGTTTAGGGAATATTCGGAGAGGACTTGACCGAATTTTTCATTTAGAATATCTATTAGATCAAATGCTAAACTCATACCAGTGTTTAATTCCCTTATACCTTTTATGAGATGGTCTTCAATTGCACAGAAGCTAATATTCCATACGTTAAAATTTAATTCACCGTCTTTAGGGCAATTCTTTGTTAAAGACGTGCAATTTTTAGCTTCTAAGGACCATAGATGATCACCGTTGTCAATCTTATTTTTCACCGAATCGCCTACTGTCAGATAGGCAGAAAAATTTGGAATTGTCAAATGAGCTGGCCATTTATTCATTTTGATTGCTGGAAATAGGTTCAAGTGCAATATGGTGCTTTCAATTCTACTCAGAGAAACAGTAATTGAAAGTAAAATACTTGGAAAGATATTTTCTATTTTTAGATCTTCTATATAAGTCAAATTAAACCTTTTAACATTCTTTATGAGGACTGAAAGAGCAGCAGTAAGACCTTTAGTAAACCAATCATTAATTTCGACGGCTGTAAGACTATTTGAGGAATTCTTAAGGCAGGGTTTCCAAAATTTCTCTTCAATTCTACCTTCATCTTTACTAAGGCTACTTGATAATCTGCATTCCATTATAGACGGATTCAAATTCTTATGTAATACCTTGGCTTCAAAAGCAGCGCAGTGAATAGGTTTAGCTAAGAATATTCTCACATCGTAAATTCTACGATTCTCCTCTGTGATATCGAATTTATCAAATCTTAACCATTCAGCCGTTGATTTAATTCTTAGATATTGTATTGTCGTCTTAATAAAATGTTCAACTAATAAATTAATCCTTTCCCTTTTCTTTCGTTCAATTTCACGTTGTCTTCTCCATTTTTCGATTATACGTCTGAGGCATTGACTAATTATCTCGTCCTTATTTTCCATAGCGGGCTCAATTTAATTTTACTTTATAACTATTAATTTAATAATATCTTGTATAGCTAAACTTTTGATTGGAGTAAAATATCAGTTTAATAAAGCTTCGAGTTACTTAAACAACATGCTAGGCTTAAACGAATATTGAATATTTTTCGGAAACATAACGTTCTCCAAGTATTATAGAACCAATGAACAGTTATTATAATGTATATATACTGTATAAGATACTAATATCTACAATATACTGGTTTTTTTTCAAATTAAGAGTCTTTGTGAGTTTAATTTTCAGGTAACCTGGAAAAAAAAATCAATTTGCTATAGAAATTACGCGATCTCAATATATAAAGTATTTTTTTGCAACCACCTTTTATTACTATGGCAACAATATATGAGAATTAGTTGCAGTAATATATATTTTATCTTTTTACTAATAGATTACAAGTAATTAATGAAGAAAAGTGTTTGGAATTTATTCTCTCACCTCTTTCTAATAATCTATTTAAATAGAAACGGAAGAAATTACAAGGCTTTTAATATCAAGTAACCAGCCAGGGTACTAAATTTTGGACAATCTTTTATATCTCTTTTCCATTATTGTCTACTTCTTTTTCGTTCATTTGAGTATATCTTTTAGTTCTCTTCCCGTCTCGTTTGAGAATTAGCTTATAAAAGTATCTTTAATATACGGCTGAAACGAGTACTATATTATTTCTAGCATGAATATATCATACCTCCAGCTAGAGAGGAGAGAGAGAGAGAGAGAGAAAGAGAGTGGAAAAAGAAGGTAATAACAAAAGTAAACAAACTATCTGCGGAGTAGTCAACCACTTTTTTTTTTTTTTTTTTAATTAATAATGGTCTGCAGAGAATAAGAAAATCTGTATCGATTGTATTCCCTCAATCAAGTTAGACCACACCCCTTAATTCCGTGCGTTACTGTCTAACCTTTCTACCTATCTCTCTACTTGGAATTACATCAATTTTTTTTTACATATAAACAGCCTACATATTTACAAAATAATCCTATTTTCTTCTAGATCTTTTCCCCTCCGCTATCATTTTCCTTTAAACTAATATCAGTTTTTTCCTTTCATGTATAATTTTTTGGTTTTTGCATGCAAAATAATACTCTTTGAACGTTGATAGAAAAGACATCCTACATTTTTCATTCTCCTTCTCCTCGTATCTTGCCTCCTCATTTTCTTTGCTTTTGCTAATATTTTTTACCTAACGATAATTCTATTCTATTCTCTCGGAGAATAACAATAATCCTAGCTTAATCCATTTCTCAAGTTAAAATACGAGATTGAAGAATAAATGCATATTTTATATATATCTATATATTGTATATAAATAGTATTTACTATACGTTACGTCAGTTTAGCTATTATGTTAAATTACCTGTTGAGAGTACTTTTCGAGTTTATGCCAAATGCATCGCACACATCTCCAACCAATTATGTTTTGTTTTTGCGCTAGTATTCTAAATTCTATTCCGACTGTATGGACATCGTATAGTTATGGCACCTACCGCAATATGGAGAAGTATAACAACAACTATTGCTAGCATATTTAAATCATCGTCACATATCAAGAACTTTACAATACTTATTATCTTATACACTTTTACGGGTCTAATAGCTGATACAAATATTCAACGTTTGTATTATCTAGAATTAAGCGTTAACATTCTTAAAAAACCCATTTATCGCTCAGGCTCCTTTCTTTGTCGGCAATGCGGTCATACAGTTGTATTTGCCAATGATCTTACTAGGGTTGCTAGCGACATGTCGCTGAGACAGAGAAACGATAGTCTTCTGGGAAGGAAGGGAACATTGATACAACTCTTACAAAACCCTGCCGGGGCTAGATTCGAGGTGATTACATCAAAGAGAGCTCATGTAACCAAATCTACGGTGGTAAATATATTGTTTTTAACCTCTTAACCTAATTTATAATAAGCATATAATCTCATAAATACATACGTTTATCATTCTTTCTAGACTGTAAGCTCAGACACTTGGTTTACTGGTTTTTCGTGGAGAATTGCAACTTGCCCAAAGTGCCATTTTCATTTAGGATGGTATAAATACGGTTAAATACATTTATTAAACATTGTTTTATTCAAGTATTTCTATCCATTTGTAGGAGCTACGAACCTCTCTTCTATAAAGGTGGATTAGCCGATTCCAAAGATACTTTTTATGCCTTAATCTTAGATAATTTATTGGATGAAACTTGTACGTTAATCCTTATTTACATAATGCTTATATTCTAATATGAAATGTATTTTAAATTCAATTAACAGATGCCGATAATCTAATTATAACTCCAAAAGTTTATCAGAGTTGAAAAAAAGGTGAATTTTGAATAATCTACAATTGAACTGCAAAATTACAGTATACAATATATGATGAGAATGCCAAAATAGTAATTTATTTCTCTTGTTACATCCCAATTCAATTAAATAATACAAGATATTTAAAAGGATGAAAACGTTACTATAGAAACAGAGAAAAGAAAATGATAAAAAAAAACAGTTATCTTCCATCAAATTAATTAGCTGGCTTTACAGGTTTCTGCTTCTTTTCTTTTTTTTTAAAAAAACAAAGGTTTTCGGAAAGCATTTGTACATTTTTAAGAAATTTCAATATTATTTCGATATAAAAATCATAATAAAAGCATAAACATTTCTTATTAAAGTATTGTATTACTTTTTTTTGTTATATAGCAAATAGAATGTAACAATAAATAAATGCAATATTACATATAAAGGAAGGTATTAAGACAATCATTCTCTGCTTTAAACTTTGCTATAAATATCTATAAGTAAACGACCTTAACCGAAATCTAGATCAAAATTCTTAGTGTTCGCTTTACTGAGTTCGAACTTAACTAAAAAAGAATTTGAATGTAATTAAAAGCTAAAAAAGTGAAGAAAAGTTTGTATAGATCTCTATCATGTTGTTCTGATGCGAAATGGATATAGTAGTGTCTACTAATTTTAGTTAAATAGAAGACTCCTACATTTTGTGATGAAAGGTTCACTCTGTTAAAAAAAGGTGTTGAACTCTTAGTCAGAGGAATACTTCCACTTCATCTTACAAATGGAAACAGATGTTATCGGAAAATTCAAAGCGAATGGAATGATAAATAGAGATTTTATAATGAATTGACAAACTTTTCAATGATGTAATTGTTTGAAGATTTACCAGTTTGATTAAAATTCATTTCAGATCATTCCTAGTTTAATTAACGACAATCTTATTATATCTTTTAATCAGTAATTTCTCTGATTTGTTTGTTCACCTATAACCAATTTGGCAAGAAAGTTCAAAGCCTTCATTTTCTATAGCCAAGATATTGGCAAATATTCTTTTGAAATAGCCAAGGTGAAGACGTTAAATTATACAGGTTTAGGGTGTATGTACTGAAAATCTGTTGGAAGTGTAATAAGTATCGATTACGTCCTTGCCGTACATGTTATTTACCTTCTAGTCTGTTGAGAGAAGAAGAGCTATTTTAATATTATTGAATTTTAGGATAAGTCTCTCATTGATGTTTCATTACTCTACAATCTCTATTCCTACGCTCTCTATTCCTACTTTGACGAAGAAGACCATAGTCGTGATGGACTTTTTTTCAATTTATTAAGTCAAATTTTATTTTAATAGTGCTAAAGTTCATCTTGTGTTCCAAAAGAGAAAATGTGATATTAACATATGATTTTTAATGTTCACTTGTCTAATTTACATAAACCGTCTACGTTTCTTCTATCAGAACAGCATTCCAGACAGGATCTTCAAAGAAAAGGTTTTAAAATTAGCAAATATATTTAGATGCTAATCTGAATATAGAAAAAAATACTTCAAGGTCAATCTTCCATTAGTATTAATCAAGTATTTATCATATTTCGAACAAGGTCGTTCGTCCCTAGCGCATGACTCTGTTTTTGTTTTATTTTCGCCTCCAACACATCGGATCAGACGGTTTCTGACAAAAAAATATAGATTACTATTATTGGCTAGAGTATAATAGACAAATACAACTTACAACTGATTAGGGCATAGACTATATTTAGACTTCAATCCGCAACCTCCACACTTACACTTCCTAAATTGACAACTAGTCCATTCAGTGTATGCTTCCTTAGCATTTGGTAGGTTTTCACTTTCTTTATGCTTCTTAGCACCATCTGCAACAAACGTTAAACTTTTAAATGATAACGTTTTGTATAGAAAAAGTTGTAAAAGTCCATTACCGACTGATACTATTGCTTTAAAAAATCCTTGATACTTTTTAACATTGGTCCATACCATATTAGGTCTAAAAGTGACAATCATTACATTCGATTCGGATATTATATCCTCTGGAATCTCGTTGCAGCACAATCTAAATGTTAATATGTAAAATTCTTTAAAAAAACGCTTTATTCCATTCCATTACTCTTTACCTATAACCGTTCTCTCTCATATCTTTTTTGAACTTGACCTCCACCCATTGTTCAACGCATTGGTGAAGCATATAACAGGCATCTTTGTTTATATTAAAGTCTTTGAATGTTATTCTTATCCTAGTATTTTCAGGGCTCTTTAAAAATAGAGTTTAAATAGATAAAACTCATAGGTTTGTTAATATAGACTAACGGTAAATTTCCAATTACAATTATGACCAACTTCGTAACGTTTCGCTTTATAGTTAGGAGAAGTAATCACTTTTTCTTCCCCAACTTTCATAAATATGTCGCCAGCCGTTTTACAACCTGTTAAAAAACAAAAGAGTTTTTATTTGTTCTATTCTAATGATAATACGTAGGAGTTTAATACTTGAATGGCTTAATTCAACATTTTCGCAGTAATCTCCTCCTAACCCGTCAGGACATTTACACTTTGAACAATCTTTTGGATGAGGATAACCTCCATTCTGGCATTTTATTGATACGCCTTTACATTGGCAGTATATTTGATTCATAAGGAATCCGTCCAGAAATGAAATTTCAACCCTCTGCCCCAAGTTTGCCTGATAGCGTTTATCTTTTGTAATTATTGTCGGTTGTTTACAAATGTGTTTTTCCCTTTTGCAACTGTAACACAGAATCTATTCGTGATTATAATTCTCAATTAATTAAAAGAATTCGTACAATGCCTGACTATTGTATTGCATAAGAGAGTTATAATCATACGGAATTCCATATGTGACCAGATTATCATCCAGACGAAAATTTTTTTCCAATCCTCCCCTAACGAAATCCCAATTAATTTTAACATACTCATCTCTATCAGGCCTACATTGCTCATGAGAAAAACCCACAGTATGGAAAAATTCGTGAATAGGTGTACCCTAAAAATTTGTTTTCAGAATAATATTATGAGTATACTGTATACTTTTTATTGACCAATACAAACTAGAGCGAAGCAATTATCTCCTAAGTTTATATCCAAGTCTTTGGGCAATTCTTTCGTAAAGCCAATCAACGCAAAGCAACTAGAATTAAAATAGTAAATAGAATCATTGACTATCATTGCTCTAACTAAGAGCTTATTATAATTGATAATATGTAATATACTATCTATTTACCCATTCGCCTTCTTCTGTATATTTATATAGTAGTCTTTTTTTGGTTCAGCTTTGGTTAATTGTCTAAATTTAAGGCAAGTATGCTCCTCTATCATCTTTAAACTACTATTTAATTTCTCCAAGAGATGCTTATCTGAAAAATAGAAGCAAAGAATCCAACGATAAATTGGAATATGTTTATATAAATACTACCGTAATTTCCATCTATAACGTAGCCAATCGGTTTGTTAACATTAAACTTTTCGTACTGATAATTCTCAAAGTCAACTACATTTCTTTTGGATATTTTATGAATTTTTGTGACGTAATTCCCTTTAAGAATCTTAGCTGCAAGACTAGCATTTCCCTTTTCAAGGGTTAAAAAGAACTAAAAAGAGATGATAAGAAAGACAAATAAGAGGGTAAGATTTATGGTTTAAATTATATAACTACCAATAATCCAATCAGGGTTATTGAGAACATGTTACACTTCAAAATCATAATTTTCAATAACGAATGTTTGCAATTGCAAATCTTTTTTAAGCTGTTTGAACAAAACACCTGTAACGTGTAACGTGAATGATATTACAAAAAAATTAAAGTACTGTAAAGAGAGAGAGAGGCGGGAAGGGGGCGGAGAATCGAGAGCTACAGAGAGAGAGAGAGAGAGACTGGTGGAAAAGAAACAAAAAACAGTAAACTTTGTTTTTTATTCGCCAAACAGTAAATAGTTCAATTTATTAATGTTAAACACGAAAATAAAGCAATGTTCATCAAAAAAAAACTCTTGTGGCATAGTTCAGAAAATCTTTGTTGTTTTTAATACTTAAATACAATACTTTCCAACTTCATCGAACATCGTATGAACATCGTAATCTCTGGCTCTTCTTGAGGAATTAAAGCGTGATTTTCTTTGGTTACTGTTTTTCAGATTGAAAATATCATTCTTCTCTTCAACACTTAATAAAGTTTTGTAGCAATTGAATATACTATTCAACTCAAGAGCCGACATTGTTGGAAATCTAATGTCGTATAAAAGATCTCCCAATATTTCCCGCGCTTCTCCCTTCTCGTTCTTTGTCCATTCCATAAGAAAGCAAAAGAGATCGTATTCCGTGCAAGATATCTCTTCTAAAAGTAATATATCTTTAAAGCTCTCTCTTCCGAGATAATCTAATCCGTTTTCCAAACATTGAGCTGTTTGAACAGAAATTAAGCAAAGACATTTGACTTTGATCTCATCATCTTTCAACCATTTTGACGCTTGTAGATAGAGGCAGACGTCTTGAATACTTTCAGACATATTTGATAGGATTTTCTGTCTGCAGAGGCTTTTCATTTGAGGTAGAATGTATTTTTCAGCCAAATATAATAACTCGACAAGAACATCTCCAGAATTATTTAAAAGCTTTGAATCCTTCGAATAAATGTACCTATATGTTTAGATCATAGCGTTTATTAGTTGTTTGTTATGAATAACAATTTAAAGCAAAGAGAAATAAGACTGTGAAACATATTGTGCCTGGAAGAAGGAAATACCTTAAAAATAATTTAAAGGCTTCCGGAGTTGTATCTTCAATAAGTATGGGATCTTGTTGCGACCATGTATTGGATAACATGGTTCGGAAAACCATACTTTCGCAGAACAATAACACACGATGAGCCTTGATTATTACCTCTTTACCATTATCAACAATCTTGAATGATATATCAGCAAATAGTCCATTCTCGACTAACTGACACATTTGAACACATCGATTAAAGTCTTTATGCGAAATTGTATCTATATCTTCCATATCAAATTAAAAAATGTGCAGTTTGTAAGAAGTTTGTGCAAAATTTAACTTATTTTGGTCAAAGCTAATGTCAACTCCGCACCTCGATTTCGTAATATTAACCACTCTACCATTTGAAAACCACGTTTCAATAACAGTGTTTATTATAAATAGAGTAAAACTTTTTTCCTTTATGAATAATCCTGAATAATAATCTATTGGTCTATCTCTGATTCATTTTTTTATTTTGGCGCCATCTACCGGCTTCTAAAAATTTTTTGAACGTAACTCAAAAATTGGCTTTATACAGTATATGTCATGGCCGTCTAGTCAAGATTGAAAAAATACCAATTAACCTGTCGTGTTTGCGGTTGAAAAAAATCAACGAAATCTTAATAAGATGAATAAGTCATTTCGTGATTTTTTTTCGGTTAAGTACAGCACTTAATTTTCGACACTTCAAAGCTCCATTTATTTTCCTTTTACTAGGAGAGTCCATATATATTTTGGGGCAAGTAAGCTATCGGAGTGACTCTATTCTAGATAGAATAACACAAATGCACATCAATGTCAAAAGTTTTAAAAAAATCTTTCTCTCTTCCTTTTAATCTAACCTTTTCAACCTTTTTCTTTCAATATTACATTCAAATTGAATTAAACTTTAATAAGCTTGTTCAACGGATTATCGACTTAATCTAATCTCTCCTATTCATAAGCGGATTATTGATAAAAAAAGTTATTGGTGGCGGGATGAACAGAGTGTTAGGCATCAATCAAAAATTATAATCATTTTAACAAACCACTGATAATTTAGTTATTTATGAATGTAAAGTGAAAAACACACCCTTTCTAATAATTTGCTGACGTCATTGTCATCTTAAGTGGAAATAAATGGCTAATGTAATAAAGAGAGTAAGAAGGAAATTTATGAATGATGCATTTCATAGAGTTATTAATTATGCAAAATAAAAAACAGTAACACCTCTTACAGCTGTTCTTTAGTTTAAATTCTATAATTGTGTTATTCCTCTTGTATAGAGAGAGAGAGAGAGAAAGTATATAAATTTATCCTTATAATATTTATTTATATACGGATATTACAATGCAATATATAAAGAATACGTTGTGTTGTATATAATAGATGCGCATATTTATTTACATAGCTAATTCAATGAACATTTTTTTATAATAAACTATGATATGAAGAGAATTGTTTATATTAAAGAATATCTTATGCAAAAGTTCATACGTAGAATATGAAAGTATGTTCGTGATATCTATACGAAAAGCGGTTTCCATTAAGAGTAATCGAGACGCTCATTCAAATCAGACGGTCCGCTCTCAGTTTGTTCGTTTGTCCTAAACAAATTAGAATGAGAGCGGACTAAGAGGAAAAGATCTTGCTAAGGGAGTGCTTAGTTTAAATCGTAAACGAATGAACAAAGAGCGCTACTGCTACTCATTTGGATATTGGAAAAAAACTCTTCCTCTTTTTTTAAACTTGTATTATGTTACCCTTAGCTACCAAAAACGTGAAATTAAATATCAGTGAGAAATATGCTTCTGATATTGTCTATACGAAGATTTTATCCTGTATATTATTTGTATTAGCGCTGCATTGACAAACAGATGTTTATATTATCGGTGTATTATTGTATGTTTTTATAGTTTTATCTTTCCAATCAATTCTATTATATGCTATACAAATTCTATACTTTTTTACTATATAATATTAGATTTAAAAGGAAAACAGGCTACAAACTACACGACAAACATCAATAATCAGTAATTTATATTGTATAGTCCTGACTGAAATCTATTTGTCTGGTATGTTCCAATTTAAGTAGAATTTCTTTTTCTTCTATATAAGGTTGGTGAGAAAGAGAGGAGGAAGAAGCCTATGAAAGATGACGTTTCAAAGACAAACTTTCTCATCTCGATGCAAAAGAGAGAAAGAGAAAGAGAGAAAGTGTATGTGTGTGTGTGTGTTTGTGTGTTACTTATTTTTTCCTCGTCAATTTCATTCTCCAGCGAATAAGGAGAAGATTAGGAAAAAGGTCTCTTCCATAGAGGAAATATAAAAATGTGATTGAGTTACATAAAGCCTTAGATAAAGTGTTTTCTCCTTGATTTTTTTCTTAGAAAATTCTAACTGATCTACAATCTACAATAATATAAATAGCCCCCTATAAATTAAGGAGAATATTCCCTAAAAGCTATTAAGAGCAATTTCTAAATTACGCAATAATAGAGCAAATAAGATGACATTATTAAATTACAGATGATAACTTTACACTTTTTAAAAACATAAATTTAAATTAGTCTTTGCTTTTATCTTATAGAATTTTTTTCTTCAGTAATCTTACTATTATATAAAGATTTAATATCTTGGCAATCTTATTTCATTATCCTAGGTGGTTATTCATTATACTATTTCCTATTATATCTTGTTATTCAGCGCCATCTGGTGATAGCTCTTTGCCAAAGACTTTTCGGCCTATCAATTCGCTATAAACTCTCGAAGAGCGAAGACTTCGTTTTCCCTCTATACATAAATATATATACTGTATATACAATAGGAAAAAAAGAGAAAGATAGGAAGATAATAATTAAGAAAAGACTCTACTTTATTCGAATCTCTTTTTATATGTGGATTATACTTGAGACAAGTTCTTAAAGAGCGATTGGATAATTACTACTTTTAGTTTGTGTTCTAACTGTTATGGTTAGATAAAGAGGTATCACTGCCAAATTATATAGAAAGCATTCCAGTCGCAGCTGCGTTTGACGAAAAACGCTTAAAACAGGTAAAAAGGAGTATTAGGGCCGTTGGCAAAAAGTATGCTAGAAAGGAAATACTGCAGTTTCTTTATCATCTTAACGATTATCCAACTAGTTAGCGGACGGCTTAACCAAATACAGATTGGACAACCCGGTAAGAAAGGCCTTTTTATCTTAATAACGAATTTAATAGAAGAGAAATGTGCTAGCTTTTATAATTTACGAAGAGTTTAATAGTATTTTCTCTTATATATAGTAGTTCATTTAGATTATCATCCTGGTAAAGGAAATAGAAGTGTTGTAACACATCCTTTGCTATCTGCTAAAAGCCACTCTTCCATTCCCCTTACACTTGCCATTGTGCCATCTTCTCTCTTCTCTTTATTTCTCGAATTTCATTGGATTTACTTCTAAAATGAAAAAAGATCGCCTTATCTGTTTCAGCTCTTTTAAACCAATAGGTTTCGACAGGCAAGCTCTTTTTTTTTTTTAACTATATTAAGTAGTCTCTTCCAATCCGTCTTCGTTCTTTATCTATTTACGGCTATAAACTACTAATTACTACATATTATTATCAATTAATGTGGCAACTGAATGATTTATTAAATCGTTCATTAAATCTATTATTATCACAAAAGAGTGAGAGAAAGAGAGGAGGAGAGAGAAGGAGAGAGAGAGAGAGGTATTAAACAAACGCTAAAGTTTATTTTTCTGATTGAAGAAGACGCGTTATAATAGCTGCCCCTTGCCAAGATGGTGACATCAATAGATTATCTTGATATTCCATTTCAATAATCTATCTGATGAATTTGATAATAAAGTAATTTTTCAACTTTTGGGTTCAATATATAAAGTATTTAGAAATAGGCTGATTTGAAAAATCCTGACCTAAATGTATCAATACCAATAAGCAGTTATAAAACGTCTAGGAAAACAGTTTATTAGATCTAGAGAATTTTTAGACGCCCGATCGGATTATATTCGGATTAAAGGCTTAGTATATAAAAAAAACAGGGTCGAGTATCGGATCGATAGCAGCCCCTATTGAAAAAAGCCTGCTCGAAAAACGCTTAAGAGTCGGCGTACATCAAAGAGACGCTCGAAACAAACGTGGATAGATAGGGATTCCCGAAGGGAAACGCTTATGCAGCTTATCTCGCCATCTTATCTCTCCCCTTTTTCATTGCAAAGCAGTATACTTTGTCAATTAATTGCTTATTTAGCAACACTTTTATAATATTTATACGAAGATTACAATACCAAAAAAAAAATCAAAGATTCCAGCATATGCTTTTTCCGTTTTTACAGTTTTTCTATTAATTCGAAATTGTACCAGCTATAATTAAACTCTTTAATAACAATTTTCATTATATAGCCAAGTACCGAATTTAACTTGTATTAAACATTAGTAACAAAAAACGAAAATCAGCCTATCGAATACCTTTTTTTGATAACATAAAAAAGAATGAGTAGGCGGATGGGTGGATGGGCGAATGATTTTCCAATTTAATGGCAAAAGAACACGAACAGATAAATAAATAGAGTTAAGAATAAAAAAGTGAGGCTATAAAATAAAACAATGGACTATTAACTTATTATCCGAATAGGGAGAGAAGGATAGAAATTTTATCTTATGCTTGCATTTTTACATTGTATAAAATAGAGGAAAAAACCAAAAATTTGTCATAAAAGTAAAGAGATAAACTATTATCGGATCATCTTTCTTTCGTCATCAGTGAATTTCGTTGTCTAGAAGTTTCTTAAGGCTTTTCTCAAACCCTTCTCCTCCCTAGTCAAAACATTAATCAAGATACACTTTAGAAATCGTTTTTTCCTCCCCTCTGAAGCGATGTCATATAGAGATTGCACTTATAGCAGTTAACAATTATCGAGAAAATTCTTTTCCCAATTGTTATTTTCCGGTATTTCGTTTCAATAGACCGACAGTAGTTGTGCATCGTACACAATCTGTTTATATATATATATATATATATATATATATATAACTTTGTTCAGAAAATTAGTCATATAGATATTATTATCGGAAGACAAAAAGCATAAAAATAGGGTTTAAGCCTATTGCTTAACTGAATAAAATTAAGATAATAAATAGTTTTTATGTTTTCACTTTGTCTCTATTCATTTAACCTTAAAATGAGTTTGTAAACTTATAGGAAAGTAGTTTCTTTTGTGTCTATTATCGATTATTGGAAAGTAAATAAGGTTTTTTTTTGTATTGATAGATCAATGAAATAATAATTCCCATGCACGTAATAATTAATTTTATATTATTTCCTATTCATAACTGTTTATTATTAAGGGGTTCTTTTTTTTCATTATTACTTTATTTCATCTCCATTTCTCTTTCTCTCTTTCTCACATTCTTCTCTCTCTCTCTCCCGTTATTGAATCGGATGGAGGGTAGGGGGGAGATTCAATTTTCTTATACGATTTTATTGATAGTTTTCTTTGGGTGGGAAAATCTTGAGTAGAATAGTTCTTAATCAGCGAACGTAAGGAGAAAGATATCATCTCTTCCTCTGTCTTGTTTGTTTGAACTAATAAACTTCTTTAGTTCATCATCGTTCAGGGTAAACAAAAAAGATTTATTAGAATCTAATAGACGTTGGACAAAGTAAACAGGCGTAAATGCGAATAATATAGGTATACATTATTCTAGATGTAGACTATCTACGCTTTCTTTACAATGCAAACAAATTTTTCTCCGTCGTGATCTTTGGACTGGAACTAATGCATTAATTTAATAATCTATACAATCATTTAACTGCTTATGTATACAAAACGGAAGGTTACACGTAGCAAGCGATTAATTTTTATGATCTATTACCCGTACATAATATATCATGGTGGTGTATAATAGCTTGATTCTCTCTTGGGTATCATAATATTCATCTTAGGGAAAGCCAATTCATTTACGGTTTTTATAGAAGGAGAGTCGCTTGATAAAGTTTCCTTTACCGATTGCATGTCCTCGATTTCCCCCAAAATTAAAAAGTTTTCTCAACTTTAGAAAAGATAGCTCAAGGAACTTCCCTATTCCTCCTTACAACTTTTCCTCTTTCTATTTACTCCCAAAGGCAAAATCTTTATTTTTCCTTTCCCTTTCATTACAACTACTGGCCAGACAATTTCTCTATAGATTGAGAATTCAATACCTGCATACATCCCTATAAAAAAGAACCATTTATTACTCTTCTGTATGCTAAATACTAATATAATAAAGTCATTTCAGTCGTTTACCTTTTTCTTACGAAATCAGGTTCGGTTTTGGAGTTTTGCGGAAATTCGGCAGAGGAACACCAATTGCAATGTTCGCCGAACGAAGTAATTATAATAGAGATGGCCGATTATGGAGATTTCAAAGATGGAGGTTGTGATGTATCAAGGTAAAGACAAAGCGACTATAACAGAAGCTCAATATAAATATTAAACACTATATACAGTATAGTATATACGATAAAATGTATTTAATGCTTTTGTGCATATTCTATATATATATATATATATATATTGATATAAAATCTTCTTTCTATAATGATTAGTTCGGTTTTAAACAACTTGGAGTGTATTTCCATTTTTTTTATTTGAATACGTCACATCAATGAATCTGCTGTTTGTCTACATCGAATTGATTGTTTATCCACAACATACAACTACTTGTATATCCTTTTTTTTTTACACGTCTTATGAATCATTACGAAAATAGAATTGTATAAGAAATTTTTTATTAATAAGCTAACTTAATTGCATCGGATATGTTGGTTTTTTTTTCTTCTTTATGACTAATCTCGTAGAGAAGATATACTACTGATATTCCGTTTTCCGTATCCCATGTAACACTTTATTATAATCTTCTAAAATTGTCTATTTACTATACTGTATATATATATATATATTAGTATATCCATATTTACTAAGAAAAATATTGAAATAATTGAAATTCTTTTATTTATACACACAGTATCAATAGAAAGAAGGAGAGATGTGTTGTAAGTGTAATAGATAAACTGGATAAAATTTGTTCCGGGAAGCAGATTTGCCGCTTTATCCCCCCTACAACGGATGTTATTCAGGCCTATGAATCGCGAAACAATTGTCCTGACGAGTTGAAGGCTTTCCGAAAGGATTTACGAGTAATTTTCCGTTGTTTGTCAGGTAATGTTTGACGACAAAACAATTGTAATGCTTTAATGTTTGTATTGTATAGTTGTAGAGACGCCGTGCTCTCCCTGTAGGGATTCACCATTTATGGTAGATACTAAACGCTTCGGAGATTCGGCTAGTTTATCAGCATTCTGTGAAGATTCGTGTCCAACCTCAGTCCATTTAGTGACATCTCAGAGACGGCAATTCAATTTAACGTTGCTCGACTTTGGCTGGGATTCAGATAATTCCGGAGAATGCGATCAACCATTTTCACAAGTCAGAGACGGGGTGAGTACACTCTCTTACAAGGTCAAACACTTATAAATTTGATATCAGGGCATCTAACAACTTATATCGAATTCTTGTCCCTTTTCTCTAAATTAAGAGTAAATTGCCATGGCTAATAAATGAAGAGAGAAAGAAAGAAAGAGAAAGAAAGAGAGAGAGAGAGAGATAGTCATAAAAGAAAAAGAATCTTTCAGAACTATGAACTTTGTCTGGCTTTAAAACTTTACCTAAATAGCTTTTAATGTGTTTTAAATAAATAGGAGCCACGTGTTAAGATATTTTATAGTTTTAGTAACGAAAAATTTGGAGAAAAACAGACGGAACAGCGTGAATATTTAAAAATAATACAACTTGTTTGCTAACGTCCTTAACCTTATCATCAGTTTGTCTTAGCAGTTTAAAACTAATTTAAATGACATATTAGATAAACTCGTGCAGTTTGTAAATTGAATATATATTGAAAATAGAGTGTTTTTATATATATTTTCTATTCAATAGTCAATTTTCTTAAAGTAATTAAACATTTCTTTTTGTAGCAACGCAAAATATCTGTTTGCCAGGGCGGTAATCGCCGTCGGCATCATATAATTACGTCGTCGGCAAACTCACTACATATAGAGATAATTAAGAGGAAAACGCCCTATCGTTTTCTATTCGAATATCATGGTTTGTACTTGATAAACTTTTTAATTAATGATCTCATTAGTACACTAACATAAATTTTTCTTATCTAAAAATTTAATTATCTTTTAAACCAGTGTTTGGCTGCAAACTTCCTCCGATGCCAGCCAATAGCCGCGTAAAAACAACAAAGGACGGCATAGTTATTGAATGTTTAACAAGCGATCATAAGTTTGAATTAATTTGTGTGGGATCAAGTTGGGTTGGAATGTTGGGCGATTGTCGAGGTGCAGTATAATTTCATTCTATATTCATCTTATATAGGCGAAGAATAAACAATCGACCGTATACAGTTTTCCCTACTTTTTACCGTTCTGTATATTCATAGTCATGAATTATTTATAGTCAAAGGTTAAATGCAAAAGTGCATAATTTATAATAAATCAATTAAACCTTTCTCTCTTCTTCTTCCTGTCGTGTTGAATATCAACGGAGCTTTGAAAAATATTCCCTATCACCTATTTGCGTTAAAGAGAGAAGAAGAAGAAGAAAAAGAAAAAGAGGATATTTATATTTCAATCCGTTTAAAATATAATGAAAGAATAGCAAAGAACTTTACAAAGAACATCTCTTTTTTGTAAATAGAAAAATAACAAACTAAAGTGATGTTTTGTTGTTACTGAAATTTGAGATTGTTTTCTCTTTTTAGCTTTAGAAGAGGGGAAAAGTTTGTCTATCAGGCAAATAGACGTACTGTTGGCTCTTAGTAAAAATTCAATGTCTATTTATATAAGGTTATTTTACAAGTACTTTTCAATTATTGACAGATATAAAATTATATTGAAAGCCGTTACCTAACTTTTCGTTCCCCTTTTCAACGAAAGAAAATTGATATAGTTCTTTAATTTTACTAAATAGGGTGTTAGACTATTCATGAAGAGAAAAAGAGAGGTATAGAGAGTGATAGAGAGAGAGGGAGAAGGTGCTAGTGTGTAAGAATCTTACAGTTGTCAGTTGCAATCATTCGTGATTTAATAAGCTCTCCTATATATATAGGAGTATATATCTTCTTTTTCATAAATAAAGCTCATAATATTCACTTAAGTAGAACGTATGCAATATATATTTATATTCATTGTAAAAGAGACGTCAAAAGCGTCTATAAGCGATTGTTTTTAAAGTGAAATGATTAAAGGACTAAAAAAGGGCATCAAATACTTTGCTGATATTTAGCTATACAAACGACTAAATTCTAATACGTCATAAGCGCAAATAGTTGACGAAATGAAGCATCTATTTGTATATAAAGTAGTTTTTCAGTTGAATGATTTGCAGTTGGTAGTTAACGCCCGGTGACGCGTTAAAACGCTCCCACGCATTTCGTCTCTTTTTTTTTTTTTTTTTTACCATATTCTAAATATTTCTCTATACAACTTAACGAAATTAGACGCCAAAGCGTTTATTTTTTTTCCCCCCCTCTCTCTCTCTCTCCTCAGTTATCCGTTTTTAGTATGTTTATTTATAAAAAAACAAATAATCTTCTCCAATTTACAAACATTTCTCATCTTTAATTTGCTATAGACGTTTATATTTCTGCTTGCAGATGATAGATAAAAAAATCCGTTTATTTTTTATTTATACAGCAGAACCGAAATCTCAGACGAGCAGCAGCAAACCGATATCGACTAGTAAGTTAAAGGACAAACATTCCATCTCGTAGATTTAAACTGCAAAAAAAGTTATCCTTAATTTTGTATTTTTCCAACAGCTGCCACTATCATTTTAGTAATCTGCGCGGCTATTATTATTGCTTTCGTTATACCTACCTCCGTCTTGTACGTCGTAAACAGGTAAATAATTAGCTACCGGCAATTTGCCAACCTACATGTAATTATTAAGTTCCATAATTACGTATGGTCACGTGACAGGCGGATGCGACGCAGTTTGCAAAAAGAGTATGCTTTTGCACAGCCGTGTCCATCTAACTACACAAAAAGTACCACAATCTATACTACAAGGCCTGCACCTTGCGATCGAATGGATCATAATAATCATATATACGAGATGCCCAACTACGACGTAATTGATGTTCCCTACGATCACCAGAGGAGGAGTGTAATGACTTAAAAGGAGATGAAAAGGGAATACTTCCAAGATTCCTTCGATACTCTATCGATATTTTATAAATTCTATATAAAGCTATATTCATATATTAGCAAACAAATTTTTACATCAAATTAAGAATGGAAAAGGAAACATTTCATTAGTTGAAAAAACAAAATTTGCCTTCAAACCATATTTAACCTTTTACATTTAAGAAGAGAAACTTTCTCATCAAAATATCCTCCAAATTTTGTTCTCAATCTTATTCATTAAGTTATCTTTTACATATTAAAATATTACGAGAATTAAAGGGAAAAATAACCTTAATCTTATCTAATATAGTATTACATTCTAACCTTTAGTTGCTATTGAGTCTATATCTAACGTTACCTTGAACCGTCTAATTAATGTGTATCATTTCTTGTATACTATTATTTATATACGGTATATATACTGTATATAGCTATAGCTTAAATATTGTCAAGTAATCATTATTACTGAAATGTGTCATTGTAAAACGTTTAGAAGAAGTTTGAATGTCTGTTATCATACAAAATTTTCTTTTTCTCTCTTCTCCATACTCTTCTCTTTTTTTTATTCTTCTCTTCTTTTTCTTCCATTCTTTTTCCTTTTATTATTGTTCTTATTTTTTCTATAATAAAACTAAGTAAAATTGACTCTAGCCATTGGCTTAAAAGCATCTATCGAACGTTTCACTAGACGCCTCGTCTTACCTTTAATGAAGCTATCAATTACAAGAAAGGATCAACTAGCAATAAGATTTCTTATTAAAAGAGCCTCAGGCGTCAGATTTACGACATTATTAGCTTTACAATTGTAAATAACTCTATAAAGGTATATTTAATTATTTGCGGAAACGATTATTTCGATTGTTTACTAAACAAAATGTAAACAATTTTTAGGGCAAAGAGGCAGTGTGGGGCGGAGAAGAAGAAGAAAAAGAAGAAGGCATAAGAATATATTGTTTAGTTTAAAAGAGCGGCGAAAAGCTAATTAAAATTAGAAAGAAATAAAGATTCGAAGAAGAAGGGGTCGTACACAGAGAGAGTGAGAGAGGAAAAGAGAGAGAGAGAGAGAGAGAGAGAGTGGGAAAGCGGAAAGTTTATCCATTCTAACTACAGCTAAGAATTTCCATTAGCTTTATAATAAATTTGGTCTGCGGGCTATAAAGCCATTTACCGTAATAAAATTAGGGAAATTCACGAAAAGGGTCATTAATAATATTTCTTTTCTTTTTAATTTTTACTCAGCATGCCTTTGCGAAACATATCTTTGATTTACATAAAGGGAAAACGCCTATTAACACCTACCGCCCCCCTCCTCTTTGCCACCTTTTATTAGCAGTTATACAAGCTGTTTTTAATAGATTATCTCTTTTAAATTTGTATTCAAATTATTGATGATATCACAATTTACAAATTTTTAGTATAATTTTAAATTTGATTATCACAGTGCGAAAAGATCGTGCATGTTTTTCAAAAGCAGGACAAAAAAAAGGACATATAGTAAAAGTTTATACAAGGTTCTCTTCTTACCCATTCAATGGAGCAGCTTTCGACTTCATTGTTTGTTCTCCTGAAATAAATAGAATTTATTATCACGCTGCCTTTTTAGTATGTAAATATTAGTATTTAGTTATCAAATAAGGAAAAGAAAGGATATGAGAGGAATTAAAAGCGCGAGAATTAATCTCTAGTCTTTTTTTTCTTAGCGAATCGACAAGTAATCAATTATTGCTTTCGCTCTACTATAATCATTCAACCTTATCTATATCATTATCTTTGACATCAACTTCGGCCCCGTCATCTCTTTCATTTGTTTCTACATCATCATGTTGTTCTACCTCATTTTCTTCGTCCTCGTCTATATTATCATCTTCTTGTTCAGCTACCTCGTTGGTTGCTTCTGCTTCTGCTTCTTCTTTTTCTTCTTCATTAGAATTCTCTACCAAGTCATTATTTCCCCCCATATCAACTACATCTCCCCCGTCTACAGTCTCATCCGAATTCTCTAACAACTTGTGTCTATTTTCTTGATCCGCAGCTAAGTTATCTATTGCATTAGTTTGAAGATATTCATCCTGTTCTACATCATTCAGATGGGTTTCTAAATGTCTCTCTTGTTCGTCTTCCGTCCTTTCTTCCATATTATCCGGTTCGTTTATTTCTTGACTATTATCGACTAGACTCGATTCACCATTTTCTTCTGTTTGTATCGTCTCGTCATTTTTGTGTATTTCATCCCCTTCGGCTACAGCCTCATTAATTCCCTTTGTAGATAAATTATCTTTTTCGTCAACTGTAGCATTTTTGTCAGCTGCAACATCGTTTTTACGTAATTTTAGGTCATCTTCATTCTCTTGTCCTTGGGCCAAATTTTCAATAATTCCTCCTATTACATAACCTGCTTCCGCGACACTCTCAACTAAATTGAGTACTTGTTCTCCGTCTAAATTTTCCTTCTTTTCTACATTTTCTAAATCTTTCTTAACCTTAACATTTTCCTCATTAACCCTCTCTTCTTTCCCCTTTTCCTCAATTTCCTTACTATCTTCCTCATACGTCTGGTTAGTTACATAGTTTAAACGAAAGGGATTAAAAGAAAAGCTAAATTGTTAAAGGAGTTTTTAACGTATTTGTTAATCAGAGTTAAGTTACCGCAGAAACAAATATAAGTTAGGGAATATGCCCGGGAAAAGATACAAGACGCGTGTTTATCGCTTATTTACAACATTTCAACAAACAAACCTCTGAATTTTCTTTACTATTCTTTAAGCTTTTCCTCGTTGCGTGGCCTCGATAAGTACTTTGAATTTTTATTGCAGCTTCATTCTTTAAGTTTGTTATTCAATTATTAGCTAATATACAATTGTATTTTTCGTATTTTATACTTTTGTCTTATCATCTTCGTCATTTGCTTCGGTTTCTTTTTCTTCCTTCTTTTCTGTTTCTGCAGTTTCTGCCTCTGGCTCTACCGCCGCTTCTGCTTCTGCTTTTGATTCTTCCTGCTGCTCATCTTTAGCGACCTAATCCACAATAATTTCAAATGTATAAGTAAGAACGTTCTCGAAAGAAGCTTTGCATGAGATTTACTTACTTCACTCTCTTGATTTTCATTAGTTTTTTCGGCCTGCTCTGGAGGGGATTCTTCAGTTTCATTTGATTCTTCTGGCTTGTCTGCAGTTTGTTCCTAAATATAAGGAGAATTTAGAATATTTTGCTCAAAGATACTAATTTAAAGGGGTATTCTAGAAGCTTATTTTGCAAATAAGCGAATAGATCAAACTTACTTTGTTTCTTCCATCAACATCGTCGATATCGTCCTTTTGTTCTCTAGCGTTGTCATTCCTAGAAGCTTGCCTCTGTTCTTCCACTTGCTCATCCTGTTAAATGATTTTATTAATAAAATTAATTAAAAAGAAGAAAATATCAAAGAACAGTACAACTTTTTAAGTCTCAGAGAAAGATAGAAGTATTAGAGTCAGAGAGATGAAGAAAGACAGAAAAGAAAAAAATGGGAAAGAGAAGGATGGGGTACAGTAACAATAACGCAGAGGGAACAAAAAGATTGAATATTTTCCTAATTCCAATATTGAATATACTGTATAAAGTATATGTATAAATGATATAAGATAAAAAACAGTTGTTTTTTTTTTCTTTTGTTTTGTTTTCGAACAAAGAAAAGGAGCTTATATTTGCAAAATATCTAAGATAGCCCCATTGATGAGATAGATAACAACAAGTACAACAAAAATAATCCCACACGTATCGTTTCTTTTACCTCTTTCTTTTTCCTCTATTTCATGGAATTTTCAAACATATTTATTTGAATGATTAATAAATAATCTAAATATATAGGGCAAAATATAAACAATTGGAGAATTGATTGATTCAAAATTGAATAGATTGTTTGGTAGAGCTATTAAGTTTTAATATCAATATACTTCAACTCTACGCCAATTCAACCATTACCAATATCTATTGATATTATTGGATATAAATATCTCAATTTTCCGTTCAATTTGTAATTGAAATAAACAATCTATATTTTTAGGGTGAACAAAGTTCGAAGAGGGAGGAATTAAGAGGGCGAATAGAACGATTAGGGTACTTCAATGTAAGGGATCAATATTCTTTATCTATATACTTAAAAATCTATCTTTCCTTTTTGTTTTATAAAACACGATATAAACTGCTTAAATATAAAAAAAATGCATCTCTCACTCTCTTCACTAGTACAATTTTCATCTATCCTCTTCGAGAATAATTAAGCCAGCAGTAAGCCTATTTTAAGAGATATAATTTTATCGAATCGGAAGCGATAAAAGAGACCGAATTATAGGAATTAAAACCGATAATTATCAATCACTGTATGACAACTACAAAAAAAAAGAAACGGTTACATAAGGTAAACTTCTTTCTTCTTCTTCTTCTTCTCTCTCTCTCTCTTTTTGCAGGTGTCATTTAAAGCCACAGAAGTATTATTATATTTTTTTCTTATATATTCTTGAGAAGGTAAACAGAGAATTACTTTATTATTATTATAAATACTATTATGCTTATTTAAACGAGACCTAATAATCGAAGATTTAGCGTATAGTCACGAACTGGCATGCTCATATGTGAGCTAAACATACAGTATATAAATTTATATATACAGTATATATATATATATATATTTCTTTTTATATATAAACATATGTATATTTAGGAGGAAAAGGGATAAATAACTTTTGAAAAAAGAGCGGAATAATTAGGATTTTCTTCTATAATCTATAGAATGTATAACCTTAAATTTCATATTGATATTTTATTAATTAAAAAAGATAATCCTATAATGAATAGTTGACGGTTTCTATAGGAATTTGTCAAAATCATCTTCTAAATATCGGGCTTATTTGCAATTGTATAGTCATATTAAACTGAAAAAAGGCCGTTTTGCTTTAAACAGGAAAACCTTTTAGTACCTTTGCTGGAGTACAGATTTTTTGGACTCAAGTGGTGTGAAGAGTGTTTTTGTAAGTAATATGCACTGGCGCGACAAATGATTTATTGAACGACGCAAAGCGTCACTTGTAAGCTATGTAGAGATATTTATAAGGATACTTTTTCAGAAAAAAGCCATCACCTAAAAATACATTCTATAGTCTATGTTTTGTGAGAACAACACTCCAATTCCTTGTTCCTTTGCAACGAGAAAGGAATAAAAAAAAAGCATCAAACGACCTTGAAATAGGTCTTTTTCGTTCGAAATTTGGTATTTTGATGAACTTGCCAAGAGCAAAACTAGATTCTAAGGAAGAGTATGAAACCGGAAACAGGAAGAACTAGAAATAAATGCACTGTATACTTCAGCTGGCAAAAAGAGAGAAGTTCGCTTTTTGCTTGATCTATTTTGTTCAGACGAGTATGTATATTTTGTAAATTATTTGAAATTTACACCTTTAAAAGGCGTATTGAGGAGAAATTCTGATATTGGAGACGGCGCTCTCTCTTTTTTTTGCATAAAAATTTCATATAACGCCGCTTTACAAAGGCAGTTTGTCATCGGATGATGGAAGAATCGACGTGAAACTCATATTTTAACATGTTTCGTATATTGACTATCTATAGTTTGTTGTAACATTAACAGGTTGAATCAATCTCGTACATTGGAAAGCTTGCAATTACGCCTATACCTACAGATGTCGCTACTGAATAGTTTACACGAAATTTTTAAATTATCTCCCTTTTATCCTAGTTAAAAAACAATTATTTTTCTTTTTTATATACTTTTATACAAGATATTAGCAATTTTCTACTGGTACTTTGGCTCAATTATAGTCCTATAAAGAGATATATAGGCTAAAATAGAATTTACTACTATTTGTAGAAGGGAAAATTGTCTAAGGTAACTACGTTATCAATCAAACTACCTCTCTTCTTTCTCAAGTATTTCAAGAATTGTTAATTGCTTATGGTTAGTATTGTAGTATAGCTAACAAACCTCAACTTCTTCAGCCGTCTGCTGATCTACCGGAACTTCCGTTCTAGTTTCATCATTCTCTTCTATGGCATTAGCATTTTCCTGTTCATTATCCGAAGTCTTAGCTTTAAACACTCCTCCCTCATCTAATATGTTTTATTGTTTGGTGAAAAAGGAATAGACGTAAAATTAGAATTTAAAAAGACAAACGATTTCTCAAGAGAGAAAAAACTGTACCTTTGTCATAATCAGTCTCCCTAACCTTTTCAGGGCTTCTTTTTGGTCTGACAGGTTTCGAATGGAAAAGGTCATCTTCAGGTCGTTTTTGTCTATTTTAGTTTGTAAGATATAACAAATTTACTAAAGAAAAGTATATAAAATTTATACAGTATAGTTTAATAAGAAGGCATGTTGGCATGTTTATATAAATTTTATGAAAGGATAAAATATCTACCTTGGTTTTCTCGATCCTTTATTGTTATTATTGCGATCATAAGGGGGTTCTGATTGGGTTGTTCTTTGAGTTTCTTCTGTTTGATTAGACGCGGCCGAATTATCAGACGTTCTAGCTCTCCTCGAATTAATGGGTGGTAGTTTTCTTAAAGAAAGGAAAAAGGAAGAAATTAATTACGTTCACCAATATTAATATTTAAAGATATGAAACATTTAATCCTCGTTAAATTATTCTCTATAGAATAAAAAATTAATACGTTAATTAAACAATAAGGTATAATAAAAAACCTTTTTTGAAGTCTGGGAGATGTCGTAAACGGTGCGCTATCATGACTGCCATAATTGGCCATTTTAAAGCCTTCTCTTCCAACAGCAACATATTTTTCGTTCATTTCTAGTTCCTGCATACCGTGTATAACAGATCCGTCTGTTCTGCATAATTTTAATACGGCTCCTAAATTTAAAAAAAAAAATAAAAGAAAACAATAACAAATTATTAGAATATTAGAATAGTTCAAAGGAAATTACATAGATTCAACACTTCGTTGGTTCAATAATAATTAATTAGCCATAAAGCGATAGATGGCTCCAGTATCGTTTAAGCACGATAACAAGCTAATTTTATTACCTGTAACCAAATCGATTCTATCCGTTATTTCACTCAAAACTGAAGTAAAATTACGCTTTAAATGCGAATTTACGTTGATTCTCTTCGCCGGTCTCCAGTCTTGACCATTCGTATAAACACTGTTGTTAAAATCAAAAAAAAAAGCTATTGATTAGGATAACTAAGTCGATTTAAGCCATAATACAAACTATATAACGAGAATATCTATTGGTACTTTCCGACATCTTCCTGATACTTGTATCGAACGATTGTGTTCTACAGGCCTCACCTGTTTAATTAAAATATTAAATTAATGATGAAACTTTGGCTGTTCATCACGCTACTTGCGTTTGTTTGTGAGTAAAAACTGCATTACTTTACTCATAGATAATATATATCTTACATCCGGTTTTCCTTGGAAGTATATCCCACCCCATTGAAAGAAAAAAAATTAAAGTAATTCCCAATTTCCAGTAAAATGAACCAATCAGATCATAATTAAACCTTGACACAATCACATAAATAAATACAAATCATGTATATAAGAATGAACAGCAAATAAAAATCAAAAACAAAATAATGAAAAGAGATGACAAAAATCGACGAAAACAATGAGGTGTTAAAGAACAAAATGAACAAATGAACAAGAGAGAATCTGGTCAAGTTAAAAACACTTCTCCCTTTTAAAACGATTTGAAAATTGTTAAAAAAAAAATAAAATCAATCGTTTCGAAAACTTGGCTTTCAATAAATCGATAGACAATGAAACAACCTATAGGGAAGGAGGTTACAGCGTTTTTTTTTGTTTTTGTTTTTGTTGTTGTTATTGTTTAATACTAGTTTTATAACAAATGAAAGCATTGGCTTTATTGATACAATTGTAAAAATGAATTTGGCCTTAGAAACTTGCGGGGCAATAACCCAACAGATTTACTCAATACAGGTTAAATTTGTTGTAAAACAAGATATGTTTTGAGTATTCAGTACGCCTCTTAATAGATCTCTCTTTCTCTCTCTCTCCTTCTTTCTTTCTTTTTTTCTTTCTATCCTTCTCTTCTGTTATTTATGAACAGCTCTCTACATATTGGTTATTTTTAAAATTCTAGTAAATCACCTTTAAAAATAGAAAATATACTAAAGTTTGTTAAACTATTGACTTTAGGCTTATTTTGTTTTTAAATATTATCTATACTGTTTATATAAAATTTGTGAATAGAGGAGATAACAGCGACTGAGAGAGAAAGTTTAATTTTCAAATATAAGCCTATGAAATTAATGAAACAAGCATAACTAGACTTGAAGGTTTTAATAGAATTTGCTCTCATTTTCGAGTGTATTATATATGGCATTTAAAAATATTGAAACACAATTGAATGGAAGAGAAGAACATATTGGTTTATGGCTAAACCCTAAGACACTAAAGCACTGATTTTTGGTCACTCAATGATCTAGATCCTGTTTATAGACTATATGCTGTATTATTTTTGCTTCTCTAGATCAAACAAAAATTGTTCAATAAAGCTTTCTATTAATTCTGAATGGCTAATTGTGCTTCCATTTTTATTTTCAAGTTTCTTTTCTCACTCTGTGAAGAATATATCAAGGCATGAATCTTTATCAACATAAGAAAATATTTTCTGAGGAAAAACTTCAAATTTTCTAAGATTGGAAGTGGGCTTTGAACTTTAAATTGGTTAAATCACGCTGACGTACTACATTTTCCACTTAGAGTCGATCATAATCAACCAAGTTTTAAAAATACAAGGACTTGAAAGATAACCGAGATTTGGATAGAATTTCATACAAATTATTTATATTCCTTATCATATTCAATATTTCTACAAAGAATAGATTATCATGTGATAAACTTCAATAGTTAGGTGAGATTACAGTAATATCGGCATCGTCTAGCAGCGTTTTTTCAGAAATTCATGGCTATCTTTTTAGTAGATAATCGAGTTAAAAAAAAATTAAAAAAGCTTAACAATTGGTCAAACAAGCAAAAAAAATCTGAATAGTTGAGCAGCCACTCCCTCAACGATAATTAACCCTTATGAATAATAAACGTGGGGCAGCTTTGTACGTCTTCAGAAATTTTAAGAGAGTGAGGGAAAAGACGCTTCTTAATTATAAAATACAAAAAAGGAACACTTTATCTATAAAAAAAATTCTCTTTATATCGATTAACTTTCTCAATTGTTATTCAATTGAATTTTATTAGTTAAGAAAATGAAGATGATAAAGATGCTGACAATAATGATGACGATGAAGAAAAAAAGGCTTTGCATTCTCATAATTTAATTTTAAAACGTTTTGTTTGTTTGTTTCACAAGAGATAATAGAAATATTATTAAATTAATCAATTAAAAACAAAAAAAGAATAAAATCAGAAAATAATAAAGTATCATTAAGCAATTCCTTTCTCTCTTTAATCGACTGAATATCGGTTGGTATTTGCTTATTTAAGAAGAAAAAAGATTATAAAATTTGCAAGGCTAATTGATTTTTTTTTAAGATTACTTAAAATATTTATATTTTAAGAAAATCCTATAAAAATTATCTGTATTGCAAAGGGGAAGAGAAGGGGAGGGAGGGAGAGAAAAGGGATAAAGTGCTAAATAAGCATATCTTTCTTTATTGCATATCATTCCACTTTTGTACTTTGGACAAGCACTATCGATAGAGATTGTAATATTCAATTAAACTGTATTTACATTACTTTTTTTTTACTATCAATATTAAATCTTCTATATTTAATATATATTTAATGTACAGTATATTTTAATAACTGCAAACAAAAAAAAGGTTGCTTTAAAAAAAAAATGAAAAAAAAATGCCACTTTGGACTATTGCTACTCCTACAATTTATTTAATTAGCCTTATCGACGAGATAACGTCACTAAGCGGTTTAAGAAACAATAAATTTTTTAAATTTTGATTAAAGAGATGATAAATCATAAATGAAATATTAGTAATTAGCTGTTTTATATCATTCTAATTAAGTAAATTATTTTATAGATGAATAGAAAGAAAGAAAAATAAATAAAACGACATTTCAATGAAACGTTAATTCAAAATTATTAAAATGTAGATAAAGAGTGAAAATATCTTAAATATTTATTAATTTCTACATAGAAAACATGAAAATAAACACTTATTTACATGAAAATAAATAGATTTATTAACTATTAAGATAATATCATTATCCTAAAAATAGATTATTACTATTATTATATCTATTAGCTAAAATATTCAAATGTATATATAAAGGACTATCCTTTTATTATTTTATAACTAATTTTTATATCCATTTTTGCCATTTATCAATACTTATAAATTCATTAAATGCAAAAACAGACCTCTTTATCATTTTTTTCAGCTCATGGTTTCTTAATTAATAATTACATAAATTTTATGGTTAATATCACTTTCTATTTTTAAGTAGTCTTTCTTAATTCTATACTTGAAAAATATGTATATATATATTTTAACTTATTAATTAAAATAAAGAAAAGTTTTAGTGTTATTGTTAATCTATTATTGTGCATGATCAGCAAATTTTTCTATAAGAATTAGGAGATAAATTTTTACAAAAGGTGCAAAAGAGTATATATATAATTGATAAATAATTTACATTTTCTGATTGGTCATGAGAAAAGAGTTTGAATAATTAACATATCAACTCAATTTGTACATAAAAATTATCAACAAACAAGGAGTGTTTAGGAGAATAGAAATATTTTTTTACCCAAAAAACAAATAATGATATTATTGATAAAAGAATGTCAAGTTGGTAGAAATATCAACTTTTTTAAAAGTTGACGCTTTTAAAATATTCTTTAAACTGCCCACGTAAGAAATTTTTTAGCTTAAATGTACACTTATAGATAAAATGAAAGATAGTTATCTTACAAAAAATACTTGATAACATGTATATATTTTATCAGTATATACAGTTTATATATATATATATATATAGTATATATATATAGATATAGATATTTATCATATATTAATTTTTTTTCTCCTTCATTCCTTTTGAACGTTTCAATTTTGAACTGTTCAATTTTTTAAGATTCTTAACGAGTCTAAAGTTTATGACAAGCTGGGGTTGCTTAGAGACTAAGTACATCCCACGAAACAAAAGATTTTTTCTTCATAAAATAGTCACAAAATATCAATACAATTATTGAGTTTGTAGCTCTGTGAACAAACTACACTATCATTAAACCTCATTCCTCAACATGAAAAGAGAAATTATTACAATCTATCAATAAAACTCACCTTGCTCGAAACCTTGTAAATAACAAACATAACAACATTCCGTTTTTTTTCCTTTTTTGAATTAATTAATTAATTAGTTAGCTTTCATTTGTTAATCTTATTTCCTTTTTAATTCTTAATTTGGACAAGTTTGCTTTTCAATATTTTTTTAAATATATATACTTTAGTGTAGATATTTTTTAAATAGATAAAGTACTGATCAGATCTATATTTCATAAATTAAAGGGGTACAAAAAATCCTTTGAAAAGTCTAAGTAAATGACAAGTACAATCATGTCAACCTAGATTTCATTCAAAAGTGAACCTTTTCTCAATTTAAGTGAGCAGGACAAGAAAATCTAAAAATGGATATGATAAAGAAGTGTCTATTCCGGTAGTTACTTGTATGCTAAACAAGAGTTTTCAACTTAAACTTTTATATGGTTATGCTATTTGATATACTATTAAATCGCTTCTTTCATGTTAAATAAGCACATAAATTCAACATTAAATAAGTGAACAGACAAAAAATATCGTTGGTAGATTATCAAATAAACAATGTCAATTACAAAGCAAAGAGCAAGACAAATGTTTAGTCAGTAAGCTCTTTAAATTGATCGAACAAACGCGCCCTGTTTGAGTAAGACGGCATGATAAAGAACATTGTAATAATTATAATCTACAATGAATTGATCTGGTAGATTTACGTAGGGAAAAAAACTTGTACAAACCTCAGTTGCTCTTGGAGAACGCTTAGGTGACGTGTCCGCTTTACCATATCTGAAGATCAAAAACTATTATTAAAATAACTGTTAAAAAAAAAACAAAACAATTTTATATACAGTATATATCCATATATTAAGTATATATGTATATATAAAACCTCAGATATTACGAGAGGGGATTATCAAGTATTGGGATTGGTTTTTAGTGGATTGAACTTGGTATTAGTTTATTCAAAAATTCTATATTATGTATCGTCATGTTTCTTTTGCATGTAAATACGTAAACTATGGAGTTTTCGAAATTTGTATACATTTCTATTCTCTCTTAACATTGCTTTGTTAAATAATTCAGTAGAAAAGAGTAATAGTTTACTCGTTAATTCACCATTCATATCAAACCGGATTATATGTAATAATAAACAAATAGGTAAAGGAGTTTAGAATTACGTCATAAAGGTGAAATACAACATTATGATTAAAGAACAAAACAGCAAGATTTCTTATCCAATCCTTCCCCTCCCCTCACAACCGCCACCACCACGACTATCACTGATTGACGTAGACTTTTTAAAATTGTTCTCTCTTTTCCACTCTAAGGGTAATACAGTGTAAGAGACAAAATGTTTTCTTTCACTTAATCATATAGAAGAATACTCGTTTTGGTTACCTCCCGCTATCCTTCTCTTTTTACTAGTTTATCGTAATTGAATTTTTGAATTTAATCTGAATAAAAAGAGGAGTAAGGAGTGCAAAAGAAACATTACGAAGAGCGTAATTATTCTCTTGGGTAATCTCCTCTAGAAAATATCGTTTTCAACTTATTGAAATTTCTCTATGAATAAGTAAATCTTATCTCTTTACGTAAATATCCAATTAGAAAGGATATATATATATATATATATATATACAGTATATTAACTTTTCACAATTTCAACTATAAACAGTAACGTTTATGTTAATTTGGTTACTCTTTTTTTATTCTAATTGCTATCTTATCAGATCTAAAGATGAAAAAGTATTGAATAACGTTTTTTGATGATTACCATTCATTGAACAAAATTTTCCTCGTATAAGGCGTTGTTAACCTCTTCGCTTACGGATTTACTAGTATAGAAAGAAATTTTTTTTCCCTTTAATATCAAAAGAATACTTAACAGCTACAGTTAATCGTTTAATAGAGTTAAGGAACTGTTGTGAAAAGCTTGCATTGTTAACCATATTCTAGATCACAACATGAAAATATACATTCCTACTATATACAGTAAGCAAATATACCCTTTTCTTTCCTCTTTATAATATTTAATTAGTATTTACAAGTTGTTAAATCACGGGAGGTATACTTTCATTGTTTTCTATCTTAATCGATTTTCTATTAAACGATATATGTATAACTAACACAACGGTATTTATATTTATGCTTAATGGAAATAGTATACTCAATGTTAGTTTATCTTGACTAAATTAATGGAACATTTATAAAAGTGACAAGAAAATTCTTTTAAAACTTACTCTATTCCTTTCCTGAATTTCTCTCCTCCCACTGCTACGTAGCTTTTTCCTGACGAAGCAAAATCTTCCAACTGATCCAAATCGGTTATGGTTGTTCCTCCGACGGGAGTTCGAATACTCCTTACGGCTACACGTGCGCTAATTGCTCCAGTTACGAAATTAAGGAATGAATCGAAATTCCGTGTTCGTCTCCGATTTATGACAACATTTTTTCCCATAAACCGCTTATCACCGTTGCGGAAGACGTGAATTATCTTTGCTTTTTCTGGCTGAGAAAATATTGCAGAGTCCATGGCTAGTTCGGATAGAGGAACGACAACGAACAGTTTTCGCGCGCTTCCTAAGGTCTATTGGTCTAAACCTTTCTGCGTAGCGGTTGCTATTGTTTTAGAAACAAAATTGATTTATAATTTCAAAATGGCGGGTTTGAAACATTAATCCAACCGCCATTTTATTAGTTTAATACATTAACTACAATACTTTGTGCTAATTTTGTAAATACAGGTAACCAAGCAACTAAGATAAACTTCTAATGAAGATGATGAGAAAGAAACACACCTTAATAAAGTTTAGCTATTAAAGGCTAGCTATAAAGTTTAGCAAATGTAACAATTTTTCCCTTTTAATCTACAATTAAGTGTAACTTTTTGAAAAAACTTTGTCAGCATTTTAGAAGATTAGTAAAAGTTAACATAAAAAGACCATTTAACTTTTCATAAATAACTCAATAGCACATAAACAGATATGGAGATAACGTAGGAGAAATTCTTTATTTGACTGATAGATGTAAACTAGATATTATATATCTAATGTATATAGAAGATATTGATACTTTTGTTTTTAGTGCGCTTATTACGTCTATTTGATAATCATTTTATATTAATAGTTTTTAAAAAACTTATTATGCTATAGGTGTCACTAGCTGAAAAAGCCAACGGACGTCATATTGTACATTTAATTTGTAGTCTATATATTGATCAAATAGTATTGTCTGAATTGACTTGTATCCGGAAAATGATCATACGCCTATCATATTTCAGTTGTTTGTCGACATTTTCCGCAATAAAACACTTTTTATTTGGTAAATAAAGATTTATGAATATATATAGGTTTATACATATATATATATATGTTATAATAATATAATAATCACAAATCAAAGATATTAGTTAAGAGAGGAAACATAAGAAAAGTATTAATGATATAGGGAAAGAAAACGAGGAAAGAGAATCAAGTCACTTTATTTATCAAAAAGCAACATCAACGAATCTTTTAGTATTCGGCCTTTAAAAACAATAAAATAGTAATAAAAAATTTACAGCTGTTGAAAATTTAAGCCAAGAGTTTCTCTACTTTTCTTGACTATGTTTTTATTATTGTTTTTAAAGTTTTAAGGTTGAAATTCAATAGATTTCTAGAGAAACGAATGACAATAACAAAACATAATAATAGCAATTACATACAAACATATACAACTACTTACTATTCTTCGAGTACCGGAAATAAAGTATTTTATTCTAATATACGATATATAACTATACACGACCTCCCTTTACTACAAAATGATCACGACCTTATGAAAAGTAAGTTGTTAGTTTTATATGACACTCGATCGGTTGTATTTTGTATAGAAAGCGAAAATAACTTTCGTGTTATTGATTAAGCAAAATGTTCAACTAACAATGAAGAAAGTTAGAAATAGCAAATTTTTCTTAATAATCTACTTGGAATCAATAAGTTGTTGAAATAGATGATTTTATTTAATATTTAAAATAGCAATATACAGTTTATCTAATGTATAAGGATTATATAATATTTAATCTAGTTTGTCATATAATTAAAATTCAACGGGGGTAGTTAATCGTTTAAAAATTGAATAGTAGTTTTATTGAATATATTGAAAGCTAGCCCTAAGGGTTAGGTCATTCTCTTTTTGGTTGAAACAACTTTTCTGTTTTCGTGAGGCTTTTAGTTCAACCTTGACTGACCTTGATTTTATGTTTTCAAATTATTTTTTTACTACTCTCTCTTCTTCTTCTTCTTCTTCGTAAATTTCAAACATACAATTAATTTGTTCATTTTACAACCAATTACAAAAGCAATGAAATAAAAGCGCCAAACTTGGAGCCTAATAAAAGATAAAGAATTCTTGTTTTCTTCAGTTTTATAGAGGTGATAATAAAAAGAAACTGCGCCGATATTCTTGGAAATTATAAAGAATAGAATTCACTTCGATGGTGATTCACTTCAAACTAATCAATAAATTAAATAGAAGGGATATATAAGGTAATTTTTATCAATATAACAGATAAATAGAACTTAAAGCTCTTTTGTAATATTAAATAAGAAATTTAATAAATTTATTACTGATTACGTAATAGCAATATATTAATTTTATTAATTTAGTTGTTTATACTGATAGCAAATTAGTTTTGATAATGCCATCTGGATTCTTTATAAACCATTGACTTTTTATAATACAAGTTCAAAAGGAAAGAGCTCAATTAAAATTAATCTATTCAATTAATTATTATAGATATGGCATAGTACATGCATACTCGACTAGAGAATAGAAACCAAAGCACTCTTTCAGGGAGAGGAAAGCACGGGGGGAGGGGAGGGGAGGGGGGAGATGGAGAAAATTAACGTCGCACTCTGTGTTCAATTTAAAGATTGATAACTAAGGAAAAAAATCTTAATTGCTATTGTATTTTCTAATCGAATCGATAACTTAAACGACTACTCCCCTAATAATGGTCTCTCTTTATTAGTTGGTAAAGCTAAGCTCTTCAAACTATATAACTTTTTAATGGCGAACCTCTCGAGATTCATTCGCCCATTTTCCATCTTTATCTACTATTGTAATATAAAGACAATATACGTTTCCCTATCAACAGCGCAATTCTAAACTGAATCTTTGTTTTCGCTTGATTAATTTCAAACAGATTTTTTACCGTAATTAAGTTTTATTTAATTATAACCTATAAAGACATGATATATTCGATATTTTAATTGTTTGTCACGCGAATAAATATTAAATACCCCTAGTGATAAATAACTAAACAAGAAAACATGGATTAAACTGGCTAGGCTTAATAAAAAAGAAAGAATTAAATATAGACATCGTCTCGTCATAAATTAATAGGAAACTACTTGAAAATAATCATAATTTTTCTTTCAATCAAGGATCAATCATGAAACATATTTAAAGTAGAACCGAAGTAAAAAGGTTAAAAGGAGATATAAATCAGAAAGAAATATTACGGGACCTGCTATGTTTACTCATTAATTATGCGAAAAGCACGTAGAACATATCGTTACGGCCTGTACATTTCTACATTTATGAACATTCATATTTTACTAAACTACTCTCAAATGAAACTCTTCTCTGCGGGAGAGAAACATACTGAAATAGAGAATATTCTAATGAAACAATAATTTACTTGACATTGACATGAAATTGAAACAGTTTACTTATTAATTACCTATGGCTTAAGTCAAAAACGTCAATTAAACCAATTAAATTACCGTAACTTAATAAAGAAACAATAAGCCGTAGATTTTACATAATTTTCTTATCTAATTAGCATACTACTAAGCGTTTATTAAGATAATCGAACCAAAAAGAATATTTTTTACAGCTATTTTCATTCAGAAAGTTATAAACAAAGAGTGACGTAGATGGAAAAGAATCTATAAATGTAACAGTTCCTTTCGGTGTTTAGTTGTATTCATTCTAAATAGAACAGTGCAAAAATAGGTGAGTATAGTCGTTCGATACACTTCCTCTTTAATTAAACTAAACGGCCTCAGGCTTTTTTAGGTTTATAAAGTTTTTTCTACAATGACTTGTAATGCTTCTATTGTTTGTAACGTAAAAAACAGGGACCATTCTTTCTATTCCACAGTTTCCATATCGCTGAAATTCTTTCTTTATTTCTTTTTTAATTTGGTGTCAGCTTTGAAAAAGATTAGTTAAAATATATGCGTCAGATGGCGTTTCGTTTTTATGTAGGTTGAGGATTATAGCTAAAAAAGAGATAAAAAACTAGAAAATAAGTAAGATATACAGTTATAATCTGCTAGAGTTGCTATTCCTATATAGTAGGCCTATAGGTTATAAAACCTTATATTAACAGTTTGTAAACGAACCGTGTATGTTTATCTTTTAACTTATAAAAGAGAAAAGAAAGAAAGGAATGAAGCGGTCCAAGAAGAACTAGGCAAACTTTGATAGTCTTAAGGTAAACGAAAACACATGTACGTATGTAAATTCCTGTTTTGTCATATTCTCCACGGAGCAGAAAATAGAATATACAAAGATTTTCTTTGTTCTTACATATCGACAGATGGCGCATTACAAATTAAATTCTTAGCTTATTTATATATACATATAAGATAACTATATATTTAAGTAGATTGCGATAAATCGTAACTTTATAGCCGCTAAAATGAGAAGAATACTAATGAACTGTCTATTTACAAAAGTAATTCCAATGCACAAATATAAATCTAATTAATAAAGTAAGTTACAATTGGAAAATACCAAACTTTACTCTAAACAATCTTAATCTGAACAAAAAGCTGCTAATCCGCTCTCCCTCCCCCCTCCTCCTTCTCCTCAACACAAAAGATAAACATACACCTCTCAAGCGCTAACTGGCATTTTAAAGTGTTACTTGTACAATCTACTCTTTTTGTCTGTATTGACAGTTTTATTTTTGGGTTCAAAAATAAAAAAAAAACACTTTATTTAATTATAGAAGGAAAAAAAACTTCAATGTGGCGCCATATTGAACTTTGAATAATGTTTTTCTTTAAAAATAGTTAAATTCTTATTATTATTTTATTTATTTAAATAAGAAAAAGAAGAAGAAGAGGAAGAGAAAAGCAAATTTTTCTCCTTTTAATAAAAGTTTAAAAGGTTTTCTACTTTTTGATCTCATTGTAAGAACATTCCTACATGAATAGATCTGAAATAATTGCGTTCAAAAATGTAACCTATGCTCCCGAAGATGGCAGCACAATTCATTATTACCTGCTAGGCTACGCCTCAAAAACGCCAGCTTTTTAGTATAAATCTACCCCCCAAAGCATTTAAGCTTCGTAATTTGATATTTATGAACCACATAACCTGCACGCAAAGCTCCATCAAAACTAACTACGCCCTTCACTTAAATAAAACAGATGTAGAATCCAGCTGTCACGTCCAACCGCTGCCCATTATCAATCAAGTAAGTTATTCATGCTTGAAAAGAAAATTGCCCTACGCTTGTTTACTGTGTCCAAGAAACTACTCTATTATTATTCCGCCTCATCTGTTACGCAATCGGTAAAAATAGGCCTAATCAAACTGGCATTCAATCTAATGCCAATCTAGATAATCTCGAGTGGTCAGCAGGGAAGCGGCTTGATTGAGCTTTATCTCGAGAAGGGAGTCAAGAAGCTTTAGGAGGTCGCTATATTTCCCTAAGGGTAGCTATACACAGGCCCCGGTTTGCCCCAAACAAAATACTTTCTTCCAGACGTAATCAGTATAATAAAAAAAGACTTATTACCCTAAATAAGTAAAGAGAAACGATAAAAAAAACTGTAACATATCAATGTTATTCTCTTCCTTTTCATACTTTTTTAAAAAGTTAACATTAATAAATTTATAACAAAAAAAAATCTTTAAATGTCAAACAAATTAACATTCTAACTCATCTTTTTTTCCTCATTTTCAATTAATAATAATCTCTGTAAAACAAATAACGTATAAAATAACAAATAGGTTGACTTTCATCATTCGCATTCCTACAAATCGACTTCTTGAAGGAACTTTTCGAAAGGAAAAACACGAAACTCTTGAGTATTACAGGTACAGAATAAATAAATAATACAACTAACGGTTACGGAAGATTTGAATATGATACGAAGATAAAGACTCTATTTCTACTCAGGCGAACTATTCTTAGGCCTAGAAGGATGTAAATAAAATATTTTCATAGCTTAACGAGCTTTTGTAAAGATATTGAATTACTTATACAGTTATATATACAGTATATATATTCCCTGGCAAACAGTAGACTTCAATCAATCATCCGCCTGTTTGTTGTTTGCATTAAATCCAAATATTAGATCAATAATGCAAACGCGACTAAGAGTTTGTCTATTCGTCCAATTTATTTCTCATTGTCCTGCTTAACTTATACTTTATTTGTCTGGTCAATTGGTTAAACAGTTTAAACACGGTTCTCTTCCATTTAACATCTGAATTCATTAAACTCCAATAATCACTTAGCCTACTAATAAACATATATATTATCTATATTCCATATTATAGAGCTGTGTTTTTATTTTATCGCTCAATTCGCTTTATTTGTTCACTTGACTAAGTGAAGTGAAGAAGAAAAGAAAAGAAAGAAGACAGAGAGAGAGAGAGTGAGTGAGAGGGTGAGAGGGTGGAGGAAACCAAGTAAAAAAGTCTAGACGGAGAAGGCGCCAGAAAGGGAGAGCGAAGAAAGGTAAGGTAAGGGGGGAAAGGAATTAATAACTGAATAAGAGAACTAGCAAAAGAGGAGGGAAATGAAACCAGATCAGGTAACTACTTAGCCCAAGTAAAAAAATCTCTAATTTCGATTAAGAGTTTTTTTTTAAAAAAAAAACATTTTACTATTTATTTATTTATTATTAAAGAAAACTTTCTATAAAGTTTTATTTCGAGAATAAAATTAGGGTCAACAAAGTTTAATCAAGTTTCTTTTGAGTCTAAAAAAATAAACCCTTACCAAAAATCTTTCATTATAAGAAAATAAGTGTTTTGAATAGAATGAAAAAGAATTGATATCAGAGGGAAGGGAATGGAAGAAGAAGAAGAAGAAGAAGAAGGGTAGTAGCAGTAGTAGAGAAAGGCAGAAGAGGTTGTTGAGTTCGAAAAGAATTAAAGAATTACAAGGCGAAGAACGGCAGGTCGTGACTATTCAACAAGTAAAAATAAGAAGAGTATAAAGAAAGCACAATATTTATTTATATAGAGTTTTATTATGCTTAATAAAGAGATAATTTTTTGACAACAAATAGCGAAAACCAGTTGAATAGAAGGGAATAAATCTATAGACTGAACCAAAAAAAATGGCAGACCCGATAAGGACTCCCAAAGGATTGTAGTAAGCCCAGAATAGGTATATAAATATATCCTAAAGAATGGAATAAATAAGAAAACAAAGAATAATCACGAACAAAACCGTAATTTGAGTACGTATATGTTAATTCCTTTGTTACCAAAGTTACACTATGGTAACACTTTGTATGCCAGGTAGAAAAGAAGGTGAAAAAAATTAATCATATTTATGTTCTCAATATGCGGTAGTCATTAGTTTCAGTACGCTTTTTTTTGCAAATAGTTACTTAGGTGAGACGTATGCTGATAAAGACCGACCTCAAAGGTCGCTTACTTGAATTGATGTCGGTTCGATTTACGGTTTTTAATGTCTATTTTCAATTGCAATTCGTAATTTGATACTAGCGAATGAATTGCGAAAGTAATTCGTTAGCTGTCACAAGCTTTATGGCATTTAGTCGAAATGGCCTACGATTTATCATAAATACTTTTATACAGTTTATAGAATGCTATTCAAGTTCTTTTTATCATTTTATTACTCTTTTTTTAAATTGAAAAAAATGTATTTGTAGATATTAAAATATAAAATTGAATAGTGTCAAGTTCATCTAGAATTTACGTGCTTTTCGACCATTGCTAATTGATAAATCTTGTTCCTTCTCCTCCTTTCTACGATAATTTATCGCCACACGAAAGTATTATTTCCCTAGTAATCTCTTCCTTCTCCACCACTTACAACTCTGTTTCAAAACAACCCTATTTTCCTATATATATATATTCGTGGTAGTCCCCTTCTCCCTACCTCCTACCTACCTCTTTCTCTCTCTCTTTCCGCCCCCACTATCTACATACAAAATCTCTCCGTCTATCTTTCGCTTTTGCACTCTTTTTTTTTTATCCCCCAACATTCTCTCTTTATCCCATTTATATACAATGTATATAAATCCTGGTGCAAACAACACTCGTAATAAATATTTAAAGATACAAATAGGATGGCAAAAGTCTTGTTGGAAAACGAAATATCGCTACATCGTATACGTAAAAGCATTGGAATGCATCTGGTGGAAAACTATCCACTAATGTTCCCATTTTATTTCCTCTGTAGCAGGGGATGGACGACTGGCCATTGTAAAGTAAAAGAAAAAAGGGCTATAATTTTATCAAAACCTATCGCAAATAGTATCTTTGTGTTAAATCTGTCTGTTTAATGGATTTTATGAACGAACCATTAAACAGAAGCCGAAAATAGTATGTATCTGCATATTTTATGACTAATAAGTACTGTTATCAAGGTGCAAAGTTAGTCAGCCACCAAAAAACTTTCACTTCTCTCTTCTCTCTCTCTCTCTCTCTCTCTCTCTCTCTCTATTCTCTGTACTCTCCCTGTCAAGTATGTCACCGTTATATATATTCACCTTATTTCAGCTTTTGACATATTAATTTCTTTCAAACTAATCGAAACCTCACGAAAGATTCTTTTAAATGGAAAAAGTCTGGCATATAGGGAAAAGGCATCGGCTAAATCTCTTTAGATTAGGGAGAGGGAAGAGAAGGGAATGTACCACTGTTTCCATTAACGTTCACTTTTTAGACCAAACTAATCAATTTACTTTCTTATCACTTTGGCAAATAAACCGCGTACGGTCCGGCGGACGACAAACGCCGAGGAAAAGTTTTATATAAACAGTACAGGCCTGGCGGACCTTAACTGTTGTCGATAGTTTACAAAATGGGTTTTTCAACGTTTCAACGAGCTTTTATCGAAGACTGTTGGGAATTATTTTTTTATCGCCATTTCATGAAAACAAACAGGCTTTTGCCAAATAAATTCGAGCGAGAAGAAGACAAACTACAAAACTACTCTTCACCAAACCAAAACTCTCATTTCGAATTACGAGAATTTACTTTCGTCATTCATCACTGCATAGCAACACAAAACTCTTCATTAAAACCAACACCGACATACCGGCCAAACACCGCCCGTCAATCATTCACCAAACAACTCTCCCCTAAGCGTTTTATAGTTTTTACAGACCACAAAAATTGTTTTTTATTTAGGCGGAAAGATGATATTCCCCTGCCACTTGAACCGTTGCGTGTCGTTGTCGACGGAAATACCTCATCTTTATAATCTGCATAAAGATGGAGAAGAATTCCATTTATAGAATATTATCGCCTCTATTGTTTAAAGTTTATTAAATTTTTACTCCCCATTTACATCTATAACAATTCTAACGAGAGTGTAGAATTATCGGCTAAGAATCGGTTCCGTAATGAAATTTTCCCCTATCTTCCCCCATGCTACATCATTCCCCATCTGACTTTGGGTTTCGTTAAAGGTTATCCTTAATATAAGCGAACAGAAGAGGAGGGAAAAAAATAGGAAAAGCAAACAAATAACCGATTAAAAAAAGCTACAGTAATAAGGTAAAAGTACTTTTTCTCCTTTCTGACGGGTAATCCTAGCGCTGACAGTTATAATAGATTATTATGTATTTATTTTACGCTTTCATTAACATTGCCAATTCAAGTAAAAGTTTTTATTACATAATCGTCCGTTCCGTATTACTATAATTATTGTATTAACAGGGGAAGAAAGAACAAATATGAGTGAGAAAATGGAAGAGAAAAGAAAAGAAAAGAAAAAAAAAGTCGCTAACAAATAATTGAATAAAAAAGAAGGATGCTAAGAGGAAGAAAGAGGATATTTTATTTTATTTCAATATATTGAATTTACAGACATTAGTATAGTCCTAAAGGAAATAATTGATTAAAAGAGAAATTAGATAAATCGTTAACGCTCCACTTTTCAGAGTTTATCATAAATTTTCGCCCTGTTAAGGGGAGGCTAAATAGTAGGGAAATTTCGCCCACTTAAAATGCCAACACCTTCTAACAAACTTTAAAGGTAGAAAAAGTCCAGATACTCACTACACAACAAGTAGGCTTTTTATCATCGTCTCTTTTTTCCTTCCCTTCTCAGTTCCTACTACTTAAGGATATGTATTCCCTTCACACCAATTCCCATGTTTCCTCTCTTCTCCTTCCGTTCTTTTACATACTAGATCCTGAATGATAATAAGCCTCTATATCAATTATATTATCCCCCTTCTAGCTTAAATCCTCTTTCGATTAGTTAGCCATGTTAATATGTTTTAATCCAGACTCTTGAAGACCATATTAACCTAATTTTCAAGAATTTCCTCCGTGATTAGTCAATCTTAAGGACATATATAGGTTACAGTAAAACATCATCAGCCTATGCGTAATACTTTTAAAGCATCATTGGAGTATATAGTTACATCTATAGGCGCGACATCTGCAAGAATGGGAAAGTCCTTCAAGATGAAAGTGTCCCCTGTATCATATTGCTTCTATTTGAAGATATCGTTCGGAAGATGATATGTAATAAGACATACAGCGTATAAAGAAAATTTCGTTCTTTATACAGTTTCTTTTCGCAAAGAAATGGGCGTCTGCAGCAAAAGCAGTGCAACGACTGCAATTAGTTAAAAAAAATTCTTTGTCAAATGACGCCGCTGCCGCTGTGATATTCAGAAATAGGAAGACGCCAAGAAATTCTATACCTCTCACAAAGCCTATAATTACGACGCGTAGTCACGTGACAAGTACACGACTGCCACCGCGCATGCGCCACTCTAGTATATAAGAGGCGGTCGCCGCCAGAACGTTTCAGGACGTCCAAGATGCCAGGTCGGATAACCGGCAATGAAAATCGAATTGTTTACCGTTTTGCTCTATTTGCTCTGTAAGTTTGTCACGTTTCCTATTTTTTTTATGTTTGATTTATGATATTTGCATGTTTTGGGAGGGGATGCAAATCCTAGAGGTAAATTTAGACTACCGGGTGTTCTCTTTGTTTTGAGTTATATATGAGTAAATCTATATAAAAAGCGTTGATACAAAAAATAAGAGGTAAAGATTGATGGAAACAGAAAGAAATAGAGAGGAAAAGATGAGACGATGAGAAAGGTTGAGGGGATAAGAACGCAAATGTAAGAGAGATACCAGATACTTATTAGGTACATTTAATATTCATTATAGTTTGTCAAGTATATAGAATCATACTATTCTAAGCAGAGCGGATGAGTATGTGAAGCGGTTGAAAATGAATGAGTTATCTCTTAGTCTATATGCATGATGAGAAATTTACAAAAAGGCAATCTGCTGATTGTTAGATTCCCGCAGTTTTATTTATCGCTCGTAAATTATATCATTAGGATCCCTTTCAATTTTTTCTGGTTTGTTTATAGAGACTCCCTTCCGTTGCGGCAGCTTTCTGTCTATTTACGTGTTCTATTCTGCTTATAGGCCTTATCGGAAATGATTCGATAACAGGAGTTTGAATTTTATTTGCCCTTAATAGATTAAATGAATGTTTGTATGACGATTTCCCTATTACAGACCCATTAGATTTGGGTCCGCGGTCGCTTAAACCAATAAACACTATTCAATTAGGTCTAATTTTATATATATATATATATATATATATATATATATATTCTGTATTTAGGCATATAAAGAAGAGTACACGGATAGATAAACAGAACCTCTTGAACCCAGGATATTTAACAGTACATTACATAATATGACCGATGATTTTCTCGTTTACAAAACCTTTGAAACGTTAGACATTTTTCGCGGATTCTTCTATGCAATAGACTCTATCAA
Source organism: Dimorphilus gyrociliatus (assembly GCA_904063045.1). NCBI lineage: Eukaryota > Metazoa > Annelida > Polychaeta > Dinophilidae > Dimorphilus > Dimorphilus gyrociliatus. The sequence goes on from CAJFCJ010000005.1 coordinate 1,027,033, forward strand.
ATAGCTTTTATGAAAACAGACAGGTTTTTTTTTGTTATATTTTTCTTTACAAAGCCTTGTAGAGAAATAAAATATTTATGGAAGAGAAAATTAGGTGAATAGGAGACTTTAAGGAATTAAATCCTTCTAAATATCCACATATCTTAAACGTTTAATAGACCGCTTCCCGATTATACGTTTAGCGGATATTCTTTTCTGGTTTGCATTAAGCGTCTGACCGCTTTTTAAAAGGCGCCAGCTAAGATTCGAACGTAAGATAAGGAAAAATAGAGGTGAAATAGAACTGTGGGCATAGACTCCCTTTTAGCAAGATGTCGCGATATTCGAATTTTTATTGTATAAGTTAAAAGCGCGCGGCACTTTAATTTCTTATCCAATTTTAGATCTATAAACTTCTATAGGGAAATTTTAGAAGGTTGAGAGATTCTTATCTGTCCTGATAAATTCTTTCTACCTGCCCTACGCCATTTAAAAAACAGTTTGGACGGCTATAAAACTTTTTTTCTCCATTAAAAACTTTATTTATCCAACACCGAAACATTTATAGAGAAAAAAAAGAGAGTATCCCCAAATTTTCCTCTTCTTACTCTTTGACTGATAAAAATTAGGTTGAAATGAAACAAAACTCATAAATTTCCTACTATTTGGATGGTCATTGTCTATTTTTACTTTTGTATTTTGGCTGAAAGAAAATACAACCAGACTTTGGCTGCATAATTAAAAGCTCTTGAATATTGATTAGCTATCGACATCATATTGTTTGTCATCAGATCAGAGGCAATTTTTGTTATTCTTCAATTATTTTTCATTCGCTTCAAAAAACAACTGCATAATTAAACAAATTAATCTATTGTTTATTAAAGTTGGTTTTTGCTTATCTTCCGCCGCACTATCGTTCCTTTTTAACGTAGTATTGTATAGGGAATTTCTCTTTTTGGTTATTATTACATAATTAAAGTCTTGTAAATATACATTAGCCGAGTTATTCGCTTTGTTTGCTTGTCAGATCAAAGATTGATCAATGATTTGAAATGAGTTGTTTACAATAGAATTATTTTGTGCATTGCGACGATTAGTAAGTTATTTATATCATAACACATACCCTTGATTTTTACTACTCTCCTTCTCTTTTTCCTTCATCAATTGCCTTAGCTTTCATCGGAAATCGTTTCGCCGATTGATCACACGAATCATAACAGTCATATTTATTAATAAACCCGCTGAAAGGCAGAAATACTATTTGTTATAAAACAACGACTATATTACCTAGTCAATATTTCTGGGTGGCCCAAGAAATATACAGGCTGAATAGGCTCAATTCTTCCCTGGTTTCTTTAGGGAATTTCGAATGGAATATAATTCTTTTTTTATACGCCTACTTTTTATTCTTCGAAAGCCGATTTCTATCTCAATTTAGGCCCATAAACTACTCAAGAATCCAGAAAACAGCAGATAATGCTAAAAAAAAATAGAGATCAAAACGAGTACATCTATTCCATTAATTATAGGCTCGACTCGTTCTCTTCAGGTAGAAGAGAGAAAAAGAGAGAAAGAGAATAAACAGCAAGCGAAATTAGCACCCATTCAAACCCGAATAGCGTTTCATTTACAGAGTTTCTTTACAAGGCCAGGTCTGTTATGTCAATAAAGACTGCTCATCCTCGTGTCACATTACCATATAAAAACAATGACTTCCTTACAGAGTCAATAAACAAGACCTAGGCCTATCTATGTTCATCTGTTTACGCAAGAAACGTATAGCATCCGTTATCTGATACGAGAACATTTTTTTGTCGCGTTACCTTTTACAGAATGGAAATCGATAAACGCGTCCCTGACTCATTTTTTCACCTTTGTTTTTATATATAGGTCGCATAGATTTTTATATGTACGAGTGGTTAGAGTGGTGAACATGTACGCGTGTGTGCATATATATGTAGATGAATATAGATATGTGTCGGCGAATATACGTATGTGAGTCTGCCTATATTGGTTAGTACGTCTGTGTGTGTGTGTGTGTGTGTGTGTCTGTGCACATGCATATTACAGTTTCATGCACTTGTTCAAGCTGATAAAAAGAAAGGAGAGAAAGAAAGAGAGATTGAATGAATGAATGAATGAATGAATGAATGAATGAGTGAGGGGGAGGGACGGAGGGAGGGAGGATTGAGGATAGATTGTCACGAAATTTGGTTATAAATTTTCAATTAATAATACTAGGTTGTACACGAAGGAAAAAAATCAATAGACATCGTATGAACTGACTCATTCAACCAACTATACATATAATGCATGTATAGAGAAATCAATAAACAACTGAAAAATAAACAAATAGTCTGAATAATGCAAACAGTAAAGCATCAAAAAATGAGCTAAAGTAAACAAAGGGAGGAGCTTAAAAGCAAATTTTTAGCCCTTGGCATCATGTCTAAAGCTAGTCTTGAGTCGCAAGCTGGAAAAACAAGAGTTTGGCAAAAAACACGAGTTGTTTATCTGCGTTCTATTGACTCGGCTCGTTTCGGTAAATAGAACGTTTTATAAAAGGCGGACAAGATAGCAGAACAGCTGCCGCCTCTTTTTAATGTTCCCGTTGGACGGCAATGTCTTTGATGTGAGGTTAATTCCAAGCGGTTATCGGTCGGGTTAATTAGGGGGGTCTGGGGTCTAACTTTTAACGTAGCAGAAACACTAATGAAAACCCCTTTAGACTAAATTTTCAAGTTCAGGGAATCGACCTCTTTGAGGTACTTTCGTGAGGTACCTCCGGTAATGCCCTGTAGGAATTAATCTCCGATTCTCACCCTATCCTCACTATCCTTAACGCCAACCCTTCCACGCCCCCTGCCCCCTTACCCCTATCTGACTCAGCAATGAACGACTAATTCTCAACTGATTATTCACTTTCGAAAAATTCGTTGATTGAGTTATGGATCTTCCCTCTTCTGTTAAGAAGAGTTTTTTTTTTAATAAAAAAACATTGTTTGTTAATTACACAACTTTAAAGATTTTATCCTCTTTCCCACTATACTTTTTGTTGACTAACCCTTTAAAAGACCCACTTAAACTCAATAATATCATTTAGTGAACCCCATAAGGCTATGGGGCTCTAAATAAACAAAACGTAAAAAAAAGAAATATCCCTTGAATAATCTGCTTGCTTATTCATAACAAGAATTAATAATGCCAATTAGGTAATCCGTAAGGAAAATAATCCGAAAGTTTTGTAATATATAAGTTTTATTATTAAAAATAGCGACAACGGGAGAAGAGTCAATACAAATATGGTAATGTCACGAGACAAATCCCTAAACAAACTTAACTTTTCATATTGATCTATCAACAATTCATCTATTATTATATTTAAATAGTAATATGTAACTTATTATTGGGTAATTTTCTTCACTTTTTTGTGATATGCCAATGTAGAGAGCAGACAGAGATTTTATTATAAGTAAATTCTGAATGAGAGCGTTGATACTTCATTCCTATTATATACATGATTGATTTGTACTTTGTGTCATTTTATCAAGTGCCATTCGAAGTTGAATTGAATATGTTCGAGCGAGAACAAGCCGAGTCTATTGAACAGATACAAGATGAAATTTTCATTTAAAAAATCATTGGGAAGAAAACCGCTATATGAATTATATATGCTATATATTTAGAATACGTCTCTACGCTAAATTATATAAGGAAACCCCTGTTGGTAGTTTTGTCACCTCTTCGTTAAAAAAAGAGAGCGTCTAACGACAATGACGCTTTGTGTTCAAGTCGTCACCTGGCGTTTTTGGCAAAGTTTACAGGTGTTCCTTACCGTCATTTGACAAAGACGTAATTATTAAACCAGCTCTACTCGTCTAATTAGCATATTTCGTGTTGGCAACTGCCCAATTTTTTTTCAGAATGTCATTCAAATTACACTTAATACGGCCGCCGCTCAATTATCGTCTTTTTTCCCATGCCTTTATGTAACGTTCGTCCAGACATCGCGACGCCAGATCTCCTGTCGCCAGGTGGGGCTGATTGACGTCTTTTGTTTGCCATACTCGTGTAAGATATGTGAAAAAAAGATGTCTCTTGTTCTCTGTTTAGTTGCGTTGCCTCTTAATGATTTCCAGAAATGCTTTTATTCCCCTTTGAATCCTTGTACTGTTGGCCAGCAAACTTGATTTCAATCTGTGGTCCAAGGGACGTGTGCCCTAGTTAAGAAAGACATAAATTTTTCAGATTTTGATGCAATAATTGTCCTCTCGAAAGAGATGTCGTGCTGAAATGATTAAATTATAATCAATTAATTTATAAAGTGACGGATTTATCCTTCCAAGCCTTCTCCTTAGGGAAGTGTACAAGTTTTAATAGTTGAAATTCTTCCCTTTTCCATTCACTATTTGGAAAGCGGAAACTAAAAACGTCCGCTCGATCGCTATTCTAGCATACTTACAATTAGCAGAAGTCACGTGAACGGCTGGTGCGCGTATAAAACCCTGGCGCCCAGACAACGACAAAGACTTGCACGGTTTTCTTCGTTCAACAAGTTTTAATTGTCCCTTAAATCTATCCCTCGACGACTGTTTCCCATAAATAACCCGTAAAAGACTAATAAAGCCCTCGACGTTGCATAATCTCAACAACCCAGCAATATGCTAATGCGTAAGAGTAGAATGCAATATAAAGGAAGAAATGGAATTTTTTCGACCCTAGTTCTATTCCGAATTGTAAGCGAATTATTATCCGACGTCAAATTATACTCCTCGTTACCACAATCCTCTACTGAGCGTTTATTCGTAATAAACGTAAAAAAAAACGCCCTAGTTCAGCGCTCCTGTATAATAATGTTGATGCTAAAAAAAGAAAAAAGAAGAAAAGCGACAATATGAGAGGAATAGTCGAGCAGAACAGCGGTTATTTCCTCTGTTGCCCTTTCATTCTTTGTAGTTGAAGGTATGGCGTCTCGTTGTCGACAAGGCGCTTGAAGGATTTTGTATACATAAACAGTATACAAATTTACTGTATACATTAAGCATACACCTTTTTTTATACTTTATCGTTACGTAATGCGGAAACTGTATATATATATATAAGATAGGAATGTATACATTTATTCTCTATGTGTATATATATATATATAAATATTCTTTATATTTTACGAAAAGTCGAGTATACTTGGACTGGCGCCAGTCGGCACTCGACTGATTGAAGAGTAGCTATTGCTAACAAATTAAACAATGACTTCGTTACTAAGCAAACAAGAAATTGGCCCATCCTAACGTCGTATTCAGGCGATGAGAGATTATTCGAAAACTAGCGTTTGTTTGTACTCTGTAGATATTATCTAAAAAGTTTGTTATTCACGTAAGGATTAACGTAACCTTTCTTCCCCCTCCATTCTCCTATTGCTCACTTTCTCTCAATCGTTTTCTTCCTATATCCTACTTTGTTTCTTGCGTGTAGATGACTGTTTTACTTGGTCGAATTGATGTGCGATGTTTACCGGACGATAATAAATCGGTAAACTTTGTCCACCTTTTAAAGCTCAAAAGGCCAATTACTTCATTTATGCCCCCATTTTAACGGGAGTGAACTTTGAAAGAATTGTAGAAAATTGGAAAAATAGCTGTAGAACTTATAGGGGTTAATAAAAAACAGATAGTTAAAAATAGATCTATATTGCTCGAGGGAGGGAAGAGAAGATACGAATACTTTGAAATTCTAGACTGAGTTTACCAAAGGAAAATTTTTATTCTATTTACTTTTTATTGTTTCTATATTTTATGTTTTAAAGAAAAAGATTAAAGTAAAACATACAAGTTCAACGTTTATGAATGAAACGTAAAAACGTTAAATAGGTGCCAATCCCATTCATTTGATGAATTCAATTAACTTGAACTTTGAAAGAAGATGTGTTATAGAATTTATAGCACTTTTTTTTCATTACTAAAAAAATTTCAATTAAATGCTGTGTTTCTTTCCGTTTCTCTTTGAACTTTATATCGAATTGTGATGTGAATGATAGAGGAAAGAAACTGAATGAGAATAGTTACATTTCAACGATTTTATTAGTCAACAAAACTCTATTTGCATTTGTTTTTCATCTTATCAAGTCAAATAATTTGAAGAGCAGGCGTTTTCAAAATACTATTATGGCTTTAAAAGATAAGAGAAATGAGAAGCCACCCCTTCTCTTCTTATTATCAGATAATGAAAACTCGAAGAGAAGATCTAAACCTTAATTCTACTATTTCCTCGAGATAAAGATGATAAATTCATTTTCTGCTTTCCTCTTTGCCTAATCTCATTGTACAAACGTAAGGGAGGAGAGATGGAGAATTCCCCTACCAAATAGGCCTATAATTAAAAAATGTTTCCGTGAAAGGAAACGGCCTCTGCCCCCTGGGGAAGCGTTGACAGCGTAATTGTATACAAATTATATACAATTTTATCTGTAGGATAAGATAAAAATTTATCTCTATTCTTTGTTTTTAACTACTAATTTTTTGTATTCAAATCAGCAGGTGTTGTTAAAGCCCTCGATAAGGAGAAAGTTAACTTGGCAAACTCTGAATCTTGCCCAATTTCTGCCCTTCAAGATCAATATAAGGATCAACTTGCAATAGTTTGTAAGCCCGAAATTGATGAGAATTTAGATAAATGCGATCTGCCCACTTGGACTAAAGTGAATACCACTGGTATCTATAATATCAGCAATTCGAACAAATATAGAATTTGGAGTAGTCAAATTGGACAAAGACGATATCTCAGCGTCTTGAATATTCACGATTTGAATAGCTATGACATTGGAAAATATGATTGTAGATTAAACTGTAGAACTACACTGCCTTCTAAAGCTAAAGCTCCGAGTTTAGTGTACGGAGCTAGGATTTGTCAACCGATAAGTAAACATGGTAAGGAAAATATTTCTTTCTCTTCTCTTCTTTTCTTTCTTTCTTTCTTTCTTTCTTTCTTTCGCTCTCTTATCTGTAAATCCTATCTTAATTACTTCGTAAATAGCTTATGTTTAATCGTGAAATAGATAAGTTCCATTGTATACTTGAATATTTTGATAATACTTTTGTCTGTTATTGATAACCTCCTAAATCCTTATTCTTTCTCTTCATTAAAAAAAAGGCTATATATATATGCTGTATATGTTGTAGATATACTGTTGCGCCCCCTAGATTTATGTCCGTTCAAAACTTCCTCTCGGTAGATGGGGCTTTAGTTATGAATTAATTAAACTTAGCTAGATTATTTACTGAATATTTTAAATCAATTAATTTTTGTTACTCTTTTTTTCTCCTTCTAAAAATAGAACAAATTTGCTCGGCCAACATCAAAACCAGAGATTATAATTTCTGTTTTGAACAATTCAAAGATGGTACTTGCTCATTAAGCTGCAAATCTGATTTTCATTCTGATGGATTCGACTGCGTTAGGTCATCAGGGGATCAGTGTAAAGAAGCTTGTTTAAAACAATATCATAATGGCTTGTGTAAAAGGGGAAACACATGTCCAACTCCATCGAAATGCCAGAAGAAGAAATGCAACTCTAACATCAAGTTCTTTTCCGATTCGCTTGTCGTCAATTTTATAACAACACCATTGCCAATTTTTGCGATGAAGACCGTTCCCGAAAGATTGAGCAAGGCACTTCTGACTCTAGTCACGCTAGACAATAATCGGCAAGATATCTATGGTGATGATGTAACCTTTTTCTATAAGGTTCAAAAGGGATACTCAAAATTTGGTAAACAGGAAACTTTCGAAGAAATTGTAAATTATTTTGCTCTTCTGGAGTCGAGAGGACATCTTTACAGCTCCATTCGCAGTATCAGAAGTAAGTTATAAATTTTTTAACTAAGGGAGTGAGTGAATGCGTGCGAGATAGAGACAGACAGAGAGAGAGAGAGAGAAGACAAGTAGGGAGTGGCCACGAGAAATACGAGCAAGAGGAGGTATGAAATGGGAGAAATTGAGTATTAATGTATTACTGAGAAAGATAAATGAAAGCTATAAAAAATCTCTGACATTATTAGAAACTCAAAACCGACTGAATCTTGTTTTCTTTGTCACTCTATATTCAGCAATTTTTTCCATTAATTTAATCGAGCGTACCGAGTTACGAACCAATCTTTTCTAATTGGATCAAAAACCAAATTCTTTATTAGACGCCATGAATATAAAATAAATAAACAAATCTCCAAGGAAATGCACTTTTTTTTTAATTCCTTACTATACAAGTCATCAAACGTCATTCGAGTACTATAGATTGTCAGTAGGAGAGAAGGTCAAGTACCATAGACGCTTCATTATGAAAGTTCAGCAGAGCTCCTTTCCGCTACCGACATTACTTACAACGATGCTTATGTCATTAGTTACGTTAACAAAAGTGGCTAAATTTTTGCAGCTGATGATCATTTTTCTCCATTCTCTTTCTCTCTGATCCAATCTGTAGAGAGTATAATAAGGGTCAGAAGAAATAAATGAACCATTCCTTCGCTTTATCTTATCCTAACACTTTTTTAATCAAAACAGGAACGATGAACAGAGAAAAATCTTGCCAGCAGAACACCAAGTCATACTACAATATGATTGATTGGCATTCTCTTCAATCGATTAGCAGAAGCCATTCGAAAAGTCATTCGAGTTTCTGGCAATTCGACAAATGGGTTCTCATCGCAGTGGGAACTGGTGCGCTTTGTTTCTTCATTCTTATCGTTGCTGCCGTTGTTCTCTGCAAAACAAGGCAAGCTTCACGCCGTAATAGGACTATGAATATGCATGAGTGTAGCGAACTAGAACGAATAAGGTTGGCAAAAGGTTTGGGACCTGGTGCTGAAATTTAGAGGTGTATATACATGTATTGTTTATACATATATGTACTACTTATATACAGTATATATATATATATATATAGTGTATATACTTATGTATATGTATAAACATAATCCTAAATATAAAAAATATGCATATCTTACTTATATATACACATGTTATATATAAATAATTCTGAGAACTTTATTTCCAAGTCTGTTTTGTTTGTAATTTTTTTTTGTTTATTCTACGCTCTACTCCTCCTTCTCCTCCTTCTCCTCCTTCTCCTCCTACTCCTACTTTTCATTATTATTATTATTATCATCATCATTATTATTATTATTATCATCACTATCATCAATGTCATTTTTTTTATCCTCTTGTTATTGTGTATATAAAGAGTTTTATCTTTTCTTCTTTTATCCAATTTTTTGCCATATGTGTTTCAATAGAGTTATTATTTAAGAAAAAAAGATGAAACAAAAGTTTATTAAAAGAACTTTCTCCCTTCCCTTTTCTCCTCTCTTCTCCCTCCCTTTTTATTCAATTTTATCTATTTCATATTTAATTGATAAATTTCTGAAATAACATTTTAGCAGCTTAAATAACAAAAAAGTAAAACCTGCTGCATATTTCTCACATAAGAAGAGAGGGATTGAGAGAGGGAGAAAGAGAGAGAGAGAGAGAGAGAGAGAGAGAGATAGAAACAGATATATGGAGAGAAATATCTTTTAAACAGAGTTTCTTTTTCTATTGTGCAGGATATATTTCCCTAATTATTTTTTTCTTTTCAACAAAATACACAATGTTACTCTTTTCTCTTTTCCTAGAAACTCTCTTCATCATGATTAATTTATTTACATATTTTAACGATTTTTAGTGATTAAAATACAGAAAAAAAGTCATTTTTCATAAAAGAAATTTATGGTAATATCTTAGTAAAAACAATCTATTCATTATAGGTTTTTTTAGGACTTTAATCATTCTTTTCCCTTTTTTTTAAAAAAAAAAAGCAAAACGAACAAAAATGTTTTGATAAATTATTCTAACTCTACACAGCGGTCATGTCAAAGATCATTTGGTATACATTAATTCACCATGTCCTAAAAGTCTTTCGCCCTGCTTTTCCCCCTTTTATCACCTTCCTTTTAGTAAATTGAACAACTTTTACCGTGAATTAAAACGTCTAATGTTGTTAAAGCGTGTGCGTTCGTATATGTGCTTTACACATATATATCAATCGAACTTACACAGTTTCATCCTTTCTCTCTTTCCTCTTGTTCATTTTCTTCTTCATCTCCTCTCTCTTTCTCTCTCTCTCTCTCTCTCTCTCTGAAATTTCTTATTCTTTCATTTTTTGTATTTAGTGAAAAAATCGACTTTGTAGATTGTTTTAACCGTGAGAAATGTTTACAAGTTTAATCTGTAAAATTCACTATTTTTGGCACTTTGTACATTTTGCAAATGATAATTTGTTTCTTTAAAAAAAAAAAGAAACAATTAAAGAGAACAAGTAAATAGAATAAATACATCTTTTTCTACAATTATCAATGAAATAGTATAGTCTGAAATTATTTATTCCATTATCTGCTAGATGGCGCTTTGTCGAAGAAGGAACACCAAAATTTTATAAACACTCTTTCGAAACTCATAACTTTTCTATTCAAAGATAAGATAAATTGACTGATAGATACGTAAAATATGAGAATAAATTAAAAATTCAATAATATAAAACAGACTAGATTCATAGATTAATCAGTTCTTTTTTAAGATTTGAAGAAAGATATAAAAAAATCTCATATGAACTCCCTTTGGTATGAAAAATCACAGTTTGTCACTTCTGATAGAGATTCGATAAATTTTAGAGTTTCTTCGCTGCTCTCTAAGCTACTCAGATCAAAATTTTCGCTTTCGTCGCTATCGGAATGTCGTTTTTCGCACCATTTTCCCAAACCAGGAGCATTTTCATCGATAAACATTTCACCGGTTGTGGTAAGCATTGTCGTTAAATGCTTTATATAAGCCGCTGCACCTCGTAATATTTTTTCTTTGGGTATCCTTTTTTCAGATCTCTTTAATAATGGAATTCTATTCTGAAGATCTTTAAAGGCTACATTTAAACCTTCCATTCTCTTCCTCTCTCTCTGATTTCTCCTAACCACGGATTTTTCAGGCCTCTCCGCATGAGGAATGTACGGACGACGAACCATTCTCTTATTATTCTTTTTTAAGATTTCTTCCGAACAAGATAGCATGACGACAACGACGATGATAATGATGATTGCAGCACGTGTCTTCTCAAATGGTCATTGTTCTATTACAAGTCATCGGTATTTGTACTAGCCGTAAGAGTAGGCGGAGCCTAAAGTCAATTACCTTTGAATGAAGAGCTAATTGCATAGTGCGAGCAGAATCTATAGAAAATTACATAAATTTTTGGGTTTACTCTGCGGGTGAACTATAAGATGAAAGAGAGTTTTTGTTTTAAAAAAAAACGAGCTGAAAGAAAATACAAAGCCATTTTTTTCTATGGCTATATTATTTAAATTGCTATTTTCCCTTTATTTTTGATTAATAGATGGTATCCTTGGCCGGATTTGTGTGATAATAATTCTAATAAAAGATCTGGTCTATATTCTGAAATTAATCAGCTCTCTCTCTCTCTCTCTCTCTCTCCCTTTTTTTGTCTATTCAATTATTCTTCAACAGCTTTTCGGTTCTTTTTTTTTATCTTCTCTCTTCTTGGTGAACTATTCTTCTTTGATTAAAATTAAGGATGAATTCTTATTTGATTATAGGCAAATGCCCCGATTTGAAAGACTTTTTGTAAAAGAGCAAAATTAGCAAATAAAAAAGACATTAACCTATATTGAGACGTAAGGACCACCTGCGGTGACCATCTGAACGTGTTCCTATGATTACGTCAGGTCCATGCTCCTTGATTAGAGCACGCTTCCGCCGCCAATCTCTCATCTTACCCCACTTGACCAAGCCTTTTTTCAACAAGATTTTGCGCAAGGACCTATATGGTACTAATTAAAGATCCTTTGATTGTTAAGAAGGGTACAAAATATCACACTCCTCCTTATTTATTCTCCGGCTTTTACATTGTTGTTCACCTGCTGCGCGTCGGGCGCCTCCTAAACAGAGAGGCGTCCGACTCGAATAAATCCCTTCTACTTAGAAGATAAGTAAATTAGTAGTAAGAGATAAATAAAAATCTTTGACATGAAACGATCTACTCGTGAATAGGCAACCTAACTATAGAAGATACTTTATCTTCCCTAAAGGTTAATTAATCAGCTACTTAATCTTCTGACTGTAACAATGTTCCTAAGTACATTCTCTCATTATCTTAAATTCTTCTAGTATTGAATATCATACGCTCCGTGTACTTGTATATACTTTACATAATACAAACTGCAATATATTGTGTATTTTTTAGTTTGTCCCTGTAAATTTACCTTTTAATTTTTCAAGAGTTTTTGATAAGAAAGAGATACGAAACCGTCCAAAAGTAAACAAAAGACGCCTTTTTTTAAATATAATTTTCTAATGATATATCAATAATTAGTTATTGTTTTTCTGTCTTCTTCATTGTTTTTGTTAAAGATCAAACATTATCCCTTAATTACAGTTCAGTTGAATGATGACGTCAATCAAATGTAATTATAAGATAAGGTAGCATTACATGTTCTTATAAGTTTTTAAGGAAGAAAACAATGAAAAAGTGAGAAATCAAGAGATGAAGATAAACAATAAGTACTTTGTTACTGCTGAATATGTTAAAAGAAGGAAAGAAGGAAAGATTAGTTTTAAGGTTTTTATTTAAAGTTTTTTTCATCAAATGAAGTTACAATAATAATAATAATAATAATAAAAGTTACTGTCTTAACAGGAAGTGTAAGAATAGGAAGATTGCGAGAAGGCGATGAGAAGATATATCATAGAAATTTGAAACATCATTCTCTTCAAGTTCTTCTTTATTATTCAAATGTAGCTTTCTGACAAAAAAATTCTGCAGCATATTTAGATTTGATCCCCGTAGTTTCTCGACACAACGTTTGTATTAGAGTGTTCGTTTATCTTAATCATCAAGTAAGCCTTGTCTTGGGCTTCCCTTGCCATTTGTTCCCGGAGTACAATAACTCTCTTTCGATTTAATTCATTCATCGTTGCATGATAATAAATTCCCAGGCTGTAATTTATTAAAAATGAAACAGATGTCTTATTCTTGATTATCTGTTGAAATTATTTCGTTATAATTACCATAAACAAACAAATATTAGAGCAACAACTCCAGCCGATCCGATAAACGTAAATATGGCGTCAAAAACTTTGGGAAAGCCGTCAATTGTTAATGAAACAATTTTAAACGCGCTTGAGTATAATCTGAATGGCCCACAGCCTTTTGATGGAGGAATTCTAAGCAAGGGAAATTAAAAAAAAAAATAAACGTTTAATAAATAATCCCCCATACACGGACGCCATCTATATGTATTTCGTTAATTTTCCAAATACTTACTGCCATATAATATAACCAATTGGAATGCAGCACATTAGAAACGCTGACATTAGTACAACTGTGAAGAAAGTTTGAGATTTAGATGCTTTAACTAGTCTTGTTGATGGAGCGTAATTGAATAGACAGGTGAACTGAAAGGTTAATGAAAACAGATTAAAGATATTTGTAAGTAAAACAATAAATTAGAAATGAAAAATATACTTTTTTAATATAAAATAAGAGGAATGTCTTCACAAATGCAATTGTAGGGATAAGCGGAGAAAAGTATGCTCCTAACCTGTCAGTTTTATAGTATAATCATTAATACGAGTTTTAATATTGACTCTATTTAAATTATTATTACAAACCAGCAAAGAGTTTGACCATAAACCAGATCTAGAACGTTTTTGGATATCTCGAATTCTTGCTGACCAACTAGTTGACTTAATTTGCAGTTACATTTTGTTACGATCAATCTATAAAGATATGCAAGACAATCGATTAAAATGTATAAAAGACGGTGACAATAATTCAAAACATACTTTCTTGGCACTTCCACAAAGAATGTTATAAAAAAGGCGGCAATGAAATCGGTAAGTACAAGCTTATACAATTGCTGCCCAACGTACGATTCCCAGCACTGAAATGGTAATGAAAAACCGCCGTAATTAAGGTATGTCACCTAGAACGAGATCTCACCCTTAGCACTGGACAATCGTCTTTCACTCCAACATTACAATCATTTGCATCTTTCGGTGAGCATGTCACTTGGCCGTATAACGTTGCCAGGAGAACGGCAACAGAAGCTAGACGTAGAAATACTGTCCTATTTTCATTTCAAGGGATAGAGGGAGACAAGTGAGAAGAAAACAGAGAAAAATATTATAAAACTATAATCTTATTCAAAGACAAACCTGGCTAATGTCAGTAAAATTTCTGTATCTTGTGTATAATTCTCAACAATTACCAGTTTTTGAAAAATCAGAGGTAGAAGCACATTTAGAAAGGTTATACTTAAAGATGGTAAAAATTCAAAGAGAAGCTTAATGAATTTATTCTTTTCCTCATAATTCGATTGTTCTTTAAGCTATATGATAAAAAAAAACAAGATATTTCTTAATATACCATTATAAACACAAAAATGAGGAGAGTCAATCTCTTATTATTAGGTTAGTGTGACTAATTAATATACACGTGTTCAAGTTTTATACTCTTTTATCTTTTAGCACTTATAAACTCTTAAACTATTAGTGATTGGGAATAAAAAAAAATAAAGGAAAGGGGGAAGATGGGGAGATGAGGATGGAATAAGAAATTCCAATATCACTTCATTCATCTGTAATACATATATCTTTAATCTTTATGATAAAAAGATTAAAGTTCAATTTCAAAACAAAGCACAAAAAAACGAAAAAAAATAAACCACAATCTGTAATATTAGAAAGCCCTTAACCTCTTTTTTTATATTAAAAAAGTGATATTTTTACTACTTTTTGTTTATTTACTTTTGGGTAATATTACTATATCATTATACTATCGTTAGGTGTGACCTTTCCGTGCTTTTACTTACGTTAAAGGGATCTTCCTGTGCTGTAATCTATTCGTCATGCATTTTTTAAATTAAGTTTGTCATTATCTTTTAGTTAATCGCCTATTTAAGTTTACACCTAATTAATCTCTTATAAAAACAAACCAAATATACTGTATAATAATACAATAGTACGCATGCTAACCTCTGTGGCCTTTGTCATACTGTAATAAATGAGGTATCCAGATCCAGCCAATAATCCAATAACTAAAAAGTTTGCCAGAAATCGAATGGTATAAAGTGCACATTTGGAAGTGTTCTCTCTCTTTAGTTTTCTTTCTCTCTCTTGGAACGAGGACTGATGAAGGGAAGATAAGATTCAAGATATTTTGTTACAAGCCCTCAATATACAGTAATTAGTTTGTTAGACACTTACGTTTAATTCGTGAAGTATGGATTTCCGTTTCAAGACTATAGCGTCATCGTCAGTTAAAGAGTAATCCCACGCAGATAAGATTAAATTGCAGTACGGATAAAATTGATGTTCTTCACCCAATGCTGCAGTTTTCAATGCACTTGACGCCCTAAAAAATGGTTAAAGGAGAGTTATATAGCTACAAGCATTATTATCGTATGACTTACTGTCTGGCCATTAAAATTAAACTCATTATCAAGTAAGCTATAACGACCATAATAAAAGCTAATGGAAGGTTGTAGGATTGTCCCGCCAATAGATTCTTATCCGAGTAATATCCATGGAAAAGGAGTGTTTTCTCCATCCAGCCCTGTGCAAACATCATAAAATGTTTGTCTAAGAAGTGGTTCGAGATTAATATAAAAAACTAACGGTTCCTTGAAGAAAATCCAAAACTAATTGAGCTGTATCATTTTTCATAACAACAACAGAATCCTTGTATCTTCGACTGCATACTGCAGTAGTACTAGTATCGGACGTTGAGTAATCAACTTTATCATTATAAATAATTTGCGGTATGATTATAAAGCAAAAGCTGATAAGGAAGATGTATAGATTAAGAAAGAAAAGCCATTTTAAGAAAGCGAAATAAGAAGAGACGGCTGGTCCAAATTGGCCTTCGATAGTTTTTATAGAAGCTCTCCATATTTCAAAACTTTGAGACACTTCCTTGTATCTGGTTCCAACTTTATTCCAAAACTATTGAACAAAATAGGGCTATTTATGAAATTGTAAACGTTTTACACTGTTTATCGGACATTCTCCCTAAACCGAAAAAACGTCGTAAGTTATTAATAACAGCCTTTCATGACGGAATAAATGATGATATAATATTTAGGAACGTCTAAGCTGTTACTAGCCATATTAAATGCATATATATTCAAGCTAATGGACTGAACAGATGAATTTATTAATAAAGAGAGTTTATTTTGATATCGTCCAAACTTTAAATAAGTCTTTTACTAAATGACGTCGGCATTCTTTTTAAATATCTTACTAGGAAATGCTTAAAGTATAATTTCGTTTATACTTGTTTAGTAGCAAAGATAATAACTAGATTATTATCGCCTATGTCATCAAAAGTGCATAAGAAATACTAACCAATTTTTGTCTATTCTTAAAAGCGGCCCAACCTTTCAGCTTTTTCGAAGAGTCAGTTAACAAATGAGATCTATAAGGGAAAGTAGGAAATTTGGTTTTTTTTCAGGTAAATCGGTGGAGAAAGAGAAAAAAAATGTAATAAATATCCTAATTAAGTGAACGAAAGAATTTTGAGCGTTTCCCTCCTACGTCTCTACATTATTTATTAACCTGCTCGTTAAAGTAGATACTTTTTCCACTAGTTTCCCAAACATCTTATGTCTTCGAGTGTTTTTTTGTGAACAGAGAAGATGTTGAGTTTCATCATCCTCCATAGAGGAGAGTAGAGCGTATACTTTGTCATCGATATTAGTTGAAAATCTTTTCCCGTTGCCCAAAGTCATCAATTTCCTTTGGACATTCTTAAGTTTTGAATCTGTTCTTTTCCTAACTGGTAGAATCTTTGACGAACTATTTATCTGTGATGAAGAATTCCTCTCTTCTAAATTAATCGTTTCTACTCCATCAGTAGGCGCTGGAAGAACTACACGCGGAGTAGGAGAAATCCTATTATGATTACTCATTTTCAAGACAAGTTTCACTTCTGAATTCTCCAGCACTTCTGATCATGCAGATGTATAAAACTGCTTACGCAGATCGATATCTACCACTACAGCTCACGTTTCTTATCAAGATAAATGGCAGTCCTATCAAAAAATTGTCGTGTTGACCGAACACAATAAGCGAGCATTTAAAAACTATAAATTGAATTCATCTATCGATATATCAATATTTCGATTTAGAGTGGTTCTTTCTTAAATTCCTTTCCGCTATTCTATTGGTCTAAAGTAATAGAATTTAAAAAAAAAAGCAGGAAAGTTAACCATACAATTTTTCCATTAACATTTATAATAAGTGAACAGTAAGATTAATGTAAAATTCATGTGCAAACCAATACATTAATATTGTTTACATTCAAGCAAATAAGATAAATCTATATATGTATAGATATACAGTATATATATATATATATATATATATATATTAGTCTATAGAATATGATCAGAAAGAGCTGGAAAAAGATCAGTAATTTTTCTGCCGTCAAAATCAATTTTTTTTTTATACTTTCATCTTTACCAATCTATTTTTATCCTGCTCTCTCTCTCTCTCTCTCTCTCTCTCTCTCACTCTCTCATTCTCTCTGCTTTGTTTATTAGTTACCATACTACAACAACAAAAAAAATCTTTCAAGTACCATATACAGTACAGTTATTTATTATCATGAAACTTATAATACAGTAAAATGTTATACATAGCATTATAATTTCTCTTCAAATATACATAGGATATTTCGTAGAAAAAATTACCATTAAGTAAATATAGAAGACAAAAATAGGAGAAATATTATAAGTAGATTACTTTACTAACAGTTTGTTAAACAGATTTTTCAATTCTTTTATTAAGTCAATAAATCAAAGTTTATTCTATAAAAGTAAAGAAAACGCGGCTGTATTATATCACAAAGAATAGTTCCTTATTCATTCACATATAGATATGTACTATATAATATACACTTTGTATATACGATTACAGTCTTTCTTCGTTTTTCTCTCTCAACACCATATCAGATTATGTAAACATTGACATAAAAATTATTTTCTTCCCTTTGCCATAGAAGAGAAAAGAATGAAAAGAATGAGGGAGGATGGGAAGGAGTGAGAGAGGGAGAGAGAGAGAGAGCGAGGAAAGAATAGAAAAATTGATAGTAATTGCATCACATGTAAAAAAAAACAATCAATGCGGAATTTTACATTCAGTATAGTTATTCTATTGTATATCAATTTTCCTATAAACAATTAAGTACTTCATTTAAAAAAGAAAGTAACCGAATATATCAATAATGTATTATATATTCTTTATAAGTAATCATATTTTAACTATTTAAGTCTACTAAAGCAAAATCGTGCAAAAGATATTGGAAATGCACTTGAAAACGTGATAGTTTCTACCACAACTGTTTACATCAGTTTAACATGGAAACCTTAGAGGGATACAAATATTTACGTGCTTTAATCATCGTCTCTACTACCCTTATATATTAGACAACCTTCTTTTCTCATTATTCCTAATATATATATATATATTCGTTATCATTGTCTATATTTTAATATTAAAGAATATTTACGCTGAACGATATTTTGATCAACGCCCAAAATTCTTCGATTATAAAGTATTGATTAGATCTGATAAAGTACTTGTTTTATAAATAGTTATAATATATTTAAAAAAGTAAGAGATAAGGTACTCTTTTCTCTGTTTTTTTTGTATTACTTGCATGACTAAGCGATGTTAATTAATTAAAATATTCTTCTATATCGCTTTTTATCCAATTTTTTTTCACAATACAATATAATTTCACTCTTTGTCAAATAGATAAATCTTATCAGTTAGTAATAGCAATCTTACTTTAGTATTCTCTTATTGGCTAAAGTTGTTGGTGCACTTCGAACAGCATCGAGAACTTCCAAGTAGTCGGCTTTCCTTAATTTATCAATTTTCTTTGGATGAAAATACTTTTCGGAAAGTCCTGGACTAACTCTATCAATATCCATATCAATTTTATTCTTCGATTGCGGTCTAACTTGGTTTCTACTCATCTTGTCTTGCATTTATCAGAGCTGTGCCGAGGACAGAGTTTTTTAATATAAGAATTATAAGATTAAAGTCTGTTTATGGGAATGTTATTGACCACGTAATTGATTTGTTTTCTATATTAACCCTGAACTGATATACAATTCAACTAAGCTTTCAACCACTTTAATGTCATTCCTCTATAAATATGAACAATAGTTACAAATAAGCCTACAATATAATGAATAAAATAGCTGAATATACGAGGGAAAAAAAGGAAAATCCTTCTATTGGAATTTGAGGGAATGCATTTAAGGTAAAGTTATGTAAAAACAAAAATGAATATTCATTAGTAGTATTTAATCCTACTTTGCATAAAAATGAATTTGAATATCTTCTTTCAGAATACATTTTCTAGCATTCTTCTAATTTGTTTTCTTTCATCAAAATCAATCGATATTCGCCTTATATTTTGGAGAAATCGATTGTTCAGATTTCTGTAAAGCAAAAAACTAAATAATCCTTTCAGTTGTCATAAGATACTTGAGATTTGTTTTTTTTTTCTCTTAGACGTAAAAAAGCAAATTTGCTTGTCTATTGTTTGTCTATTGTTTAAGGAAGTAGTAGTTCTTTAATTACTATTACTATTATTATTCAACTTTTTTAAATAAGGAAAATATAAGTCTAAATAGAATGAGACAGTCATGCTATCGATATTCCTTTATACAATAAATAACCAAAACAACAATACTAACAATAAATAACCACAGCGAAAGCTTCGCTCAAACACGCTCAGTCTTATATCGAAAGTATAAAATGTCCAAAAATGTAAAAATTAGCAAGAACATAAAGAAAGAAGCCTTAATCAATATTAATAAAGTAAAAAATATGGTTTACTTCTTTTCTTGTAGCTTTTATCTTCTTTTCCGAATTAAAATAGATCAAAATCAATGTTTTTAAGTCTGAAATACACGTAATACACTTTTTCCAAGGCAGGACACGAAGTTGAGTCAAAAGTTCTGTTAGCTTTTCTCAAAGACTAACCAAGCTCCATACAGAGGGACGTTTTAGTTGACAATATACTGTATGTCTTTTTTGCAGTGCAGGTGAATGATTGATCTACTAAAATTAGAGCTTGGTGATCCCTACCCCCCACCCCCTTATCAACTATTGGACTAATAATTGCATACAAAAATAGTTTCTATTATATATTGTAACTATGAATATTCTTCTCATACCGTTACATTTATCAAATGTTTACGTCTATTTCTCATATCAACGTCAACGTCACTTAATCATTCACAAGCAAACGTTCATTGTAGAGATGATAAAGAAGATTATAAACTGCTTTGTCAGGAGAAAAAGTTTAATTCAATTAGTATTATATATTGAATACTACCTACGTAATTTGTTCTCTCACTTTATCATGATAAATATGAGTTCTACAATTGAAAATGTAACTTTTAAACAAGTTTTTTAATTAGTTAAGATCTTCAATTTGAATAAAGAACTTTTTAAGTTTGTAGTTTGTTTGTCATGGGATTTTTAATGACAAAATAATTAGTAGAACGTTAATTTGTATGTAGATTACAAAATTGAAAGTGATGCAAAACTTTTCAAAGCAACAAATCGATTAATATGTCTTATTCAATATTTATATATACTCTATATACAGTGTATTACTGCATATGTACAGTATATACATATAAATGTATACTGCATTTGTGTGTATTTGTATACATCTAATATATATATATATATAAACAGTATATACCTCTCACTCTTATAAAAGGAATATTTACAGTCAAAATAAATTAATATCGATACAACCAATACAATATTGTGAACTGTTACGAATTCAATTTATTTAAAGTTTAAATTATTTGTTAACATCAATACCGTCTTTAATTATAGCTGATTATATAGAATCTATCAATTCATTCCCTATCATTCTTTCCTCCATTTTATATATTGCATAAACATTTATTACATTACGTATTAATAATTTCCAACGTTATTATTTTATTATTATAAAGATAAGAAAATTATCTAATTAAGCCCCACCCTCTCTCTCTCTCTCTCTCTCTCTTTCTTTCTCTCTATGTTTATTTATTTATTTCTTGCTTTCCCTCTCTTTTCTCACAGTTTGCTGCATTAATTAACCTGTATTTGAATCATTCACCCCGTTATCGATTGGTCCTGATATAATACCTTTGATACTTAAAAACAGGTTATTATTTAAAGTGTTTGATAGTAATTGTTGTCAATAAATAAGAAGCAATACTTGAGTATTTTGTTATTAAAGATTTCGTTAACAATTTAAGATAATCTATTTGTTTTGCGGTTTTAAGAAATACAAGACATCTATCGTTAATTTACCGCCTTGAAAAAAGATAATGAATTAAGCTTTAGGCATTCGATTTTCTGATAAAATCAATTGAAATTATATTATTTAAGAGTCTCCTATCAATTTTCTCAAAAGCGTCAAATTTTTCTCTAAAACCTGTGCAATTTTCACATCTTCATGTTGGCCTCCTTTACTTTTCGATATTTTCTTTTAGGCCATAAACTTTATTGGATTTCTGTATCTACAGTACACGTTTAAATCTATACGCCATCTACTGTTTTTAATATTATATATCATGAGATTTTCTCCAAAACAACTATTTCCCTCTGTCATGTCCATTAATCCCTTCAGAATTTATTTTATCTTTACAACAACCTTTTATGCACTCAATTAATAAAATACTTTTATGGTAAATAAGAAGGGAAAACATCCCATTTTTCTTATTTTCTAAATTAGTCATTGCTTCCTTATCGTCAACTGATAAGATAACAGTTCTAAACTACAGTTTGGGACATTCGATTAAATATGACGATTAAGGGAATATCAACTACAGCTTTAGGTTAGAGTTTAAGATCTGGAAAATTGTTAAATTGTTTCAGCTTTAATTTTCTATTTTCCTGCAGTATTAATCCTTTCAAGCCTTTTAGTCTCTTGTAAACAAATTATAGAAACGCCAGATAGTTTCTCAGATTTCTCGTGTAATAGAGAGCAGGGCACTTGTCCGGAAAACTGGTTTGAACTCAGGGACTTTTGCTCTAGAGATATCTATATAGAAAATAAAAATTTTCGAAAATCTTGGAAATCTGCAGAAGAATACTGCCAGTTATGGAATTCTACGCTGGCTACTTTCCAAACTAAACAAGAGGCAATAGAATATGCAAAATGTTATCTCTCGTAAGTACTTTTCTCTTAAAATTACTAATTCAAATTTCCTATGTAAAATTTTAAATTATGATTATGAGTCATTTTTCTATCGGTTGTATCATTAGGGATCATGATGATAGAAATTTCTGGATCGGTTTGAAAAAAGATCAAGGAACATGTAAAAAATTCAAATGGTTAAATGGCAATGAATTAGAGCAAGCAGAAGCTAATTGGGAGAGTGGTCAACCAAAAAACACTGAAGATGAACAATGTGTATACTCTTCCGTAAAAGGAGGTAAATGGATTGCTGATAAATGTACTGTTGAATTGAATTGGTTGTGTAAAGCAAATAAAAGTTAGTAGACTGAAAAATTTTTAGCAAAAAGAAATGAAATGATTACTTTTTTCGATTAGCCTTTATTCAAGACCCTCAGCTCCCTAATATCCCAGGTAATTACCCTTTTAAATATTTTATAAAATTAACAAAACTTCAAATTTTACAAAATATTTTTAAATGTAAAATATTAAGATGAACCATGCAACAACGACAAATACAAAGATTGGAAACTCTATGAAGATTTTTGTTACAAATTTCCAACTGCAAATTCCGAAAAGAAAACATGGATTGCTGCAAACGCAGAATGTAATAAAGATAAGGGCACTTTAGTTACCCTTTCTGGAAATCTAACTAGTACATCTATTTTCTTGAAAAATCATCTAAAGAAAATTCCTCTGAATGACGTCAACATATGGATTGGAGCGAGATATCTAATTTCAGAAAAACTTGTGTTAGTAAATACAAACATGTATTGGAAAATGTGTAGATATATATCATATATTATTTGTGTGCTTAACTATCTATTAGATGGATAGACAATTCGAGCCTTGAGGAGGAAAACTTTGAAAATCCTGTGCCAGAACCTCGAGACGGATTTTGTGTTGTGACAAAGGCAAATTCAAGTATATAGATAAGCATTTACTTATTTTTTAAGGTTGCTATACTACTTTTTTATTTGGACAGAATCCGACATGAAATGGACAAATTATCATTGCTCAAATAAATATCATTATATTTGCAAAAGGAAAAAGGACGCAGCCAATGTACCACCGTCTCCTCCTCCTATTCCAACTACTGGATTTTGTCCACACAATTATATTGAATTTGATAATCTCTGTTATAATTTTGTTGAAACTCCAAAACCTTATGCTAAGGCCTCGCGTGAATGTTTGTTAGCTGGAATTCATTCTAGGGAACAACAAGGTCAGCAATAATTATCTTTAATTTTCTCGAAAAATAAACTTTTCCCTTGATATTGTTGACATTATTAGTATAAATAATTAATAACTTCTTGATTTTCTTCAATGACAGAGTTTATTACTAGCCATATCAGAGATCGTCATCATAGTAACGAACGCTTTTGGATAGGATTAGAGGAAGAAACCGCAAACAATTTCTGGTGGAAGGATAATACTGACTATGGATTCGAAAATTGGAATAAACCTGCGGGAGATAACCTTCAAGAGGTCTTTATCGAATATCATTAGAAGTAAAAGTATAATAAAGTTTAATTTTAGATGAGATGCACTTCAGTTCTGACGGATTCATCCAGAGCTGGAAAATGGTTTGCGGGAAATTGCACAGAAAAACACTCAAGTATTTGCGTGCAACCTAAAGGGAATCACACTGAAGTAGAAAGCAATTGTCCTCCTAATACCGTCAAATATATAGACTCATGCTATAGAATTGTTACAAACAGAAAACTTAAATGGGCAGAGGCTGAAGAGGATTGCAGAAAAACCAGAGAATCTTTTATAAATTCTCACTTGACATCCATAAATAGCGTATATGAGCAAAGCTTTTTTTACAATTTCGTAAAAAGTGCTCCAAATTCAAATTCTCTCTGGTTAGGATTAACCGATACAGGGGTAAGTATCTTATACAGTACGTATGACATACGAAACATTGCATAAATTTAGACCTAGCTTTAACTAACTCTAATTCAAAATGTTGAGCATGTATTGATTGTTTGTTATACAGCATAATGGTACTTTTAAATGGACCGACTATCGTCCTTTTCACTATAAAAACTGGAAGTCAGGTCAGCCTCATAAAGATCGGGAGGGTTGTGCTTCTATTACTGAAGGTGAACAATGGAGTCATGAAAAGTGCGACGAGGAAAAAGGATTCATCTGCAAAATGAACAACAACAGTAAGTGAATTTTAAAATATAGAGTTTTAAAAATATACTATCGGATTTTCAGCTTATACGACTGTCCCTCCTCCAAATGGCAATTGTCCGAATATCTCTCCAGGAACTACTTGGTTTGATTATAATGGAAACTGTTTGCTCTTCCAAATGACCGAAGATAAATCGGAAACCTTCTCCGATGCTCAATCAGAATGTAAAAAATTCGAAAGCCTCTTATTAAGTATTACGAGCAGGGAAGAAGATAATTATATCTTTGAGTTCATACGGCAGCATTCAGCAAAAAAGTATATTTGGTTAGGCTTAGAAAGGAATGACACTTGGAGATGGTTAAATGGCGATGAATTGAACTATACAAATTTTCGAAAAGACCACGAGAAGAAGGGAAGATACGCAACTATATCTAAATCAGATGGAAAGTGGGAGACTTTTGATAAAGAACCTGAAAAACTACCTTATATTTGCGAAACGAAAGGATCATCCTCATCGCCAACCTCCCAACCAACCTCCCAACCAACCACCCAACCAAGCTCAAAACCGCCCACATCTAAGGTACCTCCAAAGAAAAGCTCAGGAATGAGTCCCGGTGGAAAAGCAGCAATTGCTTTGGTTGTATTACTAATATTGGCTTTATGTGTAGTAGCTTTCCTACAATACCGCTACAGTGATTCTCCTGAAATAAGAGACATGAAAAATACAAATTATTCATCGCCAGCCCAAAACACTTTCAACAATCCTATTGGAGGAGATTTAGCTTTTGACGATCGTTATGCCGTACCATAAGCATCTTTAATTTAATCAAATGAACTACATTTATATATCACAAATTGAAAGCTATATTATCAATAATTAAAGTATATAATAACATTATCGTACAAAAGCTTTCAATTGACATGAATAACTTTTTTCCTATTGTATAGAATATATGCCAAAGAAGCCGTTCTATTTAACTGTAACAATATATAATCTTTATAAATGTACTGCACAAAAATATTTAATTGTTTTATTATTTTAAAAAGCACGTTGAAAGGCGAATTTCGTCAATAAAACCCAAATTTAACCAGTGGTTGGTTATGTGTTTAAATATCGATATGTCTATTTTTAAAGGAAAGGATTTTTATATAACTATTATTTAAATATGGCAAATTGTTATGATTAAAGCTGTTATCTTATTCTTATTTGATGTCAAAAAAATAGATCAATATTTTAGGAATTGTTCAATAATTATCGGTGTAGTTTGATATTGAGATTAAAAATATGTTTTATTTAGCTGGATATCTAGAGTTTTAATTGGCTGATACAAAAGAATAAAAATTAAATATAGTGCTATTTACTGACATGTATAACATTCAGTATGTTTAGAACATACTTTTACTTATCATTATTTTGCTATATATTTTTGTTTTAGTTGAGAATTTTTTAAATATACTATTTAACGTATTTCATTTTTTCAATTATTTACTTCCAATGGAATTTGTATATATCTCCTAAATACCAAACAAACAATTCAAACTGCCCCGATATTGACGTATTTTCGCTCCAAGCTTGGACACCGAGAGTTAAAAAAATAATTCTTTCTGAAAAAAATGGCGGCTTTTCTATCTGATAATTCTAAAGATCCTTTACTACGACATATTCCATTACCATTCAAAAATGATCTAGTAAGTCAGTTTAGAAAGTAAAAGAGTAGTCTTTAAAACTTTAATCAGATTCGGACATCAGTTCATGTAATCTTGATACTAACGTTTTTTTTAAATTTTCACTTAGTTCTTTGTTTTCGATAAGCAACTAAATCGTTAATGCTTTTCAATTTAGGTTTTGAATATCGGTAGAGCCGAAGACAATGATATTAAACTGCAAAATTCTCATCATATTTCAAGATACCATGCGAAATTAATCTGTCAAAATGACGATTGGTATATTATGGATTGCAAGGTAAATTCGAATTTCATTCAACGACAAGTAGCATTATTGTGTAATAAGTTAAACTTTTTTGCCAACGAATAGTCTAGCCTTACATCAGCTAATTATACTATTACATATATATATTACTAACACAGTTTCGTAACAACATTCGAATAAAGTTACACAACTCAAGAATGATTCCTTTTTTTTTCAGAGTTCTAATGGTGTGTTTATTAATGATGTAAAAATCGAACCTGCTCAAAAAACTGCTCTAAGAGATGGTGATAGCATTATTTTCGATTATCAACCAAACAAAAATCCACGTTATAGTTTCAGATATAAAAATGAAAGAGAAGGTTAATTTATAATATTTTCTCTGAGTAGAAATTATTATATCAAATTAAACATTTTTCATCTTATTTGTAGATGATCCTCCCGATCAAAATGTATTTAAGAAACCTCGTTTAAATAGACTAGTCAAATGTGATAAAGATGACGTAAATATGTCGCTTGGTTGCTTTAAAAAATATAAATATACATTTAAATTTTTCCTCATAAGGAAAAAGAAGCGGAGATAAAAATAGCGGAAGAATTAAAAAGAAATGAACTTGAAGAGTTACGAAAGAAACTTGAAGAAAAGGAAAAACTATTAAAGGTTTTAACAATAATAGCATATATAGTATTTAAATGCATATGTAACTCTAAGTATTCTTATCAATAATATGCTTTTTAATAACTTATAAATAGGAAAAGGAGGAGGAAAATGCCCGCAAAGTTGCGGAGCAAATAAAACAACGCGAAATTCAGTTCGAAGAAGAGAAGAAAAAGCTGTTAGAAGAAATGCAAATCGAGAAACAAAAATCTGGACAAGTTGTTGCTGAAGTTCAGCGTGAATACGAAGAAAAAATTAAAGTTTGTTCTATTGATTTATGAGGGAATCACATCAAACAATCTGTTTTATATTTTTTACTCTAACAGAAACAAGAGAAGATATTCACAAATGAGATGCAAGAGATTGAGAGTAAAAAAATTAAGAGTGAGCAAGAACTGCAGAAAACTATTGCAGAAACTAAGGAAAAATTTCAAAACGAAAAAGAATGTATGAAAAAAACTTTGGAAGAGCAGATAGAAAATACTTCAAAGATGCACGAAAAGGAGAAAGAGGAATTGAAAGCCGAACAAAGTCGAATGAAGCAAGAATTAGAAGATGTTACGAAACGAATGACTGCCCAAGCATCGACATCAGACAGTAAAGATAAAATGATAGACTTAATGGAGGAGGAACTCATTTGCTCAATTTGTTCGGAACTTTTTATTTGTGTACGACATCACTTACCCTCTTTTTAACTGTTAATGTTTACTAACGTTGATAATTTTTCAGCCTATGTCTCTTCAATGTACTCATACTTTTTGCGCCTTATGTATTCATCAATGGATAAAAAGAAAAAACGAATGTCCTCAATGTCGGAATCCGATTACTTCAAAGGTATAGCTTTCTAAAATGTCTATTGAATCTGCAATAGGTAGTCTTTACGAAAGCTTTCAAACGATTTCTTTTATAGAAACTATGTTTATATTTATACTTATAGATATTTATATTGTATATGTTTTTATCATTTCTTTTTTAACCAAAGGCTAACTCACTTGCTATGCAAAATTACATTGACAAAGCCGTCACACTATTATCACCAGAGATGAGAGAGCGAAGAAGACGTCTCTTAATCGAAAGACGAGGTTGGAAAATTATTACTTAGCAGATTTTTTCTCTAATATAAAAAGTTGTTTTTTTTTTATTTGTACAGAGGAAACGGAAAAATTCAATCGACAAAATTCAGGAAGAGGTCGAACAAGAGCGAGTAGTAGAAATACTGTTGTGTATATTGCTCCAAGACATAATGCAGTCCAAGAAGTAATTGAAATAAGGCCAAGACCATCTAGAACACAAGTATGATGACACAGTCAATTAATTACACTGTAACAATTTTTTTAAAAACTTATTGGACAAAGAAACATTTTAATCAAGAATAAATCGTTTGGAAAAAAATCAAGATAAACTACGATTCGTATTGACATAATAATATATAATAATATATTTTAATTGTTTTTACATTAAAAAAAAAAAAGCATGCCATTTCTCATTCAGAAAAAATCTAATTTGAATAAATCTAAAAAATTGAAAATGCATGAAACTTTTATTGCAACTTGATATATTTTTTTTAAAAAAAATGTTTGAAGTAGATTACTATTACATAAAAAAAACACTTTTAATGAAAATTAACTTTTAATTTGTTTTCTACAGTTTATCGATTTGACGCAAACGCCAAGACCTCGATTTGCTGTGCGGAGGGGAAGGGCTCGAGACGGACGCAATTAGTTACTGCTCTTGATCTATTTAATGGACTGGGTTATAAACTTCTTATTATCTTAAAAATAAACAGTTCCCTGTTTTTAAAACGTAATCGACCTACAAAGCGATAAAGTACTTACCCTATTCACTTGTAAACTTCTCAACTGCTAATGAGATATAGAAAATTCTAAGAGTACTGTGTAAAATAAAATTTTACAAACTTATCGTTGAAGCATCTTTCAATGAACTTTCATGCTAAGACAATGATTTAAAGTATCTCTTTTAGAAGAAGATAATTTTTATTCTGGTACAATGTCACCTTAAACCTCTTTTTCTTACCAGAAAATATCTTTCAAAAGTATTAATAAAATGTTGAATTTGAAATTAAGCAATACCATCGCTAACATAATTAGATATGATTATCCTAATAAGTAAGTATATATTAATGTTAATATTGCCTTTAAGTGAGAACGGAATTCCTGATCAAATAAAAGTAATTAAAGGTTTGGTCGCTATATAATTTATTTTTGGCTTTGTTCCTGTTGTAGACCAATTTTTTAAAAAGTTTAACAATCTTAGATATCGGTTAACGTATGATAAAAAAAAAACTCATCAAGATATAAAGAAAATTGATTGCAACCCACGCGGATGATCGACGGAAAAGCTACGGATACTACTATTATTCTCTTTTTGGAGACATCTACAAGAAACATATATAAATACTGCGCATGTACACTCTATGTTCTGACTTTTCGTATCCAACTACTTTAGCATCTATTAAGCATACTTTAGATTAGAGATTCAGAAGAGAGCAACATGTTGTCTTGTGGTAAAGCTTTATTCTTGGCCTTTCTCGTCGCTCCACTTTTGAACGCCCTTCCACATAAGCAAAACAAAGAAATAAAGAGCGAACGTAATCTTTTACTAAAACTACAACAGCTAATTTTAATAAAACCGGCTCTGGATTTTTTTGCAATCTGCGGCAAATTGAATATGGACTCTAAACTTTGTAATAAAATTATCCATATTCTCAAACAATTGGAAAGGAACAAGATCCGAAACG
Organism: Dimorphilus gyrociliatus; assembly: GCA_904063045.1. Classification (NCBI taxonomy): domain Eukaryota; kingdom Metazoa; phylum Annelida; class Polychaeta; family Dinophilidae; genus Dimorphilus; species Dimorphilus gyrociliatus. Next base: position 1,056,795 of record CAJFCJ010000005.1, read on the forward strand.
TCAGGACTACGTGACTGTCTACCGTTTTAAAATTCGACTGTAGTGTTTTGAAGTGTTAAGTATCTGTATTTCCCTGCAGCACGTGCCGTAACAATTAGCTATTTTGTCAATATCATGATATAGAATACAAGCAAAAATTGAAAATGAACCAGCTGTGTATATTCTAAATATTAAATTTAACACGGATAAACTACGTTTTTACTTTGAATCTCTTCACCACATTGAGGACAAACATCTATATTTTCAGCGCATTTACTACAATATATTAATTCTGAACATGGAAGGAAGATTGTGGTTCTATCATTCGTATGACATTTTTTACATTTTTTCTTCTCCTCTTCTAGTTGCACACTTTTTTCTAATTTTTCCTTTAAGTTGGCCATCTTCTTCTTTTTTCTATTTTTGCGCTTTTTGTTTCTCCTACGTTTCAATGTGCTTTCATTCTTTCCTTTACTAGTAGACTCAACGCAATGATTAAGATTTTCCTGTTCAATTACAATTTCCTTTTTGTCATTTTCATCCACTCTTTCATTTTGTTCTGTAGTTGAATCTACGCCATTTTCATTGATTTTTTCTTCCATAATTTCTACTTTAGTTTCGAATTTTTCTATTTTGTTGGCGTTTTCAATGAATTCCCTTCCTTTCTCTTTCAACAAAAATTCACAATCAAATCCCGATAATTTAGCATGAAGTTTCCATACGTCGCCAATTATGTAGTCAATATTGACACTTTTAAAACACCAGAAACATATTACTGACTGATTTGGCCCTGAAGAAGATACATGTATTTATATATTGTTGCTGTACGAATGGTTATGAAAAAGACTCACGTTTGACTAAGAATCCTGCTTTAGATAAATCTAACGGTTTGATAAGAGCTGAATCTGGCCAGTTATTATAAAATGTTTTCAATCTATCTTCCAAATTATCCTTATTAGTTGTTAGTAATTGAGGAGAATCTTTCAGCCCTATATCTAGAAATTCCTCAGAAAGAAATTCTAATACTTGCTTATCATTCTCAGAATGTTTCACTGTAACCAGAACTGATTCTTCACTGTTAGATGAACAATTGGAAAACCGTCTCTCTCGCTCAATCATATGATCTTGATTCGGATTACAATTGTTGTCAGGATTGTCTGCATCAGACTGAACATTCTCCAAATTGCCTATAGCGGTTGTATGACATAAAATTTTCGCACATTTTATGACTTACTAATTCACCTGTCCCCAGATGTTCAACCAGAAATGGTCGTACTGGAATAGCGATAATTTCTACATTACTGGTTACGGTCATGATTGTCCGAAGTTTCTCAACTAAAAGCCCAGCTGGCATTGAATTCTAATATCCACTCATTTCGAAAGTAGAAAATACAGTGACTCATAGATTAAAATGAATTTTCGCTGGTTACTAGCTACGTTTTAAACAGAAAAAAACTTTTGCAGCATGCTGTGTATTTTCTAATTGGTAAAACGAAATATTTTAGGAAAAAGAAGAACTCAAACGAGAGGTGAAACATTTGTTTTACTACTAAATACATCAAAGCACAAATATGTATATTTTATTTTCCTCTAAAAATTTTTTAGCTATTCATCCTTATTCCAATCTTTCCATTCCCATTTGAGGACAAGACCAGATTGTTGTGGAATTCCAGCTAATTTTAGATCTACTTCGTCTCCAACTTTCTTCTCGCTGTTTTCCGTTGCAATTACAACAGTTGCCTTATCAGGTAATTGTTTGTTCTCTTGCTTAAGATTTATTGTTGCACGATGTTTAGGATCAATGTTGATAATAACCACATATCCAGCGAAGCCAGTTGCTTGTCTAATAAAGACAATTACTTTATGATTTTCTGTTGCCTCTAATGTTATGGGACCCCATTGGAATGATGGTTCCTTTCTTATGTTTGCTAATTCCTGAAAGAATTTTAAAGGTGCTTTCTTCGCGGCCAATTGACAAGCCACACATTTTATCGAAATAGAGGCAGGTTCAATCTCTAACCATGGTTTTCCTTTCGTGAAACCACCATTAACTGTATCTTCCCACATCATTGGTGCTCTAAACTTATCTCTCTTCATATATTTATCTTTCTCATTAGCTATGTTTGAATTCGTCATAGCCAGTTCATTTCCATAATAGACAATGCTGGTGCCTTTGAGCAATAAGCTTAGCACACTGCGGAGCTGCCAGATTGCAACATCATTCCCAAATCTGGAAGTATCTTCATTTCCTACATTCCAAGTTGGCCATCGCGAGTCAGTTTGATTTAAAGTTTTCTCGATTTTTTCAAATAGATCTGCTTTAGAAGATGGCTGAGATTCTTGATATTCTAAGTTCAACGAATCAACCAAATTGACACCGCTCTCAAACAACTTGTTAACTTGTTCGTCAGAAGTTTCGACTTTTCCCAAATCAGCAATAAGAACTTTATCATCGTAAGTATTTAAAATTTTACTAATTTTCTTAAGAAATGTATAAGTTCCTTCAGTCAAGATGCGATTCTCTTCTGTAATAGTTGCGTTACCCTCTACTAAATAAGCTGAGTGTGGTATACGGATTCCGTCAATACCAAGATCCAACCATTTCTTCAATGAAGTCTAAACAAACATACACAAATAACATTAATTACACATAATAATATATTAGAATGGAATAATATTTTCGTACCTCCACATATGAGAATACATCCTTATCCTCTAAAGCGAGATCAAGATGATCGGCACTTAAAGTACTATAATAGTAAGTATTATCTATTTTATTCCAGCTGTCCTTTTTGTATAATGATTCTAGGTTGCTTGGCTGGCTCGACCTCGAAACAAACTTGCTGGCTTCAGTCCATCGACCGCTGTCCTTATCGATATTATTCACGACGAAATCTAACACAACTTTGATGTTTTTTCCGTGAGCTTTCTTAATGAGAGATTTAAAATCCTCTGTTTTTCCAAATACCTCTTCATTTAGACTGTCAAGAGCCGTAACGTCAAAGCCAAGATCGTTGTATTTAGATTTGAAGATAGGTGTTAGAATAATTGCGTCAGAATGTACTTCATCGTGGATGTATGGGATCTTTGATTCCAAACCTTTACAAATAATTAATGAAAAGATGAGAAAATATTAATTAAAGAAGAAAGAGATTTTTCTGATAAATAATTATAAATAGCAGGCGGGTTGTGACAGCTTTTGTAAAAAGGCCGAAAAGCTGTCACTATGTACAATCTGATGAAACTTTTTTTCAATTTTAAACCTCATTGTGTTTGGCATAATTAAAAAAATGAAATTTAAATTGAAATCTTTCGCTTAGGCCTTTTTTTTTTACAAATTTTTTTGCACTTAGCTATAGGATTACGATAAAGTACAATAGAATACAATACAAGGGCAATCCTCATTGTGACAAGTAATATTACACTCGCTAACCTTTGAAATCTCCATTTCCATCGCCATTACTATCTAGAAAAGTTCTTGGGCAAACTCTGTAAAATAAACTCTTTTGCCACCATTTAAGTTTGGGTCGTTCTGGGCATTTTGGTGCCACGACAATAATGAGAATGGCAGCCAAGAGCATAGCAATCCAGGCAGCCCAAAATGCTATGAAAAGAATTAGCCTAACTTTCCTCCAGAAGGGATCATTAGCAAAATGTTGAAGTTCCTCTTTCGACAAGCCACAAAAGTCTGCTTGTTTCTCATTGGGATCTGTGATCTTGACAGTTTCCCCGCCATTGACGGCTGATTTCTCATGATCTACAGTTGCTTCATTCGATGCCTCTGCACTCTTCAGAGCAATCTTCTCCTCACTCTTGTAACATCCCTTCTCAGCGTCTTTTTGATCTGACATTTTCGAATAGAAGAACTTTCAAGAATGCCGTTCGGAAACTCGCTTTTCTGATGCAAGAGAAGATAATGCGGTCACGTGACGGCCACGTGCTACAAAAAGTGTAGGAGGAAAAGGCGTTGGGGTACTTGTCTTTCGTAAAACAAAATTGCTAAGATTCTCCTTGAAAATATTTTCTAAATAAATAAATGATTTTAAAGAGAGTCTTGATGTAGATAAGGTAAAATATAAATTGATGTTGAAGTCCATTTACTGCGATACACTATTTCCGGTTGAATCACGTGATCGACCGCATGTTGAACGTACCAATAACGTCGAGAAAACGATTTAATATCGTTCCGAGCTTTCCTAATGGAAGCACCCAGCTTACAGGTAACGAACGTTTCTATGGAGTTAAACTTATTTGAAAATTGCGATATTCTTAAAGGGATTTTAACTGAAAATTCGAATTTAACCCACTTTCAGACTAAAGAGTTGTGCCGGCATTGCGGTTCTGAAGTCGTAGAATTTAAAAATCATCGTTTTAAGGACGAATCACTATTCAAGTTATGTTCTTCACCAATATGCGTTGCTGATGCATTTGATGACAGTTGGGCGGGTAATTTGCCATACGGAAACGATCAGCCAATTTTGGTACCTTTACCGATAAAACCATCTGTACCGTCTCAAAACAATGACTATCAAGATATTCTAGACGAGATGAATGGGTGTGTCACAGTTCCTCACCAAACAGAAAATACTTCAGACCTTTTACCGGTTGAGTCCAACTTTGTTCCAATAAAAACTACTGAAAATTGTAAACTAAGTGAAGATTCTTCAGGAATAGATGTTCAATCTTGCTCTTCTTCTAATTCTGATAATAAAATGAAGATGTCTAGTCAAAATGTATTTTTGAAGTTAAAAAATGAATTACCGGACAAATCTCAACTTGAAAAGAGATTCAAAGACGTGCAAAAATGGCCTCATTGGAAAAATGAACATAATCTGTGCTGGTTAGACGTTTTACTCACAATTTTCGTCCATAATTCAGTTTTAAGAAGGCTTCTAAGGATGGAGGAGAATCATAGGACCACTTTACACCAATTAATAGCTACTTACGATGATATGATACTGCTATTGAATCCGCATTTAAGAAGAGTTTCGCCCGAAAGTGATATTGAGGGAAGATATGAATTAGATAGTTCTTCGGTTGAGGATGTAGTGGAACAACATATGAATAATATTCGTTTCACAGTTCTTGACTCCTTAATACCTGATTTACGAAATTATAAAATTGGTAATGCTGAAAGTCCAGTGAATGCCTTAAAACTACTCATGAAAAATTCTGCTAATATACGGCAATTTCTACAAGTTGAATTCACAAACACAACTGTATGTCAAACATGTGGAGCGTCCGATACAACAAATTTAGTTAGAGACTTTGTCACAATACCATCTCCAACTAAAAACCTAAGCTTTAGAGCACCTACCTACCTTCGAAAGTGTCCTAATATCAAATGCAAAAACTTGGAAGCCCATAGCACTATAAAATGGAAAAATTTACCTCCCTGCTTTGCGTTTCTATTTCCAAACGGCTATAATCCTGAAAAATCAAGAATTGGCAATATATTGCAGTACCTAAATTTTGAATTTGAGCAGAAAATGTACAAGTTGAGAGCTGTTATTCAACTTGTTGAGAAGAAATTTAAAGGAGCAGTCAATCATTTTATAACTTGGATCAGGGATTACGAATGTAAGTATAATCTTGATTTTTTCGACTAGTAGTTTTTCCTAAATATTAGTCTATCTAAGTAACATGACGTCATAATGCAGAATATGCAAATACATGTGTAGGTAAAAATGTTTTAATGAACGAGTATTGAAAACTAAGGTATGAGATTGTGTTTTATGACTAATTTGAGAACGTCACTGAGATCAAAGAATGTTATAATAGGCTTGTTTTTCGCTGTTCTTTCAGCAAGGACGATTTAAAGGCTGACGGAGACAGATATCTGTCCTGCAGTCCTCAGCCTGAAGACGAATTCTGTTTAGAACGGTACGTTGTGATTGTTTTGCAAAAAGTGATAGTTCAATTCAAAATTCCTAAAATGCCTTTTTTTTAAATCTGTCTACTAAATGGAATATGAGGAAATTTGAATCGGACCTGATAAAAAGTAACATTAAGAATTAAGCAACGATACCCTTTTTTCTCGCTGGTATCTGGGAAGAAAGAATTTACCAAACTTGGGGATTTCGATATAGTTGTACTCTCTTCTGAAATAACCTTTTTTGTTCTTCAGGTGGCCACTGGATGCGATGCGATGATTTATCGAATGCTGAACTACGTTTCCAGAAAAATACACCTCTGATCTATTCCACTGAAATTTCCATGCTATTTTTTGAAATTTCCGATGAAGATCCTGTAAACCTTAAACCTAGAGTGACCACACCAGTACGTACCAAACAAGCTCATGCAGCTATTCCGAATCCTATTCAGCACAACTCTAATGGAAAATCAAAATTTGACTTCAGTTCTCTAAGTAGTTTTCCATCATATCAGAGAAAAATATCGCATTCATCACTTTCATCCCCCGTTTCTGAACCTTCGGGAAGACGAAGGAAGCGAACGAGGGATAGCCTTAGTGTAACAAATGGGGTGACAGTGAATCTTATTCCTATATGTAAAAAGCCCAAAAAGTCGGTTAAAGAGACTCTAATTCCCGTAAGCGAAAACACTACGTCAAAAGTTGAACAGGTGCCATCCGAAATTAAGGAAGATGCAAGTGTCAATGCAGTGGATGAATCAGAATGTAAGAAAACAGAAGACAATGGAATGAGCGAACATGATATTACAAGAATAATTGATCCTTTGCTCCCAAACAACTTGAGTACTGATTATGATTTAATGAGAGCATTGAATGACGATATTCTATCGGGATTTCTAACTGAAACTTAATTTCGTTTATTGCAGTATTTATTTTTGTTACTGAAAGCTTTAAGATTTCTATTGAATAAAATGGTTTTTAAAACTATCGTATATATTGTATTATTTTTATACTGCTGAATATATAAAAATTTGCCGTCTTTTTTCAACTTTTCTGCCCGCTGCCTCCTTTCCCGGATAATGAATTCATCACTGCCAACAGTCGAAGCGTCTTTCCACAATCATATCGTCCTAGAAAAATATAGTAAGCGTTAACTCGCTGAGATAAGCATTAGCCCTTTTTGTCTGTACATTTACATATCAAGTTTCCTCTCTGAAAAACAAAAAAATCTCCAAAAAATAACTGGAGCGTTGTTTAGTCAAAAGTTAGACGCAGCTCGTCGAGTAGCCCGACTCTAGTGTGAGTAGCTATTCTTGAGGGTCTTTAAATCTGTATTAAATATTTAATACGATTGTTTTTTTTTTGCAGAGCTTATATATCACGTAATTTTATGGATACCGTAGTCGCTGTTGGATTTCTCTTCTATTCCTTTTTAATACAATCAGAAGCCGCTTGTAAGTTCTATAAGTGTTAGGAGGAAGGATGAATTTATTCCTGCTTGCATATTCGCAACTTTCTTATATAAAATTTTATATTAGATGTTAGCTCATCGTGTAAAAAACCATATTTCCCGTGCAAGAACTCAACTTCCGGTTCAAAGGTATGAAAAGTTAATTAAAATAGAAAAATGCAAATATTAGGAAATACTTTATGTACTGTATATGATTTTACATTCCTCAATGATCAATCAAGTACTGTCTTCACCAATTTTTCTGGTGCGATGGAAAAACTCACTGCATTGATAATGCTGATGAAAAACGAGATCTGTGTGAAAGTAAGTTTACTATAATATGTTTTTTATTTGTATTTTTTATTATTTTTGTTTTTTTTTATACAAATCACTAAGATATCTTACTTTTCGACGTACAGATGTTTATAGTTCGAAATCTCGAGCTCTGTCTAAAAATGTTAATTTCAAACTAGCCGCAAATTTCAACAATCGAAGAAATCTTTTTAGTTTCTTTCACAGTTGCAGTAAGTTGAAAAAATGTTTCTTTTTTTTCATCTTCTCTTTAATCTTTTAAAAATGTACGACGAATAGAATTGAAGGTTTTACCTTCAAAGGGTCTTTGCAATTGTTATAGTAAGACGAAAATGATATGCGATGGAATGAATACTACTCTAGTTGGCGATGAATTCGATAGAGATACAACAAAAATGTAAACGAAATCATATATAATAATAATTTCCCAAGAATAAATCAATGCTACTTTGTTTTTAAGTGTTATTCAAAATCCGAATATAGAGCATTTGGATTTTAATTGGTGTCGGTTAAATATCTCCTATAAGAGCTTAACAGTTTTGTAAGTATGTTTTTTTTTAACGTTTCTTCCTATAAAACCAATCATTTTTTTGAGTAGATCTTTGAAGAATGTCAATCGATTAACCTTCAAGGAGTATTGTTTGTACAGGACGCTTCCAAATCTTAAATCAATGTAGGAATATTTATAATTAAATGTGTGTAATAGGATCCTTATAAATATTGATTACATCGAAATCAGATTCATTAAGAACAGCGGATTTATGAGTATACGAAATGGAACCTTTAGAAATCTCTACCACTTAATCAGGATGTAAGTAGGCAATTTTGAAGGGTTAATCAAACGACCGTCTCTTCCGTTTCAAACAGATTTGCGAATGATAATAAGATATCGCTTTTGGACAAAGACGCTTTTTCCAACCTAATAAATCTTACTTGGATGTAGGAATTATAAAACAAAAAATCTCTTAAACGTTCTATTCTATTTTTAACTATTTAACATCTTTATTCATTTTGTTTAGACAAATGAATGGAAACGAACTAATCCTAAGCGAACCTTTCCCAGAAAGTTTGTCATTAACAACGCTGTAAGAGAGTATCAATTCGTAATTCAACAATTGCATTTTCCCGCGTTATTATTTATAGATTTCTTCGAAACAATAGAATTACTAGGATATCATCAACTACTTTTGCAAAAGTTCCCTCATTAACTTGGCTGTAAGTAAACTGTTGGTTAATAAATCAATGGAAGTAGTACAATCTATATCTTCGCCTTATATCATTCTATTTAGTGACTTAAATGGTAATCTTATTAAGACAATAGAGAGAAGTTCTTTCGTTAATTTAAGACGGATTGAAATTATGTAAGTATACTTATATATAAAATTTATTACAAGAGGAAGGAAGGAAGCAAGCAAGGGAGAGAGAGACAGGAAGAATAAGATGATGAATGAGAGGAAGAAGAAAAAAAATGACTACTATTTTTTTCTTATCTTCTTTTCAGTGACTTATCAAAGAATTGTCTGAGAAAATTAAAATCGGAATATTTTATCGGCAAAAACCAAACAAGTATCGTCACTCAATTTTCCATTGCGCACAATCCTTTAACACTGAGAAGAGGAGACGATTTCCTTAAAGGAATGAAACGATTAGAGACGCTGTAAGTCATTTGACATATATGATTTACGTAGCTGCTTTTATCATTTTCATTCTTTGACATTTGTCCATTTTAGTAATCTCTCAGGAGTTGAGATAAACAGCATTAATCTCAGCGAAAACAAACGTTTAAGACACGTCTATTTCAAAAAGTTTTCCTACTGTCAGTTTGCCCCTGAAGTTCAAGTTTGTCAGCCGAAAACCGACGGTCTATCGAGTGACAAGCAGTTAATTGATAATTTGAATCTACGTTATTTCGTATGGGTTATATCGATTCTGACAGTAATAAGTAACCTATTCGTCATGGCTTACAGAGTTGGCAGAGAGGATAGAAATTTTCATTCCATCTTTATATTTAATCTAAGTGGTAGATATTGTTGCTAGGCGTCTGCCTGAAAAAATTCAATTCTGATTTCTAATGATCACATACAGCTGCCGATCTGATGGTTGGCTTGTATCTTTTAATGATAGCATCAAGAGATGTCATGTATAGAGATAAGTTTATTCATAGTATGCATCAGTGGGTTTACAGCAACTGGTGCCAAATTACGGGTTTCATAGCTATGGTATAAATTAAATAAATTTATAAAAAAAATAATCAATAAAAAGCATCTTTAACGCAATTTTTAAGCTGGGAAGCGAATCTTCTGTCATAATTTTGGCATTTATGTCCATTGAGAGATTTCTTACGATCTCTTACCCTTATAAGAAGTTCGTACGGACAAAGATGCGAGCTCTTTTGTGCATGACTGTAATCTGGGTTATAGGAATAATTCTTTCAGCTATTCCCCTTTTTGTGTATGGTCGTTATTTCTACGGACAAAATGCGGTAATTATAGTATTTTACGTACTTATCCAACATAAATAGACTCGTACTGAATGATTATAGACACTATGCATAAATATCTTCTCTAAGACAAGTAAAAAGACTACCTCCCGCCGTTTTTATACTTTTTATTTCCAGGTTTGTCTTCCTTTGCATATTCATGATACGTTTATGACTGGATGGGAGTTTTCGGCCCTTGTTTTCATTGGAATAAATTTTGTAGCGTTCATGCTTATCGCTTCAACCTACTCAGCCATGTTTATCAATATTAGAAATACTAGAAAAGCTTCGGCCCAACCAAACTCGGAAAAAAGTTTTGCAATTCGATTTTTCTTTATTGTTCTTACTGATGCTTGCTGCTGGATCCCTATTATCGTTCTGAAAATTCTTGCTTTCTGCGATATCTTGATTGATCGTTGGTATTTGTGAGTTTAGTAATTTTACAAAAGCTGAGCTTTTCTTTTACATTTAGAGAGAGTTTATGGGTGGTTATCTATCTTAGTTCTTCCGATTAACAGTCTTATAAACCCACTGCTGTATAGTTTATCAACACCTGTATTTATTCGGCGGGCTGGAGATGTATCAAGATATCATTGGAGAAGAATTGTTCCTAAATCGCTCTCTCGTGAGTCGTTCAGAAATGAATTTGTGTTTATTAAATTGACAAATGAAATATCTCCTTATATCAGTTTCCCAGCCACGGCGTTCGTCTGCTAAGACTTCTGCAATTACAGGAGCGCTTTCGTTAGAGAATAGGAAGAAATCGACAATAATACATTGTTCAAAACTCAATCAAACATCGAAGGGAAATGGAGATTGCAGGGAAGATGCTTCAGATTGTGTTTAGTCATTAATTAACTATTAAAATATTAATTATAAATAAGTTATCAACCCCTTTAACCCGGAAACAATTTTCCATTTTTCTCTTATTCATTACTATTGTTCTTCCCCTTCTTTTGTTATCGCGTTTACGTAATAATCTTCAATAGTTTATCCCGGTATCGCCATTAAATGTTCAGTTCAATCGGGATAGGCCTAATATTTATTGTTCTAACTGTGCTCATTAAGCGTTTGACAATCGCGTTTAACCAAACGACGTCAACGGATATCAACGTTCGGTAGGCCGTTTATAGTTTAGTGGTGACATAAATGGGACACCAAATCGAAAGAGTACCTTAGTTTTAATATGTCTTTCGACGACTTCTCATCATCTTACGAGCCTTCGATCCCATGGTTATGGATCAATTCCGGATTGTCCAACGATGTTATAATGGAGCAGCTAATTCCTGATATACAATTACCTTGGGTACCACCACCGGTTATACCATGTCCAACTGGCCCAAAGAGTTCTTGTTCTCAAGCAGCAGAATACGAAATTAAAAAAGAGCCGAGTAACCAATTGAAAAATGCCTTATCTGATTTACAAAAAGCGGAGAGAGAATGTGAAATATTAGAACAAGAGTTTGAAACTGTTAAATCAAAGATAAAGAGAAGGAAGCCGGGACCAAGAGCTGGTGCGCGTAATATGATGTATAAAAAACCGGAAACATATGTTCAAATTGTCTCAAAAGCCATTCTCTCGAAACCTGAACGAAGAGCGTCATTAGCAGATATATACGAATATGTAGAATCAACAAAGTCATCAGTAACAGAAATTCCTTGTTCATCGTGGAAAAATACTGTTAGACACACACTAAGTACTCATGAATTTTTCATAAGAGTTTCAAAAGCAGAGAACGGCCTTGGTTACGTATGGTCAATTCATCCAGATTGTGTACAAATGTTTGAAAGCGGAAACTTTGAAGTCCGACAGGCCAGAGTAACAGCTAAAATGAATCCTGTAAAGCAGTATTGTTGTTCGCGAAAACATAAGACTACAAATGTTTAAAATTATTTATTTACCGTTTAATTTTAAATGTACATGTTTTTTTTTTCAATGGTCGTTAATTTCAATACAAATGAGACCCGCCAAAACTAATTGAGAATTTCCGGTTTTAGACTGGCAACCTAATCCGCTGCATTAAAAATCATTCATTAGGTCAGCTGGACAGTTAATCGGGTATATTTTTTGAATGTAGATGTGCCTTAACAACTTTCACAAAGTTGCCGAAATAAGCTTTCTTTGGATAACTATCTGTTTATAAGTATAACTCAAACAAATACGGATATGAATACGAGATCTAGAATGATAAAAATGGAATGTGAAAGTTCATTTGAAGATTTGGGACTTTCAAATAACAAATATGACTCTCAAATTATCGCTCTCATTAATTATTTACAAAAAAAGAAATGTTTTGAATTCAAAGAAATACCTATTTTGAGAACAAATGGAAAAGCAAAACCACTTGATCAATTACTTATGATAATTCTACAAAGTAAGGAAATTTGGAAACATGTAACACAATTTTCAACCGGTTCCCTTCTCTTTGAGCTATTTCTCTCATTCTATAAGGAAGTTGTTAGGGCCAATCCAAATTGTCTGAAATTTGGAAGTATTTTTGACCACCAGAGCAGAACATTCTTTCTTTTAAAAGAATCCAAATTTATTGAAGAAATGGTTGAGCTAAAGCAGAGTATAACATCCATATTAGAGTCTGAGAACCTTGCAAAGCGGCTCACAAACTGTGACGATTTCGTTATAGTGTTGAATAAACTATTGGGAGACGCCTGTGACCCAGTAACTTATTTTACGCAAACCGACTGCGTAAGATGCGGAAGTTATCGGAAACATCACGAATGCAAAGAAAACATGGATTCTGTATCCATTTCGGGAGTCGTAAAAAATTTAGACATGTGTTTGCCTGTCTATTATGACAATTGCACAAAATGTAATTACTCGGATACCCCGCACTATATAGTATGGCATGAAATTCCTCAGTTTTTAATGGTTTCCTTCAAAGTTCCATACTCTTTTGAAAGTCATATGAGATTGGATGAAGTGGAGAAGAGTTTGAATTTTGAATTCAATTCAAAATCCTACGTACTCCATAGTATTACTTACAAACGGGATAGAGAGGTTGTCGGCAGTTGGATTAAAAGTTTTGACAGTTGTTTTGCATACTTTTTCCTTAATACTTTAATTACATTAAATCTTTTAAATTCCTTTCAGGTGGACTTTGGTTGGAGACGAAACGATTTCGTTACTCGGGCAAATTGTCAAAATGTAATAATGAAAAGATAAGTTTGAAAAATATAAAGTTAATTGTTTTCCAACGAAGTTATAAAGTGATGAAAAATAGTATATCCAATAGACCAGCTTGTTCAAAGCACGAAAGAAAGAATCAAAAGATACTGGAAAAGAAAAAATTCACTGCTATTTACACAGAGGAAATATATAATTTTCTTCGTTTACGAGAAAGTAAGAAAGCGGATCTTGAAGAAATCTATAATCACTTAAAAACTGCAATTTCACGAGGAAGATTGAGGAAAAGAACAGCCTTATCGGTTATGCTTGAGTCGAATAAGTTTTGGAAATTGGAAACGGGTTATTGGACTATTAAAACGGAATTCCTTCAAAGGTTCTCGTCAACATTTCGCACAAGCGATGTTAAAATAGAGAAATCGGAAGAGCCTGTGGTAAGATTCTCGAATAAATGATAATAACAAATAAAATTAAAAGTAAGCAATGATCCTATAGGATTGTGATAGGAAAAACTGGGCACTGGAAGGAGAAAGCGACCAGGATGAAGCAACTCACGTTAATGATTTAGAAGAGCAAGGGCATTTTGAGAAATACGTGGAAATTATTCTAAAAAGCATATTAAGAAATGAAAATCGCTTTACAACGACAAGAGAAATCTTTTGCAATTTAAATTCTTATTATGGAAATGTACCGCCGTACGGATGCAGACCCCTTGTCCTTCAAATTTTAAAAAAATCAAAATGTTTCGTGTGCAAGAAATTTGGTCATTGGAATTTAACGAAGAGTTCTTACAGAGCCGTCAAATCCGGAATATTTGACCTTAGAACATTAGAAATTTTACTTAACAGTTAGCAGTTAGCTAATTTATATATATTTATATTTATATCTATATATATAAGATACTAGTGACATCTGTCTACTTGAGTTTAAAATACATTACATAAGTTTTCACCTTTAGGTCGTACTGTAGACTGTTTAGAAGCAAATGCTGCATTTTTTTTAAAGTTGATTTCTAAGAGCTTAGGGAGAAACTTCAGATTTTGAAACCCTGGGAAAATCAGTATTAAGTTTACACTCTCTTTAAAACTGAATTAGAAAGTAAAGCGATTTTTTTTATATTGATCGAACCTATCTATTTTGTTTGTACTTTTTCCCTTTTGATTTAGGAAGACATGCTCTTTGGTTTTTTTTTACTAAGATAAATATCAACAAATGTTATATCGCTAATGAGAAAAAAAAAGTAGTATTTTTTTTTTTAAAAAGAAAGAAAGAAACAGAAAATAAAAAAAATGTAACAGTTTACTTTAATATACATTTTTTCGTCTGGAAAAAGTTCAATAAATTTGCATTCTTAATGGTAACGTTTACATACAGCTGCCGAGATATACATAATTTAAATATTTAAACTTTTTATATCGAAAAAGAAAAGGATAAATTAGCTCTTCCATATCCTATGCATACATTCATTAATAATATAGACTAGTCGGAAGATGAGAAAGATGATTTTCTCACGTTGACAAGGTACAAAAAAAAACAACTTTCTACGCAATTGAAACTTAGATTTTAAGGCGCCAGTTAAACTTTTTTATTTTTTTTATTAGGTCAACCGTATGTTATCAATAATATATGTGCTACTTTCGTAACACATAAAGTGCAAACTTAAGTCTTTGAATATATGCGTGCCAGTAAGTTAAAGTGTCCAATAAAGAAGTTTAAAGGTATAATTATCTCGGTCTTGAAAAGACTATTGATATACATTTTTTTCTTTCTCTCCAAGCTATCGCAATCGTTCAAAGGTTTAGCGAATATTTTAGTGCTTTCGGTGCTATTAATGTTATGATTTTATTGAACATTAATAAAAATAAGAATAAGAATACAGATTTGACAAATGAAAAGGCTTGTGGGTGGGAGATCACAGCGTGTGGGAGAAGTAAAGGATTAACAGCACTAAGAAACTAATACACGTTTCTATCTATTTAAAGGGTATACATACACTCTAAGTTATTGGCGAAATAATGTTTTCTGTAATTTGAAAGTTGAATACTAATTTACACTTTTCAACGAATCTTAAGGCGTATAACTTAGGCATGAATAAGCATAAAGTGGTTACGGAGGCGTTTAATAAGCAGCAGCTTGCCAATAATATCATTCTAAATCTATTGTCTTCAACTATAAAATAGGCTGGAACTAATACAATCCATACAAATAGTGTTGTACAAACTGAACCAAAAATTTGAGATGCTTCGTTAAAGTTTTCCGGTAGTTTTCTTGTTTGGAAAGCGAAAAAGCAACAAATTATAGAAATTAATATATTAAATACCAGGGGTGAAATAATGCTAGCCGCTGGTAAATTACAAATGATCTGTACGCGTTTTTCATGTGGATTTGGTTGATTTAAAGTTGATTTTATAGACCCAAACGAAATCATTATAGAAAGTATTGTCAACTGTAAAAATTGAAACAATTATAAAGTGAGAAATAGAAGAGAAAAATATTTAATATAATATCATAAAAATCTAATTAGAAGCCATACAAACTTGTAATAATATTATGATAAATGAAAATATTATCTGATGTTTATCTTGGATAAACCTAAGACCACGTTTACCGGTTGAACCTGCTTTGAAAATTCTTAAAAGTCTTATTACTTTACATAGAAATGGAGCGTAAATTATACTGTAGGATAAGTTGAAGGTTATGTAACCAATTAGGCATGTTGCATTAGTTGGTTTAGCTACAATAAAATATATTGTTAAAAATGTTGTTCCACTTCCAATTAGACTAATATTGCTTAATAGTATGGAACTTGCTTTAATTAACTTTTGGTCTCTTTTTAATCTATAAATAACACAAATACAAAATGTCAAGAAGAGGCCTGACGATGATACAATTAGAAGGAATATGCTTTCCGGTTCATGCCATTCCAGAAAAACAGGATCTATTGGGGAGCATATTAAAGATGTTTCTACATCTGGCCAAGTAAACTGTGGACATGGCTTACAGGATGAATTATTAATTATTATCTCATTATTTCTGCACTTCCGGCATTCCCAACAACAGGATATCTCTGTTTTCAATGTATAATACTTAAGTGGGCATGGTTTACTACATATTGACTCTGGTATAGTGTTATTTATCCATCTAATATTATGATTTAATTTCATAATATTTCTAGATCTAAGCCATTTACCGACTTTAATCTTTTTACCATCTCTTCCATACTGCATTATATCGTAATCTCCAATAACGTCACCGTTTCTATCGAAATTTAAATATCCAGTTAGCGTACTGTAATTACCTTTTCTAAGAGTGTTTAGCAGTCTTTCTCCGCTAACGCACTCTTTTAGTTCTCTACCCTTGGCCGATGGACAATAGACATCCCTAGCGGTCCGCATTGCCTCGGCTAATACAAACGTTGCATCATAAATTCCAGACGACCATAACCCTTCTAAAAATGATTTAGGACTAGCCGTAATGTTCCACGACTTTTGACATAATTCTTTGACAGAGCTAGTATTCCATTTACAATTGAATAAATCCGACCACAATTCATCTATCCAGACGTTATCTTTAGAATTGTCTGGATTCTGGGATATGATAACAGAAACGAAATTTGGTATATTGGCCAGTGGAAATACAGTATAAAAACTTCTATACGCCGCTGTACGTCTATGGTCTTGATTCAAACTCATTAAAGTATCCATACCAATAAATATCTTATTATCAAGACCAGGAAAGGCTGGCAGTTTAGAATAGAATATATTTACATCGTTCCAGGAGAGTAGTATAACAATAACGTTCCAAGTGGAAGTCATTGTCAACTTTCTCATAATACTTTGCCACGTTTCAAACGTTTGCTTCCCTGGTACCATTTCATCAATTGCCAAACAAATTCCTTTGGCTTCGGCGGCTTTTCTCAATTTTTTAGCTCCATTCTCCCCATAGGAACCCTCAGAGTAGATTAATGAAAAATAATTCCAGTTTAGAGCCGATATGAACTCAATCACAGCATTTGCCTGATACCGATCGGGACTGACAATCCTTGAAAAATAAGGAAATCGACTTTTATCGGATAATTCGTCGCTAGTTGCCATTCTCGATAGTTGTGGTATTCTATAGAGGCTCAGGAGAGGAGAAACCATCATTGACTTTGTGCTAGAATAGGGCCCGATAACGGCGTTTACGTGGAAAATTTCGGCTGGTAAAAAATATAAGCTCTCCCCCAACGCAGCCAGATTACTATCGCAATCGTCAAGGATGGTATAACCTAACTTTATTCCTTTAATAAAATTGTTATCATTGATCCTCTTAACAGCCAGTCTTACCGCGACCGTATCAAAATAGCTGTTGACCCTAATCCTGTTACTGCAATAGTTACCAATACCGTCTTCCTTCTCGTGAACAGAGATCAAATAACCAATATTTAAGTCACCCATGTTATATTCATATTTTGAATTTCTATTAAAAAATGGATCAAAACATTGGAACGTATTTAATTCGATGATAAAAATGCACAAAAACAAAGAATATCTTTTACGATACATCGAGATAAATGTGTCTTTATTACTTCGTCATGACTCAGTTAGTGAAGTGTGGCGACAAACTTTGTTTTTCTTCCCTTTTAACGAGCAGGGCGGCGCTTTTCCACATGTATCAAAATGTAAAGCGATAATATAAATTAACTATAAGGTTTTTATTTTCAATACATTGTTTGTGTCCTTTCTTCCGTTTCCAAGGTATCAACAGGCGTCTACATACAGAAAAAAACTAATTGTTCTTTTCTTTTATTCCATATACTGATGCTTGACGTCTATTTTCTCAATTGTTTGTAAAGTTTCTATCAGCAAAGTTAAAAGTACTCGGCATTGAAAGAGGCAATATAGAAGTTCAAGTAAAACAACTGTTTACCCTTTTAGTGGCCTTTACAATAAAATAAAAACATTTTAGATCTCAACTCGTTTATTAAAAGCTGAACTGCTGAGTTATTGCATAAAAAATAAAGTCTTATTCATTAAAGGATTAGGACAGTAGTTTATTTATCCTGTTGTAGTTGAGTAAAAAAGATGAGGAGGGGGAAAATGGAGTTTATTTTGCGATTTATATATCAAAGGAAAAAATAATTGAGACTTTGTTTGCGACAAAGTGTTTATTGAAGTAAAATGAGGATACAAACTAGAAAAGAATCTCCCCAGTATTGACATTGTAAATGTTTATGAAGTAAAAAGGTTGATTTAAACTAACTACCAAGAAATCTAAGACGTAACAAAATAATAAAAGGCCTAGTAACAGTTTATTGAGTACAAATAAAAAAATCTCAAGTGAGGAGAGAGAGAGAGAGAGAGAGAAGGAAAGACTATAAAAAACGACAATTCTTAGAATTTCCACAAGTTTACCAGAGATAATGTATTTTCAGTGAGATATTGCGTAAAAGATCATATAGGTTGTGCTTTTTAGTTCCTCTCTCTCTCTCCCACACTTTCTTTGAATTTGCTGATTGTAGTTTATATTTGTCACTATCTATATTAATTAATTATATAGAGACATTTATTTGCATAGTTTCTATATTTCTATTCACAGATGCATTCCAATACATTCTATTATTGTTCTACATTGATTAACTATCAAACAACAATTTCAGTTTTCAATTATCTAATATTTTCAATCTCTGAAATAGACTACCTCATCAATAAAGTACTTTTTTGATCATTAAAATGCTAATTTCGCTAACGAACGCCATCTAGTTGATTTTTAAACGTATGCATACGCGCTGGCAAATGCATCCAGATGTATATATATATATATATATAGCTAGATGTACAAATATATATTAGTAATATATATATATATATATACTATATGTATATCTAATATATAGCTACGCCGCGTGGACATGAAAAGACTAATGGTTGTCAGTTTTTTCTTAGGAGAATTCAATCAAAAGTTCGATGATCGAGAGAGACACGCAATAAATCAGAGTGAAGAATTCATTCTCTAGTTTCTTACTAAGTTTTTATTATTGGATATATACAATATATATGTATATATATATGCCATTCAAATGAACTATCAGGCTATTTATCCTCATTCTTACTTGTCATATAGGTTGTTAGCCTCTTGAGACTACTTTTTCATTGCGGATAGTTGCTTGACCCTTTGATATCTGTTTTACAATCAAAATTTGTAGGCCTAAGTTATCTAGGGTCAAGATTCTAAAAGAAAATATCATTTCATACAGATATTAAAAATTTTACCCTACTACTTTATCTTTTTCCTTTTTCTCTTTCTCACTCTAATTGACTCTCTTCTTTCTTATCTTTATCCACTTTTCTTAATCTTTATCTATTATAGATTTCAAATAGTTTTTTAACACATCAACCTTTAAAGTATCTATAACTCTCGTTTTGTTCTATGTCATAGGATAATATGTCTATTGTTCTTGTAAAAATTTACCTAATTTTTCAGACTTACAGACCATCTTTTATCAACTTTAAGTAGAGTCTGTATATCATTTTCTCTTCAAGTCACCTCCTTTTAGCCCTCAAGTCTCAATAGTATAACCTAGTAACATATGAGATTAATTAAATTTTCATCTTTTTCGTTCTTGTTTAGTCGGTTTTTATGTTAGAGAAAGAAGATAAAAAACTAAATGCTAGAGAGAGAAAGAGAGACAGTGAGTGAGTGAGAGAATGAGTGAGTGGGTTGGCGAGTGAGTGAGTGAGTGAGAGAGAGAGAGACAGAAAGAGAGAGAGAGAGAGAGAGAGAAACCAAGTTACTCTATCTATTTAGCCTCAAAGAAGATGATGCAATAAATCAGTCAGCTTAAAGTCATCTTTAATATGCTTTCATACTTTTTCTACTCATTCTTTCTTTAAAATATTTCAATTGCTTCTTGGCTTTGTTCACTTTCTGAATTCATTTAGATTTAAATATTTATAAAAGGAAAGATAACAATTCAACTTTTCCCTCAATTTTCAAAGATTCAAACTTTTTACTTTTTCTTTTCTCAAAGTTAGTGAAAAAATACATTAATATTCGTAATTCTGTGTTTTGGACTTCGTATTTCATTCATCTAGTAGGCCTTTAAAGAATATGAAACTTAATACTAAATTTTTGACCTCTTTTAGACATAATAATTTTTTTCAATTTCGGTTTAATGTTTCAGCTATAGTGAAGGTGAGATGTCTAATGTCTCGACTATATTTCAAGACCGTAACTAACTAGCTGCCAAGGTCTATAATCTTATATTTTTCTCTCGAGGTTACTGACCTCTATTGTCCCAATTTTTCAAAATGCTTTCTAAGCTTTAAAGAAACATTTTCGCATTTGTTTTTTGTTAAAATAGTTGCGTAATTGTAAAGTTACATAGCAAAATCTTATTTAAAAGAACTATAACGCCTTTGAATGAAGTTATGAATGAACAAAAAAAAAAAGATGAATGACAGTTCTTTTTATTTTTTTAAATGAAATTATGTCATATTTAATCTTATATATAGTAGTGATAATTATAAAATACAATAAGTTCCTATGCTAAGTTAAATAGTGCAAAGCACTTTTATAATCTAATTTTTTTTATAAATGTTATCCATAGAAGTGTCTTAATTTTCAACATTATTATGATTAATTGATCTGCTTTAAATGTCTGCGCAACATGATTTTTAATTGACCTTAAATCAACTTCATTTAAGTTTTATTACCGTCTTGACATTCCTTCTCTATGGAAATCACATATTTGTTTGTAATTTTAACTCTTTCGAATTTCTCATCAAAAACTTTTCCTCTCTGTTCTAATTTAAAGCCAAGAGATGTAGTCTTAGTTTATGGACAACCTCATTGTTTATAGAGACACGTCTAAACTTTTTACAAACAATTTTTTTTTCGGGCTAGAAATGTTTGGATTATAGGCTGTCAACAGTTCTATTTCTGGAAGTTTATAGCGGAAGTAGGATCTAGACGCGTCCAACAGACTATGATATATATAACAAAAAAAATAATCGGTTGTTTACCCGACCTACTTTTATTTCAATCCGGTTGTAATTTTGAACCGATTTGGTAGAGTTTCTGACAAACTTTACAAGTTTGTCATGCACTTAAAAAGGATATGAGCCAGATACAAAAAACGAAGAAAAAGGTAAGGAATGTTGTCAAAGGAGAGTATAAAAAATCAAAAAATTAGATATTTCTAACTTACATATAATCGCCAATTAAGATTAAAGAGATTTAGAAAAAAAAAGAGATTAAATCAAAAGATCTCTATATTGTTTAAAAATCATTTTTAAAACAACTCTTGAAAGATAAAAAGTTCAAAGGCTATGTTTAACTTAAAATAGAAGTGAACTGTAAGATATCTTATATAAACTCTTTAAAAACAATGAAAACAGATTGTGTAATCCACACGATGATTCTTTATTTTATAGTTAAAATTCATACAATAATAAAAATCTGTTAAATATAAAAATAATTGGTTTAACTGTCTAAGGTGTAGGCTGTAAAAAAATTATTAGGGAATACGATATACTAGAACAAAATTAAAATTTTTGGTCTTCCCTTTCTCTTTCCCTCTCTCTCTCTCTCTCTCTCTCTCCACTTTAACATATTAAGATGTTCAAGATAAAACGATTATGAAAAATAAAAACCAGGTCAATGCCTCTTATACTAGGACTAATATGCGGAAAATACTATATATCTTTTATCTAATTTAAATTATAAATCAGGTCTATATTACCTTTTTAGGACACTTTGTTATCAAGAGCTATACTCTGATAATTAAAAAAAACTTTATAACCAAGTAAATGACAATGATACGGAAATCCTTGCCTTGGTTTTTCCCCTTCTGTTTTTATAGACTACTAGTAGACTAGAGCTTACGTAAAACTTTCGATTTCACCTTATTGCAAAGGTTTTATTCGAATTATTCATTATGGTAAGAAGTATTCCTTTAAAAATGATATCATTAATAAGCCGTATATATGGTTAACCACCTTAACCATTTTCGTAAGCTTTCTGTTCTCTTATAATTGTATTAGATGAATGTTTATTCTAGTAGACAAATACTATTCATTAAATCAGCGGGATATCTTTACATATCGTCCAAGTAATTTCTGTTGTTTTTGTTCAACATCTTTGGGATTTCTATTTAAGGCCTAGCTCTTTTCTTAATGTAAATCTCAACGTATTAAATTTAAGTGGTGAAAAAAGCATATACAGTATATATGTACAATATGATTGAATGAATGAATGAATGAATGAATGAATGAATAAATAAATAATGAATGAATGAATAGTACAATAAAACAATTTTATTTGTG
Organism: Dimorphilus gyrociliatus; assembly: GCA_904063045.1. Lineage (NCBI taxonomy): Eukaryota > Metazoa > Annelida > Polychaeta > Dinophilidae > Dimorphilus > Dimorphilus gyrociliatus. The sequence continues at coordinate 1,079,334 of CAJFCJ010000005.1, forward strand.
AAAAAATCTCAGTTATTCAATAAAAAAAATCATAAAGTAAAAAAATATCTTTTCTTTAGTTTGTCTTTTTTTTTTTTTAACTTTAATTTTTATTCTTTTTGAAATAATAATTAAAAAAGAAATATTACAATTTTCCCCTTTTTGAAGGTTTTTTTTTCTGGGCTTTTTTTTTTATTTTGACTAATGATGGAAAAATAAATTTTGCTTTTCCTTTCAAGTTGATCTGAGAACCAAAAACAGTTTACTTTTCGATACTATTAAGCCTAAACTTGAAATAATCAGTCTATTGAATACCTTTCTTTCTTTTTTTTCTTTCTTTTTTCTTTTTTTACAGTGGTAATAAACCAATAATTTATAGGTCATCGAACTATAACGATAAGAACAATTTTTTTTCATCAGATCCGATCACTACCCGCGTGTCTTTCATTCAAAAGCCAAACAACAAACAAACAATACTGTACAGCAAAAATATGTACACAACTGGGTTGCAGTAATACGAAAATATACGCATACAATATGTAAAGAAATACATATATTTTTGTTTACAGTCCGACGTGTATACGATATATAAATACGTATATACAAATTATAGATTGTATATAATGAAGACATTACTAAAGGAGAGAAAGAGAGGCCTATACACTTTATGGTTTTTTTGGTTTGCAGTCGGCAATAAATAGAAATAAATAGGGAAAATGTTTGAACACAAAAAAAAACAGTTCCAACACGCTTTTTTAAAGATAATTATGAAGGCAGTGTAAAAGAAAACAAACATCCCCATTTCTCCGCTAAAAGCAAACTCAGATAAGAGAAATAAATTGAGAGAAGAACTTTTAATTTGGAATGTTTGCAATAAAAAATTCAATCAGCTTTTTTGAACCAATTTATGAGTTTTTTAATCGAATTGTTTCCAATTCGTTCCGAAAGAGGCGATAAAATTATCTTCCTTGGCTTACACCGATAGCGACCCCTAGCACAGGTCAGTCTTGTTCCTTTCCGGCATTTCAACTTTCTATTTTTATTACACTTTTTTCTAGGTTTGCTGGGCGTCGGTGTCCATTTGCATTGATTATGTTTTGTCCCTCTTGTTCGTAACGTACCATTCCGTCTCACACACAAGAAGGCCTTACGCTTTTTTCTAAAGTGCCTCCTCTTCGCCCTCCGATAGGGATAAGAACAATGTTGAATATAAAACTTGCCTTCCTTGGGCCTTTCGACAAACTTGCAGTCGCTGGTCATATTTTTATAATCTCGAGTCTGAAGAAAACAAACGAAGAAAAGATATTAAAGATTTTTGAATTTTTTTTTAAACCATTTTTATATGCAAAACACAAGGAATTATCGGAATTAATCCTTTCGAAAAGTTACGTCTAAATAGAGCTTAAAATTCAATGCACATCCTACTCGCGTACGCTTGTAATAAAAGAGAAACCACGTATGTCTATGTCTTCGATTTAGGATCGTTCAAGAAGATTCAATTACGGTTAATATTATACTTGTATATCTGACAAGAGTACTTAACAACAGTTCTCTCTCTACTTCCTCTACTGTACCAGAATTTACTGTTAAAACGTCAAGTGTATAGTTATTTATAATCCTATATATATTATTTTTTATTTATTAATAAACCCGCCAAATATTTACTGATTTACAAGTTCATTCTTTTGCTCCGATCAAGATAGAGAGACACAGCGTCCATCTCATTCATTTTGGTCTCTCATCTTTCGTTTTTCATTTTGCGATTTGCCTTTTTTGTGTTTTTGGCTTCGTGTAAAGTTTACGAGAAGGAGAGAGAGAGAGAGAGAGAGAGAGAGAGAGAGAGAAAGAGAAAGTAGTAAATATTCTCTTTGTTTTCTTTTTGTTAAAATTATCACTGCGAAGTCAGTCGTGTATCGAATTTATATAAACATTTACGTAAACAAATGTTTCTCGCTTTTCTCTAATCTTACACTCTTAACACTTTTCTAGTTTTCAAGGGCGAAAATAACTTATTCATATTACATACTAAAAAAAGTCTGACGTCTGAATTTCATCAACTTCTCTCTGGTAAAAGATTTTCACCAGGGCGCGCTTAAAGAGACAGTATCTAATGCATCACAGTAACAGCGATAGATGGCGCCTTAACAAATGGATTATCAATCTTACCGTTTCTTTTATGTAGAAAGTATTATTCCTCCACATACACAACATTAACCATAGGCCGTTGTCTAATTCTCTATAATAACTAATCGGGATTTTTCCTCCGCATTCGGATGTTCCGCTATCATTTATGGCGTTCACCCTCTTCAATAAGGCTGTTTTTAAGATCAAAAACATTCACAATATCGATTAATCATTGTGCAAAATCTCTAATCTACTGTGACCTAAATAGTAGTACATACCGGTCGAGCTGTTTATCCCATTTTCGCAACTCTTTCTCGTAGGACCGACCTCTTTCAAGCGAAGAGAGCATTGATTTCTGTAGTTCACCATGAAAAAAGTACTTTCTGCACCTACACTACGCTTTCCAACGTCTTTCGTCAGAATAAAATTTTGTCTGGAACTTATACAGTCGAAAATGATTAGGGAGAGGAAAACTAGGAACGAGTTTAGAGGAATTTGTAGCATTTCCGTACATCGTATCTGTATGTTTTTAGAACGGTTTCCGAAAATTCTACATCCATATATCCATATAATAATCCAAAGAAAAAATAGGAAGAAATCCGTAGTTCCTTGCAATACAACGTCTGGATTTTAAAAGGAGAACTGGCAGAGAAAACTTCGTAAGCTCCGCCCAAATTGGCAACTGGTTCCTTATTGGCTAAACTGGTTTTCTTTAAGAGTCTATTCTGAAAATTGTAATAAATTTGTAATAATTGAATAGATTTTGAAATTATTTGGCTTGTGTGGCCAGCTGTTCAAAAGTGGTTATTACCGATACCAGCTTATCTCACCCACTAATACACATTAACTTGACTATATACAGTAAATATATATATATATATATATATATATATATATAAAGCCTAACTGACTGACATGATCAAACACGTCTGTGTCGGAAGGTACATTTAGGTTGACGTCAGCTAGTTGAGAAATGCTCAAAAAATTAGGAAATACAAGTTCAACATAAATTGTTATAGGCCTTTTGTTTATTTCATGCAGAAATAACCGTGCTAGACCAGAAAAAACCTAATGAGTCATTTTACGTTAAAAATAAACTGAACGTTTTAGAAATCTCAAATAGATTCAAGACAATTAGAAAAAAGGGCGGGGGAGGAGAAGAAGAAGTAAAAGAAGAAGAAGAAATAGAAGAAAGGGCTGTTATTTAGGATATAAGACATAAAAAACGAGTTTTTCCAGTTAGTCTTATAAAATGTTATATATATTGTATACATATAAAGATATAAATTTATATATATATATATTTATATATATATTGAAATTTTTATCTACTCATTAACACACTTTCTTTATCATGAACAAAATTAGAATTATCTCTAATCTTACGTCAATTTCATTCACAATGACTTCTCTTACAGATTGTATTTATACATTTTAGAGAAACGAGCAATAACGATTTCTCATCTTTATTTACTTCCCTTCCTTGTTTTCCAAATTAATTAATAAAGAAAATTATTCAAATTGTTTAAATATAGATCGTCCCTGTTTTTTTTATTTGTTAGTATAAAGAATATATTTATGACCCGAATTAACTTCATAAATTAAAGATAGATGTATTTAATACCTGTTTTTTTTTGTAGTTTGATGTTCTCTCTATACAGTTATGATAATATTTGAAGGAAATAAAGCGAAAATATGCTTAATTTGTAATCTTTGCTTGATAATTCAGGCGATTACGAAATATAGTTCTATATCACATGTGCTTTCCGGATTATAAGAGAAAATTCAACAAATCTTACTTTTAAATTTTACGCGCTAAGAATTCCAGCTGATGCGCATGCGCTGTAATCTAATGGCGACTAGACGAATTCTGCAATCTTTCTTCTGCAATACACGTTATTATTCCAATATCGTAGCTAAATCTAAGCTAAAAGCTCCTCTTTTATTAACTGGCATTGGCATAACCTACTTTTATGCGAATCATAAACGAACATGTCAAGCTGTTTATGCCCATGTAAGTTTGCTTTTTTCGGCCTTTTGTTTGGCTGTGTTTAATTAAAACGAGTCACTGTGAGTGATCAATCCACAAAAACCTAATTGATTATGACAGAAGTTACGGAAAAAATTAGCGAACCCTCGTAATTTTCGACTTTAGATGGTCGAGCGATAATAAGTGGATTTGACGTATAAATTATACAAAAGAATCCCTATTACGTAGATCAAAGAACGTTAGACGCTGTTAAATTAGATGAGGGTTACGTAACTGAACGAATTGGGAACTATTTCGAAGGCGATGACACTTCTAACCGCGTTTTTTCTTTTTTCTTTTCCAACAGGCTAACACCTCGCCTGCTCAAACTCATAGAGAATTGAGATTCTTATCATTTGCCTCTGTGGATTTTGACGGCAATGTTTATATGACACCGCAAGATTTTCTGGATAGCGTTACCAATGAAATACCTAAAGGTAACTTTTTCAAAACCCAAGATACAAAAACGCCACTAACATGCATTTCACAAGAGAGCGACCAACAATCAAAGACAATAACAATTATACAATTAATAAGTTATATTATTATTATTATTACTATAGAAAAATAGCACTGATTCAATTGTTGTAGGTCATAGGTCAATCTTTAAGGCACTCGATTTATCTATAGCTTCAGATTTGACAGTGTGATGACTTTTTGAACTATTTTTCCCTAACTATTTATCCATTATCTTTTAAAAAGAGCTTATACCGACATTTCAAAATAATAAATAAAAAAAAGAAGAAAAGATTGAGCAGAACGACCAGCTTAGGAGAATAATTGGAATTTTATTGTTTTAATATATGAACAAACAATAACTTGCTAAATTATCCAAAAAAATCTATTAAACTATTTGTTAAGGAGAAAACGCTAATGTTTTTTTTCTCTTTCTTTTTTTTTAATAGTTTATTTTACAATCAAGCTTTAAGGATAATTTTTAATTCTCTTGCTGTATAAAAACCGATATATCTCAGTTTTATTGACTAATAAAGAAGATAAGATTATTTATTTCTTTAAAGAGATATTTAAAATATTTATTACATAATAGAATAATTACTTACAGCATAGAAGTTTTGTCCTTCTAGGCCAACTTTCTTTGAGAAGTTGTCATAGAAAGGTTTTCAATATGATGTATCACACGAAATAACTTCTCTATCAACATATTTGTTCTTATATATTATTAAAAACACCGCAATAATTATTAATTTTCGCTGACAATGCAAACTCATAGCCTATAAGTTACAGATTATTAGCTTATTACCTTTAATTTATATGTATTCTAAAAATTGTTGTTATCCTATTTCTTCATTCTTTTTTTTTTCTTTTTTGGTATAGAGCAAGACCAAAATAAAAAATTGATCACCTATAGCTGCTTTTAAAATTTCCGTTTAATAGTTGTTTAGAAACAGAGCATACTCGTCTAGTTTTTTTTTTATTTTGCTGATGTAGGCCTTTAAATGACCTTCGTAAATGTCAATGACAGCATTTTTTCTACCCTGAAAAACTTTTAACTGTTTTGGAAATGATACAATTTTCTTTTTGTTATTGTAATTTTACCAAGTATTACAACATTTTTCTTGATACATTAACTGTCAATGACCCCGACCTGTAGGCGGGCAGCTGTCTACATATATAGCGCGTGTAACAATGTATCGTGAATTGTTTACAAGAGTTCTTAAAAAGGCTCGGAGTGCAGGAGACGATTGCGTAATCGGAAAATGTCCAGGCACGTTTTCCTTAATCCGTTATTGTGATGATTCGCTTACGGAGAGAGAATTAGACGTGATAAATTTTACTACTTGAAAGAAAAGCTCAGTTGTAAAGTTATTATAGAAGCCAGACGGAAACCGGATCCGTTTATTATCAGTAGTAGACTGTAGAAAACTCAACGGGTGTTTTCGACTATAAAAGTCTGTTACCTTGGTAACAGACAAGCCCTAGACATCCGATAAAGAATATGAAAAAAAATGCACCCAGTGCAAACTTCAAAAGATAGGGAAAGTGACGTACATTGTTCAATTGTTTATACTTTAACACGTTAAATCAATATACCAATGGTTCTGTTATCATTTCGCTATCGTACTGAAATATAGGTCGCTAATATCTGTAAGATGATTTCCAGATGGTTATTGGGAGAGACTAATAGTATAATTCCTAATTTGTATTTTGAACAGCAAGGGCAGGCAGGAAAAAGTTGGAAAAGAATGACGTTGAGAAACTCTTACGAATGACACCGTCCAAAAGAAAAAGTTCTGAAAAATTCTTAAGAGGAACCGGAACGAACGGTAAGCGTTAGACAACTCTAGAATATCTTTAAAGCATTCCTTCGAAATTTCGTAATTCAAGTCCTTCAAAGGTCAATTTTCTTTCCGGATTTTGTACAATGTTTAGATACACTTAACCTAATTTTTCTCAATGAGAAAAGCACCAAAAGACAATAATATAGGACATTTTAAATATTAAATATATCCATATAATCGGTTAAAAGTTATACTTTAACAAAACTTATGTTACTATAGAATTGAAGTCTTTTTTTAAAATCAAACCTTGGACTCTGGATGTCGAATTTAACCATCCGATTGTACAATTAATATCCTACCGTATAAGTTTAAAGTTTATTAACCTCTTATTGCAATATTTTTAACTTGATTTATCTTCAAACCTGTAACTTAAACACTTTTTTATAATAATGTTATTATCTTAAAGAAAGAGGATAGAAAGAATTAATAATGATCATAGAAAAGAGCAATACAATTTGTAAACTTTCAAGTTTTTCTTCGCAATAATTTCCCCCAATTAAACGCAATATATACATATCTAATATATACTGTATATATATTAGTATATTATAAGATTCAGTATTCTTATCTGATAGGCTTGATTTTCTTTTGAAATTTATCTTTACTTATTTTCAAAATAAATTGATCTTATCAATTTGGTTTTTAACTCTACGAAGTAAAAATATTGTTCAGGCAAAAAGAAAAATTTTACCCTTACCCTTTTTTTTCTCTTTTTCTGTCGTTTTCCCTTTTCTCACCGCTTTCTTCTCTATTTTGTTTATATATCGTTTAGACTTACCGACTATTTTTTTAAGGTCTTTTCATCAATTTGCAATTAATCGTCTGCCAAAAAAAATCGATTTCAAAACATGACAATACTTATTATAGTCTTTAACATCGCCCTAAAAGTACGATTGCATAAACTTGTCTCAATTTGCTCCCTTCTGAATGCAATTAAGTCATTAGGTACAATTACGTACAAATAGATTATGTAATTACATTTTAACTGAAGGCAAAAGACACCTTCGAAAGTGAGATGGAAATGAGTTAATGTCAAATATTTTCTTCACCCTCCAAATCAAAAATTCAACTGTTACTTATTTTACATTTGTTAACCAGAACATATACCTATCATCGGATAGAGAAATTACTTCACATAAATTAAAATTAATGTCTTTTTAGGTTATTTTCTATTACTTTAAGTGATAATAAAATGAAGGATTTTGTATAAATTGAAAGAGTTTTGAAATAGGTAGGTGAGTGAAAGAAGGACTTTCTGTAAGGTATTTTAATATGAGGAGCAAGTAGAATCTTGTCAACATTAAATGAATTTCTCGAAGAGTATAAGAGGGTAATAGCTACAGTACACAACGTATACAATACTCGGTATAGTATGTTTGCAGATACATGTACTATATATAGAGGGGCATATACTATGAAAAAAAAAAGGAAGGTGGGGGGAGAATTGGAAAGCCACGGGAAGCAAAACAGAAAGAATTAAGATAAAAGGGAAAGTGTTTTGAAAAATAAATATTTTATTCAGAATAGAATCAAAGTCACCAATAAAAAGTTGTAAAAGAGAATAATATATATATATATATATATATATATATATATATTGTTACATCTTCATTGTAAAACTTTCAACATTTTATTTAAATGACAATTTTATGGTATAGGTACGACCGAATGAAAGAAATATAATAGAATATATATATACTGTATAAATAGTAGAAACAAGTTTAACAAACTCGCTCTATACGTGTGTCTATAATTATCTATCTTAGTTCTCTTATCCGGCTCCAATATTTAATGATAGTTTAAAAAGATAAAACCATAAATAGATTATTTTAGCTACTTTACTTAAGGCGTACCATACGGTGTTCTTTTACACAACTTCTCGAATATTATATCATGCCCGTATGCCTCTTTAAAATATTTACGACATGTTATTTACGCTAGATTTCATCTGTAAAACGTGGAAAGAGAGAGAAAAAGAGAGAGAGAGAGAGAGAGAGAGAGAGGGGTGGGGGAAGCGAAAGTTACTTTCTTATAAATATTTGCTCTTAACGAGTTATTTAGTAATTTCTAAATATACAGTATAATTAAAAATTTTTCATAGCAAATGACAGATTTAATAAAGGTGTTAAAGGATTATTTACATGTTATTCTCGAACGTTTTCTATTACAATAAAATACAATGTAAATGAATACGATCCAAAATTATTTACAAGCCAGTTTTTACTCATCAATTATACTCTTCTTTTCGTACGATTATCGAATAACTCTGTTAAAAATTAATTAAAGAGAAAGCAAACACCTAAATTCGTATTTTAAAATACTTTGTTTTTAAAGAAAGAAAAAGTTATTGTTACTTGTTTACTTAAAAACATTGCAACAATTATAATTTTTCTGTTATATTTTTCATCAATCATAGAGGTGAATGTTGAAAAAAAATATAACCAAATCTAATTGCACTTTCTCAACAACAGGGAAAGTGAAAAGTTCTTAACAAAATAAACAGAATACATCTGCCTGCTCGTGCCCAAACGAATAATTAAACACTTTCCTTGGGCGTCTAATTAAAAAGTTTTCTTAACTGATTTAACGGATTACGTCACGGATCCTGGGGTTTTACACTTTTAATGCGATTTGTTTCTAATTTGGCAGACCTTTAACAGAGTCGGTGCCTGTGGCTTACCCCCATTTTTCTCCTTGAAGTTAACTTTCAAAGCTTGTACACGTACCGATTGGATCTCGTGTAAACATTGGCGTTTGCCAAACTTTTTCCACGCTAAGCTTTCTTCATTTATCTATTTCATTCAGGAGATAAGATTTCGTTCGATACTGAACCATTAATTAGAAAAAAATGCTTTTATCAAAAATTTGCCAATTGATCGTCTACGTTAGATTTATTTAGCAATCTTCCCCCCCTTCCTTTTGATTTATATCGCAACGTTGATCTTTGTTTAGGAGAGTTTGTTATTTCTTACTCCTTAACCCACAAATCTTATTCTAAACCAAGTATCTAATGTGAAACTAGAAAAAGTATTGGTGAGTCAAAGAAAAAAAAAATTGGTATAATTGCCAATTCGGCGGAAAACCTTTTTAGAAAGTCAACAAAATACCAAGAATTTTCACTTATTAGCTATATAGATCTATTTAAGAATAAAGCACGTCAAAATTTAGGTCTAACATACCGACTTGAGTCAGTCATTAGTAAAAATTTTATACCTTGTCATTTTAACACTTTAGCTAGATGTTTACTCGAATAACTTCGTACGACTTTGTTACCTCTTTCTTTAATAAATACGGTCGTCGTAGGTGGTGTAATTTGATTAAAATCTTCGAAATATATATTTCTACGGGATTGTATCAAATAAAAAAAAATCGCACCATATTTTAATCTAATATTGATCTATTCATATTTATGTCTTTAAAGAGTTTATCGTATTTCTCTTCTAATTAGAGAAAATTTTCTACGATCTTAATTTAACATTGTTTTCGAATGACAAAATTATTAAAGAGTCTTTCATCACTTAAACTATTAGCCTAATAGGCATAAAACTAATTTAATCAAAGCAAAATACCTTATCTTTTACTTTCCCTCTCTATTGTCAATGAATATTTGATATAATAGTTTGATTTTTAACAACCCACATCCACTTTATATGACGTTATTGTGGATAGGTATTGAAATCACCGACAATTGTTGACATTACGTGCTGGACAGCGGTCAATAACGAATTTATTGTTTATTTACAGGTCTTATTTCGTACACGGAATATTTATTCTTGCTGTGCGTGCTTACAAGTGAGTTCAAATGTTCTGAATACTCGTAAACAATTTGTTTATTTTACTTTCCCCCGTTCAGAACCAAGATCGGGATTTCGAATAGCCTTTAATATGTTTGATACGGATGGCGATCAACGCGTGGACAAGAATGAATTTTTAGTAGTATGTACAATATTTTTTATTATATATACAAGTATATCCGTATATATATCGGAATATATATATATACTATGTATACATTCTAATAAGTAATATATATATATATATATATATATTCATCTTTGAATATATGTACTATCTCTTTTTTATCTTTATTATTGATACCAATCGTCTGTCGATTTCTTTTTTCATTCGTCGGTTAGATATTGAATATTTCTCTATTTGAATGCAAAAAATTCATTATTATTATTATTAGTTGTAGTGGTCTTAGATTATTTAAGGAGAATTGTACACTTAGTATCAAGTTTTTTTTTCTTTTTATCAAATTTATCTAAATATTTTTTCTTCTAAGCATGAATTATTTTTCATATAATGTTAAATTTACGAAAATCTCTTTTCAGTTATTTTTTTATTTCTCTCTTAATTTTTTTTTTCTTTTTTTTTTTAATTAATAAGACAAAAAATATATCGCTAAACACATTCAAGGTCACAAACAAATCAATCTAATCCGTAGACTAGACAATAACCTTTGATTTAATTAGAATATGTTTGACAAAATTGAATAACTGTCCTCTTATTATATTCTTAAGAAGAAGATTTAAAGTGATTTAGTTTAACTGTTCGATTAAGAGAATAATTTAAACTTGTCTAAATTTTAAATTAATCTAATTTACAAAAGTAGGGTAAGAATGTTTTTTCTTTTTTTCTTAGTTGAAGATATTTTCCGTACTGATTTAAAGCTTTTGCTCTCTGATATATAAGAAAAATTAATACCAAAAAGTAAATTGTAGTATTTTATCAATTCAATGGACATTTAATTTCTCAATAAGCTCGGTAAAGTTATCGAAAAGGCTTCTGAAGGAGATGGATGGAGTACAGCAAATGTAAAAGAAGATAGCATAAATATGGTATAATATAAAAACAAAATATAACAACTATAACACCTTCTATTTCTAGTCGCAAGGTTTTGGTCTTAGCAGCTTAATATGGTCACTTAATTATCTTTCTTCTTATCTAACCGAATAATTAAATTAAATAGCTTTACTTCTATCTAAACAAAACTTTTGCACATCATTTCAAGAAAGAAATCCAAATTGCTTGCTAATATTTGCGAAATATTCGAAAGCACAAGGCGAACAAAAAGAACAATAACACAAAATAGAATAATTAATTGTCAAGTTTTATGTTAAAAGAACAAAAATATGATAAAGATTATTTTACTGCAGATAGTAAATCATTTTAATAATCTCGTCTGTGGTTTTTACAAAACGTTTAAAACTTTCTACTAACCAAGGTCAACGATCATTATAAATGAACTTGATTTAAGACAAATCTGTAAAAATCAACATACGATTATTATCAGAAATTGTGCAAGTTCACTATGGTGAGAGAGAGCTAGTGAGAGAGGAAAAAGAGTATTTTTATCATAGTTAAATATACACCTCATAAAGGCTATTAATTAAATTTTAAGGACATATCTCTATATAGTAGATTAATTACAATCTATTGTATCTTCTATCCTCATTAGTAGAGTTTTTGTTTTAGAGTAGATAATTTTAATCTCTTTTTTCTACGTTTGATCAGTACTTATTAACAATTAGAGGCTAAAAAAGAAAAAAAAGATCATTGTCTCTCAGTTAATATAGCATATTTCTGTTTTTCTTATATAAGAATAGAAAGGAACAGGAATAAAATATACAAATAACATCTCTACTTGAGTCATCTCTGTTTTGTTTATTTATCTTAGAGAAAGGAAGAAGTACTTTTATTCATTATATCATGAAAATTTATGGAAATAATAAAAGAAATTTATAGTTTTTCCATTAACTGAAATTTTTAAATATTTTTTTAAATAGTTTTTTAAATATTTCTCTCTCTCTCTCTCTCTCTCTCGCTCTCTCTCTCGCTCTCCCCCCCCCGCTCTCTGGCTCTCCCGCCCTGAGCCTCCCTTCCCCCTACCCCTATTACTTTTACCGCCTAGAAGCCGTCTTCCATTCTCAAGCACTCTCGAAACAATTAATTCATTTCTCCCCTCTAACACTCTCTCATCATCTTATCGGTACCCATTACTCATTCTCTATTACAAGATAAAACGGATAAAATTAAGACTTCCCCTAACATGAATTAGGAATTTCCTCCTTTTGGTTTTTTGTTTTTTTTTACGTTCTGCAGTTGTTGGACGTGTTCGAAAGAAACACGCAGGACCTAGAAGTTAAACGGTCGGACAACCACCGAGCCAATATTTGGAAATTGTCGTTTGTACGTTTGCTTTTGATGAAAAAGCGATCGCTTTCCCATTGATTTTGTTTCGCAGGAGAATGTGTATTTTTTTTTTAAGTATACGCGTAAATGTATGATGCATGTACACAGTATTATATATATTATACTGTATATATGCTATACATACACACACATATATATATATTAATATATATATATATATATATATATATTAGTATATATTTATATTTAAATTTACTGTCAATTGTTTTGAAACCGGGTGATTTTAATTTTGCTATTTAACTTATTTGTTGTTATTAACGTTTTATATTTATTTTTTGCATCTAATCATCATTTATTATTATTTTTTTTTTTTTTGGGTTTCTCTCTTTCTCTCTTCTTATCTATCGGTTTTGTTCTTTTAGTTTTTCTTTGCACGATTCGCGAAAATATTAAAAACTAAAAACAAAAAAAAAATTAAAAAGAAAGTGGCAATGGGAGTTTTAAAAAGATAGAATATACTCTTTTTTTAGTATATACAGTTTAATCTGTCTTTTATACTGTATAATAGGAAAAATATGAGCGACTATTCTGTTTCAAAGAAATAGTTTATTCTATACGCAAATAAACTTAAAGATTCTAATTAAAAATAACTTGATATCAAAACTACAATCAAAACAAACATAACATAGTTTATTTTATGATAACTGTTGCTACCATACACTTTATATACTCTGGAGAAGCTATAGTCATATTGATAAAGTGAAAGATTATCTATCAATGAAATGAAATGTCTATAATTCTTATTATATATATATATTTATATTAATCTCGTTTTTCTTTTCCTCTTTTAACTCTTTATTCTTACTATCCGCTTTATAAGTTGGTAAATTTTATTAATTGATTTACTGTATTGATTGAAAGGAGAATATCGATGAATTGGCATAGTTTATAACTTATTTAAACTACTTATGATCAAATTTTCATCGATATACGCTAAATTCTATCAAATTAATACCAAACTGAGGTTATTAGGTTCTTATTTTTATAATGTTCGAAAAACATCCGTAACAATTGCTCCAAATGCGAATTGGTGTTTTTTTTTTGTCTTCGAACGTACCAAACTTATACGACTAATTGTACTTTGTTATGTAATAATCTTTAAAAATAGGATTATCCACATGCTTGCCACTTATTAACCGTTTAGAACCAATAGCTTTTTGCATGCCTTATTTAACAGAATGGACGGTATTTTATGTGTATAAAAAACAGTATATATAAAGGTTTTGCGTCGTACCAGCATATTGACCACTTTATACACGAAATTATACGGTGCCCAAACTAATGATGGGGCTGTCCGTGGTCATCGTCTAGACATATTCAATCGATTGAACAAGCGTGTCATTTGAAAATCTTATTTACCGAACAGGTTTAACCGAAACTGTCAAAAAAAAAACAAATTTTGTATATTCATTAGTATAATATAAAAAAATCAATCAACAAACCAACCAATTAGCAAAACAGAAACCTCTTTGCCCACTTTCTTTTTTCTTAAGCTAATTAGAGGATTTTGCGATTCATCGCTTCATTAATCCATGCGATTGCCTTAATCCAAGATAAACCGCAAAATAATCTACCGATTAATCTGTTTATAATTAAGAATTAACCATGCACGGTTTATGCAGCTAGAAAGAATAATACCGCAAAACGCCGACGATAACCCAGCTAATAACGACGTACGTCTTCAAAAACATTTGCTTCTTTTATATATACTTTTTATTCTTTCTTCTCAAAATGCACGACCCCTTTCCTCACTCTCTCTTCCCCACCCTCTCCGCTTTAGTTTTTGGTTTGAAAATTCTATTTTATTACTCCTTTTCTTACACTTTCTAATGCATTAATATTTTAGTAAGAAGAACAAAATTCTATAATCGCCTGTTCTTTCTTTATTTATTTATTTACTCTCTCTCTCTCTATTTTTTTTTCATCTTTTCTTCTAACTTAAATGAATTTTATCCATTTCTGAGAAATTAAAGAGGATGTTGATTGTATAAATTTGTTTCTTTTCTCTTTGTATATGATTTATATTGTATATATAAAATGATATTTGCAAATGATTCCTCTTTAATCTACTTTCTCTTGTGTATGTGCACGAAACATCCGCTTTATTCTCCCACCCCCCCTCTCCCCTCCTCTCTCGCTCTGTATCAGCCTGTCTATGTATCTCTCTCTCTCTCTCACACACACATATACACACACACAGATATATATATATATATATATATATATATATATAAGTGTGTGTGTGTTTGTTCTCTAGCTATTCTTCTTTTCTCTTTTTATTTTATTTATATTTTTTAAATTTTCTCCTTCTATTCTATTCGTGTTCGGGCTTGTTAGAGCATTGATGGCATTTTTGTGGTCAACCAATGGCCGATTGTGTTGTTTCGCTAACGTTGCATGTGGTCTCCGACATATATATTTATGTCTGTTTATAGAAGATCCTTATTTGCATGATCTAGTTTAATTTTTCTTACATTTTTCAAATTTCAAAGCGAAAGCATGCTGGGAATGTCGGACGCTGGTCAACCGCCCTGCTATTGTTAAATATCCAGGGCTGTTGTATAATTAGATTGAGGCGTCCAGGCTTTTTCTACAATTTACTGTTGTTATTTTCTTTGATTTGTAGCCCACTGACTTTTCCTCAGTGCACGATTTATTTTTTTTTGAGCTAAGAAACTATTGCTTGTGCTATCTTCCTTAACTTTTCGTGTGTGCTGCCATCTATCCAACGTTCGTTCATTGTCTCATCATTTTTGTCTTCTTTCCGATTAAAGGAACAAGAGACAAGTGTGCAAGATACAACTCTAACCTATCACTTCTTTGGGTCTAGAGGCAGAGACACGCTCAAGTACGAAGAGTTCTCAAAGTTTATGGAAAATCTGCAAACGGAAGTATGTATATATACTAATATATATACAATGGGTATATGTTGCGCCATCTATCGTACATTAGATGAAATTCGTAAAAGCAACATCTTGAACTTATTCAGGACAAAGTTAGAGAATGTAGGAATTTTTACGTCATAAATCAAGAATAAGCTGTTTTGTTTGGCCATATTGATGAATGATGTAATAAATATGTATTAAATCTTCCCTCTCAAAGCAGACTCTGGAGCAAATGGACATATTTTATTTTAATAATCGACCATTAATATTCTATCTTTTGAATTTAATGAATTATAAAAGCTGCTTCAGAATATTAACAAATAACAATATAAAAACTAGGTACTGCAATCCGAGTTTGAAGACTACGCCAGAGGAAAGTCAACCATTACAGAGGAAAATTTTGCAAAGATTCTCCTCCGCTATACAGTCTTATCGGAGGAACAACATGACGAATATCTAAATAGATTACGTAAACGTATAACTAGTGGCAAGGTTGGTTTTATTTCTCTCGTCTTAAATGATAAGAAGACAATTAAATCTTGAAAGGAAATAATAAGGCTATTGTTTTTTTTTTATTTTTTTAGGGAATCGACTTTAAGGCATTCAAAGATTTCTGTCAATTTTTGAATAATCTGGACGATTTTGCAATTGCAATGAGAATATATACGTATAGTGAACAGCCGATTTCCGAGAGTAAGTGTCTACTTTAATCTCTCTTCTCTTCCAGTTTTACATGTTGAATTATCGTTATATATTTTCAGGTGAGTTTAGAAGAGCAGTTAAAATATCGACTGGACACGAATTGGACTTTCACGTTGTTCATACAGTGTTTCAACTATTTGATGTAGATGGCGACAATCAATTGAGCCATAATGAGTTTATAACTGTTATGAAAGATCGCGTCCATAGAGGGTTTAGATCACAAATCTTCCAAAAGAAGAGATTCTGGGAAAACTTTAAGGGCTGTGTCCGCCGAGAAATGAAACACTCCTAAAAGGGAAAAATTTAATTATAAACAGTATAACATCTTAGAGTGTCTTTTTCTATTATCTTTGCAATGTGTTTTCAAGATTCTTCTTTATTCTTCCCTATCGCTCTCTCTCTCTCTCTCTCTCTCTCACTCTATATCTCGGCAATATAACTATCAAATGATTAATCAATATTTGCTTTAGAAACAATTTTTAGTTTTTTTTTTAAAAAATACAATTATTGAATGAAATTGAAATTTATTATTTTCTCTTCTTTAACATAAAAATCATAAAGAAAACGAGAAAGCAAACATAATGTCATCAACACCAAATCGAATATAATAAAAGACAAACTTAATAGTCATAACTCACCAAGATTAATTAGACTTAAGAAAAGAAACTGTTGGTTTGTGTAACAGTTAATTAATTGTTTGTTTATTTTTTTTCCTTCTTCTCTCCATATGTAAGTATGTTTAATACTGTTTGAATAGATTTTACGTTGTTAACTGCTATTTGTCTTTTTTTTAAGAAAAAGGAAACAGGAGCTGTCTTCTTCCATTAATTTTTATGTGGATAACAAGCTAACAGGCTTCTCTTAATGAATGAAATTTTTTTCTTTCAAAGTTATTACGTCAGATTTTTCTCCTCATTTTCTGTACTATCTTTATCGTTTGCCATATTTTTATGAATTGATCTTTCGTGCCTGTTTAATGCGAACTTCCTATTGAACGATTTGTCACATATGTTACATTGATAGGGTTTTTCACCTGTATGGCATCTCAGATGTCTCCTTAAGGTCGCTGGATAAGAAAACGATTTAGAACATTCCGTGCACTGATAGGACTTTTTCGATTCACGATGAGACCTCTTTTTCTCACCAGCTGCAGGATCTTTCGCCTTTTGACATTCTAGTGATTCGTCAAGTATAATACAATTCTCATTTCCAATTTTCTGGTCAGTTTCTTCCGTTTTCACGGGTACAGATACAATATCGCACTCCCTGTTAATAAGGCCCAGAATTTCCGATTCGTCCTTAGTGGTCGAGTACCTTAAAGGCCACACAGAACTCTCACCCTCATCTTCAACCGTTAAATCGAATAGAGCAACGCTGTTCGTATCATTTTCTGGTGATTTTTGTTGTTTACAAATGCACGGTGTCTCAACGATGGGTTGTTTGTAATCTTTTTCCAACGTTTCATTTACATTCACTAATATAATTTCTGTCGACTGCAGTGTTATGGCTAATAGTCCTTCAATTTTAAAGGAATCATCTTCTAAGGTGTTTTTGCAAAGAGTCATTACTGTATCGCATATTAGCTTCTTTATATTCTTTCTATCCATTTTTCCCCAACTAGGCAAAAAATTTCGTTTCTAGAGGGATAACACGAAATGTTAAAAAATAAACTGGTTAGATAAGAGCAATCTTTTGCTTTTCTCATTAGAAACTTCGACTACTGCAGATCTCAATATTTAAAATTTAATATGCTCCGGAAACTGCTCAGCCTCTATATGGACGCACTTCAAAAATATCCAATGAGCACCACATCTATTGGAGCAGGTTTGATAGGACGCATGACTTTTGAGGGCGATAATAAGATATTGTGTCTATTTTCAGGCGTATTAATGTTTGGAGGAGATGCCATATCCCAAATAGGTATTGAAGAAAAGTCAGAATACAATTTCAAGAGAGGTTTTCGGTTTTTAGCCTTTGGAACGATTTTGGCAGTGAGTTCTTCAATATACCATTCAAGACTGTTATAATTTTCAACTTTTATCATTCAGGGGCCAATGTTGAGAACTTGGCACGTTTTTTTAGCAAGAACAATTGAAGCCCATTCAAAGAGATTAACTTTCCTAAAAATGACAGCAGCGGACCAAACAATAATGCCGCCAGTGTTTTTGAGTATTTTCATATCTGTCATGACTTATAGTAAAACCTTTTCAAGGGAGGCTGTACAAACTGCATTAAAGAATGACTTCAAACCAGTCTTGTTGAATAGCTATAAAATATGGCCAGCAGTTCAACTTATCAACTTTTATTTCGTACCGTTACATCACAGGTACGGCAAAAACCTATCTATTGTAGTTAAATCTGTTGATTCTTACTTTTTCAGAGTGCTATTTACAAACGTTATTGCACTTCTTTGGAATACCTATTTAGCTTGGAAAACGGAAAGATAAATTCATAAAGTGCCGACTGTTTATTCTTCAAAAAACCTATTCCAATACAAGTTTAAAATAAGAAAAAGGATGAATTTATAACTTTTGTATTTTATAGGCTACAAGGTTGATAATAGGCGGACACCTTTTTCCTGCGGAATTCCTTACGGTGCACTTTTGACCTAATCAGCCACACAGATAACATTGTTATCAACATTTTAACACCAAGCAAATAAATCGACAAAGTAGTCACTGCGCACCGGTGAAACTCCGCCACCTCTCTTCACTTCTTCTTTCCGGTAGCCTTTTGGGCAGCTTTAGTCACCTTTCCGGCTTTTTCGGTCTTATCTACGGACTTGATGACGCCGACAGCAACAGTTTGCTTCATATCACGGACAGCGAAACGTCCCAATGGAGGATAATCAGAAAATGACTCTACACACATCGGTTTTTGGGGTTTCAACTTAACCATGCAAGCGTCGCCAGACTTGACGAATTTTGGAGCATCTTCCAATTTCTTTCCGCTTCTTCTGTCGATCTTTTCCAAAATTTCAACAAATTTGCAAGCGATGTGAGCTGTATGACAATCCAAAACTGGAGCATATCCATTTTGGATTTGTCCAGGGTGGTTCAGGATGATAACCTTAAAAAATATAATTGTAAAAAATTGTAAATTTAAATATATTAATTATTTACTTGGGCTACAAAGGTGTCAGTTTCCTTTGGTGGATCGTTCTTGCTGTCACCAGCAACGTTTCCTCTACGGATTTCCTTAACAGATACGTTCTTAACATTGAAACCAACATTGTCACCAGGGCTAGCTTCTGGCATTTGGGTGTGATGCATTTCGACCGACTTAACTTCAGTGGTGATTCCAGCTGGAGCGAAAGTAACAACCATACCAGGTTTAATAATACCGGTTTCAACACGACCAACGGGAACTGTTCCGATACCTCCGATTTTGTAAACGTCTTGAAGGGGAAGACGAAGAGGTTTGTCAGAGGGACGGCTTGGTGGTACGATGGCATCCAAAGCATTCAAGAGGGTCTTTCCAGAGAAAGATTTCATTTCTTTCTTTTCATTCATAACTTCTTTCGACCATCCCTTGAACCATGGCATGTTTTTAGATTCTTCCAACATGTTGTCTCCGACCCAACCAGATATTGGTACGAAAGCAACAGTCTTGGGATTGTAACCGATCTTCTTGATGTAAGTGGAAACTTCCTTAGTGATTTCTTCGAAACGTTTTTCGGAGTATTTAGGTTCAGTGCTGTCCATCTTGTTTACACCGACAATCAATTGTTTGACACCCAAAGTGTAGGCCAAGAGAGCGTGTTCTCTGGTCTGACCGTTCTTGGAGATACCAGCTTCGAATTCACCGGTACCAGCAGCGACGATCAATACGGCGCAATCGGCTTGAGAGGTTCCGGTAATCATGTTCTTGATGAAATCACGATGTCCGGGAGCATCAATGATGGTAACTTCGAAGTTCTCAGTTTCGAATTTCCACAAGGCGATATCGATGGTGATACCACGTTCACGCTCGGCCTTCAGTTTATCCAAAACCCATGCGTACTTGAAGGAACCTTTTCCCATTTCCTGGGCTTCTTTTTCGAATTTTTCGATAACTCTCTTGTCGATACCACCGCATTTGTAGATCAAATGACCAGTGGTTGTAGATTTACCGGAATCTACGTGACCGATAACGACAATGTTAATATGCTTCCTTTCTTTTCCCATTTTTTTTCGTTGAAAACCACTTAGGAACTGTATGGATATTCAAATTATAGTTATAATAAAAGAACCACGTGCTTTTTAAAATTTCTTATAAAATATCCAACATTTTAGAAACAGTAAGAAAATATTTAAGTAATTGGATTATAATATCCTAAAAGCGCAGTAACGTTGCACAACAACGTGTAAAGTTCATCTCAACACGTGGATACAATATGGCGGCCACAACGTCTAAAAAAAATTTCTTCAAATATTCCAAAAAATCTGTACTGCCTAGAAATTATTAATTAGATTATATTCTTCAAATTGTCTTATTTGGCTTTAATCTTAACCTCGTTGTTAACAAACGGCGGAGTCACTTTCGTCATGTCATGAGTGACGGAAAAAACTTTCTCAAATTCAATTAATTTACAAATTGTTAAATAAAAATAAAATCAGATATCAATAGATTAAATTTTACTTCATATATTACTTGAACATTAAGTCTAAAAAATGTTGGATTTAAAAGATAAAACTAGATATTAAAGAAATACATACCTCTGTGCCACGAGTCTAAAGTAAAGGAAAGAATGACATGACCGGCGCGCTTTTATACTACATGGAGAGGGGGGCTATATGACGTCATTGGTTATACCCCACTCATGGGAAATTTTTTTCATAAAAAAAATAATGAAAATAAAAATTATTTTTGATTTAAATCACTGCTATAAATTAAAATAAACTTAACAAAATTAAAAACAAAATTTATTTGTTGACTATGTTGTTTGCAAAACATCCCCCCTTAATGGCTAATCTTAATTAAGAATTTTGTAGGGAGTATGTTTAATCTATCAACTTACCGGATATCAGTATATCTGTAAAGGTTACACAAGAGTTACCGGTTAGTTTTCAAGCAGACGATATTTCCCTTGCTGTCGCAATTATTAATTGCAATATGCCGAATAACTTAAGATCGCTAATGACATCAACAAATCAATTAGGGAATTTTTTGAAACAGGTTGCGTTCTATCATATGCTTCCCTTTTTAACGAAATTACTTACGACAGTGCTGTAATAGAGGCCCTTTGACCTTAACGAACTTCACTCAAATGCGTTTTCGTTACGTTGACTGGTTGATGTTGAGAGATGTAAAACGGCGAAAATTAACAGCTGAATATGCCCAAGAAAGGATGAGATACAAAGCGCTTATAAATAATAACATACTTCCTGAAGATTTAAGAGTTAGTAGTCGTTATAGTTTCGAAAGACTTAAAATGAATAACCGCCGTCTATTTTAGGAAAGTGCAGATATGGATATGCGAAAATTACCCAGAGACTCTTTAAGGTGGCGAATTGTAGATAGATGTGTCATAACTTCAAGAGCTCGAGGGAATGTTCCAAGGTGGAGAATGAGCAGATTTATCTTTAGGCATAATGCAGACTATAATAAACTATCAGGTGTAACAAAGGCTAAATGGTGAAAAGTGATAAACGATTTGTTATTGATAATAATAAACATGTTTAATTCGATTTATCTAGCGAGTAATCAATTATTTCCGCAGATTATAACGTCGCACCATAGCTGCCATAATAAATGTCCATCGACTTTTTCATGTTAAATTCATACTACATGATGTGTATACAATTAACAGTGTCATGTAATGATTATATGTACATTTGTCCTAAAGGTGCTCCATAGATAATAGCCAGTGTATGTTTATATCTATGGCCGTTCGACAAAAAACACTGTTATTCATTATATAAAGATTATTAACGTTTCTCGAAATTATTTACTTTTATATGAATAATCTTCCGACCTTATATATCTGTCCAATGAAAAATTGCTTTATAATTTCTGTAGAGCCTACTTTCAATGCCCTAACTAGCTGGCTAGTAGTGTAAAAAGTAACTTATTTTTATAATGCGCTTATGTCCTTTAACAAATAAAATAATTGATTTCTCAAGGAATATATTCCTCAAATATAATGTATATATTTATATGTACAGTATCATATTTTTGAAGAATAAACCGCATATTTGCTTAAATGGATAATTTATTTATGAATGCTAAATGAAATGGGATTATTCTAGAACCTTTTTATACACCAACCTAAAACTACTCATCTATTTATGGAAAACCATGGGCGATAAATGTCAGTATTCGTTTTAAAAATTACTACTGATCTATCTTCAAGATGAAAGGTGTTTATGAAGCAAAAAATTTCAAAAATCAACGTTTTATTACCTAATAGAATACAACTGATTCTACAAGTTTGTAAATAAGGTTCAATACAAAGAAGATGTTTGTACATGCATTATTTGAAAGAGAATTCTACCGCTAAGCTTAGATGATCGGATGGATAATGATAGCCAGGTAATCTCTCTGAGCCAATCTCCTTTTCTTCGGGTAGTTTCTTAATGGAAGTTATATTAATATAGTTTGAACTGTAGAATATATAATCAACTGTTTTTCGTATATCAGTTTCGCCTCCTCTACCCCCACGTATTTTCCAAGTTGTAAATTCAGGTTCCGAGTTTAAAATAGACTTGTATGATGACATAAAATTCATTTTTGACGTAATAACTTTGTAAACATTTTCGTTGGGATCTCCATTGAAATCTCCGCAAATCAATAGAGGTAGCTGGCTATATTTTGAATGAAAGTGGTTTATTAGAAACACACCTTGCTCTTCTCTTAGCACCTCCCAACCTAATAAAAATTTGATATTTGAACATTTTTACTCTAAAATACAATAAATACAACCAACCTTTCCTAGCTTTTAAGTGAGTATTAGCAACGCAAAAGAGATTGTCACCCCTCTTGAAGGTAGCAACTAAACAAACTTGATTTGTAAAATGTCCAGATAGCGATTTTAGAATAAGTCTTTCGCAATCAATTGATTCTAATTCGTTTCGTTTGTAAAAGATGGCACATCCATCTGGTCCATAAGTGTTCTTACAATAGAGAGCAGGACTGTCGGGTTTTGGTAGAAATGTTGCATTATATCCGATCCTACCTTTTTAGGGGAAAGAAAGAAAAAGAAAGTACGTTATTTTAAGTAGCAACAAAAGGGTATAATTACGCAGTTAATAGTTTAAATGGGTTAATACGAAATTGCTTGATTTCGATAGATACATATCTTGAAAAATGATCGTTCATTCAAGTAAATATTTATTCTATTTTCATCTATTAAACAAATATATAATTGGTACCTTAGCTCATTATGTTTATTACTTACACAGAACACTATGTAAAATACCAAATAGGTCGACTTCTTGTAGGCAAATGATATCTGCGTCAACATTAGCTATCTCTTCCAAGATTCGTAAAACCCGAAAAGGTAACTCTAGGGCAGATGAAGGACATCGACAAAAACTATCTTTGCCTGTGCTCAGTGCTGTTAAAAAAAACCCATGTAATCCTTTATATTGCTGTTAATATCAATAGGTATGTTTGCTAACCTTGCGATAACATATTCCATTGCATTATTTTGATGCTTTTTGAGGTATTTAAATGGGATTTTGTCTGATATTGACATTTTAATAGCGGTTGCTTAATATCACGAAATTCTTGTTTAAGTGCTAATTTGAGCGTTGCTAGGTCAACGATCTTTTCTGTGTCCTCAAAGCAAGACTTTACATCTAAGTAACATGATTCGACCGATGAAGGGAAGTCTATTTGTAGAATATCTCCTATTTGGACGTCTTTGAACCATCCTTTAGTATCCGACCTGCGGACCTTTGTTAGGTCAATATCCTGGTCGTTTAAATTTCCAAAAGATGAAGCTCCATAATTCATAGTTGCCAAGACTAGTTTAAAAAAATAATACGGCAAAGCTGACAAGAATATATTTCACTATCGATTCGATCAGAAGATGAATTGATTGTTGTTCTTTATCGGTCAATGTCCTCCCATAGATGTCTCTGCTAACGAAGAGCTATCTGAACGATAGATGTCACTACTTGTATTTAGTATTTAATATGAATATACTTTTTAAAAAATTACAAGAAATAAATCTACTTATAAAGCCCTTCTAAGAGCTGCGCTAGTAAGCCGATTAACAACCTGTTTTAATTCCCAAAACAATGCACTGTATATAAGATACAGGATTTACGGAGAATAAATATAGTTTTAAATATTAAGAATCTCTTAACAAATTTTTAAACAAATGGTTTATTGTTCACATAAATTATTTTTTAAATGTGTGAGCTAACTAAATTAATGATGCGGATGTAGACTATAATTCTGCTAAGTCTAATTTTAGTCTTTCAGATATATCACAAAAAAAGAGAAATCTGTTCTTTTCCATAATTTTTAATCCATTTTTATATTGACGTAAATATATCGTATAAATCGTAGACTTGCGAAAAAAGCTACTGTCCCAAGCATTAAGAAAAAAGCGTAACATCCGAGAATTGTGTACCCAAAAAATTCAACAGTTTGTAACATTCCAGACATGTTCGATCGCTTAAAGTAATAAAATAATGAGTATAAGAAAACGAAACCTCCCGTCGATCTGTGGGACAAGTATTATTAAGTAAATCTTACTATTTCATTATTTCTAAATTGGATTAAAACAATTAAAAGTTAAACTTACCCTGCACTGAAGACGCTTCTCCACCACCATCTATAATCTTCCGTGCTTAATTGGAAATAAGTAAGTGCAATAGATATACAAGCAGTTACGGATAATAGTATGGCGTAAACGACAAATAGAATTCCGTAGAGAGTGTACTGCTGCTCTCTACCCCATAACGTAGAAAATATATAATACAATTCAACCGATATGGCGCTAAAAGGTAGGAATCCTCCAATAACACAATGAGCCAAACAACTCCTATACCAGGGCACACTTGGTATTTCTCTAGCTATATTTTTTGTTCGGCAAGGAGCGTCAAAACTTCCCGCCCAATTTTTACCAAATATTCCACCAATTATTGTTAATGGATAGCCTAAAAATATCCATACACTCAACAATAATAAGACAGTTTGCCATGGAAGTGCTTGGGTTGATCCGTATGCCCAAGCTACCGAGTTGGTAAAACTCCATACAATGAAAAATGGTAAGGCGAAGAGGGCTGAGGTTAAGTTGATATTCCAAACCCAGTTTTGCCCTCCCATTTTCCTATACATGTTGGCCGCTACATATCCACTTATACAAGATGTAAATGCGTAAAGGAATATGGAAGCGGCATTGATAGATCCATGCCGATGAACGTTAAACATTCCTAAGACTGCCATAATAAGTATTCCCGTAGCGACTGATATGAATTGACTGCCAACACCTGAAAATGATATAAATAATACATACACGCTTTATAGCATTAATAAAGCACTCGTACCGAGAATAGCGCAAAATAAGGTTTTGAATTTGGGAAATCTGAACACATCTGAGTGAATAATTTTCCATCCGTTATCATCTTCAGGTATGTCGTCTTCTTCTTCATCGCCGTTATATCTCGCAAAATCATTCTTAAGCACTCTGGTCTGAAAGAGAAGTAAAATTTACAGTTAACAAAAGAAAAAAAAAAATTTAGTATTATTGCACATATCACTTTGGAATGGACATTCAAAATATCTTTTATTAGTTTAATGTGTTTAACTTGGATTTTCACAGTAAAATATATGTATTTACTTTTGTAAAATTATTTTTAAAAGCCGTCTTAAGGGAGTATTTCTCGTCTTAGAGTTTCCTTTTTTTAATAGATTAGTCTTATTCTGAGCGCTTAATATAATATGGCACGTATAATTTTATTTTGCTATCTACACTCGTAAAGAAGTAAACGTATACGAATCATAAAAAAAAGGAAGAATAATTAATATTCCTATCTTTTTTTAATTTGTACCCATTTTATAGATTACTACAAGGGGGAAAATTATTTGCTTACCAGAATGATAATCACGAAACCGATAAGGAGGAAAACGAGTACCATGGAATTAATAATCGATAGCCAGTGAATTTCAAGAGTTTTGGGAAAGAAGTTATTGTTATTCGTTCTTTTAGATCTTTCTGAATGTAGCATTCTATAGGGGAAGATGAAAACAAACACCAATTAGTAACATCTAACCAATTTGATATAACAAGAAATGTCTTACTTGCTGGGATGCCATTTAACGCTATAAGTAAACGTCACTTTAAGAGGCGCTTGTTTATCATCCAAATTGGTTGGTTGTCGTTCTTTAGTCGATACATTTGCGTATATAATCTAAAGAAAGCGAAAAAAATTATTAATAAAATGACAGTTCAAAGAAGAAGCTACCAAACAATAAAGAATAGGCAACAATAGAGCTAGAGATGCGATCAGAAATTTTTCCTATATCAAAGTAATAAGATGGACAATGGTAGAAAGAAAACCAATGACGCAACAAACTGATTAACTAATGGCTTCTATACACTTCATCTATAATCTTTCATCTCTTTTTCTATATCGATAACAATCGCAATTCGCCGCATAGGTTAATTCGGAATAAGAGTTTGCTGGAGATTATACCCGAGTCTCATTAAACATATACGTACATATTCTACTTTATAGAAGAAAAGTTAAAGCTTCTTTCTACATTAAAGCAATAATGAATTATTCTTCGTAAAATATACAATGCTATAGAGAATCTAAGGAATCTCCAGGATCTTTTTCTATATTTACAAATTTAGCCTTATATATAAATATGGCCAGTCGCATATTATAGTATATTCAATGTCATAGTTAAGATTGAACTTGTGCTATTTTTGACAGTAGTAACAAGAAATCAAATAGTCTCGCCTTATAAGATTTCTGTGCTACTACGCTTTATATATTGAGAGAAATAGTAGAAAAAGTAAAAAATGCGGAGGAAGGATAGAAGATAAAAATACAATTACAGATTTATATACGCCTCCTAAGCCTATTAATTTTTGTTTTCTAATCAGTTGGATTTGCCAAGTCAGGGATAAGAGCTTGCAGTCGGATTTTAACCGACTCGCATTAACGATGTACGCGTACACGCACCTTTATTACAGACTGGCAAAGTAGAAAGTAAAGCTTCTTTCGACATTAAAGTAATAATGAATCAGCTTTTGATATAAAGTCACCCTAGGCCAGTCAATCTATTGTCACAAAGTACTTTAAGCGTAATTTGTTGAACAAAAAGCGGTGACGGGCATATTAGCTGCCGAAGGCGACGTCTTACGTTCGTTAGCCGTCACCTCTTTAGATGCCCTTTTCCACGCCTAACAAACCTGATCTCCGTTGTATTCGACATTAAATCGTAGATGCGTCCACAAATGAATCTTGTGTTTGTGCGGTAAAAATCCCCCTTCTTCTAAATGGCCAACAAATCCCCGGATAGGGAGTTCGTCTACAACGAATTCAAAAAAGTAGAGATCTTCTATAGCGCTCCTTAGGGTGTTCAAATCTTTTTCGGACAGCTCGACCGTGCATAATTCTTTATCATTTTCGTCCTCTGTAGTAAAAACAACATATTTTAATACCGGATTCATTTAAATTAATTCGAAACGGAAAGGCTAAACAAAACATTAAGAATATTTATGAAAAAAATTACTCCTACCGAAAGATATTCATACGTGGAGTATAAGCAATTACAAAATGGAAAACGATTTATTGAAAAAAAAATTTCTTCTTTCATGCTTTCTTCATAGTACTTATTAAGGCAACGGGAGGTATCTTAATATTAATCAATTTGTTTAGTTACATTTCACTTCTTTTATAATTAAATGGAATAGAAATATAGTATAGGTCAAACAATTAATTAGGTACATTGAAACAGTCCGGCGAATTTATCCATCGCAAATTCAATAATCTATTATTCATCCCATTATAAAAGAAAGAAGACACGCCTAAATCTCGTGTTCATCCTAAGTCTATAGGCTTGCAGCAGGTGTTTAAATATAAATAATAAAGTTACTTTCAAGAAAAAAAAGACTTGTGCAGATGATAAAAATACAACAAAATTGTTGATTCTAAATCATATAATTAACTTTAAAAGAAAGGGTGTAATCTTACTTTTAAATCGTAGATCATAGTTTGAAACTGCCATTCGATCGCCGTCCAGAACTTCGCCCAATGTCAAACTTTTATGTTCGATCTGAAAGAGAAAAAATTAAGCGAAAGTTCGTCGAGATGAAAGGCTAAGTGGCTCAGTAGTCGAAATTGGCTAAATCGCTACTTTTCTCAATCAGCTAGAACAAGCCGAAAAAGGCGCATCAAAAATCAAAGGCTAATCTGCCTCTCTTCCATCTCAATCGTGTGTTTCGGCCATCAAAAGGATCAGGCTCAGCGAGTTTCATTTTTATCACGATCTAGTAATTAAATTAATGCCCAATTTCTTCATCTATTTTCACTCCAAAATGATTCTAAAGTATCAAGAATCATCAATATATACAAATTAGCAAGGTGAGTTTTTCCTGCACTCTATAAATTACATTATTGGAGATTGATAAATATTCGTTTTGAATAAAAAAATTATTTCAATAATAATTACAATAAATTTTTTGAAAATATTACTTTCTGAATTTATCAGTTATTAGAACACTTCATTTATCTTAGTTTATTCCCTAAAACGAACCATAAAAATTATTCATTTATATCGATAAAATTCTTTGAAATCTATCTAGGAAATAAATGATGGAAATAGAAATATATTCGATGCCTCGTCAATTAAAGTCATTCATCTGTGAATAATTTAATGATCAACAGAATAAACCCCGAGCTCTATTTTTTTTATATAAAATAGTACATCAGTAAAAGTCTTGCTTAGTCTAAAACTCTTTAAAACCCAGAAGCAGTTTAGATAATATTGTAATAAAAATGTCAACCTTTTGTGGACGGCAAACAGGGAGCTGATAGTAGTGGTACGTTTCATGAGGGTTAAAGTAAGGTCCAACTTTGTTAACATAAACCGTAACCTGTAAATTTTTAAAACAATAAGCTTCTAAATTGTTGAAATTAAGTAGTAAAGTTTTTGTTATCATTGTAATGACAAAATATCGATGGCCTGTGAATTTAGACCCGATTGAACTATCAAAAATAGCTTTTAAAGTCGTTAATTTTCAGATTTTAAGCATTGTTAGCCCTGATCGGTTTAAGAAACCTATTAACCTTTTCATCATCCTTATATTTTGCACTGGAAACTAGTGAAAAGCATGCCAACACGACAAATCCAAACGATACCGCCATTTTGGAAATACTGACGATTCGCACTCCTCAGCTATTTCCGGTAAACAGACGAAAAACTGGTAGAAAAAACCTATCTACACCACTGTGTCTTTACGCGAAGATTTATTAATTTTGTTGAAATTTGACTATTTTATTGGATACGATATAATTATAACCTGCTAACTAAATACTAGATGCTATAAATATTTTAAATCGCGAAGCATTAAAAATACTGAGTTATCCCGGAAAAATATTCGACTGTTTTGGTTCTCAGCGTGTAATCGTTCATCTAGACTTTAATTTGAGGCTGTAGAGAGTGAGTTTGTCTTGAATATTAATTACTAAAATATCTTTAACATATTTTCGTAATAGATGAGCGATGAAATTGAAAAAGAATCACCGGTAAGCAGTTAATTTCTTTGGGCCTAAAATAATTAATAAAGATGAAGCAAAGTAGTAATTTTGCGTTTGAACTTAACAGCACCGTACGACAAACAATTTAATCATATAGAAAAAAAAATAATAATATATCAAGGCTTGCTATAAGTGCCTCATTTATTATTCCTATTCTAATTTACATTCGTCTTCATTTTACAAGTCACATGTTAATTTGTAGATAGGTGTATCTCTGTTGAATGTTTTCTGAAAAGTCCGTGCATTTCAAACGCTATTATAATTTAATGCCTAATATCTGTTATATATGCTAATAATCCGATCTGCGTAAAGGTTAACGCTTCGATCGGTAATCCGCGTTTAATTGGTTCGTCGCCATTTTTTCATTAATTTCTTCTATCCCGTACAGCCGCCTGTCAAACGCAGGAGATTAGAGGAAGAAAAAGAAGGTAAAATAAATATAGATAAATACATATACTTACGACCATTTCGAATGATAACGTACGAATAGAGTATCACTATATCTCATAAAGATTATCATTGTCCTGTTCTTTAGTAATCCTGTACTTAACGCTATTCCAAAAGCCAATTTAAATTTCTAAGTTTACCATGTGATATGCGGTTTTTTTCGCGTAGAATTTGCACAATGACGCTAAATCATCTCTGTATCTATTTACCTTATTCGAATTACAAAAATCCTTTTGTATGACATTTTACTCAATTTTTTTGTAAAATATTCAAGTGGAATATTTGACTGTCTAAATAAGACAGAAAGAGCTTTATAGTAATTAATTTGGTATTTTTTCACTTTGATTGGATCAATTATAAAGTGCCTGTTATCGTCTTGGATCGACTACAAGTGAGATAGCCAGTATAGAAAATTCGTATTCTGCACTTTATCTAGTATAAACTATTGTAAAGATAGAAGGAATCGAAGTCAGACCACCATGACGGCGGCGACGCTCTGGAGAGCATCATGTTTCATTTGTAATCCCCTGTTTTTCCACGCATTCATCACGGACGGATTATGTTAGATTATCTGCAAAGCCGTGATGGCCGTTCCTTTCTGCTGGGGATTACTGCTAATGCTGCAGCCGGCGTTGTTGCAGTATGTGACTTGATTTTTTTCCTGGGTGACGCCTGCCGCGTTTTTCTAGTTAACTATGTGTTTCGTTGAGCGTTCATTTTGAAAGGATTAATGTGGGTTGGATGAGCTGTCGGTGGTGACGCTCTGCCCCCACTAGAAGGATTAAGCGCCAGATTTTAGACGTCAATCTTGTTTGCCGGGCGCCGCGTTTCTTATTAAGACGTTGAGGCCGTTTTTTTTAGTTTTCCTTCAGTCTTTGCAATCGATTCTTACTTTTATATAGCGTACTGAAAGTTGCGTTGAGGTGTTGTATACGAAAAATTACATCCACAATTGAGGCAAGAAGTACTCCTTCATGTAATTGTATAGGTATTATCAGCTAAGCAATTTTTCATTTAAAAATTTTATAAAGGAGAGCTAACTTAGAAAGCCCAGCGACGGATGTCAATAGGATTTAAGAAGATGAAGAGAAATAATGCTATGTGTGAAGTATTTAAAGTGGTAGGGAGTTATGTAAAAAAAAGTAATTCCCGGTCGAAAATTTTGTAACTTAAGCAGCTGGAGTCAATAGT
The DNA here is from genome assembly GCA_904063045.1 of Dimorphilus gyrociliatus. Classification (NCBI taxonomy): domain Eukaryota; kingdom Metazoa; phylum Annelida; class Polychaeta; family Dinophilidae; genus Dimorphilus; species Dimorphilus gyrociliatus. The sequence continues at coordinate 1,110,913 of CAJFCJ010000005.1, forward strand.
ATTGAGGTCAGCATTAATATAAGAAAAGTATTGTAACGTGCTCAAACGCCCTAAATCGGAATTGATCGGCTAATCGTTTCAATACTGTCAACATTTCTGATTTTATCATAATTTTAAGTTGTTTGCAAGATGGCCCACATGTAGTTAAATCTTGTAAAGAGAGTCAATGGGATTTATAAGGAGTGCTTGTAGCGTTGTCAAAAGTAAAATCTTCTTTAAACTTGTGCGAAGGCGTCTAATCTTTGGAACCTTTAGTGATGTATACGCATCGCCATATTGTTTGCCTTAACAACCGGAGTTAAAGGGATTTAAGCAATCCATATCAGTAGCAATCGTAAAAGTAGATGAAATAGATAATGTATTCACAAACTTATATAAATTGTTAATTCGTCATGATTACAAATGACCCATCACCGAATTAGCAGTCGAAGAGTCAGACTATCTTAACTCTCTGTACAAACTAAACAAATAGTTAGTCTCGTCTGTCATCTAACGCTAAATGGATAAGCTCTATTATATTTTTATTAGTAGGCGAGCGTGTAATAACATTTTCTGGCGCGCGTTTATATTGTATATATCTTTACATAAATATATATTTATAAATAGAGATATAGCGTATATAGCGGCGGCGTTTGCGAGAATTATGCGGCGTTTTGCGGGAGGTAAGAGCATCGATCGCGTTTCGACCGTCCGGTTTTGCAGTAATCCGCCGGCCAGTATTCCGCTCGCGTCGTTAATCCTTTAATTATACTTTACGATTAAGGCCTACATCGATAAGAGGGGGGCGTCGACTAGAAAGTTTTACAATAAAAGGGCTCTATTTAATTTATTTTCCATCGCTTTTTTTAACTGGTCACAGGATTCAATATATTTATTCCCGCCGTGCAGCTAGACTGACTGTAGCTTCTTCACTGAAAAAGCCTAATCGTTTAGTGACTTATCGTACAATTTTTTTTTACTATTTAAAGAAAGACTATCTAATGTTAAGCGGAAATAGAATTTTGATTTTAATCTCCAATTATCCAACGACCACTCTGGTCGTTTCGATTCTAACATGTTTAAGCCTCTACCTCTACTAGTTTCATTCGACGAATATACTGATTACAATAGGGTAATGATTTCACATGTTATCTTAATTCCCTTTTAGTCACTGTCTATACATAAAGGTTCTTTTTAGTAAAAAACATTACCCAGTTTGCCCTAGTTCCATCTAAAGCTTATTGCCGATTCCACCATCTATACAGTCTAGTCGTATAAGTCCTCAATATAAAAATCGTTTGTGATTTTATCTTGAAGTCAGCGCCAAAAAGTATCATCTTTATTTTTCATAATGCGCACTATTTTATCCTTAACTTACTCTCAAAAAAATCGAACAGTCATATAATTTTAGACGACATCCGTCAAATAAGAATTTGAATAAATGATTACCAGTGATAAATTGTAATTCCTTTGTACGTCTTAATATGTATTATGATAAGTTTTTGGCATCACTATATCCAGTAACGCATACAGGTGAAATCTGAACGGTATGCGATTATTGCTTTCGGTTTCTGTCTCTTAAAGTTCAGCAGACACTTATAGGTCAGAGCATCCGGCTAGAAAAGAGGCTTAGGTCTATTGTCAGCCTCCTAACTCTCCGGGGAATTAGGCGCAGCTCCGATTTGGCTTTAGGTCGGCGCTTAAATCGTCGTAAAAAGCTTGCTAAAAAGTAGGTAGAAGCTTTAAGTAGAGGAAGTATATGGCGTGATTTTTCTAATGCCGACATGATCAGCTCTAAGGTCACGACAATCGGGTCGCTTCGGTCACGCTAGTCTTCCTCCTCCTGTTGTCCGTTAATTATTGGCTTTTTTTACTAAAAGGAATGCTAAGTTTACTCTTGAAGAGGTAAGAGAATTTTGCGGGTAGTCTTTTTCGGGATTCTTTCAGTTTGAAAATTTATTGTTTCTAAATTATCTGTCTAAAATTTCACTTGAACATATTTATCAGCAGACCTACTAATGTTTAGTTTTTCTCATGATTCTCAAATTGACTATTGTTTTTTTATTGATTCGTTCATCGTTAAAAAAAAGAAATTAAAACAATGCAATACACTGACCGTATTGCATATGCGGAGACGTATTGCAGGCTTGTTTCCTAAGATATTCACAAATAAATTCACCTGCTTGGGAATTTGGTGACTTTTTGACACGTGCAATTATCTCTTTGTGTAATGTTGCAAAAGTTAATTAAAGATCCATTTAAACAAAAAATAAAAAGGGAAAACGAAAGTATTTTAAGGTGTATTACACAATTTTTTTTAACTAAAGAAAACATAAAATATTTTAAAATCAAGTTTCATAAGTTTCTATTATCTATAGCCAGCTGTTTGCCGAGTTTGGAAAGGCAGATAAAAACGTTAATCCTAGGATGACCTTAATCTGATGTTAATCCTCGCTCGCTGCGTTTTGTCGATGCTTAATGAAGTTTTATTCGATTTTTTTCTGAGCTTCTATAATTAAAAAGCGATTACTGTAGTTTCCCTTGTTTTTACCGAAGGCATGCGGTGATTTCAATACAATACACCGCCGCTAGATGGAGTGTACATTTCTAAAAGGCTTATGCATCGTTTACGTAATGGATTTAAAAATTTTAGGTTTTAAATTCTACGGGTAAACGGCGGACTGTTCCTAGGTTACCATTAATCCGGATTAGAATAATTCTTTCGTCGATATTTCGTTTAAATAGGAACGATGCGGATTATCCATAATCCGGGATTATCCCCGGACACGTTTGCGGATAAATTTTGTCGGTGCGTCAGATGGTAATGCGTTTTCGTCGAGACAACAACTAGTGTTAGGGTAGGATACTATGGATCGTAAGTATTTAACTATTTATACCGACGACTAGATAATTTATAATAGGCAACAGAGTACGCAACGCAACCCTGTCGCCATTTTTATCCGCTTCAATATAGCGTTTTTAAATGCAATTAAAAAGATCGGAAATCTTCTTGCACCAAAAATGAGATTTGGATTAGCCGACATGTTTATTTGTTAAAATGTGGGGGAAAATTTTGATATCGCCGTCTTAAAAAGATAAAAAGATGTTTCGTTGTTGTTTGAGGAATGTTCCAAAGAATAGTTGATTATTACGTAAGAGGCTCTTCAAGTTTTCTTAGCAATTCCTTAATTTAGATAGGTCTACTAGAGTACAATAAGAATTATATTATAGGTACCAAGGACATTTAGTATTATTATTCACAGTATTATTTTTACTATGTCGTGTTTAAAAATAAATAAAGCAAAAACTTATAGCGAGCACTAGGTAGGCTATTGTGCATAAGCTATAAAGGGAGATTTTTTAAAGGCGCAACGTAGCGTGCTGAACAAGATAAGCTTTTTCAGGCGCGCCTAGTTCAGGTATTGAAATTTCCCTTTTGTTAAATGAATTTGGATGCCTCGCGAGCTTTCGAGAGGGGAAGAGAATGAACGTTTTAAAGCGAAAGTCATCGCGTCGCCGATGCGTAGTGAGATTAAGATTGGCGTAGGAAAAACGGTTGAACAATGGATTGAATAGTACAAATTCCCAGTAGGCAACTTTCGAAAGGCGATTTCAATGCGCTGCGCGTTTTTCGATTATCCCATGGAGTCGTGCTGAGAGAATGTACAGCTTGTCGCCTCTCTAACGAAATTGGCCAAATTGAACTATAGTGAAAGTATAGTATTGTATGCGAGGAGAGAGAAAATTTCTCTCAGGTGATAATCTCTCGCTAAATAGAACGCGCCCTGTAGAAAAAGTATTGAAATCTCCTCTAGAGATCTGGACAGGTGCGCTTTAAAATGGATTTGAAGACATCTTGAAAGCGAAGGGCAGATGCAAAGAATCTTCATAGTCCAATGAACATGGGCGTTGTAAATCATTCTCTTGTGTGGTCTTTTCTATTTTCACACAAGGCTCATCTTAGATTAAATTCTATAAAAAAGTTAGTCGATTCTTATTAAAATTCGCTTTAAAAAAAAAAACAAAGTTTGATCTGGTAGTACAGTAGTTGAATCACGAATTTCCGACTGGATAAAGTAGAGATTATACGTAATGAATATGCAAATGACACGGAGGAGGCGTTCATTGGTTGTTCGGGTTTTCATAATAGACTCTACGGGAGAGGGCGGAGCTTATTTTCTCTCTTTCGCTTTCGCGTCAGTAGAAAGAGTCATGCTGCCCGTTCAACATCAATTCGGATTAATGAAGTTTGGAGTTCTGAAGAATTATCCACCGAATTTCGATCCGGCTGTGATGGCAGCTGCTATAGCTTCGAATCATGGTTAAATTTAAATACTTTATACCATTTCTTAAACTTATTGCACTTACGCGATAACGACGTAGGAATTTTAATTTTTTTATGTAATATTTCAAAACAAACATTATCCCATTAAAGAGGTAATGCTTATACTCATATTAATAATGCTGTAAATATATTTTAACGTAAAATAGATAAAGAAACTTTCGAATTAGACGCCCGATATATTAAACTTCCATACGATAAAGTTTTTATTTTTTTTTTGATTATTTTCGATTGAGTCTAATGTGTTCTCCTTATCATTTTTGTCTCTTTTATTTTTTACATTCTTGAGCGTATTGTAAAATTAACAGGTTTTAAAATAAATAATTTCCTCTTTACAACTATACAAGAAAAAGAAAAAGAAAGAAACGAAATAAGGGAAGATATTAAGGCACTATAAAAGCAAAAATTCTTTTCTATAGGCTTACGCTTTTGTTGCCTATTCTTATCTTTATCTTCTTTCAAATCTTCAGTAGTTTCATAAAATTGTAAAAAATAGAAAAGGCCAGAAGGAAACTAGATTAATGCCCAGATAATACCCGAGATGGTAAACACAAGTCGACAATAGCATTTTTGAGTAGGCTAAAAACTTTTCTGTACGCTGTACTATCAGGACACCTGGTCGGTTTTCGCATATAATCTCGATTATCTCGTGAGACCGTCAAGATGCTGACAGACTTTATTAAAGCATCGTTAATCTTTTTTAATACAGCGAACAAGAGTATGCCTATTCACTGTATTGTTGAGAAGACGCCCTCGACTGTCGAAGTTGACAGTTACGCAATTTTATCAAATTCGACGCCGTTCAACGAAATAGTCGGAACAGCCCTTCAGAAACTTGGATTCTCAACATCCCAAAGTGTTGGAGCAAAAGGTTGGTATAAGTAATAAGGAATTTTAATATTGAAAACGAGATTTGTATAGAAGAATATTGTGCCTATTCAAAACGCATCTAAAGAATGAGATTAGTCAGACCGACGCCAAGCTGGTCAGTGAAATTGCCTGACAAAAATTTCGCTCGTTCATCTTTATAGGCCTATAATGGCGATTAATTACTATAAATAAAAACGACGCCCTATTATTAAAGAGAAAGCGATAGAGAAAAGAGTGACTAAAAGAGGGGCGGGAAAGATTTATAGACGAATAGATCATGAAATCGAATGTTTACTCGAAAATTCAACTATTAATCCCTTTTTGTTTATTTTACTGGCGTATTGAAAGTGAATTTTTTTTATAATCCTACGAAGAAGAACGATAAGTAGGTGCGAATGGTAATTAAACAAAATAGGGTATATTTTTCTCGGCAAATTTCTTTAACAATCGTTAATAAGAAGTAAATAACATTTAAAGTGTTACGAATTAGTGTAATTTTTTTCTCCTTTCCCCTCTTGATGAACAAACTGTTTGTCTCACAAATTCAACACTATGAAAACTCAATTGCAATTGATCACGTGATTCAAAAAAAAAGTTTGATCGATATTGAAAAGAATTTTTGTTCGGAGCATATTGCCTCTATTCAAAGCGCATCCTAAATGGGATTAGACTGACTGACGCCAAATTTAGTCAGTGAAATCGCCCCTACGTGGAAATTAATTGGTTTTCTTAAAACTTTTACTGAGCCTAATTACAAGGCACCGCGACGACTATAGTCGCTAAACACATTTTTTTCGCGCCACTTTCTAAAAACAGTCCTCACGTTTAATTATAGAGAACGTTGCCGCACCTACCTTTTTTGTTTATGCCGACAGGTACCATACAAATAAAAAATTGGAAAGCACTGACGTTCGATACGATTACCGATAATCCGGATGCTACTGTTGAAGATTTACTGGCTGATTTGACATCAGTTGTAACATTGAGAATTCGCCTTTGCAGGTTAGTTATCATAAATTATATACAGTATATATATATAAAACTTTAATGTACAAGTATATTTATAAATAGATATACTGTATATGCATTGTGCGTATATAGAGTTAGGAATTTGGTCGGGTTTTTCCTTATGAAAATTGATACTATTTCGTTATTACTTTTTTTTAAATTCATTGTGCGAATCTAGAGTTTATAGTATATACTGTACTTTGGTGAAACACATATACACAAACCCCAAATATAGCAATCATGAATGCGATAAACCAGATTCCGCCATATTTTATTCTCTTTTCAAAAGTATTCAAAAAGTTGGTGGGGCGTTCATCCGTATAAAATTTTAAAGCATTAATCTTTTATTAACTAGTTCGTTATTATTATTATTATTTTCTCAAATTGAAAAGGGATTTTCTTTCCACGTTTTTTTTTCATAAATCTGAATATGAGGTGAGTGTTTCACCAATTCATTTTTAGTCAAAAAAAAGAAAAAAGCTCTTCTTTATATTCAATTTGAAGAGTCTGTAATATTACTTAGTCTTATAAGTAGAAGATAAATAAGTTTTTTTTCCTTAAAAGTATTCAAGTGATTTTAATATATAAAAAGCATCAGTGTTAAAATTTTCGATTAAATCCCCCAGCACCTCATCAGATTTAAATGTAAAAGAAAAACAAAATGGTGGAAAAACCTTACTATTTTCTCCTCAATATATATATATATATATATATATGTATACTGTATATATATATATATATATACTGTATATATTCTATATATTTATTTTTTTATTCATTTTCTATATTTAAAAAAAAATACCTCTTGGGTCATGTTGTTATATTTTTGTTTCGTCCGTCACGTTATACAGCTCGTCTAGAGTAAGCGCGATAGACGAAATCAAAGAGAAGCTGCTCAAGTTTCTGCTTACGCGTTCTATAGTTACGCTCCAAAACGCCGGCTGTCCGATCGATCAGGTTCGAATCCCTTTTCCTCTTTTTTACTTAAAAACAATCGAGTCAACGATATTTCTTAATAGAATTTATTGAATCGCTTCGCTAACGGAGACTTCACCGTGTCGGAAGCCACAGCTAAAACATTCGATCAATGGTATAAAAAGCAATCGGAAGAAAAAGTTTTACTAAATGGAGGTGGAATTGGAATTTCACCAGGCAATGGAATGGGAGGGGTAGGGGTTGGTTTAGGTGGTCTAGGAGGTACCTCCTCAGACGAAGCCGCTAAGAGAGCCAGAACGAGCTTTGACCCAGAACACGAGATTCCAAGACTTCAGACTTGGTTTAAAGAATGCCAGCATCCCAGTAAGGAGCAGATGACCACTTTCTTAGATGAACTTAATTCACTCGAATCGAGGAAGGGTAGAAAGCCGTTGGATTTAACAAATATTGTTTACTGGTTTAAGAACACAAGAGCAGCCATGAAGAGGTCTCAAAATAAGTATATGACGGATGAGAATGAAAATGAGGCCGTTCAGTCGGCTGACGCTGAGAGTGAAGGTTCCCGAGTACCAGAACTGCCAAATTCAAATGCCATTTATGTTTTCAATCCTAACAATGAGGAGGAGGAGGAAGAGGATGATTTCAATGAATCTGAGTCAGATTTTGAAGAGGAGAAAGTTAAGAAAGAGCACCATGAGGGATCATCATCCATCAAACAAGAACCGGAAAATATAAAGAAGCGACATCTATCGGAAGATGATGATGAACCTCGCCATGTTACTCCTCCGGCCTTTCCAACATTTCCGCCTTTTACAAGTCAATCACAGGCCCTGCACAATGCAATGCTCCACAATCCATTAGCAGCAGCTGCGTCAATGCAGCTATTTCATCCAGCAGCAGCAGCGTTATACACTCCATCGATACTAAACACTCCAAACGCTCACGCGCAACAATACCCATCTCCAACTTCGGCACCAGGTCCGAATGAAACACCGACACCTCCTAGTGGAAGTAGTTTACCAAATGATGAGAGAAAGAAGAGGTCAAGAGTGTTCATTGATCCACTCTCAGAAATTCCAAAATTGGAAAAGTGGTTTGGCGAAGACACGCATCCAAGTTCGTATATGATCGAAAAGTATACTGAAGAGTTGAATAGAAGCGAATACAGACATAGATTTCCCAGATTGGAACCGAAAAATGTTCAATTATGGTTTAAGAACCATAGAGCCAAGGTCAAGAGAGCGAGGCTGGAATTGCCCAGTCAGAATTCGGATTTAGTTCAGGACGTTTAATTACGTACTTTTCACATCTGCACAGTTTTTGCACACTTACAAAACTAGTCCTGCTCTGCGTTCAATTCAGAGTGCAAAAATTTTTTTTTTGTTTCTTTATGTTTACTTACATATACAGTATATATATATACATATATTAATATATATATATATATATATATATATATATATATATATATATACTAATATATACATATATATATATTTAAGAATGTATAAATAACAACATTAATATATATATATATTAATGCGTATGAAATTCAAGATTATATATTTATATATTGTTCCCCGTAGACGTTCAGCGTTTTCTATGATGTTTTTTAACCACGTGTTCATTTATTTCCCTCATTCCAGATTTTCTTACATTCCATATTAAATTAAATTGTACATATACGTGTCGTTACGTTATTATTAAATAGGTTAAATAAAAATTGCAAATTGTCCTAGTACATTTTGGGTCGAAAAAAAAAAAACAGTTTTTTTTTGGCTATTTTAATCTCATTGCAGATTGTTTGTTTAAAAAAACAAAACAAAAAAAAAAACACACAGACTATTTAGTTGTTATACTTTATATTAATTTAAATTTAATTACCATCAATTGTCAATTTTGCTAACAACTTACCTTATTAATTCTCCGACTAAGCTAGATTAAGTGTTTATTTTTAACAACTTATTCTGTTTTATCCCTCTAAATATTTTTATTTACCTGTATTTAATTGGATGGGCGTCGGTGATTAGGGGGAAAAAAACCTGCTTTATTGGGATGAGTATCAGATGAGAAAAAGAGAGAAAAAGAAACAAACGGAGAGAAAATTTTTGAATGCTTTTGAAAAATATTTTTTTTTCCTTATTAATTATTATAATTAAACAATACTCGTTAATTATCGCCACTGTACATTATCTATATATATATATATATATACACCATATATATAGAAGGAGACACGTGCGTTTTGTTAAGTAATGTACAGCAGTTATAGATATTCAGTCGTACGAGTACTGTATATTTGTATAGGATTCTATCCTTTTTCATTATATTTGGTTCATATGTTTTACACTTAAAAAGTATGTTGAATATTTTTTGAATAGAATTAATGTCGTTAACTTTATTGGCTTTTTGAGTTGTTAATGTACGACGAATATACGACCTATCTTTGTAAAATCGTTTCAAAGACGTTATTTATTGAGAGAAACTTTCTTATAAACTACACCGATATTTCTATTTAAAAGTCTCTAATAAAAAAATTTACCGAATCGTCATAGCAACATACCTCTACACCTTATTAATTCGCGCCTAATCTGGATTAGACGTCCGACAAGTGACGTTAATCCGCTTCGGATTTGATTCATCCATAACGTCCTTTAGACGGATTCATTTCGGATTTGATTAATTAGGTCGTCGTGTATAAGGCTTGAAATACCTTTCCTGCATACCTTATATTTAATAAAAAGTCAAAAAGGCTCATAACCTTTTAAGATGTTTATGCATTTACCTTCGAATGGACATAGGCCTAAATTAAAAAAAATTACCAAAAGATACAAAGATAAATTATATGACTATATACTGGCGTTTGTGTGTATGATTGTATATACAGTATATATATATATATATATATATATATATATATAAATACCGTAGAGTGTATATTAACATGTACTTCTTCAATGGTGATGCGTATTTTTAAATGGGCTTCAATGGCTTTCTTTTTAAATGATGATCTATATTTTCTATAGACTCAACGACAGTAAAGAATGGTCTGAATCGAATGTTGCGGCAGCTGTAAAATTTTTATTGTCCAGAGAAGATATTAACCAAAGTCTTCTAGCTAAAATTTCCCCACTAAGTCAGGTAAGAGATACAGATGGCGTTATTATATTTAAATGAGGGACATTCTTTTATTCATTTCCCTAAATGCGGGTATTATTTCTAATTATACCTTGTTCGAATAAACAAATACAGTCAACTATTTCAACAATTGCAAATGGTAAGGCGAGCATAACAGCAAAGAAATGTAAAGCATTTGGAGAATGGTATATGAAGTTCATTCAAGACGGTATTTTTTCAATATGATATAATCTGCATACCTGCTTATCTTAAATATGCATATATATATATATATATATAATATACGCCTACCCCTATATTTTCCATATTTAGCCAAAGAAGCGTCTACTAGTGGTAAAATGATTAAAAGGGAAACGTTTCGTTCTACCGAAATACCTAAATTAAGAGAATGGTTTAACGTAAATAGAAAACCGTCAATGGCAGATTTGGAGAAATACCGAGATATATTAAATAACGGCCCAGCCAGAATAGATAAGTATAAAATAACAGTTCAGAAACTTCAGGTATATAGAAAGCTTATATAAAAAGTCCATAAATAAGTTTATACGTAAATTTTGATAATAAAATAGGTTTGGTTCAAGAATGAGAGGCAAAAGGAAAAAATATCTGAAGGTAAGAAATGCTCAGATAAAGATGACAAATGTAGCAAAGAAGGAAAGTCTGAAGAAACGGCTAACGATAGACAACAAACTTTAGCTCAATTAGGTCTAGGTTCGCCAGAATTTACAATGGATTTTGGTTTGGAAGAAGTTCAAAAGTTCGCCAGTTTTTACGATGACTTTAATCTAAATGGATAATAATGCCGATGGGTCATCACAATGATGATAATGATGTAACTTTTAATGGTTCAACTCTCTTTTTATTGTTTTTTGTTTGTTATGCATTTTTTTGGAACAATTAGTGACAACTTCGTAATTGTAAACAAATCTACCGTTTACTTAAGAATAAAAACGTCTGCTTTTAGACGGAAGATAGATTTCTATGCGTTGAAAAAAACTAAGGCGAAAAAATAACACTCTTCTTTATTGCGACAAAAAATGTTTATCGGTTTTTATTCTTCATATTATCGAAACGTTATTTTCGTTTATCTCTTCCTCTTTTCTTATCTTCTGTGAGTGATTTTATGGGTTATTTGAAAAATAATATGATAGAATGATTTAAGTTTGTATTTCGAAAAATAATTAAAATATGTATTCTTAATTAAAACATTCCATTTTCCCATTAATAAACAGAAAGCTCAAGACTTCGTTGAAAAGGTTGGTAAAGAGGTTCACTAATTAATAAACACATTCCTAAATAATGCAGGTTTACAAAAGAGTTTGCAGATTTCGAAAGAGTCAATTTGTACAATAGACAGAAGAAAAGTAAAATGTTTGAAGGTATCACAAATAGGCACTAAAGTTTATTAACTTTCTTGATCTTCCGTACGAATTGATGAAAACGGCAAAGTCGTATCATCCTCCATATCTTCCGCTATACTACTACAATCTTCATCAATGCTCTGAAATTAGAATTTTATATATAGAGAGATATACTTTATAAACTAAGCCTAAGACGAAATAAAACATCATACAGTAACTGGACTTGGCACATGAAACACTCCTTTGGAACGTCCTCGTTTGTTGGAACTTTTTGCAGATTCCATTGAAAATCTCATCTTGCTAATCATCCAGTCTGGCACAGAAAACGCAGCTAATGATCTTATATCAGTTTTGTCAAGATCTCTATTAACGAGTCGATGAGGATGGGGAAGGGAATAGAGGAAATAAAGAGAAAATTAATAATCAGTAATAAATATATTGTATATGTGGAATGTATGTAAATAATTTTACTTGTATTCATCCATATCGACGATTCTGTCGACATCTTCCTGAAGAACTAAATATGCCCTTCCGCCAGTGGCGGGCATTAATTTTTGCTGATGAAGCCATACTTTATCATCCGAATCGGCGCAGTACTATTTAGAATATAATTAATATTTAACAATAAATATGTAAATTATAAGTAGAGAAGGTGAAAAACGAGAGCGAGAGAGAGGAAGATTGATAGGAGAAAAACATTTACAAAATAGACGATGTATAATTAAGAATTTAACCTTAAATATATCTGGATGTTTTATGTACATTCGGCCCCTTGTTGCACCATATCCTAGAGCTTTATTAGCTTTTGCGCCCATTAAGAAGTGTGTTTCGGTCGTTAAATTTTCCGGCTCCCACTGTGAATTTAATGAAGATATTTTTAAATAAAGAAAAGAAGAGAAAATAAAAAAAAAACTAAAATTATTATTAGATTGATTAAAGTACTTACCAAGCGTCCTTCTCTAACGATTACTTCTTTCATCTTGTGTAACCTAAACGGAGATAGTTTATTTTGCATATTATCAGAATTAATACCGTTATTACTACTGTTAAGAAGGCTCTGATCCGATTCATACATGACTCTAAATATGCACTATACAACTTGGGACTAGACAGATCAAATACTTTGAACTACTCCTTAGTTGTAAATACTACATTTTTAGTACTTGTACCGAGATGATTGCTTATATTTAATCCTTACAACGAGTTATATATGATTTTTCTTAGAAATAGATATTAACTTACTTGTGAAGTAAAGGTCTGCCGACTTTCTTCTGTTAATAGTAAAAGAAAATATATATTTAAATAAATTTATATATATGTATATATATATATATATATATATATATATATATATATATATATATATATACAGTATAAAGTATATTTTGAAAATGAATTATTAACCTTTTTCTTAGGAATTTTCTCTATGCTTGGAGAAGGAGAGGGAGAGACTCTCCTACTCCTCTTCTCAAAAAGTTGTTTCTTTCTTGCCCTAACTGATTTATTCTCTGATATATCTGACGTAGAGCTGTCAGATACGTCGGCAATTGTGTGGTTTTCGTCATCCTTTACTGGATATAATCTTTTTGACTGTAAAATTTTCAGAATGGTAAATATATAATGAGCAATAAAAGACAGAAAAAGTTTCATCATACATTCTCTAACAAATTCCTACAAAATGAATTCATCCATTGTTCAATTTGATCATCGGTAGCTTTTAGATTTATTTTCATATTGGCCACAGCTAAGTTGATTATTGACTATAAAAAAAACATATGAAACAGGATTATGGGATACTTCGATAATCAATTAAATATGAATATAAGCGATTTTGTTTCTTTTTAACGTACATTTTGGAATTCTTTAACAAGTGAATTTAATTTATCATCAAATAATTTTTGAACAACAACACGAATAGCCTCGAATATTTCATCTCCGTCGGTAATAGAGCCAGCACTGCGAAATTTTAACCATTTTATTAATTCATAAATGTCTAATAATTAACAAGAGTTGTTTTTCACAAAAATAGTACCTACCTTGCCCTATTTATCGCATGTTCCTGATGTTTATTATACAAGTGGGATGACATGGTAGGAGAGGGAATGTTATTGAGTATCATTTGACGTTTATTGTAAAATTTGTACTTTTCCTTTTAGGCGTAATAGTTTGAAAGAAAAAAAAACACAAGAGTTACTTTTTTTATAGATAAAAGAAATTAAATTTTTATCAGCTCACCTCTTCAAGGGGAATATTTGCTTGATGAGATTTTTGACTATCTTTAGTCTTTTTTTTCTCGGGTTCTACTCTTTTCTCGGTCTTTTCATTTACAACTGCTGCTGTTCTCTTTGATGACGACGACGACGACTTTGAGTCATCTTTTTTCATTAATAGCGACGTCAGTAAAGGTTTATTTTGATAATTGTTACTGCTGGGAGCCTCATGACCTTTGGCACTATCAAAAGCATCTTTTTGTGCTTGTGAGTAATTGACCTTAGGATCTACTGTCCGTCCAAAATGGTGATTTTCCGGAGTTATGTGGATTATAGGAATTCGAGCATGAGCACCATAAGCTGGCAAAGGAGCAGATGGAACTCGATTCTCTATCGGCGTATAATAATCTAAACGTCTAGGCTCTGGAGTTACGCTAGTTCTGTAGGGAGGAATTTGAGGAGCTGGAATGGGACGCGTCAAATCAATCGGACTGGATTGAACGGGTGCATATTGGTGCGCGGCCGGAAGGTGTGCGGCTTGAGGGTGTTGCGGAAGGAATTGTGATGCAATGAAACTGAAAAGAATATTGAATAGAATCATTAAAAAAAAGAAATATACATTTGGGAAGAACATTGTATGAAAGAATACTAATCAGTTTGATGATTATTTTTGTAAACATTAACGGTATCTGATAACAGCCACGCTAGTCATATTTTGTGACATATTTTGCGTAAAAACAATTTAAACTTGATCATATTATAAGAGACCTAATGGTGTCTATACTCTGACTAACAATACCAAATGAATTGATAAAAATCAATTAATGAAAATGTAATCTAACAACGCGTGGGAGTTGTCAGTTACCCAGTTACGTGTTTTTAAGACAGGCAACAAAAACTAAAGTTGATTTTTGCTCGGGCAAATTCAACTGAGGGCGGATAAATTCACTAAAACTTCTTCAAAGTCTTAAGTTTTCTTCACTCAAAATAATAAGCGAGGAGTTATTAATTTAATCAACATCGCCTACTTAAAACCTTTAATAGGTTTTCTGTGCATCATTGTCTCACTTTTTCTTACGGGTAAATCAAAAGATCGTTCTATATTAAACATGTAGCCTATATAAAATTAGGGTGATTTTACTTTGTTACCTTTGGAAATTGTTAACATTACGATCCATCTCGGGTTCGTCGTAAACTTCCGGAAATTACGGTAATAGTTATCTCGTATTAGACTGAAGATTTCTTTTTTGATATTTAAAATTTTCAATCGTTGAAATTCAATAATATTGTACAAAATGTGGTGTTGAATTCTTAGCATTATGGTAAAAGTACGAAAATAACTCGCGTCAAATTCGAAAATCACGTGTTTCCTTATAAAAGTTTTTATACTATTTTTGCAAAATCTCTTATTTTCTCCCATATAAGCAAATATTCATTATAGGCATTTTCCTTGGGAGTTTATAAGAGTAATAACGTGCACTAAATCTTGGTAAATTTCTCTTTAATCAAATGTTAATTTGAGTATAAGACGACAAGAGCGTCCGCCATTGTCAAAATAAAACTAAACAGTGTACCAAATCGATTAAAATAGAAGATAGCTGAATGTTTTTCGAAATTTGATAAGTCCTAATCGAAAGTATTAATAGATCTCGAAATGCTCTCGAATAAATTGTTGAAAATTCAAAATTTTAGTCTTCCATTACGATTACAACGTAAAAATTTAACTTCCCCGTCTAACTATAATGGTGGGCTTTTATTATAAATGTTCTCCTCGCGTTCCTCGTTAATTAACGTTTTCTATCCAGGACTACTACAACTTTCAGAAGAAGTACTTGAAGCAAAATCTAATAATAGGCCAATCGTGGCTCTAGAAAGTGCGATAATTACCCATGGAATGCCATATCCCGCTAATTTAGAGTTTGTTTTTATAAATAATGTATAAGTTTAGTGTTTTATTTAAGTAATGCAACGTAAAAAGGACAGCGTTAAAAGTTGAGAGCAAAATAAGGCAAGCAAATTCTGTACCAGCAACTATAGGCATTATGGATGGCAAACTTAAAGTCGGTTGGTAAACATATTAATTCTTAAATATTTAGTCATTTCGTCTTCAATAGTTAAAATTAAAAGGGCTTATAAATCCTCATCAATATTATTTAATGGTTCGTAGACAGTACCATTTTCAGATGTATTCAGAAGCGTTTGCATATCTGATTTATTTCGGTTGTTCCTGTTGCTTCTTCTCTTGAACCAGCAATCCATCAGTAAATAGGTTATAAGCATTATTGTAAAATTCAAAGCCAAATGGTAACCATACATAGCAATCATGAAGTCAACGTTACGGTGATCATCTCTGGCCCAGTATTTATTGTCATCGCTAGCTGTATTCGTTTAAAATAGAAACTTGAAAACCTATTGAAGCCTAACCCTCTTACTTAATACTTACCAGGAAATTTTGAATGAACATCGTACAAGACAAAAGGTGTGTGTATAAACCAGGTTCCCAAAATCATAAGAAAATGTATCCTCGCACAACTTAGGATAAAGCTTGCTTTCACATACATTTCCAAAACTAATGAAATGCTCAAGGCAATTAAGTTGAAAACAGGTAGCAAATGAATGATGTATTCAAGGGGCAATTTTCCTGTTGTATTATGAGAGATATTTATTAGCCAATGTCAATTTTTCGAGAAGTATATTCAAGGAGGTATATACCTTTCATATTTGCGTGGAAAAAAAAAGAGACGCCGTACCAAAAGACTGCAAGCGATAGTGTAGCAACACCTAAATTTTTTGGCAAGCTTTTAAAGCGATCGTAATATGTAAGTATATCGACTATTGAATGTAAGATGAATAGTGTATAAATGGAAACATGCTGTACTTTGGCCAATCCCTTAAAATTATTATCCTTATCCAACGATACGAATCCATCCAAGAATTCAACGGTCGCTCCTGTAGGCGTTTAGAAAGTTTGTATTCAATTCATAAATATTATTATTCAAACGAACCAAATATACAAAACGACATTTTTAAGATACTCTCCAAAGGTACAACTCTTCGGCATATTTTAGTAGGAAAGCTCGCTCCCTGCGCCTCATATTGTCTACCTTGTCTGACTGACTGGTAGGATAGGAAAGATACGATAATTTGATGTTAGGCTAAATTTTAAATTACCTCTAAATATCGACTAAATATCTTGAACATCCACCAATAAGCGAGAACTAAGAAGAAAGAGGCTTCATCAACATGACCCCAAAAGGAACCCATATTTAAAGCAGACTTTTGTTGAAAAAATAAGACAGAAATTACGTCCAAATATAAACTCTTTGACTCTAATGAGTTCAAAACTGTCTTTTAGCTTTCCTTTCTGCACGCTGTAGATATCTCCTTCGTTTGACCTACTGACGATTGATCAATATAACTTTTAGATTAGATTATAAATATTATCAATGTTTATTGTTGTAGCTAAAACAGGACAATTGTGGCAAAAGTTGCATGGAAATATGTATAAAATTCAATACTAATACCTAGGTAGTTCAAACAACTTTAGATGAGGAAAATGCGCCTAATTCCTATTCTCGTCTTTCAATCATAATGTTACAACTGACCTATAATCCCGTTTTCTTAGACTTGTGATATTTTTTAGGATTAGCCTCTCATGAACTTGAAACTTTAGCTAAATCTTCAAATTCCGTCAAAGTATCGAGAAGAGATTTATCATACGCCTTACTTAAAGTATTATACTTTTAATACACTTAACTCTCATTAAAACTATGATGATTTTATTTCTCTTTCCTTACATAGCGACGACCTGGTGGTAGCACAGTATCAGCTAGTATAATAGCAGCAAACCTGGCGGGCATTGATGTTTTTGTTACTGGTGGAATTGGCGGAGTTCATAGAGAAGTTGAAAAATGTTTATATCTAACAATCCTCTCTTTTTTTATATTATTAAATTTTGGCAAATTCCATAGCTCTAGATATAAGTGCTGATTTAACTGAGCTGAGTAGGTCGAGAATTGCAGTTGTTTCTGCTGGAGTTAAATCAATTTTGGATATAGAAAAAACTCTTGAATTTCTTGTAAAAAAGAAAATTACTAATTAATTTTTGTAAATAGAAAATACTGTAAATCTTTTCTTGTTTGTTTGATTTAGGAGACGATGGGTGTTTTTGTGGCCACTTATCAAAAAACACAATTTCCCGCGTTTTTTACTTCAAATTCGGATTCTAAATCACCTTATACTTTTGAATCCTCAAAGGAAGCGGCTGAGATTTTCCGTATATTCTTCTTTATTATATTAGAGTGTATTGTTCTTTTTATAAAAGCATTTTATTAACCTTTTCCTAGATAAACAAAAAGTTTTAGGTCTTCGCAGTGGTTGCTTATTTGCGATTCCGATACCCGAGAATAATTCAATTCCTAAAGATTTCATTGATAACGCCATTCACTCTTCCATGGATGAGATTAGGTATTTAAAAAAAGTATAAAATATCTTTTATACACTTGGTAAGTTTCTGAACAGAGAGAAAGAAATCAAAGGAAAGGAAGTAACTCCGTTTTTACTGACAAAAGTAAAAGATTTAACAAGAGGATTATCATTAGAAGCTAGTATCCTTTTTTGGTATATTAAATATTCGTAATATTATCTTCATGATCTTTTTTTGTATCTAACAACCAAAATCCTTAACTGAATTTTTAAAGACATAGCACTAATATTAAATAACGCACAAATTGGCGGAGAAATAGCTTGCGAATTGAAAAACCTAGAATCCTAAAAGTGAGTAGATTCAAGATAAGAATTGAAATAAATGAATAAAAACTATTGCTAATTCTATTTATTTATTCAGATTAGGCAAAAAACATTGTGATAAATTGATTTATTTCCTGTTAGAATGATAGCTTCACTTTTTATTAAATTGTATCCATTTTGATACTTGAATGGATTTATGGTGGATACTCTGTTTTCTTCCTAAGAGCTTAGATTTAAAAAGTATCATTCATTTGGCCTAGTACCAAATAAAAAATAAAAAATTTCGTTTTTCAAGTCAATCACTCTTTAAATTTATTCTGTAATTAAAAATATCAACTAAAACTATGTTTAAAGTGGCTTTGTTTACCAAACCATTGTTATCAAGTAGTAGATGCTTCAAGTTTAAAAAGAATTAGAGCCGATAAGCTAAGGTTTAAGAATTTCATCATCAGAATTTTCCGAAAGTAGGGGCTCTGCATCGAAAGATCTCTTTTTCTTTATGCAGGAGCACGGCATTAGAAGGCATGTTCTAAGGACAATCAATACACCAATGCATATAATAGATACAATAAAACAGGGTAAGTAATGACGCCTGGAGTGAACTATATTGCGTGCAACAGACTGTATGAAATACGGGAGACATCCTCTTTTGGAAATTATATCACTCATATTATATTGCTGAGTCACAATTCTGCGTCCATAGTTGTCATACTTTTCCTGATGATTGTATCTATCTTCTCCAAAGCACATTGTGTTCTGTTGATATTTGGAGCAAGATTCAGGTATAGTTTTCCAATCTTTATACGAGAATATTCCACAACACGGGCACTGTTCAAGTAAAGGAAAAAGTTGATTGAAAAAGCCAACTTGTAAAATTAATCACACTTACATTTAATTGAACAGCCTCCCAAGCGTTTCTCATACTGTAGCTAGCAAAGCCATCTGTGTCGGCTACTTTCACAGAATAGCGAAGGCTATTAATAAGTCTATTACTCTCCTGATTATAGAAATAAATAGAAAAAGTTAGTCTTCATTTTTAAAAAAGATAATGTTTTGAAATAATTTACTCTTTCTGTAATTAAATCTGAGTCATATATATCTCTGGATTGTACCATTCCCAGTCCAGCTCCGTTAAGAACAATACAGACAACTAATAATCCAATAAACTAAAGGGTAATAAAAACAATATCACTACATGATTGATAAAGAATATTTGCATAAATATATACTATATATAAATTGTTATAGCACTTACTGTTGCATAGTCCCTCTTTTTGAAAAAGACTACGATCATGCCAACAACTGAAACTGAAAGGGTTAAAATTCCGCAAGACAAAAATAAATAATCGGCCACTGTCCAATGGATAAAAACTGATCTGTCCAATAAATCATACCAACATTTTCGATTGTAATAATTGCCAACTTGCGCAGAATATCTGAAAATTGCATTTTGTTTTTATTCTCCAAATATATTAATATATAAACTTGAGCAGAATTTGTTGAAAACTAACCTGCAACCGTGTGATCTACTAGGTGTTTGATCGAATTTCATCAAACCCAAAGAAATCAGAATTGCTATTCCGAATACGGCGCCCAAGATGTTTAGGAACATAACTACTCCATATTTTACTTTTTTCCCATCAAGTGACGGTGTTTTCAAACATCCCATTGATGGAGCCTGTGTCATCTCTTTAGGATGTTGTTTTAAATTTCTTGTTTGTAGACTACATCGTAGACCGCAAACGTCCAAAACACAAAGAAGCCTTTGAAATCCATTAGGATCCTTTTCCATCTCTGCCTCAGTGTTTGTGTCCATATTAGCTCTCTTCAAATAAGTTCTAATTCCACGCGTACCAATTTAAGTAGTTCGTGAATCTACTTAAATATGAAAACCATAGTAGTGACATCTGTATAATATTATTTGCTTTTTGTATTCAGTTGTCTTGATTTAACCTTATACAACAATATACTTAAAAAATATATGTAACATTTTTGTCTGAATATAATGTAATGTAAGCCTATTTATAGCAAAAGGACCTCCTTTTTAAGATTTTAGAGATGTCGCAATAGAGTAAAGTTTTACGAAATAGTAATGTGACTCATACTCGTTGTTTACGAAGTACGTGTACATATTTCAAGTTTTGAAAAGCTAACTAATTCAATAGGTGTCTTTATTGAGTAAATAGAAGAATCTATCACACTTAATCCCGCCTTGTGAAGATATTTGTTAAAAACGAAATAAAAACAAAGATTTCATTCTTTTCCTTCCGTTTTCTTCAACTTGAAAGTTGAAATTCTTAAACATTCGTTCGATCATAATTACTTATGAAACAAAATTTTCATTGGAGTTGAATTCAAAATATTTTGAATAGGCTTAGAGAAAATCAATGTTTCTTAATGATTGGACCATGCGTCTCTTAAAAAGTTTAAACAGGTTTTCCATAAAATTCTTGCTAGATAATAAATCTTTCGCATTTGTCACTTAAAAAATATAGATTATTGAAAATTAACTATCTTTGCCGCTCAAGGTGATCGTTTGAACAACATTAGTCTTTTTATAAACTTACAATATCATCAATTCACTACTTTTACTGTCTTTCCCGTATTTAGACAGTACTCAGTCCAAAGATTCACATGAATGTAATATCGCTCATTGCTACCAAATAAATTTTAGAGGATGTTCTCCCGCAAATGTCATAAAATCTTGTTAAATTTTGCTACAAATTCAAAATTTAATAGGAAAATTTCAATTTCCAGTAAACGTTTATTTTTTATAGTTATATAAATAGTTTACAAATACTAGAGAACACATATAGATATTATATTGTAGATACTATATCCATAATATAAATATTCTACACTATTTAGTTTCTGGACAAAAGTCAAACGGGAGAATTTATCCATCTTTCAGCTCAAAGTCTTTAGCTAACTTTTTAGCGAAAAAGTAAGAAAGGATAATTATAAAATAGATTAAAAAATTGTCCACTGAATTATTAAAGAACAGGTAATTTTTCAACAAACAACACCAATGAAATTACCAAAAAAGCAGTAAGGTTCTATGTCAAGTTCTTTTTGAAGCTTAAATTAAAAGAGATCAACGTATTTTGCAGATTGTAATCGGCGGAACAAACGTCGATTTCACTGCAGTCTTTGGAACATCTAACGTCAAAGTAATACTTATTAAACAAAGAATTTTTAATTATTTAATCAACTTGATCACTAGGAAGATGGCGCTACATATCCAGGTACTGTTAGATATAACTTTGGTGGAGTTGGAAGAAACTTAGCTGATTGCTTGACGCGACTGAATGCCAATATACAATTTATATCCGCCATCGGAAATGACTATTTTGGCGAGAGCATTTACAATAAATGTAATCACATGGTAAGAATGAAAAATGCCAATATAAGCTCATTAAATTCATAGTTCATTTTCCATGTTATTATCTATCGTGTTTCAAAAAGAACTTTGACAGCATTCTGAGGTCAGAAACAAATCGAACAGCAACCTATTGTGGTGTATGTAAAAGCGATGGAGAGGTTTTGAATGGTATTGGTGATTTCGATATTCACCAGATAATCACTCCAGATTACGTAATTATAAGAGAATTATAGAAGAAATTGCAGAATAATTGTCTAATATACTGTTCTTTATTCCATAGTTGCAAACCTTTGAAACAGAATTAAAAGAAGCTAGTTTGGTGTTTGTTGATGGCAATATTCCAAAAGAATCAATATCGTATATATGCAACGTTTGTCAAAAAGCAAATACTCCTGGTTTGTCATTGAATAACTTATGATCTTTATAGTTCTTTCATAGAATATATCTCATTTCAAAAAGTTTGGTTTGAACCAACCGATTTGAATTTGGCTTATAAAGGATTGAATTGCAATTTTACTTATACGTCACCAAATTTGGATGAATTGAGGGCCATGTCTCCAAGTCCGCAACCTTTAGGTAGTTAATTTAATTTTATCTGTTGATGAATATTTTTTTTTATCTATCTTCTGAATAGGGAAGTTATTTAAAAAAGACAATGTTAATCTGGCCGCATCACTGGGGAATAATTTGTTAAACTCCATTCCAAATATATTAATAACTTTAGGAAAACATGGTGTTCTGCTTTGTCAAAGAAATGAGGTAGTTGTAAAAATTTCGAATGTAGCTGAGCAATCTCTCCTATAATTAAATAGGTATCATTCAACAAAAGAACATTTAGGTACTTTCCGGTTAAAGAGTGTACAAACGTTGAAAATGTTCTAGGAGCGGGAGATTGGTAAATAAATAGATAAGCCTAATCTCAAGTAATTTTTAATTAACGATTTCAGTTTGGCTGCAACGTTTGCCTATCATCATATTTTACAAGATATGGACGTAATAAGTTCAATGCAATTGGGGTTATTGGCTGCTCAAATATCGTTGACGTCCATAGAGGCTGTTTCAGCAAGTATAGTTAATATCAATTTAGAGAAATCTAAGGCAATATTACTTGAAATGGAAACCATAGCAATTGAATAAATATTCCAATATTTCTGTATTTCTTTTTTCAAAGTTAACGTTTTTCTATTGATTACATCAATTTAATTGTTGTTTTTTTATACCTTAATTGATCTTAAGGTTAGAGTGTTTAGTTAATACACATATAATAACAACAGTTAGTGTATTAGAGACTTGCAAAACTGCAATATATATATATTTTACAGTATATAGACTGAATAGAATTTATAGAAGATATCAGGTACTAAAGTGAACTTTTTGTGTAATATGCACGTATAAAATATGAATTTATTGATTTTGTAGGAGAGTTAAATTTCTGCTTAGTCTTTTGGCGGTATAATAACAAATATAACAATTGTTGCAACTCCCAAACCAATTGTGAATACCCAAAATAGAGTAATGTCCATCCAATCCGCTATATCTCTTTTTTTCTCCTTCACTAACTCTCCTACAGATTTAAAATTTGACAATAGACCTCTATTTCCATTCTGGTCCGGAATATTTTCCTTAGATGGTTGATCTTTGAAATATACCTTCACAAGGAAGATAGAAATAATCAATGCTATCCACATAGCAATGACGATAACAGTAATATACGATACAAGCATTGGAGCTTGATCCGAGTTCCTTGGTAAAATATTATTAAGAGCTGTTAAAAATAACACAAATGCTAGTAGACTGGTCATAGACATCATAATTCGTTCACTACTCTCTGGAGGAATAATAAACGTAAAAACCGATACTAAAGATAAGATGACGCAAGGTAAAAGAATCACTAAAATATAGTATAAAGGTTTGCGCTTAAGAGTTAAATGAATGTATACTGAACAGTATTTGTAGTCTCTGTTCGTTTTAGTTTCGATATTTGTCACGTCTGTGTACTCCAATGTCCATTCTCCATTAGGTTTAAAGAAACCTAAGTCAATCTCTGTCAAGTTGCTTTTAATATCGACTTCATCACAAGTGTAGGTCCAAGAAGAAATCACCACTTTACAGGTATGCTTGTCAAATGGAAAATAGAATAGATTAAACGAACAAACTGTTGTTAGTTGACCAGCTGGTGCGGCGGTGACAATACCATCATGATTTACAATCACATGAAAATATTCCTGATATTGTTTATTATAGAAATCTTTTGCATTATTTTCCTGTATAAAATCAGGTTGCCAAACATATTTAGATGGTATCGTTATCTCTGAAATATTGTCAAAATTCTTAGGTCTCCAAGACAAATACTCATCCCTCCATTGCTGAATTTATAAAAGAAAATTTGACTTTTAATAGCTTTCAAATGAAAAGCAAATAGTAAAAGGCCTTAAGTTTTATTTACTTATAACGTTCGCTTTTATTTGACAACTTACCTCTATTCTCTATTTGCTAAATATACAAAACTTACAATAAATACAAGTGTACACAGTATATACTATATAGCATGTATCTCTCTTTTGAATACGTACCATAGACTGCCAAGCAAACAATTCCAATTTGTTATTTCTTTCATCCACCCCTTGTATTTCGCTTAATTTAAAGCCGTATTTAACTGTAACAGGCTGCGAATGATTAGCAACTGGACGAGATCTTTTATCATAATCAATCATTAACCATCTTATTAATCTCTTTTCCGGATTATATTTGGCGGATAATGCTAATTGAAATGATACTAAAAATAATATGGTTCGTATCATGCTTAACTTTACAAGGTACACATCAACAATTTACCAATATATATTAAACAAGTTCTTTGTTAGTTATAGGAAGTGATGTTGTACTCGGCGCGCTTTATGGACTTCCTACGTTGTTAGAATTAAATTTGTAAAAATGGCGAATAGCAGACCGCTTGAAACTCAAGGACTCTCATCAAATAATAATGTCGAACAACAACAAATCGCTCAACTGCAACACCCGGTAAGTTTTACACTCGAAAATATTTTATCTTTATAGTTTGATAATTTTTTCATTGAATTCTATTTAAAATTGCATATACTGAGAAAAATTGAGCGATAATATGAAAATGACACTTTTTAGGCAAAGATGCAATTCACAAAAGAGGAATTACTGACTCTAAAAGAATGCAACAGAGAAAGTTTCTGGAAAAGATGTAACTTTTTTACTCTCTGAAAATTTAATGTTATTAATCATTCGTTTTGACATTCAAAAGGTGTACCATTCAGTATTGGCTTGATGACATGTACACAATATCTAATAAATGCAGGTTTGTATTAAAGAAATTATAGATGATCTTCAATTATGAAATGAAGTATGGAAAATTGTTTGTAGGGTATCTATCAAAGAGCCCAAGATTTGGGTCAATGATGAAATTGACAGCAGCTGGCTTGATAGGATACATAGGTGGAAAATTTTCGTATCAAGGAAAATGTAGAGAAAAAATTTTAGCACTAGAAAATAGTCCTTTAGCAGATGCAATGAGAAAACGTGGAACTGGTTTTATGCAACAAATGTAACAAATCTATTTTCTTCTCATCGCAGTTTTGCTATATGATGCAATAGTGAAATATCTCTTGAAATCTTAATTTTTTTAGGTCTGTACCAAACTCTGCTGCAAACTACCCTGAACCTGGGTCAGAAAAATTAAAGGATGAATATTCATCTAACGTTAGTGTGGATATGGATTCTAACAAAAAGTACGCTGGTTTAAATGATGCTAATCGTCCTACCATAGAAGGTGAATAATTCTAAACTGAATTTCAATTATTAAATTACACTATTCTCAAAAATCTACAGGTGATAACATTTTTCAAAAACAACGACTAGAACCACTTCAAACTGAAACTGTCACAAGAAGTTATGACGATCTCAGGAAACAAAATAGAGAAGACTATGCAAAAAAAATGGCATCGGGTTGGAAATCTGCAGAGCCTGCAACGAGAAAAGAAGAGCCCTCAAGAGAGAGATCAGGCTAGTATTATTTTTTAGTCTCACTTTAATACAAACTTACATTGGTAATAATCTCTTTTTTATTCATTTATAGACGCAGAACCCAAATATGTCTGGGACTCAGCCCCAAATCGATCAAAGAGTAAGTATTTTTTTTTCCATTTCCCCTTAATTCCTAAAGATTTGTATCTAATCTAGGAGTAAAAACAAATCAATATGGAGATGTCATAGAAGACTAACTTCTCCTTGGAATTCAAAAAACCTGTTATAAACTTGTTTTGTAGTAATTGAATACAATTCGTTGTAAATGATTTCCAGCTAAGCCAAGTTTTTATCAATCAGTAGATATGGTGGATAGCTTATTTGTATACTAGTTATTATACAGGATATACACTATATCTATATGTGTGTATATAATAATGTATGTGAATGTGACATAAGCTTCATTATTACGTATAGTTAGCTGATCTTATCTGATAAACCTACGAATCTACAACCACTCATTTAAATCGGATACTCCCACCGCTGATACCAAATATTTATTGACAGCCTCTTAAAAATATTGTCATACTGATTTATGTTTTGCTTCCAAGTGATCTTATTAATTTGATAAAGTCATTCGCAATTGGATCATGGCCAAAGCTCCTTCGATCATATCAAAAAATGGACTAATTAAACGAATATCAACCGATCAGCGCGAAGACGTCTTATCTAGCTGCCCAAATTTATTCAATTCTGTTGAAGTTGAGCAGGAAAATCAGAATTTATCAAATGCAAACAATCAGTCGAATAAGATGAATCAGCGGGAACGCTGCATTGGAACATCAATTGATATGTTTTTGGATTATAATGACTATCTGGACGAAGAAGAGAGAGCACTGACAGAATTTATTTTTGAAAAAGATAAGGCTAGAGTTAAGTTGGAATTTGAGAAACAATTAGATCATTTGAAAACTGCCACACAGACATTTTTCCGGGAGAAACGAGACAAAGTTAAGGCGCTAAAAAATTCTCAAAAAAGATTAAGTCGAACAATTGAAGATAATCGAAAAGCTTGCAAACTATTCGTAGAACAAAATTTAATGATTCTTTTACGAAGTATTTCTTATACCCCGCAAGAATATTCAATGGGAAAACTTGAAATAACTGGAAAATTAGTAAAGCTAGTTATCATTTATCAATCCGAAATGGCTAATTGTAAAGTTGTCAGGGGGATGTGTGTCAACAATAACGAAATATACATAATAAAATGGTCAAGTTTCCTCCCGACTACTTCCACAATTTGCATATATAATTTAGCAGGCAGTTATGTACGAGATGTGAGCAAAACACAAGCAGAGCTTACGGCGATAGAATCGAAGGACAATGGACTCTTTTATGTTGCCGACATGACGAATAATTGTATCATGCAGTCGAGAGATTGCAAAGAATTCGATCAACTGATAGAAGTCGAATATCCTCAAGGTATAGCCATTTGTTCAGATGGAATTATAATTGCCTGCGACGATCCAAAAACATCTCATGAACATACTGTTAACATTTTTAAATATACTTTCGATGGAGATTTCATTTTCCATTACAAAGACAGATGTCACTCCCTGTACAAAATTTGTTGTTCGGGATATAATTTAATATGTACTCATGATCACGACAACGAAATAATGGTTTTGGATACGGAAAAGAATCAAAAAACCAGATTGATTCTTGAGGAAGGCTATACTCCAATTGGAGTTTGCTCTTTACCAAACGGAGCTTTTGCGATTGCTAATCATAGTAAAATGAGCTTAACAATTTATGATAACACAAGTTTGGAAATATGCGAACTGCAATTGAGTGAAAAACCAGTGCACCTAAGCTTTTATGAAAATGATTCGAACTACTATCTTGTTTGTTACGCAGTATATTGAAGTATGAGAATATTCATGTTTGAGTATTGGCTTCGTTACAATGCATGAATATGATAATTAAATAGAATATCTATATAAATAGATATGTAAAGCCTTATTTTAAAAAAACTGTAGGAAAAACTCATTTTGTAATTATCCAATTTACCCGCTTCGAGTGACCATGACCCTTTTAGCATAATGAAACCGATCTTAACCGGTGAAGAATTTTCGATTCCGTTTCCTGTACTCTAGAATCCAAATAAACTTAAAATTTCTAGAAACCTTCTGGTGCAATTTTTATAAACAAGTACTGCTAATGTTTTAACTAAAATAAGGATATAACTCATAGGTAAGGATTGTGAGGATTCTGTGACAGAACGATTTAAGTATTTTTTCAACCACTATTCAGAAAAATCATGAATGAAGATCATGACTATGCTCAAGACTCTTCATCAAATCAGGATTTGATAAAGAAAATGATGGAAGAACGCTTAAAACCAAGAATATGTCTAAAACGGCTTCATGTTACCAAACCCTATAAATTTAAAACGGAGCCTGCAGTCGGTTCACTCTTTAACAAGCCAGATTTTAGTGACCTCGTTGTTCTGTCTGCTAATCAATCGTTTTATGTCCATAAACTGATATTGGCTGCCAACAGTGAAGTATTTCGACACCTTCTATGTGGTCAATGGGCTGAAAGGAGTCAAAAAGAACTAAGATTGCAAGAGCATGAGGTATGCCAACCTCATGTTGGCAACTTCCTAGAGTTTTTCTATACAGGAAGTGTGTGGCTGAGCTCGAAAACTACTTTGGCTCTATTTGTTTTATCCGACAAGTACGACGTTTCATCCCTTCGGGAAGGTTGCGTCAGATTTTTATTGGACGCCCTAAGAGTAATGACTAGTGATGGTCAACAGCTACCTATTGAAACTTTAGATGTTGATACTCTCTATCATCTGTTAACAACCTGGTCGGCGTGCTGCCCTGAAATTACCTCAGCTGCTAAGTACAATTTAGCTTGTCGCTTGTCGCATGCCCATAGATCATCAAATGATCCATTTATCTCTTCTCTACCAATGGAAGTCCTAATACAATTAGTTCATTACGATAATTTACCTTCCATTGACGAATTCAAACTGTGGCAGACTATTGTTAAACTGATTCAATCAAGACAACTTGATAATGACGTTGAAAGTGAACTACTGTCTGGAATACGATACGGTCTACTAAGTTCCGATCAATTGTACGACGTGGAACAGCATCCTTTGACCCGAACGCATTCAGTCATCGGTCAAATGGTCTACTGTGCTGTCGTAAAATTGGCTTTTGGTTCTAAACATCCAGATGATCCTAGATTTACTGGAAGTTTATTTATGCCTCGTTCACCGTTGCATATGTAATCATATTTGGAATAAAATTTCCGTATCTACTAAGTGACAGGTAAAAAAGTTAATAGCAACTCCAGCCGTCATAGCGTCCAGAAAACGCATCAGGGCATTAATCGAAGTTACTAGCAACTACTTGACAAGTGCATTTAAATATTTAAACGAACAATTTCTTCATATCCAGCAAAGCTTTGTTAATTTCTTTCATCAAATTTTCACTGCTAGTTGTTGAGCAGTCTTTCCAGCTAGTGATGTTAATATGTACTGTTAGAAAAAGAAAGACTATTTAACAATCGATTTTCAAAATGAAGGTCTCTACGTACGTAAATCATCAGTGACTACATTATAGCAAACTCCGTATCCTTCGTGGCAAGATGGTCCAAAACTGCCGCCTGAATAAGGAATATCAAATTTTGGTGGGTCGTAC
This sequence comes from Dimorphilus gyrociliatus, assembly GCA_904063045.1. Taxonomy (NCBI): domain Eukaryota; kingdom Metazoa; phylum Annelida; class Polychaeta; family Dinophilidae; genus Dimorphilus; species Dimorphilus gyrociliatus. The sequence continues at coordinate 1,140,597 of CAJFCJ010000005.1, forward strand.
TCAGCAATACGGGTAGGAGTCTGAGATGTGGACAGAATAAATGGCGAACTGAATGCCTGTGAATAAAAATAATTTTTTTGTGAACTAAAGTTTTAATATATTACAATAATAAGATACCTTATCCTGAAAAATAAGCGGTATATCCATACCCAGCTCTCTTGACGCACAATATAATGCAAACAAATGTCTATCGCATCCATCTCCCTTAGTAGCATCCAAACGGAATTGTCCTTGATACTTGATGGCTTCCTTTAAAAAGTGAATTCTTTCCTTATCATTTGAATTTTTGTCATCCATGGCTAAAACAAAGTTCCTGGAATATTGGGATGCAGGATGAATTGTTTCTGTTCTCCCAAGTAAGAATAATCTAGAAGTAGCTGGCTCGTATGTCTTTGGAGTGTGCTTATGCAACCTATTATAAGCCAGTTGGAGCATCATTTGGATATAGCCATCGGGACTTAATTTAAATTTCTTAATCTGCCCTTTGCTATAAGGGGCCAAGAAAGATCGAAGGTCAAAATTTTCAATTATTGTTTTCATTTCCAATTGAGCTGACTCAACACGATTAACCATATGATCATCTAACTCCCAAACTAGTTCAACAGGCGGTTGTAAACTCGTTTGGCCATCGCTTTCCAGTTTTACAACATCGCCATTTTCATAATATTCATTACATAAAAGAAACTCTCCCAAAGTTGTATAAACCCACGCATCAATAAAAGAATGCTCTACATTGCTACCTCCTAAACCGTTATCATAGATGACCAAATTAAAGCCTTTATCGAACCACCTGTTTATAGACAATGAGAATATTTGTTACGGATTAATCACAATTTATAACGAATTAAAAAACCTGTTGAAGCCGTCACCGATAAGAATACTTCTGGATAAGTCATCAGGTGTTTTAGGTTGATAAGTATCCAAATTTAGAACAAACAAACTACTCTCAATATCATCCAAAGTTTCTTTGTTCAAAACGCTTAATGCTTTTCTATCCTAAAATAAAAAATATCATCGTGTTAACGCTAATATAGATAACTATTAACTTAAGGAAAACTAACTTTTGCCCACACAGAGCGGTTTTGTGCAGTTAGAGATGCTACAGCTCGGTTGGCAGTACCCAAACCTATTAAGATATCATATCTAAAAATAAACAAAAAAAACACATTATGCTAAAAAACTTACTCTCAGCCTTTTCAATTATTTTTTGAAGTTGTTGCTTCATTTCGTATGCGGTCAACCTTCGTTTTATATTGTTACATGTAATATAACAATCCAATTTGAAGTAGTGACCCAATCTTATAACAACAATGTGACTAGAGGACGAATCTTTAACAACGCTATCGATATCTTCTCCAGGTACGCGGCATGTTCCGTAAAGGTATCTGTAATAATGATACGTTAGATATTCTTTTAATTACTCTCTTTAATTACCTATAACCGGCCATACAAAGAGGTACCATATCCATGAGCATTACTGGCTTAATTCTATTCTCCATCATATAATCATTATAACTGTAACAAAATGTGTAACGTCAGATACATACTTGTTCAATAAACGGAAAATTACCGTAACATCTGAGTCACAACACAAGCTGCTCTTGCCACATAATCGGGAGTCCTTTCGGGTGTAAGTTTAAAAGAAATAGAATAATTGCTATTCGCTGAAATATTTACAAACACATTTAAATTTACAATTTGATAAAAAAAAGAGTAAAGCAAACAAAAGAAAAATCTATTTAAGAGAGCAACCTGCTAAGCTATTTCGATTAGAGAGGTAAGCAGCCTGAATCCAATAGTTGGATACCCAATTGTCTAGTGTCTTAAATCTAAAAAATGAAAGGAAAATTTAGCTTTCTACAGAAAAAGAATAGAAACTAGAATAGAGCATTCTAGTGCGAAAATTAAAGTATGGGAAGTATAACAACCTCTTATACAAATATTTTTGTAATTTAGGCCCTTCATTTTTACGAAAGGATTCAATAGCGTCTCTCGTTGATTTGTATTCTTCCTCAGTGACAAAATACTGGCTTACATCGGCCCATCTGTTATATAAATATTTGTTACTGTTAATCTGTAATGAACAGGACAAGTGTACTATATATTTCGTTAACCTATTTATTTGGGGTTAAAGATTACACGATAGATAACGATTGTAAAACATACTTATCAAGAGTAACATCCAATGGAGGCAATGGTTGTTTGGGAAGTAATTTCTGATAGCTAAAAGTTTCTGAACGGTAAAAATATTGTAACAACTTGAGGCAAAACGCCCATATCTGTAACACACAAAAAAAAATCAATAAAGCATTTCATCTCCCCAAAGACTAACCTTTGTCTTCGCAGATTTCGGATGAGTTAACCACCCTTGATAGCTCAGACATGCAGCTAAAAGATTTTTAATGCTGATTTCTGCCAATTTAAAACCAGTAACTCCTATTATAAAACCAATAACACACGATATCGTAGGCCTAATAAAAATCGAACGAATCCATTCATCATCCCCAATCGAACCAAGAGCAGTTTTTATGGGAAAGATGGATGGTTGTATCAAGCCACATGCCACTGCACCCGTTAGACCAGCGGTCGACGGCTTGATTATTCGAGAAGCAGTACTTGATTTTAGAATAAAATATTTATTCCAAGACGACATATTGCCGGTTAGAAATCGAATGCTATTCTGCTGCACTGTTCGGTACACCGCAGTGTCCGTATCTAAGTTGCTATTAGTAACAATGTAAATACAGAGCGTTAGTTTACAAGATAATGGATGAAATAGACGGTTATATAACCCCAGGAAGTTCACACGGAGGTAATGCTGAAAAATTTGGCAATGAAGTTAAGGAAAATGGGAATAATGACACTTTAAACAATAATTCTGACGAATATGACGATGATATAGACGAAGAAGAAGAAATAGATGAAGATGAAGATGATTCGGATGAGGTAAAATTAATTATTGCTCCCTTCATTTCACTTAAATTACTAAATTATCAATTAACAGGTAGTAGCTGTTCAAGATGGAATATTAAATGACGATTTCATGGAAAAGGCTCTAAACCATCTGGCAACAACAGCGGAAGGAAGCGGTATAGCGTATTTACATGCAACTCTAACAGTACGTATTCACTGTTTATAAAAATAACTATAATTGATAATCCTTTGTAATATATAGGCTTTAAATCTGGTTGATATCTCTATCATTAGTGAGTACAAGCATTTGCAAAAGATAGACGTTTCCTTTAATAAGTTGTTGAACGTTGAGTGCCTGTCTCAATTACCCCACCTAATTCACATTGATGTCTCTCACAACGAGTTAACATCCATAAGTCAACTCCAGAATATACGCCACCTACAGTATTTGAATGCATCTTACAATAACATTTCATCCATGGAGGACTTTTCCCAAAACATTCTGTTGAACACGCTGATTATGGATTGTAAGTTATTATTATTTTTAATATATTCTGATAAGAGCAAAATATGTGTGTTTACTCATCTATTCATTTATTTACTCCTCTATTAGATAATCAGATAAACGTTATCACTGGATTAGAAAACAATAAGCGATTAAAATATTTCAGTGCAGCCCATAATTGTATTGAATATATTGAAGGAGTAGATTTTTTACCTATAAAGACTTTAATTCTAGTAAGTAAAATAACTTTATTTCTCTGAAAGGTTGATAAAAGATTTATTAAGTTGAGTTTTTTAAACAGAACCATAATAATATATGCCAAATTACAAATTTGGATACATTATCTATGTTAACGAGCCTAAATCTCTCTTCCAACAATTTGAGAAGTTTAAAGGGTTTGGACCACAATGAACTACTTACCATCCTAGAAGTGGACGATAATGAAATAATTGATTTTAGCGAAATATCTCGGTTAAAACTCTTAAGAAACCTAAGATTCTTGACACTTAATAGGAATCCCCTTCTACAATTACCTGATTATCGCTTGGCAGTGATTTATCGCTTGCCTTTCCTTACAGAATTAGATAGGTCTAAGGTAACAATAAAAGAAAGAGTGGCCGCGGAAAATTGTCTAAATCCTCCAATAGGAGTAAGTTCAGCAAGGGAGCATGCAATGCATACTGTATATGCTGTCGCTCAACCGCAAAAATTATTGCACTCAACTTTGGTTAACTCGCAAACTCCTTACCCAATGCTTGTACTCGTCGGACCACATGCGTCTGGTAAACACCAGCTTGCAATGCACCTGGTGGAAGAATTGAAGGATTATTTCAAGTTTGCATTGTCTCACACCACTAGGAAGCCGAGAGACGATGAAACAAATGGCGTAGATTACCATTTCGTCAGTCTTGATGAATTTGAATCGTTAATTAAACAAGGTCGTTTGTTACAAACGTATGAAGAAGATGATGCACTTTACGGCTTAACAATTGATGCAGTAGAAGATGTTGCAAAGGATGGTTTTGCTTGTGTTGCTCATATGGAGTTAGAAGGCGTTTTAACTTTGAAAAAGACGCATTTTGAAGCACGTCTACTTTTGACCATGCCTGCATCTCCCTTTGCTCATGAGAAAAGAATGCGCGATAGAGGAGGCTATTCAGATGAATCTATCGACCGCGTGCTAAAAAGGGCTCATTCCTACGCCGAATACAACAGAGAACATCCAGGTTTTTTCGATCTAGTTATTTGTGATGATGAGCTTGCGGATGCCTATCGGCGTCTCCGAAGGGTAGTTCTAGACTACTTAGGAATAGGCGGAGAGGAGTCTCCATCGGAAACAGTTTCTGCTCTGCAACCAGGTTTCGATCGTGAGTATACTTGGGGTGAAACTCCTATGAGCAGAAATAGTATTGGTCATCTGGAGCGAGAATCTCGTCAGAGGAGACAGGACATGGCTAAAGAAGCTGTTCACGGAGGAAAGCTACCACTTTATGACCGAATTGCTTCAGAAAGGGCTAAAACGGTACCACAATTAGCAACAGAACAGGCATCAGGATTAGGTGGAGACGATTTCGGGAAAGAAATTAGAGTTTACTCGGCTCCGGTTGACAATCTAGACGCTTTACCGCCAAATTCGCCCGATTCAAGTGAATTAAGTAGTGAAGGAACTTCTTCTTTTGGAGATCTGAGTGAAGCTCGTCAATCAGACACCAGCAGTAGATCAGACGACAATATTGACCTAATAAATAATGACGAAGATATAATCGAAAAGGTGGATAGACTGGATTTATATTCAGGGTCACATCACACTATGTCGGGTACTTTACCAGCTCCTCGACCTCCATCAGCTGGTCGACCTGGTTCAAATACGTATCCAGTGTTACCACCTATCTCATCTCCCCCTGTACCCTCTTTGTAAGAATTGAAAAGTTGCGTATGGTCTTACAATATTATTTATTCTGTTCTTGAAACGTGAATATGAAAAAAATAAATTACATAATAGACAACAAACAGTAAGCAAGTGATTTCGTGCAGATGGCGCTCTCCTTGCCCAAACTTTCAACCCTCACACGTCGAAAATCGTTCTTCCGTGTAGGCGAATAGCCCTAAGGGTATGGGTGTCCGATTACAGTACCCACTCGCTCTTTTTCTCTCTTCTGTTTAGCCAGTGGTTGAAAAGTCAGCGTCTACTTTCTGTTTGCCAAACTTTCTTAAGACGGCGTTACGTATTTCTTTGCTACCAATAGTATACATAACGGGATCTAACCACGAATTGCTAAACGCCAGAAGTTTAGCAACACTCCAGTATTCTTTCGATACTGAAAGTCCAGGTACCAAAAGGAGTACAGCTAATGGTATCCACGATATAATGAAATATACAAGCAACACTATAATAGTAGCCATACCCCTTATTACACGTTTTCTCTGAGAGGCAGAAACTTGTGCGCTTTGCTCTGCAAACACTTTATTACTTTGCTTTCGTGCTATTACTAAGATTCTTATATAAAGTCCGGATATGGCCGCAACACTGGGAACCAATATTACTATAGTTGAGGAGAACATAAAACCATCAGGATAGATAACAAGAGGTGTACAGTAATCAAACCAAGGGTATCTTGGTTCATTTTGTACAATCCAAATAACAGTTGGCACAATGCCATACATTAACGGCAATAACCAGGCCAAAGTGCATGAGATTATAGCAAATCTTTTATTCACTATTTGGTTATATCGAAGAGGATACTGAATCGTTATAAATTTTTCCGCGCCAATAATCTGTCGAACAAGTAATGAAATACATAAAAACTACTTATTTTCCATCATTTACCTCGATCCTACATCAAGAAGATATCGAAAGCCGATGAAAGCACTTTGTGCAAACACTCCTCTTCGTAATATATTTTTGTAAAAATCGTTTAATGACTAGCAATCGGCCAGATTTGTTTATTGTTTGTCAAAACTACAGATAAGATTTCTACTTTCGGGCTATTATACTTCCGAGTCGCGATTTTTATTTCTCCGAACTTTTTGTGTTATATTGAAAACAATGACAGATTTTTAGGATACACTTAATTACTACTATAAGTAACATGTCTATTTATAGTACGGATAAAAATAATAATAATAATTTTTAATTGATACTAATAGAATAATATTAAATAAAATACTTACGACAAGATGAACTATTGGAACTGTAGGTAGGGCAATAATTCCTATGTAATTGGCCAAGCATATCCTGTAGTTATCATAAAGTATTAGCTGGTTTTCGGCCGAATATGCAGTTGGTATCGTAATACACCCAACTAACAAATCTCCGACTGACAAAGAAGCCGCTACTGCGAAAGTAACTTTACGTAACCGACGCGTGAAACAGATAAGTGAAATGAAAAGGAGGTTATTAAGAATGATAAGACCAATCTGAGTCACCATAATACAATTTTCCCAGTGAGGTCTATTTGGAAAAGTAATTAACGGGAAAGCGTTAGCGTTGAAATTTCCCGAGGCGATTAATCGCTGTTGATAAGCGTAAGCTGCGGCGATTTTATCAAAGTCCAAGGCAAACGACATGATCCTTTTGCATAAAAACCAATAGTGTCGAGACGACAAGCGAAAAGCGTTTATATACGCACGGAAATTATTAAGCGTTCAATGGAAAATAGATGCTAGAGAGTACGCGTTAATCGAAAGCTTATCGGCATCTAATTTCATTAGTACGCGTAATGAGCATGCTTTATCTCAAACTTTGCGAGTCCACAGGGAGCGGTCGCTCGACCACGTGCGCAGTTAAGCGATCTTCTTTTGGTCTCTTACTTGATGACTTCACACCAGCTGCAAGCCGGATAAAGGAGGTATATAAAACTACAAGAGATAGAAATCAGGATAGGAGAAGGAGCAAAAGCACATCCTTAGTCTAGTTCGTTCTGCCTCAGCTAAATAGGCGATTGGCCGAAACAAGCTCCGCCTTCGAAAAGTAGCCCCCCTCCCACCTCCCCCACCGTTCTCTCTCTAATCTCTTATACGGCGCCCTTTTCTTTATAGCCGGCCATGACCGACCTTCGAAGTTGCAGATTCGATTCTTCAAGCTCCGCCGCGTATGACGGACGACAGCAAATGTGCAATAATTCATCTGCCACTTGGCGTCGTGATACTGTTGAATCAGTAGTAAAAGAGGAGCGATCAACTAAATCTGAGGGCTCCGGAGGGGGTAGCGGACACGTTCTGGCTCCCGCTGGCATGCACGGGCCTAGAAGTTGTCTCCTCTGGGCTTGTAAAGCGTGTAAAAGGCAAACTGTAACTGTGGATAGGAGGAAAGCAGCAACAATGCGGGAAAGAAGAAGATTACGAAAAGTAAATGAAGCCTTTGAAGTACTGAAAAGGAGAACTTGCCCAAATCCGAACCAGCGTTTACCAAAAGTTGAAATTTTGCGAAATGCTATCGAGTATATAGAATCTCTGGAAGATCTTTTACAGGGTGCAGGAGGTACTCGGATAGAAGATGGATATTCGGTGAGTTTTATATTTTTTGGTTCATTTTCTCAATTTTCCCTTTCGCTCGTCTAAATCGATAATAATTGCTACAAACTCTAATCTATTATCAGTCTGACTGATCTCTTCAAGATGTTTTGCCCTCTTCCCGAATAAAATCATTTAGGCGAATGAGAGATAAACTACATTAGCCCTTAAGAGGAAAATTTTAAGAGCCTGGGCTATAGATTCAGTAGCGAAGGACTACAACTATAAACAATTATATATAACACATTTACAAAAGATTTTTAGCGGTCTCTTTGATGTAGACGGCCATACAAATCCCAGGCTAAGTGAAACATTCTCATCTCGTGCAAACAAACAGCACCAGATGCGGCCATGTAGGCTTAATTGCCGACCCGATTTATAAATGTATAAGTTATTTGGATGTTCAGTTAAATGTTTTGTATATGGAAGAAGTTGGAAAATTTTATTTCCTCGACTGTCAAAATATACGAAGCAGATAAATCTAGCCGAACGATAAATATACTTGTAGATTTAATCGAGTAAGAAAGTAAAAGGAGGAACCATGTCTATATTGCGCAATTAAGGAAATTTACGTAATAAACACCAAGTAATGTTTAATTAGAAACAGAGAGTATTCTCTTTCAAAATATACAAGTTATTTTACCAATCAAAATTACGAGTAATGACAGCGAGGAGAGTTTATTTAAGTTTCATTCCCGTCTTTCCACTTAAAGCGATATCTCTTAAACAGACTGCCGTTCCGAATGGAGGAGGAAAGCAAATCTTCCAGAACACTACTTTTTCAAGCCAGCATCAAGGTAAGACCCACACGTGTTATCGCTTTGTAATCCTTCTGAAGTGGACCGATTTTTCAATTGGCAAAATATTTCGACAAACTGCGGGTGGCCTTATCCAACATCTACTTCTTTTCCCTTAATATTCTTATCTTGGTCTTTTCTTTCAGCTTACGAAGACGACCGGACGTCAACAGCGGCCAATTCGAGTCTCGACTGTTTAAGTATGATAGTTGACAGTATTCATCCAAATCCTCAAGTTAGTCAACCTGGATTATCATGACGAATGTCATCGGCACGATGTTACTAGGGTCGAGGCAGGTTATCATTGGTGCTTGTTTGCTTAATCGGTTGCGAACAGACTGACGATTATTACTTACGGAATAAGCTGATTTGATTAATGGACAAAATAATTTTGACTTAACTTTTCTATGTAAAATTCTTTTCCGACGTAATCGTTGAGCATTGTATCTTGTAAATACTAATACTTTCTACAAACGCATCATGAGGATGCATTAGGAAAAAAATACGAAATGAAAGGAATAGTTTTTATCCATTTTCTTATCTCTTATCGGTCATTATCAAGCGACCCGCGTAGATTTCAAATAGCCTCTAATAAAGTAAGGAGGCTGTTGATAAGGGCGTATTGATAAGAAATCCGCAATCCGAGTTATTGATGGGTTAAGTCCCCAAAATAGGCCAAAGGAGTTTAGAAAGCAAATACGTTAAAAATTCGATTCTATAGGAACGCAATAGCGGTGGGAAAAATATAGGTCACGCAAACGTTCCGTCGAAAAAAAATTCTTCGCAATGTTCCGGCAAATGCCAAACGAACTTTCGAACGCAATCTGCATTCTGTCTCTGGAGGCGATTCGTTTTCATTTGTTGACGTCAAAAGAAAATTTTGAAAGTTTTAGTACTGGAACATAATGATCAATCGAATATCGTCGAAAGAAAACATTCCATGCGGAAATGACAAACCTCAAGCCGAAGTTCCAGAGAAAAGATTCAAGTCTGACTCTGGAAACGACGTTCCTCGAACCTTTAAAAATTTGAAGAAGGATAAGATCTATAAAAGAGGAAATTTCCTTGGAAAAGGAGGATTTGCGAGATGCTATGAAGCTACGCCAGTTCTGAACGGTCAAGTGTCGGCCCAGACTTTAGCTATTAAAGTAGTTCGCTTAGATAGATTGGCAAAGAAATTTCATCGGCAAAAAATGTATCAAGAAATTGAAATTCATAGCAAACTATCCCATCCAAATATTATTGGTTTTTATGAGAGTTTCAGTGATTCTCTTAATGTCTACATTGTACTAGAGTTGTGTAAAAGAAGAAGTTTAATGGAATTACAAAAAAGAAGGATAACAGTAACAGAGCCTGAGACTCGCTACTTCTCTTACCAAATTGCTCAGGGTTTGACCTATTTGCACGGACAAGGTATAATTCACCGAGATTTAAAATTGGGTAATATTCTTTTAAACGAAAATTTGGAAGTGAAGATTGGCGACTTTGGTCTTGCTACTCATAGTTGTCCTGGTCAAATGAGAAAGTCTCTTTGCGGAACACCAAATTATATTGCTCCTGAAATTTTAAATCGTCAGGGTCATGACTTTAAAGTTGATTCGTGGTCCCTTGGTTGTGTTATTTATACCCTCCTTTTCGGTAAACCACCGTTCGAGAGATCGTCTTTAAAGGAAACTTATGAAAGTATTCAAGATCATAGATACTCCTTTCCCGATCGTCCTCAAGTTGGAGGGAATACTCGACGATTAATTAATCAACTCCTTTTAATGGATCCTTTACAAAGACTAGATATAAATGGCGTCCTGTGTCATACATTTTATACTTCAGGCTATCATCCCTCTTCTCTTCCCGACTCGTGCCTAACTATTGAACCAAGGTTCGATCAAATCCAGTCTGAAGACGTTAAACTGGCGGGAAATATCTATTCGAAAACGATTGATTACCTGTCAGAGTTATTTGTTTTATTAAATAAAGCAAAGAAGAGTCCAGTTCTTGAGGGTACCTGCGAAGAATTACAAAGTCCTGAAGATGCTCCAATATTTTGGCTGGCAAAATGGGTTGATTACACTGACAAGTATGGATTTGGGGCAATGCTTTGTGATGGAAGTGTCTGTATTAAATTTAATGATAGCACCAGGTTAATAACAACTCGGAATTGCCGAAATTTGCAATATGTAGACGCAAATAACAAGGAAGAGCTGTACACGATTAATAATTTTCCTCAGAAACTTAATAAGAAAGTGGTACTAGCAAAATATTTTAAACGTTATATGGAATTTAACTTGAAGTCATCAGGTCCTAGGCGGGAAAACTCTGAAGCTAGTCAATTGTCAAGATTACCTTCGGTCAAGATGTGGTTTCGCACACGGCGAACAACAGTATTCTACCTTAGCAATCACACATTTCAAGCAAATTTTAATGAAACACACGATAAGGTTAACGACTATATCTTCTTTAGTGCAGATAACTAACAATAGCTCTTAACTATCTTTAGGTTATTCTCTGTCCTCTTCTGCAGTCTATCACTATAATAGATCAAGCAAATCTCGCAGAAACCTATAAACTAAGTACAATCATTGACAATGGTTGCTGTACAAGAGTTTTGGAGCTTATTCGACACTGCGTGCCTCTCTTGGAACAATTTCTGAATATGAAGTCAAGATCAAGTATTAAGAGCGCCAAAAGTGTTTCAGTTCAAAGTACTTGAGTTTAAAAATTTTCTTTTATTTATTCCCAACAAATATCTTTATACGAATATAAATAAATTTATTATAATGTTGACATGATGTTAAAAATCCGCGCGAAATAGACAGACTGTGACATCACGTGAGTACAAAGGTCATGTGACACAACAAATGAACTAAATATGAATTTGATATTCTATTTTGGTATTTTTGCATCATTTCTTGGCCTCCGAGCAGTTTTTGGCTTAGATAACGGCTTGGCTAGAACACCGCCAATGGGGTGGATATCATGGGAGAGATTTCGCTGCAATATAGACTGTACTGACGATCCTAACAACTGCATCAGCGAAAATCTTTACATGGAAATGGCTGATGTCTTATCGACTGAAGGATACAGCAAAGTTGGCTATGAATATGTTAACATAGACGATTGCTGGTTGGAGAAAAAACGTGATGACGACGGTCGACTTGTTGCTGATCGTAAACGATTCCCTAGAGGAATTCGCTTTTTGGCTGATTATATGCATTCAAGACAATTAAAGTTAGGTATATATGAGGACTTTGGAGTGAAAACTTGTGCTGGTTATCCTGGTTCGGAATACTTCTTGCAAATGGACGCGCAAACATTTGCCGATTGGAAAGTGGATATGCTCAAATTAGACGGTTGCAATTCTCTACCACAACAGATGGATGATGGTAATTAATCTTACGTCTTCAAATTTTCCTTTCTTTTTTAAAACTTTTAACATAGGCTATCCTCCAATTAACTTGTTTCTGAATAAAACAAAAAGACCAATTTTATTATCGGTCGAATATCCTTTCTATCAGCTAGCTGTTCTAACAAAGGTATTCTGATGATTGTTTTGATTATTTTGATTTATAGCCTACCCTGCCATGGCGTTTTGGCTGAACAGGACGGAAAGACCAATTTTATATTCGTGCAGTTGGCCAGCTTATCAAGAGAGTATTGTGGTATGCCGAACATAAAGAAAACTCCGCTATTGTCCTTTCAAAGTCATTTACAATTCCCTTTCGATTATTTAAGCAAAAGTTAATTTACTGATAAGCTTCCAATTATTAACTGTTTTTACACAGCCAAACTATCCATTGCTAATTAGAAAGGCGAATTTGGCACGAAATTTCTTTGACATAGACGACAGCTGGGATAGTGTCAAATCAATTATAGATTATTATGCTAGTGATATTTACAATGCTTCCAAATATGCTCAACCTGGTTTTTTTAATGACCCTGATCAGGTTTGAAAATTATTAAAGTATTTAAAAACGAAAAAAGAGAAAAGGGAATGAAAGTGATTGGGACAATCAGAGTTTTTTTACTCTACCTTTTCAAACTAATGAATACTTAACAGCCAAACTATAAAAGAATAGCAAAGTATTGCAACATCTGGAGGAATTATAATGATGTTGCTGATTCCTGGAGAAGTATTCTTAGCATTATAGAATTTTATGGCAAAAACAAGGGAAACTTTTCTCAAATTGCAAAACCAGGCTCATTCAATGATCCCGATATGGTAAACACACAAGCGTTTCAGATTTCCTAGTTTCTCTTTTTTCCTAGAAAAGATTGAATTTTAAAAGTCTATCTCTTTTTCTGATTTCAGCTCATTCTGGGAAATTTTGGCTTGAGTTATGATCAAGAAAGAGTACAAATGGCTATGTGGTGTATAATGGCATCACCACTTTTTATCTCGGCAGATTTAAGAAAAATTCGAGCATCGTCAAAAGAACTACTTCTAAACAAATATGCAATTAGCATAAATCAGGATCCTTTGGGAATCCAAGGAACTTTAGTAGAAAAGGTTCAAAGTTGTAAAAAGTATAGAATCAGAAATAAAATGTTGATTTTCCAGAGAGGAGATATTCAAATCTGGCAAAAGGAACTGCAAACAAAAGGAAGTTTCGCTTTCGTATACTTAAAAACGGGAGACGATGGTATTCCATCCCGTGTTTCTTTTAAAATGTCCAAGATGGGAGCGTTAGAAGACGTGCTTTATATGGTTTACGAAGTATTTGAAAATAAGTTTATAGGCCTTTGGAAAGGAAGTGAAAGTTTTGAAGCAGTTGTGAACCCAACTGGTGTATTTTTCGGGAAAGCATTTCCTGCTTAAATACGACAATAATATTAAAAACAATACTTTTTCATAAAAAAATAAAAGCAAGAATAATCAAATAACAATATTTCGCATTCGTCGAACATTTTCAATACGTTTAGCAGGCTCTTGTGTTTGAGGTAAATCGAACCGATTTGACGTTTTCACTGGGCTGAATAACTGACGCTTGCTTAAGTTTGTTGGAGCACTAAATCTCTTTTCTAAAAGATTTCTTTTTGTTTCATCTTATAAGAAAAATGAAAGTGAATATAATGGTTTTATAATAAAATTTAAAGGATTACTAACCGCCTAAAATTGGTGATTCTTCAATGCACTTTACTCTCCTAGCCTCAGGTGTTGCTACCAAACGAGATCTTTGTTGACGTTTTACACTTCCAGACTTTTGCTTACGAAGCGGAGTCTCTTTCACACTTTTGGTTTTTAAAACAGGCTGTCTTCTGGGTGGTGTTTTGTAATTCTGGGGATTGTGTTTTAATCTCTTCTTTGGTGTGGTTAACTAATCATTTAGAAATTTTATATATGAAAAAGTTGAGAGCATAAATTTGTAAGAATCTAACCCTATTTTGACGAACAGATTGACTTCGTGATAATTTAGAAACTGGTAGCTTAACAACATGATGAGATGATGCTGTGAAACTTCTCTTATGATTTGGCAGGTTTTTCGAACTTTTCGAGTCATGGGAACTTATACATTGATCACTAAAAAATGCTGTCTCACTTCCAATTGTCGACGAAGAAGGCGGCGGACTAGTATCTGATAAAAAATCATTCGGAGATGAAGGCAAAGCTAAGAGCTTCTCTGGTACAGGCTGTCCTATTTCTTCAAATATAAATGCAATATATTGGGGAATAACTGTACCATAGCTAAAAAGAAATAAAACAATATATATTGTGATAATTGAGTGATATATAAAATAGCAATTTTTAAATACTTTTCAATAAGAGTTTTCAATAAGATTTGAAAACTTTCTGGAGGTTCTCGAAAGCAAATTGATTCGACGAGCCTTATAATTTGACAGCATTCGTCCCTCAATATGCATTCATTTGGTTTTTCTATCTTCTTAATTGTTATAGTTTCCAAAAGAATCATTATTTGTAATCGATATCTGTAACATAAGAAATTTTTTATTTCCTCTCAAATGTTCCATTTCTTCAGCTTACTCAAAAATGGTGCAGCTTTGTCTCAATTGCTCCAAAGGTTTTATCAAATTGGACCTCAAATACATCTGTGATCTTTCATAAAACTGTAAGAAAAAAAATTTCTTTAAAACTCACTACAACAGGTGTTTACAAGCAGAATACCTCGATATTGGCAAAGTATTCTGAGAAAAATTTCAAGGTAACACTGATAATATCTCTGGCGCAATTTATTTCGTTCGATTTGAGTTGAACGCAATCATCATAAAGTTTTATCACTAAGTCTTTTAGTTCATCTTCATTTTTCACTTCTATTGACATTTAAACGATTATAACAATCTTGAAAAGAAGGGCAAAGCTCACTTTGATTAACTGCTTCATTTCTAAGACATCCATTAGATTGCTTACAGAGTATCGAGTCTTGCAAGTTCTTGTATGATCGAAGTAGAACTTGCTCATATTTTTCTACAAAAACTGAAAGCGATTGTTCTAAAATAGATTTATTTTCCGCTTCTGTTCGATTTCTGTTAAGGAACTAAATGTAAGTTTTTTAATCGATTAAGAAATCGATCTCTTACAGTTCTTGAGTTGATGATAAAAATCCATCCTTAAAAGACCCTATAACATTTTTCATTGCTCGAGGTGTCCTCCCTCTGTAGATATTCTTGTAAGGGTGAAGATTGTTGTTAAACACGTTCAAATTAAATCTATAGTGTGGTACAGGTTCCGTCTCATATTAAGTCATTATAAAATGGAAGGAGATTAGTATTAAACCAGTTTTCGTTAGAAAAATTTACTATTTCACCAACACGTGTTTTTCGTGCGGGTTTTTTATTCGTGTTGATAGACATCGGGAATGCCTCGTTTAACAGATATCGAATTTGCAAAGCGTGTCGTCTCAAAATTTGAGAACTATGCTAGGAGGCCTGCGTACAGAGGGATATTCAGGAGGGACTTGCTGCCAAAAGCTTTGAATAATACTGTATCTACTAAAGGAAGAGTCAGCCAAGGTGATTGCTTAATTTAAATTCACAAAAACACTTTAAATTGAATATAATGTGCTACCTTTTACAGAAAAACCGTGCATCTCCGCTATATCCTTAATGCTAGTATGTTTAGAGAAACATGATTATATTCAATCTAGGTGTTCAACAGAAATTCAACAATTTAACGATTGTATGAAAAAATTCGAGGTAACTTTTATATTTATATATCAATAAATATTCTAGAATTATTTACAAATAGGCGAAGAAAAAAGCTAAGCAAAACGTCGAAGAAAAAGGTCTCCTATCTGGCAGAGGACGAATACAACCTGATAGGCTAAATGAATTTCTTTCTAGGTATCCTCAACCAAGAGAGACACCTGATCAATATTAAATATTATCTTCTTGTTTATTAATTACTGAAGAAAGTTGTAAGAAGAGTAGTTAAAAAACTTTGTCACCTTCATTTAACTGCAGAAAGAATATTAAAAAATTTTTATTACAAGCTGGACAACAATTAATGATAGGAAACATATTGAGTGCAACACATTATGTGCAAAATTTTTAATATAAGAGTAATTTAATCAATTGTATTTGTATTTAGCCTTATTCTCTTTTTTTGTTTATAAGTAGCGTTTCTCTTTCGAATCTTATGTATATTTTTTAATTGATACATCCCATACTTGTACCACCAGTCCTCATAGCTTTTATTACAGTCGATAGCCCAAGACTCGTAAAGGGATTTAAAATATTCATATTGCCTGTGTGCTGATGGATAATCAGTTGGATTTGGCGCTCGATTCATCGCCTCCCAATCACACATGCGTGGGTAAATCTGTTTCCCAACTTGGTAATCAAGAGTCCAGACGCTTATAGCATCTTTTATATTATCGATTTCAACCATTGGAAATCTTACCTTGAATCTTTCTTCAAAGGAATCCGCAGTTATCTTTTCCATACATTTATTATGTACTCTGGAGCTTTTCTCGGAACTCTCCTCCTTTACGCAGAATTTAGGTGTTTTCGACGAATACATGATTGAGATAATATCATTATAAGAACGTTTGTTAGATTGATTATTAAATATTAAATCTTCGTCATCAGTGTTTGAGGGAGAATTATCTTCACTTGTATCCGAGTGGGAATATGTTCCATAGGACATAGTAGAAATATGCTCATTATATTCATGTTTGCGGGAATTATCAATATCGAAAAAATGTTCCATGAAACTATCTGTGGGTGACTCCATTTTCCTAAATGGAGAATTGTGTAACAATTTCTCAACTTATATATTAAACTTATGTTGGTAATATTGTGAAATGTCAATGACGCAATAGCGAGTTTCCCTAACCAGAAATACCGATGAGTCATCCTTGGGCGCGGAAGAATTAGCTTAATAAAAACAAAGCTGTACAATGTCCTCAATGTATTTAGAGTAGAAATATGGTCAAGCATTATCTACCAAGCACCAGAAACAGATAGAAAATCAATCGCATGCTTACAAAATATGCGAATAGAAAAAAATATGAATTTATATAAGGTAGTTGAACGACATTTGTACTTTTTATATAAAAAGTTAATAGAAAGCTCTGTTCGCTACGGAAATCATATAGGTTTTATATTGGAGTGGACTGATGTAAATTCTCTGGTTAGTTATTGTCCAGCCTTTCTCTCAGCTTCGATTTCTGGAAAAAAATTAATGCTTTATTTGACTATTGATTATTAAACATAAGCTATAAGTTACAGGCCTTTTGATAAATCTCATCAGGCCTCTTACCTTGCTTATCGGGCAACTTGTTCTTTTCAACGGTTTCCGTGTGCTTGAGTTTATCTTTCGAGAAGTTACTCAACTCATTACGTAAAGGAGCCTCTTTTTCCTCCTTTTGCGCCATCTTGAATAGATCAGCGTCTAGCATAACATTCTTTTCGTGGGTTTCTGTATGCTTAAGCTTTTCCTTAGCAAAGTGGCTTAATTCATCTCGTAAAGGAGCCTCCTTCTCTCCCTTTGCTTCCATTTGAATAGCCTCTTGATTTGGGAGAAGATTCTTTTCCTTGACATCGGCATGTTTCAAGTTGTCTCTAGAAAAGCCTAGAATTTCATTTCGAATAACGGCCTCTTTTTCTTCCTTTTGCGAGAATTTCAATCCTGTAATGTATCCAAAATTTATAGTTCGATAAACTTGCATTAATAATTACTCATTTACCGCTCTCATCAGGTAAAGTATTCTTTACATTCGGTTCGGTATGTTTAAGTTTATTCTTTTCGAATTCTTCAATACCAGAAGTGATGTTTTTTGGAAGTTTAGGAGAACTTGGAGTGGCCATTGTGTTCTCTATTGGAAGGAAACTTTTGAATATGCACAATATAATCATAAAAATAATATCAACCGCTAGGAGTTAGCGGTCCTATCAAACATAAAACGTGAGGCGAATTATAAATAGGTTTTGCCTACATGTCCAATCGTTTTAAGTAGGCCTTTCCGCAGAAAAAACTTGGCTCAGAACACGACAACAAAAATTATTAGTATTTGATAACAGTGGTTTTTTTTTAAATTAGGTCTTTGCTTTAGAAAGGGTTTTCAAATCTTTTTGCTATCAAAAACCTAAAGGCCAATGTAGTGAAATGTAAATGCTTTGTGTAAATACTTCGATTTTTTTTCTTTTTAATATTGTTATCGATATCTGCCTAAAATACTTATTTTAACCGGAATGCAATTTAAAAAAAATTATGGATGTGTTCAGTTACGTACAGATAAATAATCTTACAGCATCAAAATAAAGCTTTTTCCCTTCTACTAGATTTACTAGACATATAAATCAGCCAGCGTAGAAGTAAACATCTTATTCAAACCAAAAACCTCAGTCTTTTTCAAAATAATTTTAGAAAGCGCCGTCTGCTGGTGCATCTTGATAGCTTCGAACTGAAAAATGCAACTGACTCATCACTCTCTCTCCAGGTCAATTGTTCCGGGTAGAATTTGAAAATATCCACCCTTACGGGATACGTATTCTAAGATTTCAAACGGTAAAAATGCTCTTGGCATTGAACTCATTGAAGTGACACTTTTTACTCAAAACAATTAGCTTAGTTTTCTAAGTTTGCGTATTCAAAGCTTAACTAAGTTTATACAAATAGGAAGCATTGTCTTGCTTAATGCAATATACTTACGGAATAGTTTCTGAATTAGTAACTTTCGTGGTCGAAATACAAAAAGTCGTCCTCAACCTAAAGATGTCTAAGCAAATGACTGATGTCCAAGGCAAAAAAACAGCTAACCATAGCTCCCCCTCTCGACTGTTCATATATTGAGTTTTGATTCACAGATGGCGTTGTATTTCCTTAAATTACGTATTCCGCAAACAACAAAATTGTTCAAAAACTTATGTGAAAGATAAGAATGTAAATAAGATAACAAATCTAAACATTTAATAAGATACGCTAATTCCGTGAAATGTCGCCAAAAAACTTCTAAAGGAAAACCAAAATAATATGTTTTACATATACGGTATAGTGCACATCTCATAATAATAATATATTAAATTAACATTCGATCTTATCAATTCCATTAAAATGCGCAATTTTCATAAATTTTTCACGATACTTAAAAAAATAAGGATTTCAAATTTTTAACAGCACTTTTTTAACGAAAGAAAAATCTTTAGTCGTGCAAATTTTCATACCTGCGTTTTTATTATTATCATAGGCTAACATACAGATTAAATAATGATAATACACTAAATATAGAAAAATTATTCTAGATTTTATAACCTTTCGAGCAGCTATGAATATTATTTCATGGTTTATTTCTATACTTTTATAATTATTTCTATCTGACCAAAAATGTATGAAAGTACTTATATCTTTCTATTCAAAACTTTTATAACTATTTGTCAGAGTTTCTTATCGATATTAAACAAATTTTCTTAAAATTCTGTCGCCATTTTATTCGAATATAAAGCTTCGATGTGTGGAATAGTTTAATTTTAACAAAACATTCTAAAAAATTTATATTCAAAAATATACAATATATTTAGACATTTCAAATAAAAATAATAGCTATTTTCCAATACAGCTTAAATAATTATTTATTGATGGCTTATAGTTGAATTTATCGTATATTTTAGGTTTATATTTTAAAAAATTTGAAAGACGCGCTCTGAATCAACCATATTTCCGTTTCCTGATACTTTAATGGCGCTGTCCATTGTAGCCATTTTCTTTCTTAACGCTTGATTTTCTTGTGAATTTTTAACACAAAGATATGGGAGGAACAACCTCCAAAGCTGGCGATGGCTTTCCCGGAACACGGGAGGATATCGACACATCGTTTTTAGAACATTTGGATGAAGATATACGTAGACAATTAGAAGACTATGACAGAGGGAAAACTTTGAAAATAGAAGAACTTCGTGATAAGCTAACCAGTTTTGATGAAGAAAGAGGTACGATGATGATATATTTTAAAAGACAATTTCTGATTTTTGTTTTCTTTTAGAAATTGAGCGCAAGAGGTATGACGATACCATCAGTGACCTTAACTCTCGACTGGAAAAGCAAGTCACATCATTCGTCGATCTTCAGTCAAATATGGATGGAATAGGTATTATTTTTTAAATATTTAAACTTAATCTTACCATTTCAAACCAAATTGCTTAGGCGACAAATATAGAAATACATGCAACGAGTTAAGAAACTTACAGGAACAACTTGTTAGGGTGGAAAAGTCAAAGGTAAAAATTTTTTCATAGCTATCTATTTTACACTTGTTCATACGGTAGCACGAAGCCGACCTGAATGTTTCATCTATATTACTGGAGAAAAAAGAATATGAAAATATGTTAGAGAGAAAGAAAATTGAAATTGATGCTCTACACGGTAAAAACTGCAACCAACTTAATTTACACAGTTTTCATTAGAATATTTCACAGATGAGTGGGAAAAGCTTTCGACAAAATATTCGGCATCTGAAAGACAAAAGTGCGAAATGTCAGCGTCCCTAGAAGAATTAAAATCAAAGTGTAATTTAGCACAGGTAAGATGAACTGAAAAGTTTTATTTAAATTTAATGTCTTAACTATGAATTTTAAGGGAAGGGAGAGTCAGGCAAGCGATCAACTTAAAAATATGAAATTTAAGTACGACTTGCTAATTGAAGACTTTGAAAAAAATACGAAAGAATTACATAAAGTTCGAAGTGAAACTTCATCAAAAGTTATCCAGTTGACATCAGAAATTGATGTCAAGGTAATATTTTATGCTACTTTTGTTTGCATTTTTCATTGGTATAAATTGCAGAAAGACGAAATTAAATCTGCTATGGATTTAAACAACGAATTACGTAGAACCAATAAAAATTTAGAAACTCAAGTGGCAAATTACGTCAAGAAACTACAAGAGGTTTGATAATTTTCTTTTAAAAATACATATTTGTAAAGTATTTCACACACTTTTTACAGATGAGAGACAATGATTCAAACTTAGAAGAACGTTTTACGAATGAACTTATGGCAAAAGATAAACTTGTAACCATACTGCAAACTTCACTTGAAAGTAGCGAAGCAAAGATTAAGGAATTAGATACTGCTTGTACTGAAATGAAAGGATTACTCGATGATTCAACAGAAGGTAACAAATACTTTTTTATTATACAGTATTAAAATACTATTTTAATAGCCTATAAGACGCTGCAAGCAGAAAAAGCAGACCTAAAGAGTAAGATTATGGAGATTAGTAAAAACAGAGGTAATTAATTGTATTTGATATCCTGTATTTATTAAATATATATTTATATATATACATATATATATATTCAGATGATAGAATTGAAGAATTAAAATTAGAACTAGCCAGAGCAAACGAACTGTTAGGCGCTTCTGGTAATCAATCTCAACAAGTTGATTCGTCATTATTTTCTTCTCCTGTTGCAAATGCCAGTAAACTTCTACAGAGTGGTGTAACTCTAACTCAGGTAAATTTCAACATTTTTTTAAAATGCCAAAAAAAATCAATTCTATCATTTCAAGGTCTACTCGGAATACATCTCTATGCAAGAAAAGTTGCACTTGGAGCAGTTAAACAGCAAACGTTTAAATGATTATATAAATGAAGTTTGTTTCAAATAGAAGCTTGTGTCATTTTATTAATTTACTGTTGTTAAAGATTCTAAAAGAACTTGAAGATAAAGCTCCCTTACTGAATAAACAAAAGCAAGACTATCAAGAGGCTCTAGAGAATGTTAAAAGCCTAACTGAGCAGCTTGAACAGGGTAGAGAGGTTAGTGTCACACAATTTTGTAGGTTTTGGATGAATGATTTTATTGTAGACTTGCGAAAAATTCCAAGTAAATGCTGAAGATTATCAAAGAAGATATGCTAAACTGTCGAGAGACAATGATCGCCTCAAGCAGGAATGTAGGGATCTGGCTACTCAAGTTAGATGTCTATTGAAAGAGTTGGAGGAGGCCCGGGGTGTGGTTGTTCCAATGAAGGAACCATATCATCAATCTTTCTCCCCTCGTACATTAAATTCATCGTCTATTATATCGGAAAATTTAGTAACCTTTAAGAACATATCGGAACTACAGGAACAGAACCAAAAATTACTGGCTCTTGTTCGTGAGTTATCAACTCAACAAGAAGATGCTGAAAAAGCAGCCGTTGATCAGAGGTAAATTAAGCACTAAAAAATGTTAATTTCCCGAATGAAAATATTTTAATATAGAACTGGCGAATTACAAAAGAAATTAGAAGGTGCTCTGGATGAGATAACTATTATGAAGGATACCAGACAAAAACAAGAAAAAATGATAAAGCTTGTTATTGAACAAAGAGATACTTTCAAACAAATATCAATGGACCAAGCAGTAGTATTATTTACCCCTTCAATATTCAATTCAAATATTTTTTTAACTTCAGAAGAGTCCATCGGGAATGAATACCTCTGATACTGAAATCTCGAAAGAAGGAAAGAAAATGCTGAAGGAAGCTCAAGAAGAATTTGCTGCATATAGAAAAGAAAAATTCGAGAATGATAGGTTAAATTATTCAATCTGGCTTTTTCAGATTCGTTTAAACTTATTTCTTATTTTAGAATAATCGGTGAAGAGCTGGAGAGATATAGAAAGGAGAGTACTGAAGCGAAAATGAAGTGTGCTAGATTGTCTTCGCAGCTAGATCACGCCCAGGAACGATCTAAAGCCATTCAGAGCAATGCTGACGGCTATAAAAAAGAATCTGATATTCTGAGAGATAGAAATAGTAAACTGTCGGAAATGATCGTGAAACACGAAACTGTCATATCTTCACTGAAAGAACAGTTATTATCAGTTCAAGGAAAACTTAGCACTTTGGAAATTAGTAATGAAAATCTTCGCTCAGAGAGGGATCATTATAAATCTTCAGAAACGCAGCTTCGCAGGGAACAAGATTCGTTAATTGCCAACCAAAAATCAAGAGATGTTTTGCTGGCAAACCTCAACTCTCTTCAGGAGCGATTAGAGAAGTCTGAAATGGAATCCAGAACGAAGTTGGAAAAGAAGGTGTGACTTTCAATGTGGGTTTTGTAAACAAATTTGAGAAATTATTTAATTTTTTAGGTCGAAATGGCTGAAAGGGAATCTAGAGAGTTGCGAAGGAAGTTAGATGACGTAGACAACTCGCACCGAAGCTATGTTAAAATGCTACAGGTATCTTTCATTATCATACCCAAAGAGTATCAATTTTTAGTTGTTATTTCAAGGGTCAAATGGAAAGCATGAAAGTTGAAAAGGATGCTATGTACGACTCACTTCAAAAATCTCGAGAAGACTTGGCAATTTCCCAAGAGAGGACTGTCGAGGTAATTTTTACTTAAAAAGAATTCACATTTTGTACCGAGATTGAACAATTTTAGTCCTCTGGAGATTCTCTGCGCAACGTTTCCACAACACATCCAGTTAGGCAATTTTACAATTTAGAAGAGGAAGTCAAAGAACTACGGTACGAGTTAGAAGAATCCAGAAGAAAACAGCAAGGTAAGATCGCGTGAAATATAATACTCTACAACTTGTCAAACACGCATTCTCACGACACAGAAATGGAAGAAATGATATCAGTCAATAAAAATCATGTAACTGAATACAGAGAATTGGCTGAAAAGTATGAAAAGCAACTCAGTGATCAGAACAACTCAGTTAATGAATTACAGAAGAGATTATCTGAAAAATCAGATGAACTCTCTAATCGTAAGTTAATGTGTTATTTTTGTACAGGCATATTCATGTTTTATTTCTTGTACAGTTCGCAGTGTTTTTGAAAAGTCCACTAATGATCTAAATGAAGAAAATAAGAGACTATTGAATGAAGTTTCAAAACTGTCATCATCTAACAGAAGATCTGTAAGTTAATCGCTAAAATGAAATATTAGTTAACTCTTTCATGTTTAGATGACGGAACTTGGCTCTGTTGAATTGGAAACTGAATTGTCTCAACTACGTCAACAAGTTGAAGAGCTTAAAAATACAGAAAAACAAGCAATAGAAGATAGAGATTCTCAACAGAAAATAGCTGAAGAATCACAGAAGAAATTTGAAAATGAGATGCTACTGCACGCATCTGACTTAAAAGCACTTCAAGTAGTTAAAGAACAGGTATAGTTGTTTTTTCAATTAAAAAGGTAATCTAAAGAAAGTTTATTAAACAGCTTGAAAAGAAATCAGGTGAATTGAATCATTTCGAACGACTTGCAATTGATGCTCAGAAGAAACTAGCAGATCTAAAAGTAAAAAGTTATATCTTCATACTTAACAAGAAGATAATATCGTTTATTATTTATTTTCAAGGATTCCTTCGTAATTAAAGAAGCAAAATTATTAGATAACATTGTTAGACTACAAGACAGAGGAAAAGAATTGCAGAACCAGAACGATACACTCCATAAAGAACTAGAGCAGGTATGATTGATTTTTTTGCTTTTATTACTTTAGTGACAATTATACTTTGAAAGATTGGTGAGAAGTTGCTGACAATGGAATCTAAATCATCAAGCGTGTTGGCTCATGGAGAAATATCTGAAATGACTGCTGAAGATATTTCAACTTCACCATCAAGTCAGGTTGTCGAAATCATTAGATTTTTAAGAAGGGAAAAAGAATTAGCAGAGAGAAAACTAGAAGCTTCCGCACAAGAATGCGAAAGAATTAGAAAGCAACTTCAAATACATACTGTTGACTTGGAGGATGTAAAACAGAGTTTGAAAGAAGAAATTGAAAAGAATGAGGTATTGTATGGTAATGAAAAATAAGAATTGTTATTTTATCTTGCATCTTTACAGAGTAAACAGCAGCAAGCAGCAGAACATGCCGAACTGTTACATAAAATTGAGCAATTGAATTTACTGCAAGATTCTAATCGTCTATTGCGAGAAGAAAAGGAACGCCTGCAAAGTCAACTAAAGGTTTGTCATGAGAGAATTCAGCATCTCGATATGTCCATACAACCTTTGGAGTCCATGAAAAGAATGTTAGAAGTTGAAAAAGAAACCCAAGGAGTTGAAATTAAAAGTTTACGAGAAGAGGTTGCGAACTGGAAGGAAAGGGCAAATAAGTTAATCGAACGCTACAATAAGACTGATCCTGATGAGCAAAAAAAATTACTGTAAGCTATTAGGCTTTTTATGCTAATATATTAACTTTTTTTTTCTTATAGAGAAGAAAGAGATACGCTAAAAAAATCTAACTCGCAATTAATGGAAGAATTGCATAAACATAAGGCAGAATGTTCTGCTTTACGTTCTCAATTAAACACAGCACAGTAAGAATTTGCGCTAATCTATTAATATCTTTGTAATATTTTATTTTATAGGGCTAACGTTCAAAAACTAGCAACTCAATTGAATCAATTAAAGCAGGAAATCGAGACAAAAACAAAAGATATGAATAAAATAAAGTAATACTTTATTATTGATTAATAATACTGAGTCTATAATTTATACTTTTTATGCAACAGCGTTGATTTATCTCAAGCTCAAAAAGAGTTAAATAGTATTAAAACGACATCTGATGCCAAAGGAAGGGAAGTAGACTCTTACAAGCAGCTTTATGAAAACTCAAAGCAGGAGTCTGAAAATCTTAAGAAAGAAAAGGAAAAAACGGACTCCGAACTAAAGCAAGCTATCGATGATAGGGACAAGGTCTCCAAGAATATTATTCAAATAAAAAAATTAGCTCGAAAGTATAAAACTCAAGCTGATGAATTAACTACAAAGGTTAAGTCATTAGATGCAGCAAAGGGTCAGACTGGCGAACCAGTAGAGGGCGAAAGAACGAAACTCCTGGAAGAGAAAGTTACTCAACTAGAAGCCGAACTTGAAGAAGCCAAATCAGTGACGGAAGAAAAACAGAAATTAAAAACCCAATTATCTGATGCAAACGAAAAATTGCATGATGCGGAATCAAAATACGGAGATGTTGATAAACTTATGACATCGAAGGATACACAAATTGGTGAAGCAATGACTAAAATTGAACAGCTAGAAAAGGAGATTTCTGCCCTGCAAGAACAATTGGCCAAAGCAGCTGCGGAGAATGAGAAACTTCAAACCGATCTTAAAAATCAAAAGAGAATATTGAAAGGGGCTAAGAAGAAACTCAATGATGACAAGGTTGAAATCGATGAAATGAAAGAGTATAAAGGTAAATTCTCTTGTGACAAATTTTCTTTTCAAAGATTGAGTTAATTTTTTGAATAGTATCAATGGAAGGCAAATTTAGTACTTTAGAAGCACAAATTTCGTCTCTTGAAGGAGAATTGTCTACCCAAAAGAACGCTCAAGAAGAAGTAGACGCAGCTTTGGTACAAGCTCAGGGAGAAATTGGTCGTCTGAGCGAAGAAAATACGGCTTTAAGAGATAAAGTCAGTCTTTTTTTTTTCCTTTTGTAATTTAAGTTAAACGATTTTTCTAAAGCAGTTAAACATGGGTCCCGGTACCTCTGTAACGAAAAAGCCTGCTCCTAAGCAAGCTCAGCCTGTCAAACCAGTCACTGTCGTAGCACGTCAACCTACAATGCCGGTTGCCCGTCAAGTAGAAGCCAGAATAAGGCCGATAACGTCAGTAACGCCTACAGCTACCGTCATCCCTATGAGCGCTGTTACAGCGTCTCATCAAGCTGAATTAAATACAGGGGAAACTGGTCAAGCAGTATCTACAAGTTCGATGGCAACTGCGGTGACGAGCGGAAATTTAGTAACAACTGGCAGTCATCAGCACTTCGTTGACGTGCCTCCTACTCTTATCGGAACTACGCAGCCAACTTCCGAGCACGCCACTGTCGTGACGTCGGCAGCTATATCCGGTCAGGAGCAGACAGGCTTAGAGCATGTCTCAACTAGTACAAATACATCGAATAACGTTCTTATCGAGTTGGCACCCTGTATTCCGTCCACTTCTCACGAGCAGTCGTCAAATGGCTCTAGCACTATACCGACAGCCAGCAAAAGACCACGCGAAGAGTAAGTCATTTATATCAATGAAACAAAAAGTATATCGTCATTTTATTACAGACCAACTATAAGTACTGATCCAGAACATTTAGAAGGAGAAGATTTATCCAATCAACCTATTATAAAGAAAGCTCGACAGGAAGAAGAATCAGAAGATATTGAAGAAACAAACGAGGAAAACGAAGACTTAGCGTTAGCAGAAACTAGCGATCAAGAAAATGAACCTATCGCCGGCGGTGAAAATATGGAGGAAATCGGAGTGGAAATCGATGAAAATCCTGAAGAGTCGGAAGGGGACGAGGGAAAAGACGAAGAATTAGATACTGTTAGTGCCGATGAGCCAGAACAAAGTGAGGCAATTGACACAGGTCGATCGACAGAACAAGAATATCACTTATCTCCGTCATCTTCAACCAATGAAGAAACAGCAAATATTTCTGAAAGGGTAGCACCAAGAGAAGCTGATTCTGCAGAAGACGCTGGCTCTCAGCAGCCAGAGGCTACCGAAGATGATTCAGTAGAAGAAGGTCAACTTCAAGAAAGCGAGCAAAGTGACGAAACGAAGGAAGAAGAAGTTCACTCTCCTTCTCCTAGCAAACCTGGACCTTCTACTGAGGAACCTTCCTCAACTACTACTGTTCAACAACAACAACAACAGGAGCAGGTATCAACAGGAAAACGTATTCAGAAGATCGTTTGGGGTGACAACAGCGCCACCTCTAGTAGCACTCCTCAACGTTCCACAGTCGTTACTCAGCCCATTCCCCACATCTCACCAAGTCCAGCTCGCGGTCAACAGAAAGCCAGAAGATCGATTCCCGTCCTTCCGGGAACAGCTCGGGGCAGTAATAATAATTCACGCGGTCAATCGCCGAATCGAGGGGTGTCGGCTAGAGGTCGTGGTGGTCGAGGGAGAAGCAGGCCTTGGCGTGGAATGTGAAAATAGATTTTTCGAAAAGTTGGTCGATTATCTATACGGTTTCCGAGTTGTGTTCGATTATTGTAAACGTGTATTAAAAGTTTTTAATATATATACATATATGTTATATAGAGAGAGCCTACACGTTGTACATAGAGAAAAAGATTCAAAGATATGACACACAAGCACAATCTAGATAAGAACATAAAATATACACCACCAAACATTTGCACACACATGTATATAGTATGTTCAGCTATATGTGTATGCTTTGCTACATATGGATAGATGGGATATATATATATCATACATAAACTGCAATATACACATGTCTTTATATATACATATTATTTAGTTAGCCATTATTCCATACATTAGCTATACAAGATTTAACTTTAACCGTGATATTTTACTGAAATTTATATATATAATATATATATATACATATATCAGAGCAGTCTCTCTTTTGCAAATAAGCATCGTTTAAGACGACGACGGAACAGTAGATTTATTCAATTCGACGTTTTGTAGACGGGAATAGAAATTGGCGGCGCCCGCCATTAAATTATTGGAGGCGAGCGAACAGCAGGGTTGCGACCAAAAAGGTGACGTCAAGGGCGACACGAAAGAGGCGGCAGCCGGATGAATGGAAGATAAGTGGTGGTAGTGGTGAAGTAGAGAAGCGGCATATTCGTAGTCAGTCGCGTAGCGAGGCCATTGACTTTGGCTCTGACTCCTAAGTAAAGCTGAATTATACAAGGCTGCGTATTCGTAGGCCAGTCGATCATTCGGAAATTGGGGAGTTGCCGTAGTTTTTGCTGGGGACGCCTCTTCAACTTGCGACTTTGGTGTATTAGCCAAAGCAGTTTTTGGCATTTCCGAAGCTGTAGACGCTTTTATTGGGGATGCTTGATCGATTCGCTTGCGTTTACCTATGTATGGTAGGAGGCGCGACAGATCCGTCCTTATGCAGCTGTCGTCGACGACGTCAACTTCCGCTTCACTCTCAACCTCCTCATCACCATCCCCTTTTACGTCTTCTTCCTCTTCCTCTTTGACCTCTCTTTTCTGCTCGTCATTTTTCTCTTCTAATAATTCAGGCGTCTGTCTCTTAAATTCGATTCCCTTTTGAAGCTTTTGCACCACCCTCTCGAGATCAGACTTTTTCTGCGATAGGACGCCCTCTAACGGCTTTTTATCATCGCCGCCGGCCGCAATTTTATCTTCGGATCGATGAGTCGTCGGTGGCGGCGGTCGCGCAGGCGGTGGTGGTGGTGGTGGTGATCGTGGTGGTGGTGGTGGTGGTGGTGGTGACTCGCAATCGTCGATTTTCGAAGAAGCGACCTTGGCAACTTTCATGTAAACAATCTCGTCCTGTCCATCGTCCTCAGCGCTTCGTTTACGACGCTGAATAGGTAAAAAGAACAAAGAATGTAAAAGGCGTGCGTGCAACTGGAAAACGAGCGAGCGTCGAGTGACGGCAAGTTTTAATGCGGGTCACGTGACCGACGCTGACGTCAAGAAGCGAGCAGCGAGAGACGACAAAGAGTGTGGCGGTGGCCGGAGGCTACTGGCTGGCGCCTTGTCAATTGATCGTCACAGCTGCCCACCGTAGCCCTTAATGAGCCAACGACGCTTCGCAACCGCACAGCGCCTCTTTTTCCATTTTTCTCCCTCGCCTCTCACAACCCTCTATATATAGCGGCCGTAGATATATAGATTATATAGAATAGGCGGCGGACCGAGCGCACCTGCTTCGTGAGCGCGCATTTTCGAAGGCGGCCGTATCGACCGGCCGGCGCGCTTCGAAAGTAAATAGCGCGAGAACGATAAGCACCGGCGGCGCCAAAGCGTTGAGAGCGAGAGAGAAAGAGAGAGAGAGAGAGAGAGAGAGATAGAAAAAGAAGTATAACATACAGTAAGGATAGAGAGAAAAAATTGTATAGAGAAAAAAAGAATTTGTAAGGGCATGTCTTTTAAAAAATAAATAAATGTAAGCCCATATATATACGCTTATAAATGTACGCATATACATACACACATACGTGTATAGATTTATATGTAAATCCAGTATTCTTGTACGTACATGGTGAATTTATATATATATATATATATATATACTGAATATATACTAAAATATTAAATTTATATATATATATATATATACAGTATATACAATATAATATACTAATATATATGTATAAATTATATGTATAGTACATGAACATCATATGTGTATGTAACACGTATGAAACTCTACGTACATACATTTACGTCTGTTGGCGTACGTGTATGCGGCACAATATACATGCTATGTGTTGTACCATACACGAGAATATATATATATATATATATATATATATATATATATATATATATATATGAGTGTGTGTATGTGTGTGTGTTTCTGATATAAATATATATATAGATATATAGATATGTATACCTGACTCTGAGGAGCGCAAACTCGGCAACGGCAAGTCGCGTCGTGAACTCGTAAAACTCCTCTAGCGACGAGCAGCTTTAACGATTTGCCGCGGTGCCGTATCGAACGTTTCCAGTCCTTGGCCGTTTGCCGGCCGCTGATGCGTTGCAGTTCGTTGGGCGTCAGCCACGATTTATCATACAGTATACACTTCCCCTTGCTGCCTTGGCAAAGTCTATCGACATACATGGTCGCTTGGTTCTGTCCACATTCCACTTCTAATACGGCTTCTCCTTCTCGGTACTCTAATTGCAGCCAGTCAACAGCCTCCGCCGTCTTGTCCGTTGTCGTTTTCTCACCCGAATTCATGTTTTGTTCTGCCATCAGTGTTCTAATAACAGCTTATTCTGCGTTTTCTAGCTTCCACACGCTATATATATTTTCACCTATTTTTTTCTCGCACGCGTTCGCCGCCAGCCGTCGGCTCAGAATGGGCGACGAAGCTTGCCGCCGTTGCGGGATTGTCGGTGGCAGAGCGATCTAAGCGAGGTAGCCTTCAGTATGGCGTTCGATTAAGTCTAACAGTACATTTCATACAAGATTGGTTCATCCTGGTACAAAGTGCATAATGACGCGCGGCAGAACGTTCTAACCGCCGGCACGGCGTACGAGCCGCCGCGATCACCGTCGTCAGCCGCTAGCTCGCACCGCTCGTCATGCAACTATGCACTTTATCGCTCATAAAATTTTGCGTTTTCTGTATAATTCCAACATATTTTAAAAAAATTCGTTCCGTAGATATTAGTGTACATGCAATAATTATCTATTGGTGGTATGGATTTTTTGATATCTGACTCAGAATTCTCAGAAAATAACGTCAAAAGCTCTTTATCGAACGTTGGCGAAACTAGCGCAGGTGGCGGGTCGGCGTGGACGAGCGGTGATTAGCGGGCTGCCGTAGTCGCT
The DNA here is from genome assembly GCA_904063045.1 of Dimorphilus gyrociliatus. Taxonomy (NCBI): domain Eukaryota; kingdom Metazoa; phylum Annelida; class Polychaeta; family Dinophilidae; genus Dimorphilus; species Dimorphilus gyrociliatus. The sequence goes on from CAJFCJ010000005.1 coordinate 1,172,048, forward strand.
GCTATAAATTCGTGCGGATGGAAAGGAGAGAGAGAGAACGAAAGAGAGAGAAAAAATAAGAGGAGAATTTTACTTCGTTCTTCTCTCTATCGTCGCATTAGCACGCGCTCGACGCAAACGCCGCCCCCGCCACTTTTGCGACGAAGCGGATCGAAGCCCAATGCCGTCGTCGACAGTGTCTAAAACGCTTATATATTTCTTGTGGGCGTTTCGATTAGACGAGGAGAATTTCTCTCCCGCCCCGGTATAGGCCGACGTTTTTCGCGGCGAGTTGCCGCCACCGCGCTCACTTCGAACGTTCTGTACCATGTGTGCCGTGAACTTTTGTTGTCTATTTTTAGGGGGCATAGCGGTGTTAGGCGGTTGTATTTTGCTACGGGCAAACTGTCGCCTGGAAAAGCGGGCGGGAGAGCGAGAAATTACAGCGGAGAATTACGTAAGCGGCGTTCGATGAGCATCACGCGTCACGGGGTACGACTAAACTCGACGGTGCCCAGCGCCGCCGTAGTTCAAACGATCCGTACCGCGTGATAGCGTCCGCAACTCCGTGCCTCAAGACTGCGCTCTTTTTTCCGCCTATTCGACGCGCCCTAAGAATTTTCTCTTGCCTCGTCTTCCTTCTCTCTTTTTTTCTCTCTATCACCCTATTCTGTCTCTGTCAGCTTGTCTCTGCTATATTCTACTGATTTTTTCTGCCTGTTCTCTCAATTCTATCTGCGTATATTCTCTCAGTTTTTTTTCTCTCTTTCCTCACCCACCCTTTTTTCTCCGTTTTGCCTTTCTCTCTATCCTTCCTTCATAGAATATTCACCGCTCCTCTTTAGTAGGGGGCGTCTATGTAGTAATGGAACAAACCACCTGATGACGACCGTCTAGTCGTCGCCCGGGTATTACTATCGAACCGCTCTAAATTCACCACCTGCACTATTGATCACGACTCGGCGTCACTATATCGAACCTTTTTTCAACGCCGCTCCCTTTTTTAAGCTATCTGCGTTCTTTTTTTTTCATAACTTTTCTCTATACCGTCTCTTCTCTCCCGTTTTTCTGCTATTTATCGGCCTCCCTCATTATCGCATTAATTCGAACGAGCTGAACGATTAATTGGCGCCTGGGCTTTATCTTTATCATAGGTCTATGTCGTATTTATACCACCACGCAACTCTATTTCTATGACCGCCTAGTTATATTTCACCTAATTTATACCGCCCTTTTTCGAACGCAGTTATTCGAGACATCTAGTGGGAGGCGTAATCCTATAAATAGTTACTGTGAAATCGTGCAGGTGTCGCCAAAGTATGTCATGATATCCACAGATAAGTACCGCCACTTGACAGATGTTCTTATGGATAAATTTGATCCGACAGATGGCAGCAGTTAAATAAAAAATATGTTTTTTTATTGTGAAAAGTTTTGTTTGATGAGCGTTAAGTCGCATTGGACTTTATCGCATATAAACATTAGACAGTAATATAAAACTCTATATAAAATATTTAATTGAAATCAGTAAAACGCATCTTTATAGAAGTAACAACTCGAATTATATTTAACGTAAAAAGTTGCGTTACCCTTAAAATCGTCCAAGTTTAGCTGTTGTTAATGTATAGAACTTATAGAACAACTTAATTTGATTGTTATTTAGATTAGAACAATTAACGGTGTAAGAAAAACCAGACCGATATTAAATAACCTGAGATGTTTGGTCAGTCCCATTAGTTTAATCTACAGTATGATTAATTATTCATGTAAACGAGTGAAAATATTATGTAACAGCGTTCAATACTCAAAATTCGGCTCAAGGTGCTATTCAATGTCAATATGTTTTGAAACCTCACCAATCTTGATATTCGGTATCTCATGAGATGCTAATCAAATTTCCGAGGCACTTTCTCCAATTCCTTGTCAGACCAACAATTATATAACGTTAATTAACTGTTTAGTTTTTTTAGTTACTTAAATGTTAATTAGCCGGAGTTCTTTTCAACCTATAAAAATTCTGAACCTAAAAAGCAATATAATGCGCTGAGCGATAATATGTTATAAACAATAAATGCTCATTTTTGGAAGAATAATCAAGAATATTGCTTAAATTGCTGATTTAGAATAAAACAGGTTTAGTACTTATCACCTTGAATGAAATAGCGCAGATATATTATTTATTAGTCAAGAGGAATTGTACTTTTCATACGGATTGTATCTATTTCACTTTACAAATACTCAGTGGACAGTCTATCTTGCTTGGTTCGTTTTACTTCAAAAGGGGGAGGGACAATGACAATCTTTCAAGTTTTACAGTCTTCAAAAAGTATTGTCATCCCTTAAAATTTATCTCAAAATTTCAATAGCACGTATAGAATAAAATACATACACATAGTTTGTAATTTTTATGCTAAAAAAAAACTTCTATTGCATTTATTTAAGCTGCATTACCTAAATTAGGAGAGTCCAAAACTTCTATATATGCCATTGATTTCTAGTATTCGGCCTCACTTCTCCTTGATATATCCAATTAAACAGACTAAAGTTTAACAATATCTGACAATGACAAGGTTTGATTAGTTAATTTTGCCGAAAGTTTAAATAAATATTAATTAATAACAGAGAGGGTGTATTGTTTGTCTATGGAAATCCTCTTTTGGATATTTCTGCTGACGTAAATGAAGAGTTCCTTAAAAAGTATAGTTTGTCATTCAAATTCTTGAATAGTCCTTATTTACAATAATCTGTTTTGTTAACAGATATGATCTAGAACCTAATAATGCAATTTTAGCCGAAGATAAGCATAAGGTTATGTATGATGATTTGGTTGCTAATTTCAATGTAGACTTTACCCCTGGTGGCGCCGCTCAAAACACTGCCAGAGTTGCTCAGGTCTGTTTTCCCAAAAGTGACTCGTAAATTAATTGATTCGGTATCTTTTTTTCAGTGGTTGATTGCTATTCCAAAGTCCGTGTCGTACGTGGGCTGCATAGGTATTGTATAACCTTGAATCTTTTAAAAGACAGTCTTTTAACTATTTAGCCAGGCATCCAATTTTTGAACAATATAGCTTTTGTATATCGTAACGCAAATTTATTTGTAAAATACGTTTCTATGCTTAGTTTGATGGTCAAAGTAAAGTTTGTATTATAAATTTTAAATTTTTAATATTGCAGGCAACGATGACAAATATGGTAAGATTCTTGAACAAAAAGCCGAAATTGCTGGAGTATGTGCAAGATATATGAAGACTGATAAAGAGCCAACTGGAACTTGTGCAGTTTTGGTAACAGATAGCGGAAAAAACAGGTTTGTTTAGAACAATTGATGCTTATTATTGCTGATTACTGTTTAAATAATTTATTTCTTAGATCCCTGTGCGCTTACTTAGCTGCTGCAAATCACTACAAAAGTGATCATTTGGAAACACCAGAGGTTGACAAGCTGATGAGATTGGCCCAATATTACTATATTAGCGTAAGATTTCATCATAGACAATCTTTTTATAATTATATTGAACTGGATTCGACTTTTTAGGGATTTCCTTTGACCGTAAGCCCCGAGTCTATGCTTCACATTGCTAAGCATGCTGCCAATGAAAACAAAAAATTCATCATGAATCTTTCAGCTCCATTTTTGTGTGAAGTATTTAAACAACAAATGAACGACATTATGCCATACGTTGACGTTCTATTTGGAAACGAAACGGTAAATATTCGTTTCTTTTCATGTTATTTATTTGTTTTTTATTTATACGCGTATAATACAAACAAACAATGTTTGTAGGAAGCAGAAGCATTTGGAAAAGCTAACAACTTTGGGGCAAGTATATTTCGTTAATTGTAGTATCTTGAACATGCTATTTAGAAATAACACCTTCTTAGGAAACCGATATTGATAAAATTGCAATGAAAATTGCTTCGTGGCCTAAACAAAATGGTAGATATGGTAGAATCGTCGTTATCACTCATGGATCAGAGCCAACTATTGTTGTTGACAGTAAGCTGCCCCCCGTTATGATTTTTCAGGAAATATAATAAAAGTTCGTTTTTACAACAGATGGTGTTCTAAAGAAATATCCTGTTATTCACATTGAAGATAGTCATATCGTTGATACTAATGGCGCTGGAGATGCCTTCGTAGGAGGTATGTATATAAAATCGTACACGTTACATAATCAATGAGGATTTTATTGAATTTAAATTCCTTTAGGATTCTTGGCACGCTTTGTTCAAGGAGAAGAAATCGAAGCTTGTATTAGAGGTGGAAATTATGCAGCTAATTTGATAATTCAAAGACCTGGATGTTCTCTACCCGAGAAACCTGATTGCACAGTTAGCGTATTTTAGTAAATCTGTAATTAAGATCACACATGTCGAAGCATGTTTTTCTAGAATAACTAAAACGTTAATGAATATTGAATAAATACACTTAAACAAATTACAATTATGCCTCTCTCTTATTGATATGCAGATTTTAGGACAAGAATATAATCTAAACTTTTTATATTTAATAATTCTAAAATTATTCATCGAATTTTATGAAACACTCAAAAAACTTGCAAATTTTTAAACTTTGATTTTTTAAAACAATTCTTTTAACGAGACATATTCATATTCCTGATTTGTTTATAATTATAGAAGAGACAGTCACACAAGCTTGCATTGATGGAAATGAATTTCAACTAATATAAACTAGCACAAAGTTATTTTCTTAAGAAATAGTTAAAAGTAGTGGAATCAACTCGACTTATAGATTAGCTGGATGCTTGAATCAAGCGTAGCACACATTTATGTAGAGTGTGCATATATCTTTCCCATATCCTAATTAGTTGGGGATTATGCCTAAAAATAGAAATACTGATTATTCACATATGGTAAGGGTGTTAAAAATGTATAGCACTTGAAAAATTCTAATCGAGAGCTGGTTTCTTTATAAGCCCAGAAAAAAGTATTCGTATCAGCTATACTCCATCGGAACCCTCTAAATTGGTCCACAATCTGTTATTAAGAATAAGAAGTCATCAATACTTGATTTATAGATCAAAGTTATATGTAACAAACTTTTTCGATAACGTCGTTAAAGAAATCTTTTAGTTCCTTGCTATGGTTTAAATTGTAACCGATGTGGATACATGCTTTACTAATTGACTGAAACAAATTGAACGATTAATAACAATGGTAGTTCTGAAAAGAAAATCACCGTTAAAATACCTTAAAATTACAATCCAACTCGCTATAAGCATCAGGCGTAATTTTGTCTTTTACTTCTTTGCAAACGATACTATTGAGTTTTAATCTATGAACAATTAGTCTCTCAATAGTAATTTATATTTAACCTTTTATGTTCATCAAGAGAATTCATCATTCCTTTAATTTCACGAAGTTCATGAAGAAATTCTTGATCTAAATCCACATCCATGTCCTCGTGATTTTTACAGTCTGGAAAATGATGATTTTCAAAATGAGTATATTATAATGCGAATAACGTACAGGAAAGATCATGCGAAGGTACGTGGGTTCTAATTATGGTAGGGTGTATAAATTGAACATTGAGAGACGAGAATGCAAGTAACTAGTGCAATATAGCTGAAAGTACGGATGTATGTTCTAAAAGCGAGTCTAAAAACTTACCCTGCTTTTTCAATAGACTTTTACGATTATCAAACCGCTGACTTAGATTTATCTTCCATGATGATTCTTTTGATTAATTTGTATCAATTAATACTAATCACTTTTTCTATTATCTTTCCTTATCTCCTTTTTTGGAGAGAATATTTTTTTGTACTCTAAATAAATATAATTATTCTTCTACATAAGCGAGTTTTCAATGTTTTCGATTCTAAACTATCGATAAGAATAATCAAAGTTCGTGATTACTTGGTATATCACAATAATACATTACACTTAAGTATAACTAAAATTTAGAATGGTGTATCTCAAACACAATAAAACCATTAATGTGTGGAAACCAGCATTATAGAAAAAGGTGACTACTTTAATATTTCTAGCTGATTATTTTATATCAAAACTTTTGCTTTAAAAATCTAACGCTGATATCCGATTTCTTAAATGATAAGACAAGATAAGACAACCCAACCTTCTGAACTATAACTCCAGTTGGTCATCATTTCGTTAGCACAGAAAGCAAAATCGTCGAAAGTAATATGAAGAAGACGTTTCTTTCCAGTTTCAAAGCGATTATTTGTTATAAATACTATTGCAGCATATTGCCTGTTGAAAAATTCATTAGAATATTATAGATCCCTAAAAAATATGCAATTAACCTAGCTAGAGAGTTACTTATTAAGAAATGTGTTTTAATATTTTCTACCAGGGAGCCCATTAACTCTTCCACAGTTTTAAATACCCGTTTTAAATTATCAAACTGTCTCCTGCAGGATTTCAATGCTATTCTCGTCTTCTCGCTCACATCGTCTAACTGATTTCGGTTTTTAGAAGAGAGTTTCTTTCCCAAAAACTCTCTGATTACTATCGAGTCTAAAGCATAGTATCTGTAAAATTTTCAAAACTTTTATACTCGTTATTGTGTAAAAGCCTTGTACCTTTCAACCAGGAGCTTTTGGGTTTCACTATCCAATTGAAACACCAACTGTTCAGGAAGTTTCTGAGGCGACTTCAGATACCTTTCAAGCATGTTGAATGTTCTATAATGGTTATGAATCTCGGCTCGTAACATCTCTGACGTTGCATCGAATTTTTGAACGACACCTTTTTTCTGCTGTACTGTACATGCTTCATTCACTGACAAAAAATATTAAAATATGACACTGACTTATTATCAATGTTATAATTTTTTATTATAATATCGCTCATTAACAGAAAATCATCGTAATAAATCCCTACCTGTTAATCCTTTCAGCCACAACTGATAAACTTCTGCATCAACTATAGTATTATTTCCAACACAAACATCAATGTCCGTCATTTAATTTTAATGAAATTGATGAATGTTGAACTCTGCACAAAAACTGGAGTATTTTTCCGTGTTTAACGGTTTTTTAATACAATGATATTGCTAAACACTGCACTTGAGCGGCACTTAGACATTTTCATAGTGATAGGCAATATTATATACTACTCATTTTATAATATAATGAAAATCTGCCAGTAATTCTGTTACAAACTTAATAAGATCGAATTATTAAAGGAGTTTTACGACTAGTTTACTAATGTTAAGATTTATAAATTGAAGTAAAGTTAAAAAAATGTTAGACTTTTGTTAAGCTCTATTTGTGTGCAGGATTTAGTTAGACTTGCACAAAAAACCGCTCGCCTTCAAATTTCTTTGAAAAGGTTTGTTTTCGTGAATTTTCTCAATGGAAGGGAATAAAAAGGATAAAATAACTCGATCATTTGGGGAAGAAGACGAGAGAATGCTAGCCGCTTTTGGATTCACTAGCGAAGCTTTTGTAGATACCTGTAAGTAATGTTTTTTTTGCACTTTGAAAATGTAAACATTTATGATCGTATTATATTTTAGGCTATCGAGAGATAAAGCTATGTTTAGATCGATTTATAAAATCATTTTTGGAAAGAGCAAAGCAAGAGGCACGTGTTTTTATTAACAAATTCGTCATATAAAAGTTTAAATGTTTTTAAAACAGTTCCCTGACGTATTTAAAGACCAAGACATAATGGAAAAAGCAGAAGAAAAATTTAATGCCATCTATACTGGAAATATGAACAAATGCTTTTTAATCTTTCACGTAAACAATTCAATAGTTATTCAGCTTGCTTATTTTTTACTTAGTTTCTCACTTAAAAGGAGTATTTGATCAAAAATTTCATGAGTATCCCCGAAAATGCTATTCTTCCACATCAAGCGAAAGTTGCCGAATTCCGAACATGGACCATAGATGATAAATCTAAGCTATTAGAAGAAATATCCTCCCTCGAAAATGAAATTTATTTGGTTAAATTTAATGTTGAAGGTGAAAAATCTCATCAACAACACGTTGAAAAGGTTCTTGCGGCTTATCAAGACTACTATTCGGAAGTGAAAAATAACGCGCTGGTTTCTAAAGGTAAGAGAATTACGATTGTCAAAAGAAAATAGTTAATATCATTAAAATTTTATTTTTTTTAACTTTGTACAAAATATTTTCTAGGTTTTGATGACACAATGAAAACACTTGAAGAAAGAATAATGAACTTGAAATAACTAGCTTTATAAATGAATTTTAATTAATTGTGTGTTCATAAAAAACTTAAATAGGAAATTAACTAATTCACAATCTCATCTTCTCTTTCGTTTTCCTTTTTCTTCGTCGCCATGCAATTCTTTTTCGTATTCTTCCATAAGTGTTTGCTGAGTTTCCGGTGTCGCCGGACAATAACGATTAAATTCCATACTATATTCTCCTTTTCCTTGAGTTGTTGATCGCAGATCGGTAGCATAACCAAACATTTCATTCAAGGGCACCTAAAGAAGTGTGTTTACTAAAAGCAAACTTCCGGCTATATTGAATACTCACCTCGCAGTAAAGTGTGAAAAATCCTTCATGAGAGTCCTGACCAGTGACTATCGCGTGTCGCTTATGTAAGGCACCAACAACATCAGCTGGTTAGAAAATTAAAAAATTATTTAAAGCGCCTTGAAAAGTTACTCTACCTTGAAATTCTTCAGGGACTGTAACTTCAACTGTCATGACAGGTTCTATTATGTGCCAAACTGCATTCTCTAAAACTTGTTTTACGGCTCCTTCAGCAGCCAGTTGGAAAGCGTAATCCGTTGAGTCTACAGGATGATTGGCTCCATCCACTAAAGAGAATCGAATGCCTGCAACCTTGTGTCCGGCCAAAGCACCTAATTTATTATGAAACGTCAATTATTCTTAGAATCAATAAAGCAATATTACCTTTTTCACATGCTTTTCTGAATCCCTGAAAAAGTAAACATTTATAGAAAGATTGAATGCTGGAATATAAAACTAATATACTCTTTCAATGGCAGGCACAAATTGTCTAGGAATGTTTGTTCCTGTGGTTAAATTTTCGAATTCGATTTTCGTATTTCTTTCTGCTGGTAGAGGCTGTTCGAGGGTAATGCTGAGGTCATCAAAAAATGATTTTATTTCAATTTTTACCTCCATATAGCCAGATACTCTTCCAAACTGACCCTGACCACCTGACTGTTTTTTGTGCAAATAGTCAAAATCGAATCGTCGCAAAAGGGTTTCTCTGAAAGCTACTTTAGGTTTTCCTAATACACATTTACAATTATACTCTCTGTCAAGTCTTTGAGAATAAATTTCTAAATGTAGTTCTCCCATTCCAGAGACGATAGCTTCTTTACTTTCTGTGTCGTATGTCATTCTAAACGTTGGATCCTCACGAGTGAATCTAGCAATTCCTTTGGAAAAGTTATCTGTGTGCTTTTTATTAACAGGCTTTATAGACATTGATACGACAGGATCGGGAATGTGCATTGATTCCATAGACAAATTAGTATTGCCTTTTGAGACAAAAGTGTCTCCGCTAGCGCAATCTACTCCAAATGTGGCGCAGATATCCCCAGCAAACACTTCATCCACATCCTGAAATATGACTGTCAATAGAGTGTTTAAGTAATTGTTTCAGTTATACCTGCATCTGATCTGCATGCATAACGACAAGTCTTGGAACCCTCACTCGCTTATCTGTTCTAGTATTATAAATGGTTTCTCCTTTCTTCAGAGATCCTTGATATACTCTCATATAAGTTAACTGGCCAAATCGTCCAGCCTATATAGAGAATTACATTTTAAATCAGTGTTTTGCTAAACGAAAGAGATATAAGATAGCTATACCTCTAGTTTAAATGCTAGGGATACAAATGGATTTTCGTCCGACCTCTTAGGATTTAAGACTATCTTTTTTACTTTTTCTCTGTTTAACAAATGTTAGAGATATTTTATACAGTGTTTATGAAAATTAAGATAAAGTAGCTCTTACTTATCAGTATTATCATTACAGAAGTTTGTCACCTCTCCAGGATTAGGAAGATAATCTATTACAGCATCTAGTAGAGGCTGAACACCTTTATTCTTTAAGGCCGTACCCATTAAAACAGGAGTAAAGTGTCTTTTTAAGCATGATCTTCTTATGGCAGCTTTGATGTCGGATACATCTGGTACCTTCTCTTCAAGGAACATTTCACCCAAAATCTCATCAGCGTTGGATATACATTCTATAATTGAATAAATAACAGTTAACTCCAAAAAAGCAAATTGAACTAACCAATGAGCTCTTGTCTCCTGTCTTGTGATTCACGTAGCATGTCTGAAGGTATTGAATCTGTCCTAATCTGTATACTGTGACAAAAATTAATAAGGATCATATTTTCTAATGCATAAACTTTAAAAATTGAGGAATACAAACCCCATGGGATCCTGATCAAAATACATTGCCTTCTCTTCAATTAAGTCAATTATACCTTTGTGATTTTTTTCCAAACCAATTGGCAAATGTAATAAAGCTGCATTTTTATGAAGTTTCGTCCTGGAAGTTAAAAATTTAAGAATAACATCAAAATTGAGATAGCAATTAAACTATATTTCAGATAATCCTATATACTTTACCTCAATTGACTCAGGACTCTAATAGGATCAGCTGACATCCTATCAAGTTTATTAATGAAGGCTAAACAGGGAACATCATATCTTTGCATTTGTCGTGTAACTGTAAAGGTCTGAGACTGAACTCCTCCTACAGCACATAAAACTAAAACGGCTCCATCTAATACCCTTAACGCTCTTTCCACTTCAACAGTGAAATCGACATGACCTTTAAAGGGAAATATTATAATGAAATGCAGTTAGACAGCCAGAATTTAAACCTGGTGTATCTATAATATTTATGTTATAGTCTTTCCAGGTCGTATAAGTAGCTGCACTCTGAATTGTAATCCCTCTTTGTCTTTCCAATTCCATAAAATCCATTGTTGCTCCAACACCATCTTTTCCTTTGACCTAACAATTAGAGATTGAAATTTCATGATCACTTTGCTTTCCATTCGTAATATCTCTTTCAAGTTTACCTACCTCGTGAACACGAGCTAATTTCCCAGTATAGAACAAAATTCTTTCAGTTAAGGTGGTCTTTCCAGAGTCAATATGAGCAGAAATACCAATATTTCTTATTTTTTCTCGGTCATCTGCACCATTTAACTACAAAGACACAATTGCATATCATCAATAATAAATTTTGAGCGTCATAACTCACTGTTGCTGATGTGTTAATGAGATGACATTTTAAGGACGATCCGGCTCTCTGTGATCAAATAAGAGTAAAAAAGTGAAATGGATTTTTTATTGGAAAATTAAAATTAAACTAACCAGATATCTATGACATAGTGAAAGACTGGATGTAAACGGTTTACTTTGCAGTAATCTAGACATTTTCCCGGTTTAAATATAAGCACATGGAGACGTCGTCTGCTAGTTCAGTTGGAGGTTATTCAACTACCCAGAAGAAGACAGATGGCGCAGTTAAGTGTTTTAGAAATTGTTTTAAAAAAGTATAAAGCCTAATATACATGATATCTTCAAACAACTAATACTGTTAATTTACTTGATTGTCTGTTAGACATAAGCCTCATAAATGTCTGATTATAAACAATATAAGGGGCAAAACAGAAAATATTTAATATATATAACTACAATACTAAAAATAAGTTAAATAATTATAAAAAAAATTACAAGCTTTATAAAGATAGTTTTTTCCGTGGGACATCGATTTTGAAAAATACATAAAATGTGTATTTTAATATGATAGCCTAAAAGTTGAAAACACTTTTTACAAATTTTTACTGTTGTTTAAAAAAGTGAAAAATACTGAAAAAACGAATATTAAATTTCCTTTAGAATATATCTATCAAAGAGAATTGTTCTTTTAAACGACTATTTATAGTGCTTATAGCAACTTTTCAACTTTTTATGTTTTACGGAGGTGAATATATAATGGAGTACATACCAGTCTAGGGGTTTTACATTCTCCACGCATGCGTTAAAGCGGCTACCTAATATAAATAATATACTCTGATTTGGGACTCAGTCGTGTCAAAAATTAAAGCATAACCTCAAAATGGACTCTGTAAGTAGAAATTCAGATAATTTCTTCATTAAAACTAAAAATTTAACTATAAAACCCATTAAAACAAGTATTTTATAACGGGTAGACTCATTTTAAAAAAGCGGTTGATACCGGTAATATAACTAATTTATTAATATCGGTCTAAATTGCTTTAAACAACTGAGAGGCAGTTGTGGTAATTCAATTTCTCTTCTAGGTTCAATGTTTGCACTTATTGGTGAAGCATAATAAAAGTAGACGTCCTTCATCTTGGCGACAAGATAACATTACCAAATCGAAAGAAGAAGCCCTGCAGGAACTGGCAGAATACAGACAAAAAATCGTTTCGGGAGAATGTACTTTTGAGGAATTGGCTTCGAAAGTGAGCGACTGCTCCAGCGCCAAAAGAGGTGGAGATTTGGGCTCTTTTGGCAGGGGAGCAATGCAAAAGCCTTTCGAAGACGCAGCCTTCGCATTAAATGTCGGTGAACTAAGTGGAACGGTTGACACTGAAAGCGGTGTACATATCATTAAAAGAATTGCTTAATGAAGAAGCCAGCTTTTTCATTAACGAATCAATTTATGATACATTTGAAGAAATAAAATTTAAACTTGTCTTTAAAACTGTAATATAATTATTTTTTAATCTACCATCATCTTTCAAGATTTTCTTCTTGAAGTTCTTCGAAGGCATCTTTATCTTCGTTGTATTGAAAAAGAGCTTTTAGTCTGTTCACAACCAATTTTGTTACGGATGACAGTTCATGCTGCATTACTGAAACTCCTTTTAAGGTTAATACCACCAGTTCCGACATACCGTCGAAGGTTAAGTCTAAAGCTTGCACTCCAAGTACAGGATCGGCAAATGATCGCTGCCAAATAACCTGATACTTTTCATTATCCACATATTTATAAATTATCACTTGATGGCCATATGTACCAATAATGATTTCATTTTCACCATCAAAGTCTATATCTGTTGCCAATAGAGAAAGAATACAATCATATTTGTCACTTTCGGGAAGTGTTAGTGCATTGTCTAGATGTTTTGACAGTATATTCCTGTAGACTACTACACCTTGTAGTGCACTAGATGCCACAATATGTAAATCATCGTTTTGTTCTTGTGAACAAAATGGATTTACTTCATCATATTCATCCTCACCAAGAACTTCTTTCACGAATTGAGGGCACTTTACTAGTTTTGAAGTTTGAAATATTCTAACGCAAGTTATTGGTGATTCATGGCTTCTTTCGAATTTTTGTACTTCTTTTGTTGTAATATTAACAATTAAAAGAGATATAGTAGCATCCTGAAAACCAATTACGGTTAACCTTCGATTATTTTGAACCTCTGAATCCCACCAAAGCGGTACAGAGTGCAAATTTTGAAATTCAGGGAAAAACTCCGTTACTTGAGCAGGAGGTGTTTGTTGAAAAAAGTTCTCTGAATTTTCTCTAAACATATGCATATTTTTATCGTTTCCACTGAGAAGAAATACTGTTTCATCTTTTCCCTCTAATTTACCATGATAAAGTCTATAAGGAATAAATTTTAATTCAAAATGCTGGCAGGACTGAGCTATTCGAGTTAAATCTGAAAGTAACAAAAAAATAAGATTTAATATTTTAAGAAATTTATATATTTTTCATATTACCCCATTCTTCTGAATTTTCACCTTCAGAGTAGACATTCAAGAAGCATGAATTTGTGTCACGTTTTATAAAGGTAATGCCTACTACTAATCCACAATGGCGTCTTGAGTATGCATCAATAGAAACTATTTCAGCATCATGTGGAACATAATGAAATTGAATATCGTCAGTTTTTGCTTCTAATTTTGGATCGTGCTTAAAACTTAAGCAGCTGATTTTTTTCGATAGAGAAGACACAAGCAGTTTATTTTTGCCATCCGGGTGTTCAATTTTTGTTAAGCTATATATGTTGTTTTGTTGCAAACCGTAGTAGTGTAATTCTTCTAGATGAACTGGAAGGGCCATTCCCGAGTCTCTGTATGAAAACAATGATGGCCTATTCCGCTTCAAAAAATATGCGCTTTTTATTGGTTGGGAACTGGTATCCTAGCAAATACTCTAGGTATGGTAGTTGTTCCTGAGCTGGTTTAATATACTAAGTTTGGACTGTGGACATAACATACATGTGTACGAATATTAATAGCAGACGAACTTTTCCAATAGCCTGATCGTTTTTTACCAAGAAAGTGATGTAAGAGGAAATCACTCTTACAAATGTCGAACAACCTGGAAAGTCAGGAATTGGAGCTAAAAGCTCTTCAAGCAATGTTCGAAGAAGATATAACGGATCTTAGAAATGATGACCCTTGGAAAGTAAGCTTAGACATTAAAAACTTATTTTTGGTAGATTTAATCTCTGATCTTCGAATTGATGTAATACGTGTTTCAGATAAAAAGGCCTCCTGACATCAAAATAAACTTGAAACCTATAGCCAGTAGTAGCTCAAAAGTTTATGTTTCTGTTGAATTCCATATTAAACTAAGCTCATCCTATCCCAAAGAGTAAATTAATTTTTAGAGAAAAGTATTTGAAACTAATTTTTATTTAATTTGTTAGTTTGCCAGAAATACTTGAAATATCAGATAATAAAGGCTTGTCAGAGAGTAGCATAAAGAAATTGGAAAAAGAAATTAGGGAAAAGGCTGAAGAGAAGCAGGGAGAGGTTGATTGAAATGATATTTTTTTACTATGTTAAATTAATAAATAATCAAACACCTTTTAGGAAATTATGTTTGAATTGATAAGTCTTATTCAACGTTATTTACAAGAAGTAAATGTGCCACCTAAAAAGTCATTTCACGACGATATGATAGAAAGAAAGGCTGAAGAGAGTCGTGAAAGAGTAAGAGAGGGGATAAAATTAGCTCAGGAAAAGGAAATATTAAAAAAACAAGAGGTAAAATTTTCGTATCTACATGAAAGTTCAAGAAGGCTGAAATGAATTTAACAAATTAAAAGCATGTTTTGGCATAACTTTTAGGAGGATGAACTTCAAGAAGCTATGGAAAGGCGTATGAATGAAGCTAGACAAAAAAGAAAGGAAGCAAAGACGTATAGATTTCAAAACAGCCGTGGATCAGAATCGGATGGGAGTAGAAGGTCTGATTTAGCATTTTTAGTGTTACATTTAATGTTACCTTATATGTAATTCTTGCGTAAACCAATATATAGCTCTTCTCGACCAAGGCGAAGAAGTGACACACCAGATCTTGAAAACTCCCCGACAGAAGTGAGATGCGTTAGTTTCCCGATGAAAAAGTCTGCTGAAATTAAAGTCAATCTTGGACAATGCCTAGTTAGAACTGACTGTCATTCGACGTTTTTAGGATTTAGATTAGATTCAGGAAAAAAAGCTATTATTAACGAATGGAATTTTATTTGGAGAATACCTAAACGGAAAAGGAAAACTGTAGAAGAGAAAGAGCAAGATGCATGTGTATCTAAAAAGATTAATGAAAAGGTTATTATCAGCCTGAGATCATTTCAAATAGTTTTACATTAGTTAAGATTTATATATTTTTCAGATCTCAGTTTTTGAGCATGAATATAATACGGTTTTGAAACTTCAACATCCTTTATTGATTTTATATTTGTCTTTATTAAAAACTGAAGAGCAAGGCAAAATAACGGTCAATCTCTTGAGAGAAGATTCTTACGGAATTAACTTGAAATCGTTACATCTGATCAACAATAATCCTGCCAGTATAGAAACTATAAAAATCTATGTACAGCAGCTAACAGAAGTACTTGCATATTTGCATAGTAAAAGTGTTATTCATGGGGATCTTACTCCCTGGTGTATTTGGATAAATGATTCCGGCTGCCTTAAACTGTCTGATTACAGCTTAAAATCTAGGTAAGCCTACAGTTTCGTGCATGAAAGCAATTTTTCTTAGCCAGCATCTTTTCCACATAGCCTTGATCGTACATATGCTGAATTCGAAAATGATAAGATTGGTAGTCATTTTGAGCTATTAGATGTTCTTCCTGTCGTCGGCAAGGGAAAACGAGCCGACATCTATCGATTGGTGAGAATTCGTTGATTTTTAAGATTTTATTATACGAAAATTTTATGCTGAAACTGTTTAAACAGGGAATAACAATGTTATCGGTGTATACTGGTTGTCTACAAGCAAAACATAATCCAGATTATCCATCAAATATACCTAATAATTTTAAATTATTTTTAGATAGGTATTGCACTTGTTTTGTTCGATTTTGTAAATATTAATGAAATTGCAAATCTTACAGTTGTTTTTCTAACAAGAATATTACAATATCTCATTTGGGTCAACATATGTTTTTAAATGATTCTAACGATAAAGAAATTTCTGGTAACAATGAAAAATTAGAGGCAGTAGGAGAATCTGGTAAATTTAATGACATAAAAACAAGTTAAACAGATGTAATTTATAAAATTTCTTCTTTTTAGTGATCGTCACCGAAAAAGAGATTATACCCTATGTAGGATTTAGACTAAAACAAGAATTTTCAGTACTTGATTCATTGGGTAAAGGTGGATTTGGTGAAGTTATTAAAGTTGGATTTACTATTTATCTATCTTTCATATCAATAGGTTCATTGAGCCAATTTATCTTTATTAGGTCCAAAACAAACTAGACGAAAGATTTTATGCCATAAAATGCATTAAGTTGTCAAAGAAAAATATATCAGTTACCAGAAAGATGTTGCAAGAAGTTAAGCTATTATCTAGATTCAATCATGAAAATGTTGTAAGGTATGTATCGGAGAGAATTCTTTGTGTAAATGTCTCAAGACTAAGTTACATTAAATTAAATTAAATTTTAAGATACTTCAATTCGTGGAAGGAGGAGGTCATTGAAGAGGAAAGCGAAAATTCATCGATATCTACTAATACAATAACTTCTGATAATGACGATCAATTTTTTGTTAATAGAAAAAAAAATGAAGATAGCCTCTTACCGTCTAGGCTGAACGTAAATATAATTTATAAGTTTAGAACAGATAATAAGTCCTTTTGTTTTAATTGGTATAAAAAGTTTTCAGCATCCGACCATGTTATTCATACAAGTAGTCACTCCAGCTGGAGTCGTTCCGTATCCAATTTTGATGAGAGTGATGATGAGAAAGAAGACTTTCTTTCCGATTTGGGACAATCTTTTCTGTTAGTTTCCTTCACTTTTATGAACACTTTATTTACCTTCTTCTTGTCCCTAGATTTCTTCCAGATAATGAAAAAGATGACAGTATTGTGTTTGAAAGTCCCTCAAATAAAGAAAACTTTAACGAGCCTTCTAAATCTAATAATCCTGAACTTGACCAAGTAAATTCTGACGATTCACCTAAAACTACAGTGTATCTTTATATTCAAGTAGATTATTTATTAATATTAATGTGAAAGTGATTTATGTAACATTTTGAATGTTTTGTAGATGGAATATTGTGATAAAAGTACATTAAGGACAGTGATAGACGAAGGTTTATATATGAATGAACAGCGTATGTGGAAAATGTTCAGGGAAATACTTGAAGGTCTATCGCATATTCACGAAAAAGTTGGTTTGATTCTTTCATTCAGATATAAAGTAGCCTCAATTATCCAAAAAACTTTAATATTTTAGGGCATGATTCACAGAGACCTAAAACCCGCAAATATTTTTATAGATTCAAATGATCATATTAAGATAGGAGATTTTGGATTAGCTACAATGGGGATATTATCCACCAAAGAAGCCAACCAAGAAGCAGATATAACTGAACCTAATATTCCTGAGAATAGTAGTATGACCGGAAAGGTTGGTACGGTATTTTATGTTAGTCCAGAAGTTATGGAAAATCTCGGTCGTTACGATCAAAAAGTTGATATGTTCAGTTTGGGTATTATTTTCTTTGAAATGAACTACAAACCTTTAAAAACTGCGATGGAACGCCACAAGGTCATTACAGAAGTTAGAAATCAGAGATTTCCAACAAATTTCGAAAAAAATAAGCCAAACTCACTTATTAAAATATTACAAGGTAAATGAACGAATAAATGAATGAATGATAAATGGTAATTTTCTTTTCAAGGTCTTTTGGAGAATGATCCAATTAAAAGAGTTTCATGTAAAGATCTTCTACAAGGAGATCTAGTTCCTGTTCAAACTGAAAAAGTTGAAGAAATAATTAAAGCTGCTGTAGAGCAATCGGGTGGCAAATCTTCAAGATATATCCTCAATACTCTGTTCCAGCAGAAAGTGGCACGAGTTGATGATATAACGTATGATTTGCACATTCAGCATCCATCTGTGTCTTTTTGCGTTCTTCATCAAAAAACGGTTGATACCCTTACAAATTTGTTTAGAAAGCATAGTGCAGTTTACTTAAAGACGCCACTTCTGGTTCCAAGATCGGAAACTTATCAAGCAAATTGTCCACAATTTCTTGATTGCAATGGAACCTGCCTGTGCCTTCCGTATGATCTAAGAACTTCTTTCGCTAGATACGTGGCAAAACATTCAATATTTGACATTAAAAGATATTATATTGGAAATGTTTATAGAAAATGTGAGGACGAGCGAGCCCATCCAAAGGAGTTATTTGAAGTAGCTTTTGATATAGTGTGTAATCAAGCATTTACTCTAACAGCTGATAGTGAAATTTTATTATTGTTATTAGACGTCTTGAGAGAATTTGAAATGTGCTCTCGTGATAAGCTAACTTTAACCCTTAGTCATTCAGATTTAACAAGAGGATTGTTCAATATTTTTGGAATTGCCGAAGATAAACATTTAGCAATCTTGAAACTATTCTCAGAAATAAAAAATAAAATTACCAAAAACGATATTAATGATATAGCTGATACTTCCTTATCTGAAAGAGACGTTCAAAGATTAAAAAGTTGTTTGCAAATCGAAGGTGAAAGCGTTCAGGTAGTTTCTTTCTTATAGTACTGTTTTCAGATTTCATTTTTAATATCTCCGTAGGATTTTTCAAGTAAACTTGCTAACGAGATTAGAAATAGACATTCTACAAATGACCAAAAAATGATAAAATCTGCTCTGAAACATATCGAACAAGTACTAGAAATAAAAAAAGCAACTGAGAACTATTTTCAAAATATCCCGAGCATTCGCATAGGATTTTTGAATTCGACATCACTTGCTAAATTTAATGGGATTATGCTTCAACTGTCTAAATCAATTACTAAGGGCAAGAGATTTGATACAATTGCTGTTGGTGGTCGTTACGACAACCTGCTAAAAAATGTTGTACTTAAGCAAAAGATGGAGAATGTGGGAGCTGTTGGCATTAGCTTTAATTTTGATAGATTAAAAGAAGTATTGGGAAAACATGGAGAAAATTGTGCCATTTATGATGTTTTGATTTCCTGCATATCAGATCTCGATAAAACGTCTTGTCTATTGTTCCAATTAGCCAATAATTTAAGACAACTGGACTTTAAAGTAGATATTGTATTTACCTCTAATCTTTCGCCAAATGATATAAATGAGTTGTTTCGGAAAAACGGTGTTGTTCATGTAATATCGGCTCTTCCTTCGAAAGAAGATTTTGATTGTAAAGTATGTTGTGCTTGAATTTTAAACGTATTCTATATTAAAAGTTTCTCTCCTTATCAGGTTAGGTCGTTTATTATGGAAAAAATTATAGAAAAAACTGTTTCGGTTAAAACAGTTCCAAATTACTTGTCGGCTTTAAGAAGGTCTGCAGTTGTCTTATTTTTTATATTTCAAATATAAATAAATACTTTTTTATTTAATAGTAAAGAAAAAGAAGACACATCGGACCCCTACCAAAGTTACAATAAATCCTCAATATCTGGAACACTTGGTTACGAATATATGCCAAACTTCAAATCTTCAAATGCTCCGGCTGACTATACAGTATCATATTTTTCATACATAGGCGATAAACTGTCGCATGGTATGAAAAAAAAGCATGATCATCAGGTAGATTAATATTAATTCAAACATTCTTCATTCTGCTTTATACTTATCTTCATTTTACAGATTACCGCTCAAATGTCAAAGATCTTGATCAATATTAATCCAAAAGCAAAGTGCGAGGTTCTGGTAACCGATTTGGATTTTTCTGTCATCAAGACAATAGCTGTTTATTTAGATTATGTCAGTGACCATAAAGAGCAATTTCACCAGAGTGTAACTCAAGTATTGGAAAAGTAAATTTCAATTTATAGCTAGTGTAATCATTCGCACTGAGAAATTATTAAAAATTACAGGCATCAACGACATCGAAAGTACATACTAGATTTTTGCGATGAAATTTATAAAGCTCGCAATAAATATCAGTAAGTGAACGTACTTCTTGAGCACAAATTAGAATATTTTTATTTTTACATTTTTCTTCTTCAGACAGCCTCCAGTAATTGTGCTATTTTGCATAAATAGCGATGGTTCATACTATAAATTGTTAATATAGTCAGCATCTAGCATCAAATAAACTGCTGAATTAAAAAAGAAGTGTCCTAAAAGAATGAAGCTGCTATATATTTATATAAATTTATATATTAGTGCAGTATAAATTTATATAGTATATACTATATTTAAATAAGCAAAATAGCGATATTTTAACAAGAAATTTTTATAAATTCTATATATAACAAGATAAATGTATTTCAAATTGAGAAAGACACATAAATTGAGCTATTAAATGAC
Organism: Dimorphilus gyrociliatus; assembly: GCA_904063045.1. NCBI lineage: Eukaryota > Metazoa > Annelida > Polychaeta > Dinophilidae > Dimorphilus > Dimorphilus gyrociliatus. Next base: position 1,192,795 of record CAJFCJ010000005.1, read on the forward strand.
AAACTGCGCTAGAGTAGATAATCTTAAATTGTTGAAGAGCTTTGCTTCCCTCGCTATGCATTGTCCTTTGCAGATTGCTCTGGAGCTGGAACGTTTGTTTCATTTGTCTCATTTGTTTCCTCTCCATCTTCTTTAGTTACATCTTCGCTAAATCCGTCAGCAGGTTTTGCTTCTGATGGATCATCAAATATGATATCTTCAGGATTAGGAGCCTTAGGTAAAAACTCCTCGGTCTCGCAGATATTTCTAAAGAGTAGACGGGCCTGAAGTGTAATAAATTTTGAAACAACGCTCTGCTTTTAAACAATGAAAAGTTTACCTTTGAAACACTATCATCCAAATCAAGATTTCCCAAAAGCTCAGAAGTAATGTAAACATTTTTAGGGCATTTTTCTGAAGTTATCTTTTCGCTTGCGTAATAGCTCTGATTATAGAACAGGGAATAAACAACATTGGGTTTGTCTTCAGATTTCTCAGTTTCAAAATTTAAGAAATTATTAGCTATTGGTTGTAAATCTTCTCTTGCTGTCTTATCTCTAGAACAGCTGATGTAGACAACATCTGATGAATTGAGGAAACCATTTAATTTATATATTCATCAATCAACTATAAATACAAACTTAAACCATCAGGACACGCTGCAGCAGCGTAAGGGACTTCAAAAATAGTAATACAATCTTTTGCTGATGATTTTGGAATATTCATAAGAGTTAGCTAAATGAAATGAACATTTCAGCATAATTTACAAACAAATAAAAAATTTGTCTATACCTCTTCTTGTTTCGATTCTTTGATAGATTTATCAGTAATTATCATAGCTCTGGAAACTTCACTACAGGGAAAATTTCAATTTACAGGTAAACTTGAATTAGCAATATTTTTGATATTCTACTCTCGATATATACCTTCGTTGTATTTTTTCATCAAGAAGACTACGAGAAGCGAATGAATAATTCATAATTATGTGTCTATGGAATATCACAATTTCGTATGAATTCAAAATCTATATAATAATTTATCGTTACAAACTTGCATTTAATTCGCTGACCAGTTGTATCTATTATACCGATAGCTTGATTTGACTCATCTGTAATAATATTCGCGGCAGTTCTTTCTAGACAATAAGTTCCTCCGAAAACGGCACAAAACCTTGACAAACAAAAAATTACTCAAACCTTGTCGCTAAAAAGAAATAAACTTTCATGCCTGCAAAATGCCTGCGGTAGTTCCCCAGAACCAAACATTGGCCATAAGAAAGCAGTATTACCGTAGCGTCCAAGCGAACTTACAAATTTAACAGTCCTATCCAAACCCTAGTCAAAAGCATAGGTAAGTATTCTATATAGGCTGTCAGAACATTTGTACATACAATTAACGTTGATGTTTCATCGTCGACCATAGCTATATTGTATTGTATGAAATGCCTTATGTTATCAGGTAATGACTTCGATATTAAAAATTCCCTAAATGGTCTTTCGGAAAAGGCTAAGGAGAATATTTTCTTTATTACTATGCTATATTAAAATGGAAAGTAATCCTTACAGTTATATTCTTCCGGTTGTTCCTTATATTTTAATGTATTTTGCAAAAATTTCATAAGAATTCTTTTTTCTGCCATACTGATGTCTTTGCTGCTGAAAACATCTGCTCTAGAGCAAGGAACCTAAAAATTTGAAGTAATGAGAAACTTTCTTAAATAAACGTAGTGCAGAAGTACCTTTTTTATTTCATTGTCTTGTAAAGTAAGAATTCTAGTGATGGTTTTAAATTCAACATATTTCGCAACATCAGATGATATTAGGAGGTCTACCATATCACCACGACAGAATAATAGCTTTTAACAATATTAGCTTTCCATTAGATGTTTTAGATTTAATAAAAAAAAATGTTTTTATGTACCCTCGGATTTAAATCGAGATTAAAGTGTCTATCCTGTTTTTCCATCTTCTGTTTGGTCCATAGTTTTTTTGACGTTTTCGAGTCTTCTTTTTTCATTTGATTACATGTAGCTTTTTCTGTCACTTTTTCAATATCTTTTTCGCAAGGTTTACCGTCTTTGTCTGAGTCTATAAAATAATTTTGTCCCAGCTATATGAAATAATCGCTATTTATTGTAGTTACCAGTGTCTTGAACGCTTGAAGGTTCTCGATTTTCTTTCGGAGAAGATTCAGCATCTAATACACAAAGAATATATAAAGTTAATTTGCTTCCTTGCAAATATAAAGTCTTAAAGAACCTTTATCATCTTGCTCGGTTATTTCTTTCGAATCTTCTTCAGGCTCTTCACTGAAATATAGGTCGAAAACAAATTAAATGAAATCAAGTCAGTGTTGTAGAAAATACAAACTCTGGAACGAATATCTGTGATTCATAGTTAGAGAAATTTGGAGAATCAATGTTTAACTTGATACATCTCTCTTCCGGAGAGATAAGTTGTTCTGAATCTATAGATTTATCCTCGAGTAGCTTTAAAATGTCAAGAAGAAATATCATTTAGTAAATAAGTTTCTTAAAATATGAATTTGTCTATTACTTTTGAACTAAATCGTTCCTGTAGACCTTTGAAAGTGAACGAACCTACATCTGAACCATAGTAGCAATTCTTATCCATATGTAGCACCTTATATCCTATTCTGGAGAAGGCAGCAGCTGTTATACTCTCCACCAAACCTTTAGAATTCCAAGAGTGAGTTTTAAATTAAAAGGCTATTATATGCTGTTACCTGTTCCTAGAATAACTACGTCAAAGTCATCAGGTAACGATGATCCGGCCATTTTAGTTTCTATTGAAGGTAATTATTTAGCTGTTTTGAATTAAACAATCATTTATAGTACAAGGTATTTATTTCGTAATTTTATTGTGGATTATTCATTCTACACTTTCGTGTCTATTGACACGTGTGCAAACTGTTTCTCACTTAATTTGATAACGATAATACCTTTATTAATATATTGCCTTATGTAAAGCTCTTGATATCGAAAATGTTGTTTTAAGGAAGAAATTTAAGTTTTTTCGGGTTACCTATTGTTCAGGACCGAGCATTAGAAATATTGTTCGGTTTACGTGGATCTATCCGGAAAAGGCGGGAAATTCAATTTTATTTGATTTCATCTATTATAATATAATGAAAGCTAATTCACATTCCAATCGATAAGCACAGCATGCAGAAAATTCAATTACGCGTTTAGTAATTCAGAAAATTATAAAATAACAACTCAGCTGTAGAGAGAATTAATCCATATGCTGTAAAATGGTCAACGTAATGTCTTTAAACCTAAAAGGACGGCTGAAAATTCGTCAAGAAAAGTCGGAGTACGAAGAGAAATTTCTTAAGAGATTGCTCCACTATTTTGAATATGATATTATCTTTGGGCACGAAGCATCTCAACTGCCAGATGCCGTATCATCACATCAATCAATTGGAACAGGAGAAGCATTTATCCTTTTCAATAAAAAGAGGTATGCAGTCCTGTCGGAAACTCGATTTCAACATCGATTTTTTCCAATAAAAAACTGTGGCAAGTTTATCGCTTTAGAACTAGAAGATAAACATACTGGAGGAAAATTATTAGCTGTTTCTTGGAAAATTGATTCAAGGCTACTAAAACAGAAGTGCATTGAAGTTGTCAACCAGTTAACTGACTTTATATCAAGTGTCAGAATCGTTGATAATATTCCAGTAATTATTGGGGGCGTTTTTGGGATATCAGTTTTTGATGCACTGGATAACTTACCAGGCGAAGTTTCGTGTCATGGGTATAACCCTCTTACATTCCGGCGTCAAATGCGTGCCTCGGGTAGCCTATTTTCCATTTTTGCTTTTAAACAATAGAAAACGCCAATTAAATTACAATATACATTTCAGATTTTTTCTTGACGTCAGACAATGTCGATATGTTTCAAATTCAGCCTTTAATTTTCGAATCGGTAAATTTGAAGCAATTGCATGGAAGGGTGAGGATGAATGCCGAAGACGTTTTCTATTTCGATCCAGTTATAGCGGAATTTGAGATGGAGAACCTAAGAAAATCTGTCGATCCTACTAAAATACCTATTTCTGCGGAGAAGGAAGAGGAAAATGCAGAAAGTGAAGAGGTTGAAAGAGAAACTCTCAAGTACGTAAACGTAATTACCATATGAAAGCAGCGGATGTCTATAATGTATAAATCTATAGTCACGGAAAATTGCAAACAAACTTGTAAGATTGTTGATTATATCATTGATAGAAAAGACTAAAGTAGAATAATAATATTTTATTTGATTAAAACTTCGAAAAAACGAAATTATTCATTTAATTTGTTTTAGTATGTCGTTTATAACGAAACGTAATCCTTCTGCCAATTCTGTTATTGTATATGGTTTATTCTCTGGTGGTACGTGAATAAATAAGGTCCGGCGATCATTTTCACATAATGACATGTAGTAGATATACTCGCATAAATATCTTCCAGCATCATTAGAAATTGTTGCCTTAATTGGATAGTTTTCATTCATATTGGTACAAATTATTTTCAAGTCAAGTTTAGAATGAATACAATCTTCTCCATTCTCTTTACATACATTACCTTCTGGGAGACTAGAATTTACATCACATAAATTATAAGAGCAATTATGAGCACATTCTTCCAATGTAATGCAATTAGCTTTAGCAGAAACTCCCACGTGAATCACTAACTCTGGATTATATTCTTTCCAAAGCATTGGGACTGTCTTCTTAACTGTTTCATACGAAACTGGCACCTCCTGAATTACAAGCAAGAAGTCATCAGTTTCTATACCCATCTCATGCAATTTTTTAACAGCTAGCCAAGACGGATTTTCAACATAATCTCCGAAAGATCCAAAACCAGTTACAAGGATAACTTTCTTCATTTTCTATTTTCAAACTGTCAGTTTCAACTTCTTAAAAATATGAAAAATTTGGATATTATATTTCAATTATAAATATAACGTAAACTTTATCATTGTATTTATTTAATGTATTTGTTTAACAATAATCAATTGACCTACAATAGTTTGTTTGATTGACTTGATATAGTATGAGAGCGTACTGAAATGAAAAAAACAGTGCACTAAAATACCTAAAATTCAATAATAGAAATAAAATACTCCATTCCTAAATGTACTAAGACAATTAAGTATTATTTAAATTCATTGGAATCAAATTTAGAATGCTTGATTATTCGAATTCTCCCCTGAATACTACGATATTTTTATCGGTCTCATGTAGCTTGATTTCATGAAGCTGAACTCCTTTAGGAATTTCGTTTACTATACTTTTCCATATAAAGTAGGCAATATTTTCCGCAGTACTTGTATATGTCGCAAAAAAGTCCACTTGTTCGTCCAGATTCTTGTGATCAACGATACACATAACTTTGTTCTGAATAATTTCTTTAAGATCAGTAATATTCATCACAAGACCATTTTGGTCTACTGGTCCTTTTACGGTCACTTCAACTGTTTCGTAATAATAAGAAATATAAGCAGCTAAACGCTTAATTTTTTCAAAAAATTCAGTAATTCAAATTTATTATAGATTTTATTTTATCATTCTCAGTTATTTATTTAACATGATCTTTGTACCTTTGTAGTTATGGCCATGTCCATATATGTTATTACACTTTCCAAAAAGCTCTTTATTCTCTTCATCGCTCAAACATTTACTATGGAGTCTATGCGAAGAGCTGAAGCATTCAATTCTTGTTAGGTAAGCGATGGGTCTTTTGGAAGACATGTCTTACTGAAAATGATAATACTGTTTGTTCCAGCTATTTATAACTAAAAACTGAGAATTTCATGCGGGATATAGGGGTGAATTTGATTAAAAGCATTCTAAATTTAAAACCGTTTTAAATAGTTGAAAGAATGCGTAATTTCTCACCTTCAGAATTAAGTATTGTGAAAGAACCTATACATTTATTATTCTACAGAGGGCGGGTTTGCTTTGCACTTCCGGTTCCGCTTACAACAAACTCGAATCCCGCGCTGCTCAAAGACTCTGTTTAGAATAAAACTGAGAGAAAGGAGTGCATTTTACAAATGGATCATGAAACTGAATTAGAATCGGTTCACCTTACAGAAAAATACCCAAATAATTGTATTGGTAAGAAAAAATCTCCTCCCTTCTCTTAGGTGGTTTTATTATCGTTACGAAAATATACAAATTTCTTACAATAGAAGGTTTAATTAAACTTTCCCCCGCAAACCACTTTATTTTAAACAATTTGAGAAGAAACTTCTGTTATCTAAACTTTCCTACCCTCATCATAATTGCAAATTTGTAATATAACTTGTATATAATGTAAGAGCAATTATTTCAAAAGTTATTTTAATAAATATTAAAGTGTTATTTAACAATTTAAGGGTAAATAATAATTCAGTTAGAGTAGTTAAAGTTCTTATTTATATCTTTAATTCTATTCTATTTTTAATTTTTTCAAATAATGACATTTCATTGATTGAAGGATTACTGAAAATGATAATACTGTTTGTTAAAAACTGAGAATTGGGCTACACATGTTAAAATGCCGTGTGATCGAACTAGGAATAAGTTTGCCATTTCTTTCAGATTCTGACCAACAGGACTCCACTAGCCAAACAGCTACAGATGAAGCAATCACCAATCAACCACAGTCATTCATATTGTTAGATCCTTCGATACACGCACTTGAGAATGTTTGGTCTTTAACAGACGAAAATCAAGTTGTAATTCATAAATATAATTTGAGGAAGAATGAAAGTTAGGAAGTAATATAATTTTTAATATTTAATTATGCTTAATTATAATATCCAGTAATTGACGAAGAGGCTGAGCATAGATATGAAATAATTGATGTTTCAAAAAAAATTCTTATGTATGTAGAAAAGATGCCGTCGCCGTATGATTTTGTGCCTTCATTTTGTTTTAGATTTTTTAGCCGAGATAAAAAAGTAGGTAAAGCTAGTTATGAATTTTTAAATCATGATAAAAGTAATTTTCTGAATTTTACAGCTATTAATTGAAATGATAAATCCTAATAGTAATCTCTTCATGTGCCTTGGAACATCGTGTTCACCTTGTAAACGTTGCAATTTCAAAAGCGTTGTTTACTGTCCCCCTGGAAATATAATCGGTTATATTGTTAGGCAAAGATCTTGCTGCTTACAAGAATTTGAATTACTTAACAGTGAAAATAGTCCTTTGCTAACAATAAAGGGCTGTCCTAGGGATTTACAAGTATATCCCCCAAACCTTTCTGGAAGCCTTGGTAGGATATCTGCTCGATGGTGGAGAGGTATAATGCACGAGGTTAGAAGATCTGAAAATGATTTAGGAGTTACTTGTAAGAATTAACGAATTAAATTATTACATTTCGCATTTTATATAAGGTTTCTCGAAATATTAGTTCCTTTAGATCTTGATATTCGAGTGAAGATACTACTTATTTGCTCTGCATTCTGCATTGACTGGATATATCCAGAGCATACCACAAATCGACATAGGTGGCAAGATGGAGAAACGATTCCAAAAGTTCAGGAAAATGCGGTTGAAAAGAAAACTGAGGAAACAATTAAATAGTTTGTTCTTTTGTCTCAAATTACTGTAAAGTATAAATACATAAAAATGTGATACCTCCATTTTGATAAGAGATTGAGTCGTATTTATACCATATCAATATATATATATACTGTATATATATCTCACATAAGGTGAGATTATTGGTTTTTTTAAAACATAATTTTAAGAAGTCCAATGTTAAGTCTTTTAATTGAAAGAAAGCAAAACTTCAATCATGTACCAATATAGACATAGAGAAACAAGCATTTATAGTATATATACAATATACATCATGCGAAAATACATAGAAATACATTTATAAAAAATACATGTATTGAATATGCATTTTCTTTCACGTCAAGGAATTTTACAGATAAAATACTATATTTAATAAATCAAAATTGCAATTAAATAGCTATTTACGGAATGTGATCACTCAAACCTCACTTCAAAAAGGAATAGCACAATTTATTACGAGTGAATTCGAACACATGACGTAATTTACACTTTAATGGAATCATCCCTTATGGTTTTATAAAAGTAAGCTCAATTCTAAAATGTTATCATAGATATATTTCTAGTCGTCCCAATCATCATCTTCTGCGGAACTGTCATCAGCTGTAAAAATAACATTAATGTATTGTCAAGTTGAAAAAAAGTTAAGGTATTGGATATAAATAACTAATAGGGCAGAAAAAATTAAAAACTTTTGTACTCACATTCATTCTTAGTTTTAGCCATTCGATTTTGTAGAGCAGTTGCTAATATACCAGCAAGACCTGCAGGTTGCTCAGGTGAAGACACCGGCCTCGATTCATCATCCACATGCTTCAGTGTAAGTCCTGCTCTAATTGCACTTAATAGGTTAGCCCTAGGATCTTCCTGTGCAGGCATTGGAGGACGCTCTTCCCTCTTATTTGAGTTTTCTAAAGACACGCCGGACCGTATTTGCTCCATCAAGTTGGCCCTAGAATTATCTGGAGCAGGTGCCATGGGAGCCGCCGCTGGAGTACCCATCGGCGGAGCAACTGGTGCTGGGGGAGGAGGCGGTGGTGGAGTTGGAATGTTAGCTGGAGGTGGAGGTGGTGGTGGTGCTGGCGCAGGAGGGGCAGAATACGCATTTCGACTTTCATGTTTCTGCGAAGGTGGAGGAGGAGGAGGAGGAGCAGGTGTTGGCTTTGGAGGCGTTGGCGGCACAGACTGGGGCAATGTTGGTAATGGTTTGGTCGGTTGTTTCATTTGCGGTGTTGGTGCCTGAAAAAGAGAACATTTAACATGAGTTATAAACACTGATGTAGCTTTACATACAGGCTGCCTGGGAGGCGGTGGAGGAGGAGCATGTTCTGATTTCATACTGGGCATAGGTTGGGGTGGAGGAGGCGGAGCAGCTCTACTGCTACTTGATGTATGCATTGGGACACTCGGAGCTGGTCGGCTTTGATGGTTAGACCAACTCCCACGCGTTCTATCTATAGCTGGTTCATTAACTCGAGTTTGATACTGAAACTGTTGGTTATCTTTTTGAACAGCATCAAACCCTCCATTTTGCACAATGACTTGACAGATTAGTTTTTTGGTGTCAGAATCACAACTGTCAATTGATGTTATTCCAGCCCGCATAAGTAGAGGCCTAATTGCTGGATCATTCAAGTCAAGTGTTTTCTCACTAATAGTGTCAGTACCAGGAGTACCTCCAAATCCAACATGCTGTACATGCTTGAAGTCAGTTGGATTGCTAATTGATGCCTTGTCGACTTTTTCTGTTAAATAACAAAGTTAAGTCTAAATAGTACATTAGATGAAAAAGCGATTAACGATTGCCGTTAATTGATCATAGTAATTCAGTTATTATTTGCTATAACTTACTGTTTGTTGTATATTTTAGGTTTAGTGAACAGAAATATACCATTATATATTGCATAAATAATTTTAAACACTTACTTCTTCCCTTGGATTTCTTTTTATCAGCGAATGATGAGCTAGTTGTCATCGTTTGCACTGAAAAATTTACAAAATATTAAACTTGTGCTTATAAAAATTTCAGACTTTTTTAACTGTTACCAAAACGAAATTTTTGAACAAAAAGTTGTACAAATGCTATTATTAGTTATAAGTAAAATATAATGGATTGATTTAAATCAGCTAAGTTTTAAAGGGGAAACAACACCGAACAACGCAACACCTTTATCATTCCTACCAGGCTTCAAGTCATTACGGCTAGTTGATCTGACAGGAACTAAAATTTTTTCGAAATATTTTATAGATCAAAAGACTCTTCCGACTGTCTAGAAGGCATTTTATTACTTACTGGAAGGAGCTGGAGAACTAATAGTCTGCCTCTGAACGCTTCCGTTTCCCATTTGCTTTCTTCGATCTGAAAAAATTAAAAGTGAATTAACTTTCAAGTGCTGGTATAGTTAATATAACACGAAAAGGAATTTTTATTCCTAATAATTGGTTGTAGGAATTAGTTTAAAGCATTATTATATACTGTATGTAATTCACATTCTTATATGTTTATAGATACGAAAAGGTAAATTCACGGGATAGTATTCTAAATAAAATACCGAATATTCTAAGTAGAATTTCGTTTATAAACGATATTTTCCAAATTTGTTTGGAGGTTGTATCTTAAATACTGACGGTAATAAGTAGGATTACAAGCACAATTGTAAAGCATGGATAAATAATTTATAAAATATTTGTCTATTTTTTTATATAACCTCTTTCTTGCTCTAAAAAAATTTTTCGAAAAATAATATAACTTATATGAGAGGCCAAACAAACAAATACGTACTCTCTTTTCTTTTTCTTTGTTCTTCCACTCTTTTATCAATAGCACTTGCAAAATTATTTGCATCGTCTTTATGAGCAAAATTGAATCCAACTGGACAATCTTCTCCAGCAAAATAATGAAATTGATTTCCGTTTTTACTTCTATTAAAGAGAATATTATGAATATATTTTTTTAGCTAATTAACAGTAACTACAGTCGATATCAAATAGTTTTTATATGTGCTATTTAAACACGATATCAGCTAACCTTTGATATTCAAATCCTCTATACCATTCCTGTTCAAAAACTACACTTCTAGATTTAAGATCAAGAATGCGAATATAAAAAGATCTCTTGTTAGAATCTTTGATCAGTGTAGCAACTCCACAACAAAATTTCGTCCATTGCGAGTAACTTGGTGCTGGAGCAATAAAAACTTGAACGACAGCTGATGCTAGACACTAGAAGTAAAAGTAAAATTTAACTTTAGCTAATACTTAAAATGAATAGATCTATACCTTCCAACCGTCCCTCAAGCACTCTGATAATGATTTCTTATCCATTGTTGATAACAATGCAGAAAAAGTATGGGAAGAATTATTATTCAAATGTTGGGGTCCAGTCATTTTCAGTTATGATTGTACAATACAAAAAGTAGTTTAGTCTAGTAAGTTACTTCCTCTGTTCTTGGCTGACGACCCTGTTCACGTCATGTGATATATCCTTTTTTCGTATTTTATTTTTTAATTTTTATGGTTTCTAAGATATTTCTAAGAAATGTCTTATAACTAAAATGTAAAATATTTAATTCGAAAACAACTTCATAAAAAATTTCAAATCGGCTTCCGGTTCCGGTACGTAAAAATTTTAATGCATTTTATAATTAAACCTCTTATTTATATAAGTATTTATGGTTTTAACATTTCTTTTTGCTCATGTTGTATAAAATATATTTTAGATACTAAAAGCATATTTATTTCAGCGTGTGATATACTATGAAGTTGTAAATCAGCATTTTAGTGGCGTATACACCCACAAAGATGATAGGAGGTTTATTCATCTACAACCATAAAGGCGAAGTTCTCATATCACGCGTATTTCGTGATGATATAGGGTTAGTATTGTAACATATTTTAAAATGTCTAAAATTATCAAGAAATTTCGACTTGAATAGATAATTGCTCCGTCCGTTTCATAATCTGTTGCGTTCCTACAACAGTAGAAAATATTGACAAACTCAAATTATAAACTATATCCCTCAATTTTTAACAATTAAAACAAATAAATTATATACTGAAATTTTTAATAGCAGATCATACCTGAGCATTAACAATTACTCGATATATTGCTCAAATGGTTATTGAAATAAGCCTTTTCATGACTAAAAATAATATTTCGAATACATTCTGTTTACAGACGAAATGCTGTTGATGCCTTCCGAGTGAACGTTATTCACGCCCGTCAGCAAGTTCGTTCTCCTGTAACCAACATAGCCAGAACGTCTTTTTTCCATGTAAAACGTTCCAATATTTGGTTAGCTGCAGTTACGAAGCAAAATGTTAATGCTGCTATGGTCTTTGAGTTTCTCCTGAAAATGTGTAACATTATGCAATCTTATTTCGGAAAGATAAGCGAGGAAAATATTAAGAACAATTTTGTCCTCATTTACGAATTACTCGACGAAATTTTGGACTTTGGATATCCTCAAAATTCTGACTCCGGAATGCTGAAAAGCTTCATAACTCAGCAAGGAGTTAAATCAACGACTAGAGAAGAACAAGCGCAAATTACTTCTCAGGTTTGTAATATATATAAATTACGTATTAAGAATAATTGACAGCGCTTATGAAAACTTTGTGTTTAGGTTACAGGACAAATTGGCTGGCGTAGAGAAGGAATAAAGTATAGAAGAAATGAATTATTCTTGGATGTTTTGGAGAGCGTTAATTTACTTATGTCTCCTCAAGGTCATTATTTTGTAACACATTTATTTCTTTTAAACAAGAAAATATATTTTAACTTTCAGGTCAAGTCCTTTCTTCACATGTGGCAGGAAGGATCGTGATGAAGAGCTACTTATCTGGTATGCCAGAGTGCAAATTTGGTATTAACGATAAAATTTTGATGGATGGAAAGAAGCCAGGCACAGATGATCTTTCAAGAAATACAACTTCGACAGGAAAGACATCGATTGCCATTGATGATTGTCAATTTCATCAATGTGTTAAACTTAGCAAATTCGAGACGGAACATGCAATTTCATTCATTCCACCAGATGGCGAGTTCGAGCTCATGCGATATAGAACAACAAAGGACATATCACTACCTTTCAGAGTGATACCTCTTGTCAGAGAAGTGAGTGTTTCCTATACGCTAGATTATTTTAACAAATTAATTTTCAGGTTGGAAGACAAAAAATGGAAACGAAAGTCGTTGTTAAAAGCAACTTCAAGCCGAGCCTTCTGGCTCAGAAAGTAGAAGTTAGAATTCCAACACCATTAAATACAGCAGGTGTTCAAGTAATTTGTTTGAAAGGAAAGGCTAAATATAAAGCCTCTGAAAATGCAATTGTCTGGAAAATCAAGAGAATGGGAGGTTAATAACAGATTTATGTTCTCATAATGATATTTTAATTAATTCAACATTTAATTAGGTATGAAAGAATGTCAGCTCTCTGCTGAAATCGAATTGCTTAACACTAATGAGAAAAAGAAATGGACACGACCTCCAATTTCTATGAATTTTGAGGTAAATATCTTTTAAAAGACCTAATTATTTTATTAACTGATGTAAAACAATTTAGGTTCCGTTTGCACCATCTGGCTTTAAGGTTCGATATTTGAAAGTCTTCGAATCGAAATTGAACTATAGCGACCATGACGTAATTAAATGGGTTAGATACATAGGAAAAAGCGGCCTGTATGAGACCAGGTGTTAGTCTTGCTTGAAGTTAGAAAGTATACAATTTTTCAGAAGTTCCTTATATTCTCACTAGTTAGTAACATAGATAGTAAAAATTTAAATAAACAACTAATTAATGTTGTCTACTATTTAAAGCAATACATCTTAGGTTTAAAGATGACGTGGTGGCTTATATTTATTTTTCGCGATTACAATAAATTTGAAATAGCAAATGCTATTGTAGATCAGGTGCCTTAAACAATTCATGGAATATCTTCCGTGTGAACAATAAAATATTTCGCTTTCATCGACATACAAGCTATGATACACTTGATAAATTAATTAAAGCTAGAGATACTGTGAATATGAAAGGAAAAAATACTTTTGCATGTTTATATTAGAATCGACATAATTGGTTAATCACGTATTTTAAAAACGAAATAGACCAAAACAAGAAAACTAAGCAAGCAAATCCAAAAGAGGAAAGTGATTTAATTTCTGGACACTATTGATTTCCTACTTGAGTATATAGTAGATAAAAACGAGTTACATACAATAAAAGACATTATTCTGAGAAAATAACATCCTATTAGTATAGTATCGAAGTTCAGCAATTAATACTAATGTTTATTTATTTGTTTATTAAAAATTCTTTCCTCCTTCCCAAACTTTTGACGCATTTATGTAGCTCACAAAGTCTGGATAAAAATTTACACTAACAGTTCCACTAGGATGTAAACTCAAATCGAGACTTTGCGAGCTTCACTTGCAAAGTCTTTTGTATAGTTCGGAGAGGCAGTTTTATCTTATCTCGTAAGATCTGAAAACTTTCTGAGGTTGTCTTTATCTAGCGTTTTATTATGTAAACAATCAACACAAAATTACGCTACGGCAATTTTTCATGTTTCTTTAGCAGCGACATGCCAAGTTGTAAATGAGATAATAAGGAATTTGAGCTGAATACTCTCGATTTAGATACAAACCTTTTTGATTGATTTATTTAATTAGCTGTTTTTTTTAAAAGATTTACTTTGTAAATTTATCGACTAAATCTTTTAGTTTTATCTGACAGCAAAGTTAAAAAATTGCTAACTATGATGTTAAAAGTGTTGTAAGAGCTAGGATTGCATAATAATATTAATAAAACTTCTTAAATTGAAGAAATTCAAGAGTCAATGCTTAAAACTATTAAAAATTAATCATTGTTTCTAAACTAGTGTCTCTTTGGTTCTTTCATTCGGATTTTCATTAATGTACCAAATATCTATGAAAATATAAACTTGAGAAGATTTAGCTCTATTTAGTGTTTTATAAATATTTACCAGCGGTCTTACAAGCCTGGTTTGAAGATTCGTTCATCTTATCCTGATAGTTCTATGTGCGAAAAATTTGTTAAATATTAAACTGGTACAATTTATTATAGCTTACAATAAATTTCGTTATTCGTTCATACTCTTGCTTAGTTTCACGAACAATGTCGCTGAAATTCGGTCGATCCTCGGCTTGTGATTCCCAGCAAAATCTCATTAATTCATACAGTTCTTCAGAGGCACAGATTGGTCTAGGGAGTCTTACCCCTTTGATGAGTAGTTTTACAAAATCAAAATTTGGTGGTAGATCAGGAAAGGGAACTTTCCCCAAAGTAAAGATTTCCCACAAAACAACTCCGTAGGACCAGACATCACTTTTGACTGAATAAATTTTGTGAGTTAAAGATTCTATAGCCATCCATTTGATTGGAATTGGAGTATCAGTTGTTTTTTTATATGTTGCCTTATCTTCTATATCTCGAGCTAATCCAAAATCAGCTATTTTAATGACTTGATCTTCAGTCAATAAAATATTTCTCGCAGCTAAATCCCGATGGACAAATTGTAGATTTGATAAATATTCCATTCCTATTAATTATAGAGAACGTCTAGACAATTATGGTTTCTTCTGATTTGAAAAATCTTACCT
Organism: Dimorphilus gyrociliatus; assembly: GCA_904063045.1. Lineage (NCBI taxonomy): Eukaryota > Metazoa > Annelida > Polychaeta > Dinophilidae > Dimorphilus > Dimorphilus gyrociliatus. Next base: position 1,207,973 of record CAJFCJ010000005.1, read on the forward strand.
TTCGCAATCTGAAAAGCATATGATGTCAAATCGGCTAAAGAGAGAATCTTGTGACACTCGAGTTGACTTTTTTTCCCAATATCTTCATTCATATAATTTTCAAAAGTTTCCTTTTCCATATAAAATGGCACGTTCTTCAAGTAAGCCGAAAATTTCAATTCCTTTCCTTTTTTTAGTAGATAATTTCGTAAATTCCCGTTAGCGCAATAATCCATTACAACGCATAATTTGCCCATATCTAGTTTGTCAGTTACAGCCCCAAGTAGACCAATTATATTTTTATGATTTCCAATGTATTGTAAAATTTTCAGCTCATCCAACAAACTCTTTACCTGTTCATAGCTACCTCGATTCTTGACCATCTTTACAGCCACCATCCTCGAGCTATCATCGTCATAAAGACCATCAATTTGTGCTCGAATAACTTTACCAAAGGCTCCTTCTCCTAAAGCTACATCAAACTTGATTTTCTCCAAGCTTATTTCATAAGATTCTTTCTGATATTCAATACAATCAACCTGTTGTTGTATTGGTAATTCCGGATTAAAATCTGTTGTCCTTGACAATAAAAGTGCAGCATCGTAAACCTTCTGTTTTTGCTACAAAAATGAATTATAAACTTTCTCTAAAAGTTCAAAATAAATAATACCTACTTTCAGATGCCATGTTTTCTTCCATATTTGATGTATCAATATTCCGATAACGACAACTGAAATTGATACTGTTAAAGAACTTGAAATGATTAAGGTGATTGATGACGTTTTCTTAGAAATAAGATATTTATCTGTCACTGAACCCACAAAATTAGATGCTTTACAAGCGTATTCACCAAATAAATCTGTGTTTGTGCTCGTTAGGGACAAAATATTATTATTACTATCGTTTAATCTAATATTATCTTTAAACCATTCATAATTTGGTCTTGGTAATCCTCTAACATCACAGAAAAGAATTAATTTATTCTCACTGACTATATTATGTCTATTCTTCTTAAGAGAGGTTACAATATAGGGCTTAAGCGGATCTTCTACTTTTAAATTAAGAGTCAATTGTGTGCCTTTAGGCCAAATTTCACACGTGTACACTCCAGAATCATTTTTCGTGGTGTTTTGTAGTTGTATCCGAGAGCCGATTGAAAATAGAGTATTTGAAGCATTCGAATTTAAAAATCTCCAGCGAGGCCTTAATCCAGTAAATTTATTACAATAGCATCCTATTGACAAACTTTCTCCTTCAAATAGAAGCACTTCGGTTGAAGAATCCAAAAAGCATGCTCTATTAGATTCTGTAGATAAGAAACTTTCTAATCTCTTTTCATTGAGTATGGCTTACATAATTTATGCAATATATCTGAAACTTACCCCCGGGATATACGGTTAATATATCCTCACTTGTTCCTACATCACTTTGCCCTAAGCATTTGAATTGAATACTAGAATTAGTTTTTGAACTTATTTCCGCCTTAATCGTTAAGTTTGTGGAAAACTTTCTCAAATTCTCATCATAAAGAGACCAATCAGTGCCTTTAAAACTCTTGAAAATAGAGAAAAGAGGTTTTGGATGACCTTTGCAATCACAAACTAACTTAAAAAGTTCGTTTGCTGAAACGAAAACATGAGCATCTACGTGCTGTTTTTCCAATTGCCAACTACAGTACGGTCGAGCTGAAATACGGTCGAGCTGAAACAATATTCTTTGTTTTCCTACAGTATAAAATCAAAACGTACTGAAAAAATCAAATTCAAATTTCTTTGACATTTCATAATTAGAAATAAGAATTGAATAACGTCCTCCCAATTTATAATAGTCCGTCATACTTTCGTTATGCTTTAGGGATATGTTTAGAAATGTTTCACTTGTACTTTCATTCTGTCGTATGCTATATTTTACAAGGATCAAATTTAGTTAAATTATGTTAATGAAGTAAATAGTTTACTTCATTTTCTCTATCATATGAGAATACTCTCCCAGTTTTTGAGTTTTGAAATTAATCCACTTGGTTTTCGAGAAATTTCGAGAGAAAATAACCTTGGAATCTTTCATAAACGCTACTTGTTTCATAATTGGAAAAGAGAATATTTCAAGAGATACGTCGAGATAATTCTTATTTAGAATCATAGATTTTTTTTTCTTCAGACTTTCATTGTCAAATGTGAGGTCGATCGTAGGGAATTTTACATCTAGCTGATAACTTTTTTCTAGTCTGCCATTCAAGTAGCATGAATACAAGCCACTATCTTCAAGTCTAACCTCTTTCAGAACTAATTTCGACGTACAATTAAAAGTTCGATCTATTTAATTAAACAGGTGACTAGATAATACTTTTCATACACGAGAATTTCATTTTACCTTTAATATTGTGACACGTTTTATTAGAAAATACTCTTTTACCCGATGGTAATAACCAGTTGAATGACTGAGAATTCTCATCGGGTAAATCTTCGCCGATTGTTAACTTTACACCACAAGCTAGCGTCATCTGCCGGCCTTCGAGAACAATTTTATTAGGACGTACTTGAATAGTTACTTCTCGGATGTGAGTATTTGCAAAAACATCTGTCAGATATTATTGAGATATAAAATAAATATATACATCTATAATACAAGAGGTTATTGCACCGAGTACTCTAAATTGGCGGATGTTTTCATGTACGATTTCTTTCTTATTAGGGATCGATCCACAGGATTTGTTTACAGCACAAGCAAAATTACCGCTTAGCCATTTCATGACGTATTTATTTTTGTTTAATTTAATTTCTTTGGATAAATAACCAATGGATGTGTTGTACGACAAAGGAAAATGATCAACTTCTGTCCAAGAACTATTCTTATATCAAATAAAAATAAAACACAAAAGTTCCTTATTAAAGCAACATTGTACAAACTTGTGATAGTATTTACACAGGCTAACATTTGTACTTTTTAAACCGGAGCATGGTATGATAAATGGTCTTCTTGCGTATAAGAAAAGAATTTGCAAAGAATCTGCAAAAGTAATCTGCTAAACCATTTAATTGCGCACATGTACTTATCAAACCTCCTTTAAACTTTTCTCCCATCCAGATAATATAAACAATGATTGTTAATCTTGTGAGCATATCCAGTTGCGTATTTGTAGCTAACAGAAAGTATAGTGAGATGAAACTATTGAACTAATAGCGGACATCCGATTCTTGTTCAGGGATAATCGGATTTTTAACGGTTCGTTTCCTGTATAGGCCGATACTTAATAATTATCAATCATTGTAATAGATTCGAAAATAATTATGTGCTCATCGCTTGTATTTCTGACAGACGAACAAGAAAGAATTTAATTTATGCCTAATTTTCAAACATTTAATTAACCTAATTACATAACTGAGTACATTGTCATATACATTTAGTCCAAATTCGTTAATTATTTCTTTTATTTGCAACTTGGAAATACCGTTCTGATTCATTTTATATGAAATTTTATATCTTGAAGTAAAACTGCGATGGCATATGCTTCTTTTCAGCTCGATCACTTAGCCTATGTAATTTTGTAAAGAAGTAGAATCTTTGACTTGAAAGTACTAATTACGATTAGCTACAAAGCTCCGTTCAATCGGATTACACCCCAAAAGGATAAGGAGCTATGAACAGCAATTGATCTATCAGCATAGTAGTTCTTGAGCACGAGAGTATCATTAGTTTCCAATTTCATTATCACGCTTGTGAAACAAGATTGCTCGTTTCTACTTTTTGAATTAGGACGAAGGTCGCGAAAAAGACATTTCATCAGTGATCTACCGTCTTCCGACGAGAACGTTGTATGTCTCATTCTATCAACATGAAAACTCCAGCTCTTTGTTCGGTCCAAATAGGTTAATTGTGCATAAACTTGATAAATACCCGGCTTTTTAATTCTTATCTCTCCATTTTCTAAAGAGGCCACATTTCCCCACTCAAATTCTTTCTTCCACATTCTCACGGCAATATCAGAACTTGTGACAGATAGAGAAGAGGTGGTCTTGAACTCGACTCTATTTATCAAACATCCTCCATACCCTTTCCTGCAAATTCTGTCTTTTGCAATTAAGAACGAAGATTTTGCATCTAGCTGGCTAAATTCGGAAGTCAAGTGTAATCCTCCCGTTTTCTTAAGCTCCAACTCTTTACGCACCTGTTTTCTCTTTCTTCGACATTTTGCAAACTTTTTTTTCAAAGATTCAAAATATTCTAATCTTAGAGAATTAACTCCTCGTCTTGTTCTGTTATTGCTTTTAGGTCTAAAGTCCTTACCACATTGACATTGTTCCTTAACGTTATGGCTTAATTTATCAAATTCATCCAATCGATTTTGAAAATCATAAATGTAGAAGGCGAAAATCACTATCAAACACAAAAGCAGAAAATGACTTAGTAAATTTAAAAAACTAGCCAAGTGAAAAGATTTTTCTTTTTTTTCCATGAACTTAAAAAGTTTACTTCGAACGAACTGCCGCTAACTCTATAGTAATAAAGCAAGATGCGAATCATTCTAGTTTTGACCGCTACTAGCGCCATTTTAAAAAAGTACATTTTTTTTGCGTTGTATTTATCATAAGCACGTATATTGTACATAGGCTTGAAATCATTTAGTTACAAATTAGACACAAAATATATTCCCCAAAATGACCAATCTTCTTTAGAGTCGGAAATTAAAATATCACACGGCACTAACATGGCAATTTTTTCTCCTTTTCTCAACTTCGCAACTGTGCTTGTAAAACACATCCTCTCTCTGTTTGCTCGATGATTGTCATCTCCGACACTACACGACACCAGATTCTTTGGATTTTTATCAGAAATTCTGCTTAAGTTGAATTTAGGTTGCGAATTTCCAATCATATTAAACAATAATTGACCATATAAATAATAGTATCCGTCTTCCGGAATTCTAAATTCATATGGTTCGCTGTTAGCATACTCTTTATGGTCGTTCAATAGTGGATCAGATTTCCACATTTTAGCTATGGTATTACTCTTTTTGTCCTTACATTCTGAAAAAAAAGATAACTCTATCACACATGCACTTAAAGTCGTTTTTTTAAAACCATACGTGTCTTAATGCTGTATTTTAATATGCAACCTCCATATTTTTCTAAATCACACTTTGGCTTGCTTGCTGTAAGAAACAAAGTAACGATTCTGTTTTATAAGTTGTATAATAGATAAAAATCTAGTTTACTTACATCGTTTGAAATTGGGATTAGAGAAGGTTGATATAAAATGATCCTCTAAAAAAGACAAGAGGTGGTAAATTAGTCCATATAATCACCTGTTCATTTAAATAAGACATACTTAAATACTGTTTACTGCGATAAGGCACTTCGGCTGATCGTTTTCGCCTTTTATTTACGTGGACATCTTCATTATATATCGGATCTATAGTTTTTATGCGAGCTGTTATTATGTTAAGGTTTTCGTTCTGTTTTTTAATTTTAAAGAACAGAAAGCCTAGACAAGCCAATACTAATAAGAAGTTTAGACTGATCAAAGGGTACGCTTTTGCCGCCATACTAAGAATGCATCTTGGCTGCTTTTTAGTATCGCCATCTATCGTAATTTCTGCAATTATTACATTTTAGCATAGCGGACATGCTGGTAGTAGTTCTACTCTTTTCTCTTCGGTATCCAACTATTTACTCCCGTAAATATAGATTTTGATGAAAACGTCAAGATGCTTATCGAATAAACACCTATTCGCGCATATACACAATTCCCAATTGTGGGAGGTTGCGAAAAGCTTGTTATTACGGTGTTGAACTTTCCAAAAAAATTCCACCCGTGAAAAAAAATTCCATGATAGAGCAGCTTTAAAAAATAACTTTGGCAAATATACTAAACATATTAGATGCTAGACAATTTAAATAGGGCCCATTGTCACTGGGAAAACAATTAAACAATCAATGGGTGATTATGAACCCAATTCAATCTTACTCACCTATTATTTATCTATTCTCTTCTAGTTCTTCAACCTCGGGCGCCCTGGCGTTCCTTTAAACGCATAAACGACCTTCGAATGCTTCCTCGGTCGCATCAATTACGTATAAACACAGGTGCGTTAATGGAAAATTTACGCCACATTGATTTTATAGTGTATGCGTGCTCAATGGACACTACTCCTTATAGTTTATAAGGATAGGCCTAAAACGGGTAAAGGGCGGTATAATGAAGATTTATAGCCTCAACTTTATCTCGACAGTTAGCCCTTGTTTCTTATGCACGATTTATTTATAGATATTTTTCCACGTAAATTAGCGTGCGGGTAAAAACTGTAATTTTAAAATAAAGACAGTGAAAGTAAAACGAAAGAAGGAGGCTTTGTAGGCTACATAAGGTATAAGGTATACTATACGTGGTTTACATACATATAAATTAAATGCTATTTAAAACATTGAAATAGTCTCTAGATAGAATTTTAGGCATAATACCGAAAGTCATTAGTCGTTGGTCTTAATTTAAAGTGTCACACGCTGTTTTGTTTTGTCCTTCCACAGCGACTAATTATCGCTGATAATTAATGTTGTCGAATCTGCTCTGATAGCTATCTTAACTTTCCGAAGGGAAGTAAAGGAGCGGAGAGATTTGAAACGATGGAAAAAGACAAACTTTCCCCTCTTCCACAAGGACTAGAACTTGTATCAATATTTTTAAAAAGTGTTGGGGATGAAAGTAATCGGTTGGGTAACGTTCGTGTCGGTATTTCGCTTCGTTAAATTAAAGTCGTGATTTTGCAAGTAACGCGTGTATAATAATGAGATAATAACGGAAACGAGTGCTTATCTGACTTGGCCATATCGCGGTGTGTCATCAGTTACTTATCTACGAAAGCATCTCTTTTCGGCATAATGAAAAACTGTTTTACTAAGAAATAGCGACCCAAAAGAGACAAGTGAATTGGATGTTCTGTCGGTGAACAGTAAAAACATAAAAGGCCATCACTGATAAGGGTTATCGGGATCTCAGCTTATATACGGGTAACTGCAAAAATCACAGTCATTTCCAACACACCAGGCGTTGTCAACAAGCACTGCACCTGTCGATTTGCGGTTGCTTTGAGGCATCGTTTACCTACGATGAAAATTACCTAAAAGTCTGTCGCCTTTTCTTTCTCTTAAAAAATCTTATTTGCGATAAGGGCGCCACTCGGCGGTGGCTGTCAGTGGTTTTTACACTTCTATTTTTTTTACCGTCAAAGACGAAAGTGTGGCACTGAAGCGCGTGGACAATTACAGACAAGCTGATTGAAAAGGAAAAAGAAACATATACTGTATACTATCGTTTATACAAATTCGAATTTACAGTATTTACAATATATACAGTGTATATAAAAAGGGTTAGTTTTTCTTTTCTTAATTTTCTTCTTCAAAGGGTCCGTTTAAGGGCTGTGTACTGATATGGCACGTCCGTCCGTCGTTACCCAGATACGCCTGCAGGGCCACGTCTTTCCGCCAGCCTGAAATTTTTTCTTAGTATAATTTTCCTACTCTTACGACCTTAGTTGTAATTTTACGACTTGACGAGGTCGCTTTCCGAACAGCCATCTGCCTACTCATAGGTGACCAAAAACGATATCAAGCTAAGTGGACGAATTTTTCTCATTTTCGTTCCATCTTTACATTCCCTCCCCCCAAGATTCTTATCTCTTCGCTGAACGCGCCAACGGTAAAACTGAATCGGTGATCCGCTTGACGTCGCCGCTACCTATTCATATTCCTTGATTAGTTTCGGGCTAGGCGATAAATAAATTTGTTAACCGCCTAAAAGTGGATCAAAGGCAAGCGACAGCCGCCCTTGTTGCGAGGGGTGCGTGCGAAAGGTTACGGAGTGCGACCGTTAATTATCTTTTCTTCAACGTCCGGGGCCTGGACCAGGTGCTTGGACTTAGTCCCTATAACAACTTCCTTCTTTCTCACTTCGTGGCTCATCGAGTACTCGAAATCTAGACGACCAACGCCTGAGGGTGTCGGCGACCAATTCGGTCAGCCGCTGACTATTGGTGAACGCGATCAAACGTCTCTTGTACGTCGTCATTAGACTAACGTTACGCAAATCGTTACAGTCGGCTTTTCTTTGAAAGGCGAACCTCAAGACCAGCATAGCACGTTCATTCTAATCGGTAAAGAAACGTTGTCGTTGTTTGGCCGCTGGGCCTGCATTACATCATCTTACGTTCTATTCCCTATATATATATATAACAAATTCTTTATTCCTTCTCCACTTTCAGACGAGATGACAACTGCCGACAGAAGATTACGGAGTCAAGTTCGCAATCTCAGAGCGCATTTCGAACGTATGCTAGATGATCTGGACCGTGTTGAGGAGGAGCTGAAAGAAGGCGAAAAGATGAAAAAGAAGCGTAATAACCCAAAAAAAGGTTTAACGCCCAGGTTAAAAGCGTTAGCCTCGTATTGCATGTCGCCACATACGAGCACTTTTCATCATTCCACTGATAACGATTCGGTCTTGACATTCAATTCAAAGACGGCACGAAGTTGTAGAAGAAAGATTGAAGGCAATTTACGAGATGAGATTCGATCCGATGAGGCGTACAATGTGACTGAACTCAGTGCCATCACCAGAGCGTCGTCTAGCAGAAAATTTCAAATGAGATCAGATATTAGAAAAAGGCCAAATTTAGGGCTTGCTTCCGTACGATCGAGAAGGAGATCGTCGGCGGTGGGCAATTCGTCAAGAAATAAGGAAAATGAATATGGAAGATCGAAATCTTTTAAACCTTGCGCTAGTTCAACGATGCTCGGCGAAATATATGAAGAGGAAGGAGAAGAAGAGGAAGGAGAAGAAACAGTACAAGAAAAAACAAGGGAGAAGGAAATAGACAACAGGCGACCCACATTTTTATCAGCATCCCCACTGCCAGCAAACTCTTCAATAACTCTGCATCAGATGGCGCAGCGAACGGTATGTGGAGTTGATGCCATCTACCGACGTAAAGCGACATCCATCACCGGATCTAGGTCCAAGCGTGGTGTGTTTGAAAAACTTTGATTCTTCCGATTCTTCCTTTTTCTACTTCCGCTTTCGAAACAGGTGCGATTTGTAATCTGCTATTGTTTACATTCGTCTCGCACGCGTTGTTTTTCTTATTCCGTTACTTTTTTAAAGCTAAACTGAACAGCATTTAAAACGTTAATCCGTATTTATGTACATTTAGTCGAGTGACAAATAAAAATATATTACTGACCTTAGTAAACTTTATTTTATAGATAACGTTATATTCTATTGTGGTCACTTTTACTTAAAGAGCCAGAAAAAGGAAGCATTAAAAAACGTCCAAAGGAAGAAGCGTTAAATAGTCGACACTAAACTGCGCATTAAGCATAAAACGATGATGCATTCAGCAGCTTTGATCATCAGCGAGCTGTAACATAGCGCATCGTTTCATCTTTTACCTCCTTACGTAACCAAGTTGACGCGGCGCGCGCGTCCTGTCGAATATATCCTAACTGTAAATGGAGGAGGAAAAGATGAAAAATTGTCAACGAGTTTTATCTCTGCGATCGAACGTTTCGGCACCTGTCCGACTTGGTTGTTTACAAAACAGGGAGATTTCAATACATTTGCGTTTAACTGCTTGTACATATGTAAAGACGTCGTCGACTGGGAAAACATATGTTCCAAGGGCAGAACGCACGCAACCTTATCGGCAATTTAAATAATTTTTTCTATACTTACGGGAATCTTCAATTTATTCGATTGAATATGTTTCGACTTGAAGAAGGAAGATGGTCGAATACACTAAAAACAGGTGCAAAAAGCGGAAGTAGAAAGGTGTAGGGACGTCACGCAGCAACAAGAGCGTCCAACGGTGCAGCCGTCACTCTTAATCCGTAAAAATTTAGCGGTTAATTGGACGTTCGACGTCTCCAGCTGCTCCCTACCGCCTAGAATAGCCCGAAATCGTCAACTTTCACACATATCCGGCCATAAAGTTCCATAAATTACAGATAGGAAGACGTCACCGAGGCTGAAACGACCTTTCACGAAAAACGATTAGCATATAGAACAGAACACGCTGGGAACCCTGCCGAGACTATATCACCGCCAAAGCGTCTTCAGGGATGACGCCTTCCCCCCACCTTTCAATGTTTACGTACAAAGCGTCGACTTCGATCCCTTATATTTATTTTCTCATGGCCGGCTGTCCATTAAGCGGTCGTTTTCGGTGTGTGTGTGAAAGGCCAGACGTGAATGGATGAAGAGAATTTGGATTCGTTGTGTCTCGAGAGAGAATTCTATAATGGTGAAGGGAAAATTGAAATTTAAACGACTTCTTTTTTTTGTCCGGAGTCTTTTGCCCCAATTAAATGTTTTAAAGTGTTTAAATGTTCTACTCATATACGAAATCAATAGCTGGTCAACTTTTCAACTAATTATACGTTAGGTGATGTAAAACGTAGCAATTTACGTCCGTCAAGAAAGCTAGACAAGGCGACACGCTATAATGTTCCACCATTCCAATCCTTTCTCCCTTCTATATAGATGTCGACGAATAGTTTGATTGCTCGTCAAATCCCGTTGATCGTTCCCTAATACTATTTAAACGCTTTTCAGTCGGCGTCCTTTTGAAAGAGGGTGTAAGTGTAAACAGATTGAAGAGGGGACGAGGGCGAATGGAGTATTGACTTTATTTTCTATCATCCAATCTGTAGAGAACGATAGTATACACTATATATGTTTCTTTTTCAGTTGTTGACGATAAACACTTGGCTCTTATCCATTGTAAGATGTAAGGGTTTGTATAAGTAGCCGTACTTGACTACATGACAGTTCTGTTTAGTTTTTTTTATCCCACTCTGTAGACTTTCGACTACACGAATTTATTGCCTATCGTACGTATATGCACACTTATATATGGCCATTTTCAAAAGCGTGAAAGGTCTTTGAAGTATAAGAAATGTGTTAGGATTCATTAGAGCGAGGATGTTTGTGGGGTAGTTTGCCAAAGGGTTTCAGATAACATATACGAACACGTGTCTTATTTTTTTAAGGAAATTATTTATATATATAAATATCTCAAGTATCGACATCTCACAATAATGGTATACTATTTAGTTCATGTCATAAAAATTTTTGCCTATTCAATTGAATTTATTCAAAAACCCGCACGTGGAACTTCATCTCGACCGTATCGGTCAGTATTAAAATCGTATTAATATTCGCCCAACTGTCAAAACAAGTCAAAAAAATATACAAATGAACTAGACGTGTGTTTACTAATCAATTCAAGATGGTCGTCAGCTAAAATTCCTTCCGTAGTGATTTATAGAACATATGTGTCCTTTCCTTCTTCATACACAGCTATTAGAGCAAATGTTAGGACAATTTTCGGGAGGAAGAGACCGTTTATCAGCATATCTAAATGGGTTAAAGGGTGGCTTGAGTCGAGGAATTGAATAGGGACGAGCAACACGTTTCGGCACTTCACGCGTTTCACCTTTCCCTTCTACAAAGTCATTGGGCGCAAATTGATCGGAAATGAACATTTTTTCGTTGCTTTTCCCGAGAGAGATAGAAAGATAGAGAATTCCATAATCTATGCATATTTTCCTTCTACGACCCCCTGCCGTTATTAATTCTTCTACTTCTTTTATAACACCTTATTTCCCACACATTTAGGTAAATAAGGAAAAACAAGTCATTAAGCCTTTCTTTTGGTAATTAGTTGTCCATGGTCGGCATAGAGAAGATGAAAGAAGGAATCGAAGAGAAATTCGATCGACAATGAAAAGACGCGCTTTGGGGCAGCATGTGGCCCGATTGCCGTTGGCATTCCACTCTGGTATGTACCCGTCGCAGATTATTGAACCGTTCTGCTTTGATTAACGCGCTGTTTAAGTATCAATTAACCTAATTACGCGGTCACGAGAAGAAATTCTATACTTTTTTTCGTTATAGGTATGTATAATAATGTTGTATTGCATTTTGTTAATAACCAAACATACGTACAATTAATAAAAAAAAGATTGCGAGAACGAGAACAATAAATAAAAAAATAAATAAATACGAGAAAGTTTATAAACGAGCGAGAGTCTGCATATGTGTGCGCCGGCGCCTTCGGGATGAACAGTATGAACTGGCTGGGGTTCCTCTGCAAGATGCCCCTGTGCCAAGACTTCGTAAGTCACACTTACGGAGGGGAGACCTTCGGGCAACAATTGTTGATTCTAGGTCTTCAAAGGCAGGCGGAGAGGAACGAGTTGCGTTTATCGAAGCGTTGTTAACGCGTTCTGTCAGATCGTAGATTCGAAGTTCGTCTTCGTCGTCTGTTTCAACTATGTCGGTTCTTCTGAGAGATTTACACCTGTGCCTTATTTCATCAGTGCCGAAACACTTTCGTTTCCTCTGCCGAACTACCGGCTGTCCGCTTACGGACTTCTTAACGGGCGTAACATTTTCACAACCTTCCGGTTCTCCCCTTTGACTGAGGGGCGGTAGGAAACTAGGAGGATCGAAATCAATTCGAGTACTATTTTGAGGATAAGCGAGAGTAGAATGTAGAGGATAACTGAAAGTAGAACACATTCTTCCAGTAGCGTCTAAGACTGATTTCTGCTGGCGGTTAGTTTCTGTAGATTGCTTAGATATGGCACTAATATTATCAATATTAACACGGAATGTCGTATCCTCATCTTCATCTTCTGTGGCCGTCCAAACGGATGTGTCGTTTATCACTTTCGAACTTTTTGCCACATTTTGAAGAACTTGACGAGAGAGAGAAACAGGAGACGGAGCGCTTTTCTTCAAACTTGTTTTAATGCCTTTCGACTTCTGAGACTTAGACGATCGGGGCGTAATATTTTCCTTATTTTCTTTTCCTGAAGTTCGGATTCTCAATGGTGATTTCAATCGCTCTTTCAAGCCCATAGCTGCTCGTCGCACAATCGATCCTTTCTTTTCACTTCCTTTCAAAATATCGTTAAGTTGTTCTTTCATATTTGCCACTTGGTTCGACAATTGTTCGCCCTGTTGAACGAGATGAGCCTGAAAGCGGAATGATACGATGTGTGGGAGGGATTTAAAAAGAGAGAAAGTTGGTAATTAAGCGCGCAAGCAAGCAAAGAAGCTAATGTTTATTCGGCACTTTGCTTTTCGACTTTGATCGCCGACGATTCTTCTATAAATGTTTAGACAAACTCTTCGTTTCTGATCGCTCTTCGAAAACAGCTTGCTTTTCGGTATAATTTACTATAATTCTTCGGCGCCAAACGATAAACTGACGTAATTTTAGTCCATTCCACAATTATTCTGCGCAATTTCACTGCACCTGGACTAGTGACGTAACTGACGTACATAGGTAAGATATTTTATATATATATATCTGGTCAGTTAGATAGCGAAAAGTAAAGCTCAATGGTTTTATTATATGACCCTTAAAACAATAAGAAGACAGGTGCAGGAATTTATATATAAAAGGGTCAAGGTTAAACGAATAGTCGTTCATCTGAATTCCAATCAAACGACGGCCAATTACCGCGTTTTTTCGATCTACGATCCGATTGCGACCGAACATAAATCACGTTTATTACTGTATAATTACACGGCTCCTATTCTATATATTTGCTTTTCTCGCCGAAGCAGCTGAGTATTTAGCCTATATACATTCATTTAACGAATATATATAAAGAATGTTTATTACAAGGCGGCCGCATAGCTACAAAGATTGTAAAACTTACCATTTTGGAAGAGAGCTCTTTCTTCTTTCTATTAACACCCGTAGCAGACCTGAAACACAAACGGACCAGATTACGCAAGTATAACGCAATTAGCGGACGGGATGAAAGGTTGTACTAATTAGGAGAACCGCACGACCCAACGCCTTTCGCAAACAACCTGTATACAGTTTTGCAGCTGTTCGAACGCATATATTACGTAATGTCAGTTAAATCGAAACAGTGAAATTTGATTAAGCGTTCGTCATTAGGCTAATCTCCTAAAAATCTCGCTTACAGGTTTTACAGGAGATTAGAAAGTCGTTAGGATGCAATTAAACGGTAGACGCCGGTTAAAAATATGATGCAACCAAATGGCGAAACGATGACAAGAGTAAAACAGAAAGTGCAATGAACGTGAAAATGAATTTAGAACGCAATTATATAATTGTACAGGATTGCATCTGTTTCAAGTAACATCATCCATTTCGACGAATTCTTTGTATAGATAAAACAATGCCGAATCCTTTTCAAGGCAAAATCGATTACAGAAATCAGAGTAATATTTGCAGTCTCGTGACTTCTAGGAACACCAGGTGTTTGTTTTTTGTATATTTAACTTTGACAGATGGCAGACGTTCGAGGAAATGCAGGTATTTTGACTGCTAAACACACTAAAGCTACCGTGTCCGTAAAAAAGGCACTTTGACGTATTAAAGGCCTAAGTCGATCCGACAGCCTGGTCAGAAATTAGACAGTTGAGGAGATTGTATGGAGGCGGCCTCGTTTGAAGTGTGGCAGGCACGTGAACATCCTGAACTCTCACCTTGACAGGTAAGATTATAGGCCGGGTCTGAGATTCTTACTGGTCTTCCTCTTGTTTAATAACTAATACCCAAATTTGTTTGCACCTGTTCAATTCTATTTTACATCAAAGAATGTCTTACACTTTCGATGCGAAGCAACAGGCCTTCAGGGCGTCATTCTCTTATACGTTTGGGACGCTACACCTGTATACTTCAGTATGTAATATTCTTTAATTTCCCAACAACACGTGTCCTGTTCGCACCGGCCGCTGCGTGCCAACTAGACGTCGCGTGCCACGCGTCAGGATTAGGGCGTCTACGGGGCGTCAAACTGGGTTAGAACAGTCGTCACTTCATAACTGCAGTTGTTGTCTGCCAATTATCGCATCGAGACCCTCACGTCGGCCCGTGCATAACTTAAATCTTCTCGCATACGATAACACTTCGTTTAATCTCTAACGCTTCTTGCTTTAGGCCTATAAAATTTATGCGCGCAATCATGACATGGCGTCGGGTCTCTCGGGAGAAATATCGGTGAATCTGGTCAAGTTTGGCGGCTTTGAAGCAGCTATTAGAACGTTTTTTCGTTGCTAGCAGCTGCCGACACGCGCGTACATTTTCGCATTATTTTTCACCGTAATGCATGCATGTGTAAATTAACCGCTTTTCTTCCACATTGGCTGACATGCAGGTGTACATCGTAACACACATATCTTATATATATAATATCATATATATCTATAATATTATTAAATGCACACAGCAAAAATCATTCAAGTTGACAACCTCTTCTACAACGCCCCTGTCGTTATCCGAACATAAGCGCTATGTGAGGGTGACGTACGGCAATAAGTAATAAAAGAACGCCTTTGGCTAGGGTAGCGCGCAAAATATCGCAAGATTGCACAACAACGACCGTCTTACGAAATTAATAGTCAAATACTTACTTGTGAGTAGAAAGTGCTTGCATGACGATTCGGACAGTTAAAATGAGGATGCAGGCCGAAGAGGTCGGGCTTTGATGCAGGCAGTTGAATGAATCCGTTGACCCGCGTCCCTACCGCTTGCTGTTGACAATTTTGGCAGTGGCGTGTACTATGTGCCTTCTATAATAATCGAGTGTCAAGCCGCTTCGTGACAGCGCCGGTTACTAGCGAGTACAACCGTGTTCTGACGTCGTATCGATGGAAGGACTTGACCAATGGGCGGAGCCACGTTCTTATTGGTTGATTGTATAGTCGGTAGTTTCGAAATCGCAGCAGAGTGGTCTAACACTCTAATCTATTGTCGAAATGATTTGCGCCTATATACCTTTATACATAAAGTTGGCTAAAGGCAAAAATAAGACGCGTCACGGTATCTTCTTTCCTCTTACAAAGTTTGCACTACTGTTATCTGACCGTCGCCTTCAGCAAATCGTTGAACTGACATTTAAATTTCCCAAACTCATGAGACCTGTTCGCCGGGAGCCAATGAGGAAAAGAGAATGAAAACAAGTCTTTAAGTAATAGTTAATTGTTGACATGTTGTAAATGACGCTGTAGGTAGGACACGTAATTTGTTAAGAATAGTCTTAGACAAGCCCGCCGGCCTATCGGAAGCATCTTAATCGTATTATCTTCCAAAAGTCGTACGTTTTACAGCGTCTAAATCGGCGTCCAATAGAGATATACTCTCGGACCGTCTTGACACACAAGTTTGTCTAAACAACATAGGATGGTGCCGAGCTTATCTTCTATTTTTATTCAATTACTCTTTCGTAAATTCAGATACACAACAGTCCACACCCCATGACTTTCTCTCTATCTTAGTATCTCTATTATAAGCACTCGAAAAAGAATATACTATAGCTTCAATAGCGTTTTTGAAGCTGGCTAAAATGTCGGGGCTAGCGTGAGCTATTTAATAACAACGACATACAACACTTTCGGGGCGTCCAGCGTCTAATCAAGTCAACATGTGGGCCATAGGCTGTGCGTTATTGGGCTATTTAAAAACCTACTATATTACATCACCCTAAAACCGTCCGCCTACAGCAAAGCGACGCCCATAAGTACTTTTCCCAAAAATTATCCCGGGGAGGCAAATTTCCCTATAAATTACAACCAGTGGCGACATCTTATGGACTAACAATTGGCAAAATCATATATTGTTTATTTTTCAAGCACTAAGATAAAACATATAAAGCAGAGTAAACTCACAGAAAAGAAAAGCACAAAAATTAAACCAACTGATTCAATCTAAGCGCTATGTAAAAAGCCCTTTGCAAATACATTAATTCGTGATATTTCTTCTACCTCCTATATGCATTCCCTTTTGACTGTCACCAGCAGTGGATCCATATTGCAAGTTAACCACACCCTTACTTGCTTGATCCATGTCGGATATTTTCATATCAGCAACCCCTCTTGCAGCTCCCATGGCCATTCCACTCTGACTCGCGCCTTTGTTAGTTCCCATCTGAAGTCCAATTACTGTCTGTCCCTCCTAATTAATTGTGAATAGTTTAATGAATGGTTAAAGAAATACGTACATTGTTTAATTAACCATTTACCTTACTCATTTCACCGACTTTACTGTCGGCAATGTGTCTACTTCCGCCGAAATTCATTCCACTTTGACTTGCTCCTTTATTTGAGCCAGCTTGCAATCCGATGACAGCCTGACCCTCTCTAGACATAGCATTAGAGGAAATATCGCCAGCATGTCTAGTCCCTCCGAAAGACATACCAGATTGACTTGCACCCTTATTACTACCAGATTGAAGGCCAATTACTGATTGTCCTTCTCTGGACATTTCACCCGCTGAAATATCAGCCACATGTCTAGTTCCTCCAATTTTCATGCCTGATTGAGATGCTCCCTTGTTACTTCCTGCTTGTAAGCCTATAACTCCTTGGCCTTCTTTCGACATATCGTCCGCTCGAATATCAGCCACATGCCTTGCCCCGCCTATCTTCATGCCTGCTTGAGACGCTCCTTTATTGCTACCCGCTTGTAGCCCAATAACACCTTGACCCTCCTTCGACATGTCATCAGCTCGGATATCCGCCACGTGTCTAGCTCCTCCAATTTTCATACCGGCTTGGGAAGCACCTTTGTTAGTACCAGCCTGTAAACCAATGATAGATTGACCAGCTCTCAGTTGCTCTTCAGTAAACTCTACGACGTGTTTTTCAGTAGGTTTCGGACCAATTGTAGCTTTAGTGAAGCCATTTCTCTGGCATTCTGTTCCCAATTGCTGAATGCAGGATAGGACTTGAGCCATATTATGACCCTCATAAAGATCGATGGTTTGGAAAAGGCTGGTATTCGACATTCCGTATTTTTCACAAAAGGATACAAATTGTTGAATATTCTCCCTTTGCTTAAATGGTGCGGCCATTGTGTTAGGCTTTAGACGCAACTTTTTAGCAGCGGGTGGTGGGTTTGGCGTGTGTTCTTGTATGAATAAAGCCAATCTGTTGTTTTAAGGAAACATTTCTCTGATAAAAGTATACTAGAAAAAATAAATCAAAGTACCCACTTCACAAGATGAACTCCACTTCTCAACTCCTTTTCAACATTTCTCATTCCTGGTGCTATTTCAATGTCCAATAGAGTCTTAAACCACCCAATGACTTCTGCCTCCATACTTGAATCATAGCGAGCTGCTAGCTAGATATAGAAAAGGCGAAATTTACACAGAAGCCGGGAGGCTCTGCTTATCTAATTTTTACAGACTCGGCAGATGTATCTTTTAAAACGCTTGCCCTACTTTAATTAGTTGAAAACTTTCTTTATTCAACAAGAGTTACTCAGGTTATTACACGATTTTATTTTACTTTTTGGTACTAACCTTTCCAGCAATAGCTCTTTGATCTCCTGCAAGCTCAGTTGGCATTCTTCCTGGTATGTATTCACTGAACGCTCTGCAAACTCAGAAGGCAAGAAACAGTGATTCACCGTACTAAATATACACTAGACCATACAGCGACATCTACATATACTATAAACATTCCATTCGTCCGAGCAAGCATCTAAAGTTTGCAGTTTTCGAGTAGCATTTAGTTCGATTTTGCTCTTAAATCATGGAATTCCATTCGTGAAAATGCACTATCTGAATGTTTAGTTAAGTTGCTTCATACCAACTGGTTATATATTCGTTGCTAGAATTTCTAGATATATTAAGTTATATTCAAAATAAAAGTTAAAAGGCCTAGATTGAACGTTTATTGCAGTATATATAAATTATTATTAGCTTATTTCATTTAGAGATCAACACGTAAAGCGTTTCATTAAAATGCATTAGCATAACAGCTGAAAGCAGTTTCTGAGCAGAAGAATTAATTATGAATATGCGTGTTTACATCTTCATCATCATTCTCATCCTCGTCTATAGCCTCTTCACTACCGCTTTCAGAAGGGGTTTGATCAGTGGGGAATGAATAAATCAGTCTTTCGCACTCTCTTGTTTTCTTCATATTCATAAAAGTTTTTATCACTGTTTGGCGGTAGGCGGCGCACTGACCAAGAATATGCAAGCAGAAAATGCCGTCCGAATCGTAAAGTTCTTGATATAGTTTTTCTTTATCCTCAATTTTTAATGAAAAATTTTCAACAGATTCTACCCAGACAGATATTAAATCAGATCCGAATTTGCTACGGAGCTGCTTTGCTAATTTGCGTTGTTTTGTAGCATATTTTATATAAAAGGTTTCAACATTTTGTTGATTGGATAGTGTTAGATCTGCTGAATCCAGAGTACCTCTACCAGAGTCAATTGTCATACTACAAGTATCTTTGGGTAATTGAAAGTCATCTTCAAAATCCAGTGGCTCCAATACCGGTAAACCATTGACAAATAATCGAACTAATGAGATAATAACTTCGTTCTCGGAGCATACTTTGTTGAGTTGCTCTTGAACTGCACCTTGAGCCATATTCCCTAAAACCCACAGAGCCTCTCTTTGAACATTTTTCGGACCATTCAATAAATGATGTAGCACTTTAGGTATCAAATTTGCATCCAAAACTTCCTGAATTTGTTGAGGTGTGCCTGCCGTCATATTAGACACGCACCAGAGTGCCTCCCTTCTTAAATTATCTGGCACTTGGTCCGATAGTAAGTTAGAAAATTTCTCTATTAAACCCGCATCAAGAACGTGCTGTGTTTGTTGATCTGACCCAGTAATTAGATTACCAATTGTTCGTAAAGTGGGAACAATAATCCTTGGTTGATTTCCTGGACTTAAATATGGCAACAATATAGGTACTAGACCCATGTCAAGAATATCTTGAATGCTAGTACTGTGCAGGTCAGCAACATAGCTTAATGACCATATAGTATCCAGCATAACTTGGAAATCACTATCACCAAGAAGGAAGTAGATAACAGGTAAGAGTTTCCGAATTCTTTCTTGTGTTAATGCATCAACTGACTTGTTGCGAACTAAATTTATGATACACCATGATAAATCTCGCTTTTCACTAAGTGTAGATGCTCTGCATATAACACCCATAAGCATTTCTATAAAGCCTTCCCGTATTATAAAGTTTGTTATATTAGGGGATTTATCACCTGTAAAAATATCACTCATAAAAATTTTGCCAGAACTATTTCTATTAAATTTTTACCCATTAAATTTCCTAAAGTCCATATACATTGATCCCTAACATTTGATTTTGTAGACTTTTTCAGCAGCTCCAATAAAACTGGAACCGCACCTGCCTCAAATACTGCATGCGTTTGCTCTGGAGAACCAGCAGCTATATTTGTTAAAACCCATGCTGCTTCAAACTGAATTGTCCTGTATATAAAAAGAAACACCTTTAACCCGTGGAACTATATGAAATAAACTGCACTAGAGTATATTAATACATCTCAACTATAGTGTGCTTACTATGCAGTTCTAAGAATGAATAATTATATAAGCATTTCTCACGTGTCAGAGTCGGCCAAGCAGTCAATTATTATGGGAATAGCTCCTGCATTAACGTATTTCTGTATGGGTGGCTCTATTTCGTTAGATAAATCTCGTCTGAAACAGTTGATTTTTATAATTAAACCAAGTTTTAGCACTACGTGGGTTACTTAATTACCTGATGAACATGATCGCATTGCATCTATCTTTGACGCTGGAGGCATTTTGAATAATGCGCAGTAATCTTTTTGCAGAAGTATTCTCCTCTTCGTCTTCTGAATCCTCCTCTTTAGCAGTTGATTCCTTCTCATCTTCTTCTATCGTTGGTGGTGTTTCTGCTACCTCTCTCTAAAATTAGTAGATTATAGGATGTAAAATTAAAAGCAAATATTTACCTCTTTCTCAACTTTGGTATCAACCAATAAATGGTTGCGTCTAAAGTCGTACAATTTATTAGCGATATATGTAATAGGATCAGCTGGTCTAGCATCACAAACACCAGCAACTGCTTCAACTAATGCTTCTCCAACCTCTTCCTTTAAATATGAATTATCAACACTGTCAGTCTCAGATGCCTCGGCCATTCTGTAGGTTTTATAAATTTCCAATATTATTTGCGATAAAAGATATTCAATACAGTCATTACGTTAGTGATTCATAATTGATCTTGTTTCGTCATTTAATGTTTGGAATTAATATTGTTAGATTAGACCAAACAAAGTAGAGTTTCTTATTGAATGTAATGAAACTTCTTCCAACTGTAAATATTGTCTAATTTCTTTTCCAAGGAGCAAATAACCCGGCGTTACTAATGCGGGCGGACACTTTCATTGTTTACGTTGTCAGGCTTTATAACCTTCACCTTGAAACTATGACTAATAATCAGAACGAAATCCGTATTCAACTTGATATTAGGAATTATAGAGAAACGATATAAAATCAAAAAGTCTCGATATTTAGCATATCGTGCTTGTTTTAAAACCAAAATATCTCGAATCAATAATTCGCTTTCCAAAGGCTGACATTTAAGACGATTAAGTAAACTAATTTTTCATTGATTTGAGAAAACGAAAAGTGTTCCTCAGTACATCATCCACAGTAACTGCTGTGGCGCGATTTTAATGTTGCTTGTGGATTTGCTTCCTGCCAATGTTTAATTTCTACCACAAAAATAAATATTTTTTCTGGATAATTAGAGAAAGAGAAAGAGAAAGAAGGGGGAAGTTTATAGACTCTAAAAATATTATTTTAATTGCTATGAAGGAAACGAGAACATTAAAATCAATAGCCGCGAGATGGCGACCCTATCACCAAAAGCGTTTGAATAATCTACATGCTTGAAGGCCGCTGAAAGGAAATAATACTGTTTAAAGAATATTAATATGTTAGAATCATGACAGTTCGACATCCAACCTTAGCTTTTCCAGCCGATTTGACGGGTGTATGCGCATCATTGAACGACACTTTAGGATGTTGCAGAATTTGCAGCTGGTCTTCGAAAGATATGGACTTAATGTGCTCGTCCCCTCTTAATAGGCCCGTCAGGTGTGCTGACGAGGAGAGTGTATATCCGTCCTTTATTATTAGAATATGGTCTCGATCTTCCAGAAGATATCTAAGTGTGCTAAATCCTGGAGCATTGGTTTATGGTCGGAATCCATTTGGTGAATCCGGACAATTTCGAATCATTGTATTAAGGGAAGATATTGTCATACTACAGAGTACCGCCTGTTCAGACAACCATTTAGCTATAAGAAGTGGCCTTATTGTTGGAAATGGGGAAGGGGGAGAAGATTGTGAATGGTTCTTACGACAAAATGAGAATGGGTCTTGCTCTTTCGAAAATGTTATGTTTCCTGGATGCTTTTTGGGGGTTCGAAAAAATGGAAACGTGATTAATTTAGCGATAAATGTTGAAAAAGACTCTTTAGAAGCTAGCTTTGTTATACAGTTAGCTGCAATGGTTGTGCAGTGAAAAAACGTACTTTTAGTGCAGTTACTCGTACACTTCTAAAAAAAGCAACTAATCTGCAACGCATTAAACTTAGTATATGATTTAAAAACAAATTCTTTTCGCATTCTCGGCTAATTTAGAGATTAGGCATGCTCCTATATTAGCCTACAGTATATATTATACCAGAAGAGTATAAAACTGAATATATTGATTTTATCGTAATATCTCACAGATGGCGAGTTCAAAATACAAACTATAGATGTCAGTGTTTGCAATCACGTGCTTTTATTTTTCTACATGTTAACTTTGTGAAAACTCACTCACTATTAACTGATCTCTTTATAGGCCAAACTGTTATATTTCTTACTTTACTGATTTAAACAACTTTCGATAGATATTTCCAGTTAGTTGCTAGTCAAACTATGAAATATTAAACAAATTTTGAACAGTGTAATTTGAAAGAAAAGGAAAGAAAAATAGACTTCTTTTAGAGCCATCAATCGGAATGTATGCTCTCTGTACAGTATACTTCAGCATAATGTATTTACACCATATAAATATCGCATACGCCTAGCGGGATGTGTAGGCAATGAATATTCATTTTCTACTGCAAACTCTTTCATAGATAGGCGGAGCGCTAGCGCAACTCCGCCTACAATTGTGAATATTTACAAAAGTCTTTTTCGTCGGCAGTCAGTTTGCGGTTCTCGTCAGCGGTAGCAGTATTAAACAGAGTCGGAAAAATGTCTTCAACCCAAAAGGATACAACTTTTACAAAAATTTTTGTCGGAGGCTTGCCTTATCATACGACTGATGAAACTTTACGAGATTTCTTTATCCAATTCGGAGAAATAGAAGAGGCAGTAGTGATCACAGAACGGTCAACTTCAAAAAGTCGCGGTTATGGTTTCGTGAGTGAAATCTATTTATTAAAAATATGCTCAGTTTTTTATAATATCAATCTTATAGGTGACAATGGCTGATAGACTTGGCGCAGAGAGAGCTTGTAAAGACCCTAACCCGATTATCGATGGTCGAAAGGCAAATGTGAATTTAGCTTATCTAGGTGCCAAACCTCGTGTAGTAGCAGGTATTTCTTATTAAATAATTTTATATTTTGCTATTTATCCTACAACACTGCGGTATAGTCAACGATTAGCCAATTGTGGCTTTATGTAGGTCGGTTCTTTTGTCCGACAAATTCCTTCAATATCGTTCGCCGTCAGCTAAGCAACTACTATTTGCGATTAATGGTAAAATCAAAATATCAATATAAACAAGTAAATAAGTTATAAAAATAAGATTACAATATTTAAATAAAAATAAATCTAAAAATTTAGTACTAATTAGTTAGCACAGGTTACGTTTATTGAATGTCTTATAACTGCAAAAAAGAATAAGGTACTTGAATATTAGGCCAATTTGGGTGCTGTCTAGATAAAGACGCGACACACGTGTTCAACAGATTTTTGTATAGGTAGTATATAACCGGAAACGAAGCCCCTTATGTGCAGTATAGACAATGACTGCGTCAATGATAGGGACGAGAGCGTTTGAAAAATATATTGATCAACGTCGCGTCAATTGATTTAGCCGTCCCATTGTTATATATACTGTGTACCTACTACGTTGTCTATAATCCATGTATACAGTTATATATATATATATATATAAAGATCCAAATATAAATACTCCTATTTAAGGTAGTGTGTATGTACAAGAGAGAAATACAGGGTGTAGAGTAGTTCTTCGTCGAGTATAAGAATAGAGAGTAGATATTTCGTATTACAAAATGTACCACGTGAAATTTATTAGTCTCAGATCCTTTACAGTTAAATATTCAAATTTTTATATGTATGTAGTTCTCTCTTGTTATGTGTGACTTATCTTGGTCGTAAAACGTCGCCCTTAAGTTTTTCACGCGGTCGCTCCTTGAACGTGATTGAAAGGCGACAAAGAGTTAGGTCAATCGCATATGTATATACCAGCTGACGAGTTTGAACACGTTCGCATACAACGCATTGAAGAAAGCATTAAAATCGCCTCGGCCTTATTATTACTTGAGGATGTTTTAATCCACACACGCCTCAACAGGTTCTCCACTCGCCCTCGCCGCCGCCGCAGCCAAGCTAAACTATCCTACTTTACACTCTCAAATTGTCGCTGGGTAAGTTTTTTAATTGAGAAATATTCTCTTCACATCAACAGTATATAAATTATCAATTTAAAACTATTATTATATTATATACAGTAGTATACGTATATGATATATAAATCAACATTGCCAGATAAAGTGTCAGGGAGGCGTCTAAAATTAGACGGTAATTTTCAGAGTGTTAGTGTGCGTGTGGCGTTTATACATATGCAGTCACATATATTATATTTCTTTTTTTCTCTCCTGTATCAATTACGCCATCAAGTCTTCAATTTTCTTACATACTAACTAACCCCCAGTCAACCGTCTACGTTCAAATTGCCCAAATAATCAATGCGACTATTCGTATTTTTCAATAGCTAATCCACTAAGATAATCCTTCTAATCCATCGAAGGAGAGATCGTATTGACGACGCTTTTTCTGCTGATAGAAAACATGTGCCTTCTTAGTGAGCTATTTCAGGCAGCATCTCGGTCTGTTCTAAAAATACATTCCTCGAAATCTTAGCTGGTGAAACCTGAAACGGACCGCCAGCTCTTCTTATCGCATACTCGCCGCACCTACACAAACAATTTCGCCTTCTGCGCAGCTCACAAAATACTATATATATATATATTTTAACCTCGTATAATTTTATATACATAATAGTTTTAAATGCCTTAATCGCTCATGGATACTGTTTATTTTTCCTATAACTGGGTTCATAAGCAGTATTCAACAAAAACAGTATTTTTCCCCAAGCAAAGTATTTTAAGCGCTAGCCGTAAAAGTGTAAGACTAAATTTAGAAGTATAACCGAAAGCGTACACCGTATATCCCCTTCACATACCTGCAACTCGATAATTTATCAGCCGCGGTTTCTCATCAAATAATCATGCACGCGCTGAAAGCTACAGTTCATTTCTTTGTCTATATATTCATCTGTAACACCAAATAGTCTATTTTTTCGTATAATGTGTTTTAAGTGTTTTTAATTTGAACGAGAGCCTTGTAGTTTTATACATTTACATTGTACATCTTTATATATATATATACACTTATACATAAAGTATGTATAATTGCATATGCATATCCCGTATATATATATTAATATAATATATATAAATAAATATATATATATATATATAAATGTATTTGTATATATTTACATTTTATAACTCACTTTCCTGACATAACGAAAAATCATGACTTAAAGCGTAAAAGTTTACTTTTTACGAATATCGTATTTTTTCAATAAAAGTAAAGTTTGAGTCAAGATATGACGGGGCAAAAAGATGCTGTAACTTTTATATACTCTACAATACTAGAATGATTTTTGCTGTGCATTGATTTCTACGTTACAAAAGCTTGATAGTGGTGAAGTGAGAAGACTACCATGAGTTTCTGACTTTCAAATTATAAGAAATTCTTATTTCTGCTCACAGTTTACCGCAATACTTCTACGCTGCGTCATCACCTTATGTTACAACGCCAGGAATTTTGTCTGTAGCGCCCCATTCGCCACTCTCGCCAACTGCAACAGCAACAAGTCCTCTCCTGGAATATTCAGGTGTTGCTGCTGCTGCTGCTGCGGCTAATGCTTCGTCTTTGAACACAACAGCAGCTACAGCTTCTCAACTTCCTACAGGATATGAGGCCGCTGCAGCTGCATATCAATACGCATACGCAGCTCCTTATACTTATGCAACTGTACCACAACAACTGACTGCTGCTGCCGCACTTCCAACAGCCTACCAAGCACAAGCAGCAGTGAATTTGGCTGCCGCTCATTCTCAAGCAGCCGCTGCGGCAACCGACAGAATTCAGTAAAAGAAATACCTATTATAGTGCCATATGGACACGCTACAGTGGTAGATATTAGACACATGCTAAATTGCTAATCTTTGTTGTTTTATTTTCTCTAATCATCCAAATTTCATAATTCTTTAGCGACATTCAGTTACAGTTAAATATTATTGAAAGTTGTACTTAAAGTTTTTACAAGTGATGTATGTATAATATAATATATATAATTTAGCATATTGTTAACAGTTATGAAACATGTAATTTATTAAATATTGCTATGCAAGAAATTGTGTCTTAATGAAAAATTGTATGAAGCCTCATTGTAAGAGAAAGTATAAATGTAGCTATTCTTTAAATATGCAGTTACCATTTGAATGCTGTAGATAGTTTTGGTTGTAAGAAGTATTTAATATCAAATATATGCAGTACATATATTATATGTATATATATATATATATATATATATATTGTATATTAACTTTAAGTCTAACTCTAGCTATTTATTGGTGCGATTCATGTATAATTATATGTTATAGTCTGTTTATAATCTAGTATTGAATCTCTAAACATTTTTATTCTATTCATAAATGTGCCGTATCGCATAAAAATGTATTGTAAGATGACTAGAGGATTATGGTATTTCAGTAAAAGTCAAACCTTGTACAGATATAATGCGCAACGTGCCTTCCAAACAATGTAACGTTAAGAATTTATATGATACAATACAATCAGCAAGCTATCAAAAGATGTTTCTTCGATTTTCCACTTTTTAATTCTTCTCGTGAATGTACAACTAGAAAATTCTCTTTGTTATTTACTTCAATTTATCTGACTTCAATTTTTTTCATTTTATATATATTTGAATATCAATTTGATATATAGAAACAAAGCCGTTTAAAATTATCCCAATATCCTTATTATTTACCTGTTTGCTTGAAAAATTCTTGACAATATTCACGAACAATTTCTTTTGAAATTACAAAGCACTACAATCGTTTTTGTCTTATTACAATTCAACAACTGACGCATACGCTACTGAAACTTTGTAGTTGCCGAACGAATAATCAGTTGATTGACTAGTCAATACATCTCAGGATTCATAATGGTCTAAGTTTATATATACATATATAATAGTTAGTTGTTTATTACTTTAGGATATACGCTTGACAAACGATACCCATACTGGGCATGCATTTTACATGATAGTCACTTGTTTGTCGCCAGGTGAGTATTAGGGTAATAAGGAGCTATCCTATGTAATCGAATAAAGTATGTTAATGCATCCTAGCTCCCTTTAACGAAATTGATGGAAAGTTTGTGTTTGAATGTCGAGCGGTGTTTTTAAAGTCAATAAATGAATAGGATTTTCTGCATCTGTACACAGGTGGATGAGCGTGGCAAACAATTTGACATTATTTGCTGTATTAGGGTGTGGTTGTCTAACTTTTTAT
The DNA here is from genome assembly GCA_904063045.1 of Dimorphilus gyrociliatus. Classification (NCBI taxonomy): domain Eukaryota; kingdom Metazoa; phylum Annelida; class Polychaeta; family Dinophilidae; genus Dimorphilus; species Dimorphilus gyrociliatus. Next base: position 1,235,707 of record CAJFCJ010000005.1, read on the forward strand.
CCAGTTATAAATTGATTCATATTTGGATAAAATAAAAAATGAAGTCTGGCGCAAATTGATGATTGCTTTTTAATAAGTGCTCAATATTGTGTTGATTTCGTGCACTTGTTGGCCATTGCGCTATTACGTATGCTCAGAATCAATCTTTGTTCAGCAGGTAAATCGATAAAATTGTTCAATGATCTTGTCGTAAATTATTTCGAAACCGCCTCTATAGTATGAATTATTCATCGACTCCTCCCAATTTGCTGTCAATTTTCTTCATGACTGACAGCAGTTTTCTTCAACTCTAAATTCGATAGGATTTTACGATTTTTTTGTGGCTTTTACTCTTTGAGAGTTTACTTAAACAGCTTTAAATATTCTCAATTATCTGTGATCTGCCAATATATCAGTAGTACAGATTTTAAAATATAATATTCTGGGTTCAGATTAAGATATTTGAACTATGTTTTCTCGATTGTTTGAACAGAGCAAATCATTAAGGTAATTATCCATTGTTCAGTTATTAAAGAATAAAGTAGGCGATTCCTTTGTCCTATAACGAGAACAATGGAAAGACGACTGTCCAACTGAATGAGGACATATTTCTTCATACAATAACTTGTATCTATTATTAAAGCGACCGTGTGGTATAAGTAAACATGCAGCAACAAGTTTTCATTCGTCGAACTGAACAACAATGCAAAGACTTTAATCAGTTTAATACTTATTGCTTCGATTTTGAATGGACATTAGTTACGAGGCGATTATCATGCTATAAATCTTGTGTAGACATGAAATAACCCCTAAATAGTCTCAAATCTTCCAAATTAGAAATGTAGACAACTATGAAAACTTATCAGCGTCAAAAATTTTTGCTAATAAAAATTTAAATAAGTGTAAATAGTAAGACTAATAACAATGCATAACAATTTAACAAACATGTTTTGTTGATTGTTTAAAGAAACACTTAATAGGAAATATATTATAGATTATGCTACTTCATCTTCGCTTGGATCAGTTGAAGCTGTAGTAAAGCCTTTCAAACTTGACGATCTGGAAGATTGAAGGGAGGCATTCCCACATAGTATTCTAAACAATTTGGAAATTAATTTGCTTAGGTCTAAAACAAAATTATTTATATTACTTTGATTCCAAATGCTTCACTTGAACTTGTAGATTTTCAACTTGAACTTGTAATTCGTCGTTTGTACTTTGTAGCCTTCGAACCTGATTTGATTGCATATCAACCTAAAATTAAGGAGAGTATTAGCTTTATGTATGAGTACTTTGTTTTACAAACATCGCTTTGTGATTGTGACAATTCTATCTTAAGTTCGTCTACACGTAAACGTAGATGTTTAACTTCAGTTTCATATTGTTCTGCACGCTTATTAGAATGCTCAAGATCCTGTTTTTTCTCTTGCAAGGAGGATTTCAACTTTGAATTTGAATGTTTTAATTGAGCGTTGTCCTAAGAGAAAAATTGTATATTCTTATACACAATAAATTAATATGATAATCAATTGACCCACTTTGGCTTTTGTGTTGAGTTCTTCTGTTAATGATTGGATTTGCTTGTCATGATTTTCAGACAAGGAAATACGACGTTGAAGGCTCTCCTCGAGTGCGGATACATCATTCAGTAATTGTTTATTTTTTCGTTCGATTGCTATTTTTTCACTTTCCAGTCGCTCACGCTTGCTATATTCATCAGCACTCTCTTTTTGAGCAGCAACAAGCTGTTTATTTTTTAAATAGAATATATAAAATCTGTATTCATTTATTTAGGTAGAACCTGTTCTCGTAAAATATTAATTTTTTCCTCTGTCTTTTGCAAGTCGCTTTCATTGTCGGTGGACGTTTCAGAAAATTTATCGATATTTGTTTTCTGCAGTATAATAAATTAACTATTTAGAAATTTTTAAAAAAACATGTCAAATCAACGTTACTTGGTTGTTATGCTTTAAATCTTCATATTTTTTCTTTAAAGCAATCAGGTCTTTCTGTAAAGTACTAATAGTTGTTGTAAGAATTTCCTTTTCTCTGAAAAATATTTCTGTAAGCAAATTTCAAAACACATGCAGAGCTAAGTTACCGTTGGTCTGCTTCTAATAATCGTTCAGCTTGATCCAATTTTACTTTTAGCTGAGAAAAATCATCATTACTATTTTTTTTATCAGAAAATTCTGATTTAGAGCTTGATTTCGAGCTATCGGTTCTACTTTCTCTACTGCGACTTCTGTGCGACGGACTAGTGGTTTCTGGTTTAGGATCAGTAGGTAGATCTTCAAGAGATTTCAAAGAGCTTTTTGAGATTCTGTCTACGTTTTCTTCGTCTTTATGCAAACTCCTTCCAGTGGAAGTGTTTAACACATTAACAGAGCTGTTTGATAAATCCTGCTTGAATTTGTTGTCTTTGGTGACTGCTTCATATCTAGCCCTTAACTTTTTATAGTCATCCTTTAATTTTTTATAATCAGAATGCTTACGTGACCATTTTGAACGCCACTGATTGGTACAATCAGCCCACCACTTCATGGTCTTTTCCATTTGATTAGCTCGAGTTCTTGTTTCCTCTAATTCTGTTAGGAGAATATTTTCTTTAACTGAACATTCATCAGATCTAGATTCCCTCGGAGGTAGAGGAGGTGGCTTTCGTCTCTCTGGTGTCAACGGGTGATTCCTTTCTTTTTCTAAGACAGGAGGAGCTGATATTCTTGAAGATCTTGGTAAGGGTTGACTATAAGCATCAGGTTTTGGTGGGATAACAGGATTCATAGTAGTTACAAATATTTTAGTTCGTTTAGAAAAAAGCTATTGCATCTTATAGCAAATAAAAATCGATGTAAATTTGGAAAATATTAAGTAATTTCAGTGAAATTTGGCCGATCATAATTAACCGGAAGTTTGATAGGGCGCTGCCATAATTCTTTGCCTGTATATTGTGGCTCTTCATGTGAACAATATAACTGCTGTCATCTATTGGACTTTTCAAAATAAATATTTTAGTTATTCGAACTTGTTTTTTAATAAAAATAATTGTTTAATTACTATCCCATTTTAATAGAATATTTTAATATTTTATACTATAAAAGAAAGTATTTAAAAAATTCCATTTCAACTTTTTCAGACTTTCTATAAAGTTTTTCGGTCAAAAATACCACTGAGAAAATAACCCTATATATAATAAAATTAGATGATCTTCATCTCTAAAAATTGACTAAATATACTAAAATATATCTTTCAATATAATATAGATTTACTGTAGATGGCGACATTTTTGGTGCGCATGCGTATAATGAATCAGGCTTTTGCCTTTTCATTTTCCTCGAAAAATTAAGCGTTTTTTGACTATATTTTGCATTGCTGTGTTATGGTATAGAAATAGATCTGATAACTGGTGCGTATTTATTCTATTGCGATAAAAAATTTTAATCCAAGTAATTTTTATACGACTTATTCCGATGCAATTGAAGGGCGTATGATTTTGAGCAATTTTTTACTTGATTTAATTAGTACATGCAATGACGAAAAAGATGTTATTTAATTTAAACATCAACAAAATACTCTCAACTGATATACATTTAGTTTTGGCTCTTGGACGTCATAATTTTTAGATTGTAAAGCGAAAGGAAGCAGCTAAAACGCATTCTCTTTCCAAGTATATTAGTCGCCATTTTGGTAGAGAATTTGCGGCACACGTGTTTTGTCCCAAAAGATACCTTTTAGTGACAAGCTTGTTGGTTTAAATTAAAGCTTTAAATTATGTTATGCTAGTCGGGCAGATAATTGCATTTATTAATTTTTCTAATTTTAGCTGGTTATATGTAACGTGTAAACTCCTGCGTCGTATATCAGTCTATAACCATGACACTTTTGCAATTTTTGCAGCTAACCGTCCACCATGTCTGAAAGCATACGTAGTCTTGAAGAAACGTTCGGTAAGCTAGACGCTCAAGAATTAGAGACGATTGAAAAGCTGAATTGTTCTGAACCGGAAACAACTATCAATGGCGAAGATTACGACCGTTCGTCAACTCCAACCGATGACAGTGGAACGGGTAGTCAGAATAATAATGTGAATCCACAGTTCCGATGTGAACTTTGTCATGAAACACTAGTTTCTCCTAGAATTCTATTGTGTTTACATGAATTCTGCTCAGCTTGCTTGGAAAAGAAAGCGAAAGAGACGCAAGATGAAGATTGTACTTTGAGTCTACAGGTTTGTTTCAAGACAATTATTTTGAATTGAAATTTTATTATTGCTTTTACAGTTGTTGGAATGTCCAGAGTGCGGTCAGACGACGCCACTCGGAGAACGAGGGGTGTCGGGACTAGAATTAGATCACGTGATATCTATGCTAATAGATATTGACGGAATTAAGGAAGGACGGAAATTGTTATGCACAAGTTGCAAGTTTAAAGAAAATGCGGTTGCAAGATGCAATGACTGTGCAACTTTTCTCTGTGCAAATTGCGTTACTGCTCATAACTATATGAGGTGTTTTGAAAAGCACCAAGTCGTTGCTATCAACGAATTACAAAGTTTGTGCGATGACCATCTAAAAAATAAACCGCTAGCGTGCCAAGTTCATCCCGCCGATTCATTGCAATATTTTTGCAGTAGTTGCCAAGTGCTTGCCTGTACTGAATGCTTGTACAGCCAGCACAAGGATCATCCTTGTGACAGAGTACAAGATGTGGCTGGTCGGTATTCATCTGAACTTCAGCAAATGATAACTCAAGGGCAGTCGAAGCTCTCTGTATGTCAGACCACAGCGGATCAGCTTATGGGTCAATTACAACAATTGGAAGAAGAAAGACAAGATGCTAAGAGTGCCATTAACGAGGCATTCCATAGTTACAAAGCTATTATAAAAGAGATAGAAGAGCAAACCCTAAAGGAATTAGAAGAACTCCATCAAGCTCAGAGATCAGCTATAATGGAGGCAGTAGAAAAAGTGAATAAAACGCAGGAGAGATTGGAACATGCTTATAAATTCACTGAACGGACTCTGACAATGGGTAGCGGTGCTCAGGTAATTTATTTGAGATATATTAATGCATACTTTCTGTTATATTAGCAATTCACAACTTGAGCAACTCACAAACCACGTCAGTAAAATGCATCACTTTTGAGTACTTTTCTAATTTCTTTCGAAAAGTGCCAAGCGGTGGTGCTAAATAGACTACATAAATTTATCATTTTGTTATATATAATATTTTATAATAATTTAAATGGATGTAACATCTCTTTAGATGCTGGCGTTACGACATGTTATAACATCTCAGCTACTAACATTAATAAACAACACCCCTGCACCCGATGTGAGCGTTAGCATTAAATTCTCGTGCAACATCGATGAGTTTCGTCAAGCCGTTAAGGCCAATTTTGGAACATTCAGCGAAGCTCAAAAACCAATCAAGAAAACTACTCCACCTCCAGTCAATTCATCTAATCAGGAGGAAAAAGCGATTTCACGTCAAATGTCAATTCCTAGATCTTACAAGGAAGATATTGCAACCACATTCGTTCCATCATCAGGTGTTCGACCTGTTCAAGGAATCGGTAGCTTGAGCATGACCACACCTTCTTCAACTGTGGTTCCGGAGCCAATTGGTCATTTTAATCCAGACTATTTGAATGAGTAAGTTCATTATGCTTTAATTCAATAAATATTATATTCTGTCCAAATTACAGAGTAAACAGTACTACTTACACGAAAGCTAATAGTCTGGGGCCGATAGGTTCCAATCTTATGAATTCTGCAGTAGGTGGTGATAGAGCTCCCCCACCTGGACTAGGATCTCGTTCCTCGAGCAGAAATTCGTTTAGTCCAACTATGTGTGATAGTGGAATTAGCATGGAAGCGGCAGCAAATTCAGTCGCAAATGGAACTAATACTTTTGCTCAAGCTTTAACAAAGCAAATTAGTTCAAATGTGCCTTCCACCGATTCATTCTCAACAAGTCATTGGACAAATGCCTTTGACTCCACTGGTTCTGTTACATCCAGTTCGAAATTATATTCAATTGACATGCCGGGTTGGTATTCTTTAATTCTCTTTCGTCATGACAGATAACTGAAGTAATTTTTATCTAGGTTTTGATTATCTGCAATCTAATAATAATCCGTTTGGAGGAACCCGAAGTTCTTCTTCTTCAACTTTATTCAACAATCTTGATACCGTTGGAACCTCTTTCAACACGCGGGCAACAAATTCTGTTCTCAACAGTCAGGCTTCCAGTTTTATACCGACGTCGTATAGCGCGTCTTCCGATTCTGCTGCTTTGCCCGCGAGGTCTCAATCGAGAATGTCTACTATGCAAATTCGATGGAAATTCGGCCAATTGGGTCCATCAAAGTCGCAGTTCAATTCTCCCCACGGTTTTTGCTTGGGTGTTGATGAAGAAATTGTTGTTGCTGACACTAATAATCATAGAGTTCAGATTTTCGACAAAAGTGGAGAGTTTATGTACCAGTTTGGAACTCCTGGTAGAGATGAAGGTCAATTGTGGTATCCAAGAAAGGTAGCCGTGATAAAGAATATGGGAAAGTTTGTTGTCTGTGACAGAGGATCAGAGAGATCTAGAATGCAAATTTTCACGAAGACTGGCCACTTCATGAAGAAGATAGCAATTCGGTATATTGATATTGTGGCTGGCTTAGCGATCAAGCCAGATGGATCAATTGTTGCTGTTGACTCTGTCTCACCCACTGTTTTTGTTATCAGTGACAACGGAGATTTAGAGAAGTGGTTTGATTGCAGTAATTATATGCGAGAACCAAGCGATATCGCTGTAAATTCAACGGAATTTTTTGTGTGCGATTTTAAGGGTCACTGTGTCGTTGTCTTTAACTTTCAAGGAGAGTTTCAAAGACGAATTGGTTGTGAAAGCATTACCAACTTTCCAAATGGTATCGATATATCTTCAAGTGGAGATATCCTTGTGGGAGATTCCCATGGAAATAGATTTCATGTGGCCATTTTCCAAAAAGATGGAACTCTAATTGGTGAATTTGAGTGCCCATATGTTAAAGTATCAAGATGCTGTGGGCTCAAAGTGACTTCTGAGGGTTACGTTGTTACGTAAGTAATGCAATATTTCAATAATGAATAGTCGTTTTAGAAAAAATTTACACTTCTTCAACAGTTTGGCGAAAAACAACCATCATGTACTGGTTCTGAACACCCTGTACCTTCCTCCTTAAAGAAGATCAATAAATCTCGCATTTTTTATAACAATCGAATTATCCACCTACGAAAAATCGTAAGTTGTGATTGTATCAAAGAGCTTGAAACAACGACTAGTTGTACAGATCCTGTGCTGCTGAGTTGTGATCAAAGTATTTGTTTTATTCCTCTTAGCCAAAACAACTAAATTCGTAATAGTTGTTCAGTCGAAGACTTTAACGAATCAGTCTTATACTGTTTACCTTTTTTTCTATACGTGTACAATAATCACATTCCTGCATGTTTTTTGTAAAGAAAGAAATTTCGCGAGTTGATCGATTCGATGCTTATTTTTGACTAAAGTTCCATACATTTACTGGCATCGTGTCATTTGTTTTTATCGTTATTTTTTTCCGTTTTATTTCGTACATTTACCGCGTACTATTGTACTGTAAGCTGTTATTTTGTAGATTGCTTTATTGCTATATTTTTGTAACGTTTTATATACGCCATTTAGGAGACTTTTTCTATTTAAATATGCATGTATATATCTATTTATATACATTCATATATATGTATATATATATATATTTATATATTTATACCTTCATATATATAAATGCATGCATATATATATTCATGCGTAGATATATATGTAATTATTTTCATATAGATATATGTATTATGTATATATATTATATATTTATTGACAAATTCTAAAGAAATTTCGGCTCGAAACGAAGATTTTTTTTAAATACTTACATATTTGGAAAAGCAGCCGAGGTCATTATATATATTTGAAAGGATGAAAAGTAAATGTTAATAAGCTGTTCTTTGCACCGAAAAGGTGATTGGTGCTGTTTGAAAATGTTCACAGTGTATACACTTTAAATGTATATACGTATATATATTTATATATAAGTATATATACATATTTATAAATATATACGTTTTGTAAATTCCGTAACTCTTTTTATTCTTTGTGAACTGTAACTGCTCACTTTACCGTTTTAATTCTTTAAACTACTACAGCCTGATATGTTGACTGGTAAAGGCTATCATTAATGAAACAGTCTGCATATATTGTTGTATTTTTTTTTTTTTAATTTTTGCCATTTCAATTAACATGCAGTATAATTATACAATGTAACGAATTACCTTCGTTACAAATCTAGCCGCTCAATTCAATATATATATATATATATATACGGATGTGTTTATTGAGTGTATTATCTTAAATGTAATATGGTCCGAGTCTGTATGTATGTGTTGTTCACTAGTCAATTTGGTTTGTACGATGACGTGATACGTGCCTTAAAAGGATGCTTTGATTACGCCATCTGATACAAAACAATTGCCTGATTTACCATGTTGATATTTTTTGTAGAAATTCCAATCATAAGTACTGTTGAGTCATAATTTTTTGCTTTTGCTATGTATATTTCCTCTAACTTAGCTCCGACGGTTCGGATTATATATCGTATTATAATTTTTTTTGTAGTCGTTTTACTTTAAACGTTCACTTTATCTGTCTGGACTTTTACAGTACTGTCATATATATCTCATTTTTTTTTCTGCGCGACTTATTGTTGAAGCATTTACTGTCTATATATTCTTTATTATAAATGTATACTCTATAGCAATAGTGTGCATTCGCGATCCCCTTTTGGGGTCAACCAAAAAAAATTGAAAAAAAAAACATTTATTGAATGCTTTATCACAATAATGTAATTTAAGAGTAAAGTCAGTATTGCAAACAATGATTTTTTTATGTTGATGTTTGTGAGACTATGCATCGTTTTAATGCAGGGTGATCTTTTTGTATTTATGATCCCCAAAATTATTCTTACTGTACTTTCGTATATAGTATATTCAAGTTTACATTGCGCACCGGTTCGGAAGGTGAAGAGCAACGAGGGCCGTTTTTTTTCTATACATTTTGCAGTGTTCAGGTGCAGCGCCCTTCCTTGCCCTTCTACTTCTAAACGATTATTACTATGTATATTATTCGGTATATGTTGTGGTTTTTTTATCGAAATAAAAGTGGAGTTTTCTCTACCAATTTCTGCTTTTTTTTATTTAAACTCATTTACAAACACTATCCAATTTGACAGGTATGTTGCCAGGAGGTGCAACATAATAATCATTCTCTGTTGCAGCTGCCATCTGTAGGAGACTATCTTTACTGTCGCCTTCAGTGACGTAATCCTTGCGCAAGAACAAACTTTCTTCTTCCAAAATATTGCTTAAAGGCTTTATGTCTTCAGTATTAACAATGGACAATCTATCAGCCAAACTAATGGAATCCTCTAATCGACGTACGCCGTCCTCATCACCCAATTGCACAAGTGACAATCGTTCTAAATATTGAATAGTCTTTTTATCAATTTTTGTTTTAGGAGGTAATTTGGAATCATCGATCACTTTCCAGGTCGGCTGTTGTGGTACTTTAGAAGAAAAACACCGATAGCAGGATCTTGCTAAACGAAGCATCTGAAAGATTTATAGTAAATCAAAGTAAAATTTATTGTGTACTGAAAAATAAAATTTAATTTAAAAAAAGTAGTAAAAAAGCTTTAAGAAAATAAACAGTTCAAATTTTGCTTTATGATAAGAAAATAAATAACTATTCATTCATTTCCTTACAACACGTTACACTCCTTTCTCAATCATACTATAGTTATTACAGCCTTTTGACCCCTTAGAATAGAATTTTAAATTCTTAAACAAGGTTTTTGTTGTTTGACTTTATGGCATCAACAACAATTCTTTGATACGCAGTAAATTATAAGAGGTAAGCAATTTTGTTGAATACAAAAAGATTTCTGTAGCTTGCATACATTTCTAATAAGTAAATAAACTGTAAAACAAGAACTAAAATTAATCGGGCGTAAATCAATAAATTCCCCACCCCCCAGGAGGAGAAGTACGTACTCTAACAATCTTTCACTAACAAATTTTAATTAATATATGTGGTATTTATATATATTTTCCACTGTGTGAGTTCGCTAAAATAAAATGTATTAATCATTATTATAATGAAATTAATCTAATATCAGACCCACCCCCTTCCTTTTAGCCCTCGAGAATGAGACATATTTATAAATAGAGCCCACATGACGAATATAAATAATAGTCACCTTAATTTGTTTCAAATACTTTTTTTGACGGTAGTCTAACTTCTTCGCCTTTCATAAAGTCCTCCTAAACATTTTATTGTTCGAATCATCAGTATTAAAACCAAATATTAAAATTTAAACTAACAGGATTATAAATTACTTTAACAATTAGCGAACAACTGGGACAGCCTGCTTCCTCTTCACCGTTTTCTAACTGTTCCTGAATACAAATCGAAATTAAATTTGAACAGCTCACAAGCACATGCTTACTTTAGTTATTTCAAATTTGTCTCCACAAGGGCAAGGGTAATAATATGTTTCAGACTCCTCGTCGTACTCGAAATCTTCTATTTCAACCTCGTCATGAAATATAGACATAACAAGCTATAATATGAATATTTGAGCTTCTTTTTGGTTATCGTATCCCAATTGTCTTAATATCGCTCAACAACGCTTATGAGTGGTTCAGTATTCCATCTTTCAATAACCACTCTATAGAAGTTGAATATTTGTAATTCGAACTATACTTTGAAAAGAACAATTTCTGTGAAAATTCTTATTTTAAAAAGAGTCCAGTAGATTAAGAAAGACTTCTTTGAGAAATGGACTTAGCAAGCAATCAAAAGTTAGGGTTTTTTTAAACTATTGTCGTCTTGCAGCACTTAATTAGCATATTTTTCGTTTGTATGAAGGGTTGAAAAAAAATAAGATCAGTAGGACAATGCAAGAAAATAAAAAAATTCTATATAGAAGACTATGATACCAGCTGGCGCCGGCCAATCAGCATGCAAGTTTCCATTCAAGAAAGGCCCCTTTGAATTTCAGTAGCAACGTCTCGTTTATATTGTTATAATACTTTGCCTCTGTTCAAAGCTTTAAATTTTATACATAAAGGAAAATCTACCTATTTTAATGGATTGGCAACAACATTCGTTTTTTTAACGATGGACTTGAATAGTTTGGAATACTTGATAGACGGTTAGCATATACAGTATTTTATCAAAATTTTAATTGAATAAATAGATTTAATATTCACTTTTGGCGGTTTGTTGGCTAAATCATGAAACTCTCTTAATAAATAATTTTTAGGTTACCTATTCTTTTTTAAGTACTACTTGCACGACTATCTTAGTTTTAAAACTGAGTTAACGTATATAAGAAATACTGCATTTTACCCGTAATCTCTCTTTACACTTTAATACGCCTTTTGTAAATATTATTATTCTTATTATTTACCTTTAGTTATTTTGTTGTTAAGGTGTCGGTTTATATATGTTTTTATTTTTTCTAATTAGTAACTTATTAATTGATCAATCCTTTAGATCTCGTTTTGGGCAAACGCATCCAGGTTATCGAATCATTGACTAAATCCTTAGACGCTAGTGAACATTCCTTTGTATTGAAAGTTCTCGAAAAATATCAGGTAAATTCAAGATTTAATTGATAAACATTGCAAATTATGAGTATAAAATATTACTTTTAATCTTTGTCATGAAAGATCTACCAACTTACTCTAAATACATTTAAGAGAAGCTTAAAGATTGAATAAAGTTTTTTCAGTTGTGTCTCGTCTTGTAAACAGACAATCTAAAAAAAGGTTATAATATGAAGGGGATTAGACAATGGTTGAGATGACGGTTGCTGATTCATGCGGTTTTTTTGCCTTTTCTACTATACATGTGACACTCAAAGGGCACAATTAAAAATTTGAAATACGTAGATTCACTTTACAACGAATAACCTATCGTTGCAAAATGTTAGCCTATTTAGAATTCTGAACTTGCCACAGAGAAACATAAAGAAAAGATAATATTGCGCTTTTGAAATGCAATTTTAATGTTCCATTTCATTGACTTCAGCAACAACGAAATATTGAATACAAGTATTCATGGATACTAGAAGAGCTGAGAAAGGACAATGTAACGTCTTACGAAACATGTTTGCTATTTATCAATAAGCTGCTTTTATCGCAATCATCTCTTCATGATCGAGTGGCTTTGAGGAATGAGTTGATAGGTTAGTATCATTTTCTATCTTCGGGATTATCGATCGTGCCACCCGCACCTTGCGAAGATTTTAACATTAAGGATCTAAGGCGTTTGATTGAATATAATGGGTATGCCATATGTATGATTAGTTCTTAACAAGGTCAACTATGTTTTAACTGCGTCGAGAGCTTGTAAACAATTTTGGTTGTAAATCTTATATATTTTCCCATGACCACGTTTTAAGTTCATTCACTTATATTTCTTTCATTTCTAGGTCTTGGTATTTTAAAGAGGTTCGCTGAAATTAGGTAAACAAAACTAATAACTCGAAATATTTATGCATTTTCTAAGCATAATTTTATATAACTTTTCATTCTTTATGCTAAACAGTATTTTATAGAAATTCTTTTCTGTATTCTTAGAAATTCATCGTCATACCGGGAGAATGTCATTCAACTTATAGACGAATTTGATTCTTTATATGAATCTGATAGAAATGCTGTTGAAGCTAACCACACGGATTTGGGAACTCCCATCGAGATACTCAGTGCTATTCTAGAAAAGGTAAATTTACGAATGACAAATAATGCTTAAGTGAAAATTGCTTAAGGAATTAAGTATTCGCTGCGGGAGAAAAAACTTACGCTATGCAAATAGAGTAAGACCTGTTAGGTAAACAAGTATGTCGCTTAAACAATTGCCCTTCAAATTTCTCAAACTGATAATTTTCATGCAATGTATTATATAACGTTATCTTTAGTGCCATTTACTTAAAGACCGTTATCTCTCGGGTCATGTAATCAGAAACTAAATTATCAAAACATCGTATAACAATAAAAAAGCACGTGTTCAAGCGGAAGTAAACGCTGCTTGTGGTCAGAAAACGGGATTGAACACGTCTAACGCCGCGCCTTCCGTTTCTTTATTTTCTTTAAACAAATCAATTGACACACTGCATCGTATACAGTTAAGAGATTCTCCGGCTGAGACTCATTTTGTTGCTGCCTTAAATTATTTCCTTCTCATCGCTAACGTTTCATCACCAACTCGAATTACTTGGCCTCTGCTCGAAAGAATTATCGGTGAAGCCTACAGCGTTCGAGGAATAGAAGAAGCCGAAAGACATAGACAAAAATCAAAATTTGATCTTGAAAAAGCTGTAAAGAGTGAAACAGCTCAAGTCTGTTCGTCTTGCGGGAAAAACTTGGAGGGAAACTGGGATAAGATGACTCCCACTTCTGGCGTTCCATCTCCTTCACTCCCTCCACAATTTGAAAGTGCACCTGCGCCTGCGCCTCCACCTCCCGCCCCAGCTCCACCTGCACCTCCCCCTCAACCTCCTCAGTCATGTCCAAATAGTCTCATTATTCCACCTCCACCTCCACCTCCCCCTCCAGCTCTCAATTTTAATTCATCTTTATCTCTACCCAAGCAACCGACGAAAAAGCTTAAATCGCTTTTATGGAATAAATTACCCCCCGCAAAAATATCGACAACTGTTAATGTCTTTAATAGACTGACTGACTTTCAAATTGATGTTGATTTTAATAAAATGGAAGAAATTTTTGCACTTGACAACAAATCTCTGATTAAAACCGATCCCTCTTCCGAAAAAAAGAAATCAGATGAGGTTAGTGCAAGTTTTTATTCGTTTTAATTGATCCTGACTGAAAAACCCTAGCCTTTTGTAAGACCTCGTAAAATATTTAAACTGTTATGTGTAACGTTGAATAGACGTATGATAATTGCTAGAATATTATGTAATTCAAATATCGAACTGTCAAGCATTTAACAACTCACAACAAAATAATTTCACACAGGTGTCATTATTAGATGGCAAAAGAAGTTTAAACATCAGCATTTTTTTGAGGCAATTCAAAAGGGACAATGCTGAAATAGTACGCTTAATAGCTAAGAATGATAAATGTTTGGGAGCTGAGAAGTTAAAGGGTTTACTGAAATTGCTACCCGATTCAACAGAGGTTTGTTTGAATTTCTTAAAGTATATAGTGTTTCGGAATTATTTGCATAAACGTAGCTGTCTTAAGCACTTGAGTTAAGCTTGAAAAAGTCTTTTTTTACTGTACCAACTTCCGATTGCTAACACTCTGACCTTCAGTTGACATGTGAACATTAAACAAAGTTTCCTTTAACATTTGTTCAATCTAGCTTCTACCTCTTTGAACATTGAATTCTTTGTTTACAGATAGAAATCCTTTCATCTTTTAACGGAGATATGTCAAAATTAGGAAATGCAGAAAAATTTCTTCTTGAACTGATGCAATTACCAAAGTAGGCAATAAATATAATTGAAAACTAAACTTCTTAACAGACGAGTTTGCTCTTTCAAGCTATAAATGCCGATTAGAATCAATGGCAATGCTTGAAGACTTCAAACAGCAATTCAACTATTTATCGCACGTTCTTGAAGTAACAATTACAACAGCTGCTGGTAGGCAAATTTTTATACACACTCCTTTTTCAACTATGTAATTTAACACGATTTTTTTTTACAATAGAAATAAGAAGTAGCTCCTTGTTTCCTGAGTTTATACGCATAGTTACCGTTATAGGTAACCGATTAAATGCCGGAAGTTATCAAGGAAATGCTAGTGGTTTCAAGATATCCTCACTTTTAAAGTTAACGGAAGTTAAGGCGACCGGTAGCAAGATAAACCTTTTGCATTTTGTTATTGAAGAAATCGAAAAGAAATACAGTCACTTGCTATCTTTACCTAATGACTTTAACAATCTACACTACGCTTGTCAGTAAGTACTCCTCGATTAATAGAACTTGAAAAAAGGTAAAAATTGATATTTTTCAGAATGGATGAAGAGGCTTGTTTAAAGGATGTAACCAATTTTAAAAGAAAAATACAACAGATGAATAATTACTTGCAAACCACAGATCAGCAAGTGCATAAAATATTTGATCAAGATTTTCAAGTAGCCCTTGAGAGATTAAAATATTTACAAAATCAGATTGAGAAATTAGAAGATGTTAAACTAGATTTGTGCACATATCTTTGCGAAGATGCATCCACTTTCAAATTTCAAGAGTGCTTTTCAGCACTAAATAATTTCGTTGAAAAATTTCGTAAGTCTAATGAAGAGAATATAAAAAGAAGAGAATGGGATAAGAAATCTGAAGAAAGAAAGAGTCGAAAACTTTCAATTCCCAATATTTCCACTGCTCCTATTGAGCTTGGAGGAAAGAGTGAGCTAGAGCATGTACTTGAATCTTCCAACTTCTCCAGGACATCTAGCATGAGGGGTTCTCTCAATAGAAGGAAAAAATTAAGTGATCGCGAGAGGAGCTGCTCCCCAGGAGCTTCCCCTTCACCCTTACCTGTAATCACACAGCCCTCAGTTGCTGCTTTGATAGCAGGAAGCAGAAGTTCTGTTGCTTCCACTACTTCACACGATTCTGGTATAGATTGTGAAAACACAGCATTCAGTCGAATGTCTATTGCTTCGAACAGCAGCTCAGGTAGTGATGATTCTTCAATTCCTGTTTTTTTGCGAAATCACAATCTCAGAAATAAACAAACAGGTTGCATTGAACAGTCACTAGATAGACAGAGGAAAATATCACCTCTTTCTGATGATGCTTTTTTGAGAAATGCCTCCGAAAGAAGATCTCAGAGAGGAATCCGAAATCATGTCAATGTCGAAGATGTAAAATCTGCCATTCAAGCTACAACAACAAAAAAAGAAACTAGTCAGAAGCCATTAAAAGACGATGACATTGAAACATCGATATCGGAAAAAGCCTTACTGAATCATTTAAGTCAGCCGAAAAAGAAATATCTGGACAAAACACCAGCTAGTCATAAGCAATCGTCAATACCTGATGAAATATCTAAAACAAATTCAGATTCTCTAATTAGTGGAATTCCCCGACATAATTCTATTAAGGATAGAAGAGAACGAGATAGTCGGTGCTTTGGTCAAATCTTACACGAAGAATCCAATTCGGAACCTGGTCCTGTAGCGGGTGTGACCAAAGAGAGGCTTCAGCGAAGACTTAGTGGTTTGTCAATGCTCTACTCAGACATAGATCACGCTCAGCTAATGGGTAGAGGTACATCTGTTGAGAGTATTCGATGTAAGAATGATCTTGAAGTCGTCTGCAATATTGATTTGGAACAGCAGTCGTCAGGTTCTAGTACACCAACTTTGGTTAGATCAGGCCCATTGAGATCATCTGCGGAGCCAACTAAAAAGCCTACTGTCTTTGAGAGAGGAGGAGCAGGGCGGAAAACTATAGGGGCAAGTGCGTTCAGAGAAAATAAAAAAGTGGCGAATGAGCGATCAACGAATACTTCCAAATTAGCAAGTAGACGAAATGCTATATCTCCGAAAGAATCAAAACAACCAACTACTAAATCTTTTACACCGACGAAGAGTCCAAAATCAGTTGGAAACGAAGTTAAGAGATCTTTTTCAGTTCAAAGATCCGTATCCGATTCGGCTCCAAAAACGGACGTCTTTTCAAGATTAACTGCATCAACTTCTTCATCTAGATCCAGATCGAAGCCCACCTCAATAGAGAGTTCAAGAGCATCTAAAGTTAATAGAACGAATGCTTTAAACAAACAAGTAAAAAAGTCGAAACAATAAGACTTGATCGTAATTTATTATTTGCAATCTAGCGGCAGGTATATATATGTACAGTATATGCTTGTATATATAGATATAGGTGCCATTTATATAATATTTAGAAATATTTATACATTTTTAGTGATTATTTCTATATAAAATACTTTACAAATACGTGCAAATATATATTAAGGTATGTACCTATCGTTTTGTTTCTAAAGAATGTTTTATTACTCTTGTTAAATGTTAAAAGTAAAAAAATTGTTTTTCTAAATTTTAATTTATACATTTTAAAAGTCTTTCTTGACAAGTTGGCTATAAAATATAATGCCGTGCTTTTTTTTCTTACAATCAAATGTTCGTTTGTAGTATATAAATAAATTTTATGAACTTATAATTACTCCTTTTAAACCTACCAATCTTTCAGCCAAAAATAAAAGTGTACGCACATTTGCAAGTATCTGCCATTAGCTGGATTTAAAAAATTTGTTATTTTTCAGGTGGATACTGTTTCAAAATATTTTATTGAATACTATTGAATTAATTAGTTCAAACAGTTCATCAAGTATCATAGAATGTAAATCTTATTGTATTTATTTTATTTCATTCAAAGATAACAAATATTTCTTCATAAACGTTTCGAAGACACATTGCAATATATATATTTATTGCGCTAAAATCAAAAATTTATATAGGGTCTAGCTAGCAGCCTACATAGAGAGTAACGGCCAAAGAAAAGTATGTTTTGCATGAGCAAAAATACTAAACAGAATATGATTGTTCTGTAAGAAAAGATCTTAAATCCTTTTTTGGAAAAATGGAAAGAAAAGGTTATTATATATTCCGTGAGCAATTCACATTTATTTATAAGGGATCGTTGATCACACAATATATTACTAGAGAATGAGCGATAATAGATTACATCCGAAAGTGTTGTGATCTTATTTTTTTTTATGAAGCTAGAGTTTACTATGTCTCCTTTTATGTAAATTCTGCGATGTAAAATTGTGTTTTTACGTTTTAGATTTATTCATCAGACAACTGTCAAGAGGGAATGATGTAATTCTGGAGATTGAAGAGGATGGAGTGATAATACATGTACTTGTTCCTCTAAATGTGGATAGAGTCCTACAGCCCATAAAAAATTGCATTCATATTCGGCCGAAAGTCACTCCACCAACCTCTGTCTCTAATAACTTTATTCGACTAGCTCATCCAGGATTTGAAGTTGTTCGAATTCCTACATCAGCTTTAACCGTCACAAATTCTTCTAATTTCGTATCAAGAACTATCCCGATACTGCCTAGGCCTGTTGAAATGATCAGCTCAAATGTTTCTCTTGTTCAAAAGTCTGATAACAGTTGTTTACAGTTATCAGATCGTTTAAATTTTGCCCAAAATATTATAGAAAAGCCAAACGAACCGTTGTTGGGCAGCAACTTTCCCATTAATCTTCATTCTTATTCAAAGACATTCCTTTCCAGAGCAGAATCTATGTGCAATTACAAAAAACGAGGAAGAGGAAGGCCAAGGAAATTTCATTCTGGAAAGATTATCGATAGTAATCAGATCAGTCAGAAAAGAGAAAATGATAGGAAAAGTACTGATGAAATGTTGCGTCAAGAATGTTTAAAGAAAGTTTGCAAAGTCAGATTGATTAAGTTATCGGAAGATACAATTAAGTTTTATACAGTGAAGAAACTATAAGAAAATTTTAAAATATTCAATGAGACTTTTTATTAAAGAGTATATTTTATTGTATTAATATTTCTTTTTTGTTGAAAATAAACTAACAAATTCTTTTCAATACATTTAATAAAAAAGGTATATGACTGATTTGATAATGGAATCTTGTTGAAACTGTTCATTTTTTCATTTTGTTAAAGCAGCTACCCGTCGTCCCCAAAGTCAAGAGATTTTTCAAGTCTTTTCTTTTGTTTCCACAGTTTACTTAACCATATAGACCACATAAGTATAACAATTATGAAGAGAACACATCCCATTGCCCACCACACATCATCTGGTCTGTGTATCGATACTATAG
This sequence comes from Dimorphilus gyrociliatus, assembly GCA_904063045.1. NCBI lineage: Eukaryota > Metazoa > Annelida > Polychaeta > Dinophilidae > Dimorphilus > Dimorphilus gyrociliatus. The sequence continues at coordinate 1,254,620 of CAJFCJ010000005.1, forward strand.
TTTAAAACGAAAATAAAGATCCTATCAAACCTTTGCCTAGTCTTGACCATACTTCTATTCTTTATGGGTTGATCTGTTGCCATTCTAATGATGGTGATACTTTGAACTTTTTTAATAATTTTCTAAAAGAAATTGCTCGAAACTTCATTAGAAATATTGAAGTATTATGAAAATTAACACAAATGCTGGGTTATGTCTAAAAGATGGATTACAAGAACTATGGTACAACTAATAAGAAAGTTATCTTTCATGTATTTTTCCCGCGATGTGAAATGTAAAGTATTAGCGAATTGCTCAAACAATCTCTTGTTTTGAATAAAACAATTATCACTCATTTGGCATATGGTGTTTAGATGGTCACAGATGATAAAATTATATTCACGTGAATGTAATTTTTAAAAGTATTTTAGTATCATAAAGTTAAATTAAAAAAATGATGTTTGATAGTCTCATTACAAGCTGTGCTATTAAAAATATTATTCCCCGTCAAACCCAAATATGAGTGTGCAGGGCAAACATCTAGAGTTATTTATTTTTACTGTAGTCTCTATCCATTCTATGAGCCTATGGCTAAAAAGAATACTGCTACCGGTGAGATAAATTTTTTTGCTTTTGCTATTCGGCAATAAAATGAAGTAATTAACAGATGATATTAATGAGACAAGACTTTAGTATGTTGATATTCTGTTCTCTTGAAGCATTAAATGCATTCCTAGGAAATTTTGATGTTTTTTTCGATAAACTGGAATTTAACCGCGGAGCCCAAATGTCAATAGTTTTGGCTTTAACTGGGATGTCTATTCAAGCTTACATTGTTTCAGAAAAATTTAGTCTCTTTCTGTTGTTTCTTTCTGAGTTACCAAACATTTTTTCAATAAAGGGTAAGAAGAAATTGGTATAAAAGTATTCTTTAGTGAAATTTCCTCACAGTGTCAAGGAAACTATTTTCTGGAAATGAAAAGGAAAATAAAAGTATGTTTGAATTTGCTTGCCTTATTGGATTAATCATTGGAGCACCTATAAGCTGTTCACTAGCCGAATTGTATGGGTGAGTTTATATGTTCTCCATCCATGCTAAAGTAGTAATTTCATAACTATTCTAAGATTAACCTCTAATTTGAATTTTAGAAACGAAAATTTGCTAAAGATGTGCTGCTATCTCAATTTTTTCGCTGCAGTGTTGGTTATTATTGTAAGTTGGAACTATTCTCCAGCTGTGAAGTATGGTAATATAAATTATATTAAAAGAAGTTTGTGTAATTAACTCGTGAGGATGTAGAACTAGATGAGAAGAGAGTAAAAATGCCTTCCGAACAGGAAAATAATAAAACAACAAATCAATGGCCCATTGTATCCATTATAACAGGTAATTAGAAACTTAGTTTACAAAATTTGTCAATTTTATAATTTAATTTTGCTTTTTTCTACAAGATTTATCTTCTTCTGTTATGGAAATAACAACCATAGTTTCAATTTCTACCAATCAAGATATTACGATAAAAGAGAAAGGTCAATTCTTAGCAATATTAGGAGCAACTATATTGGTAAATGTCTAATTTTCTGTAGTATGCACTTGAAAGCTATCTCCCTCTCCAGATTTCGTCAACAACGGTCTATAAAAATTTAAGCGCGACGTTTTCCGAGAAGCATCTCTTGATAATTTCAATTGTAGGCTCCATTATATCGCAGACTGCCTTGGTAAATATCCTCCTTTAGATGTATTTGTTTAGTAATATTATGTTCAATTCACTACAGATACTCTATTCTAATATTTTACTGATGATAGCAATTGTATGCAGCAGTCAAATAACTCATTTACTCACACAACAAGATCATAATATGAGACATGGTTTTTTCCAAATGCAGTGGATTATAAAAATTATATCTTCAATGATTGCCACCTTTTTACTCTCTTTCAACAATGAGATGTACACTGGACTCTTTGGTCTGTCAGTGAACACCCTGGCCCTGATAAAACTTCTCCAATATTAGAAAAGCATGTGGAATCTAGGAAAAGCTTCAAAGAATCTTTAATCCAGTAGGTGGCAGAAAATGCCACAATGTTAAAGGATTGTATCAATGAACTAAGTTATTTGTTATTGAAGCAAGACATGTATCGTCAACCTTAAACAATACACAGAGCAGAAGTTTTACTTAAAAAAAAAGTAATATCATAAACAAATGATAATCAATTTCCACTATATGGAAGAAATCCCCACGGTCGACATTTTCTTTTACAAACAAAAGCCTATAAAAGGTAATTGACTATATTAGACCGAAATAAAAACTCCGTAGATGCAATTCAGTGCTATAAAAAATAATAAGACATGATTTTTAAAAGTCCATTGAGTGAATTATAAATCAAAGAATAAGTTTCCACTTATTGAAACAAAGAAATTGAAAAAGTATATTCCATATTATTCACAGACGTTTTGCGGTGAAAATATTATTTTTATAAAATAAGTATCAGCTATGTATAACGATTTAAAAGAAAAATGCATAATATTAAAATGGACACCATATATGTAGATTATTCATTGACTAGTGTTGTTTGAACAAAAAAAATTTTAATCAGGGAAATGGTATCAGTGATATGATGCTGTTATTTAGAGAATAATCGAAAAGAACTATTTTTACTGGTATGTATTAGAGAGTAAAGGAAATTTCTTATAACTACATGTTCGAATTGGTAAATCCATGTGTAATGTTCTTTTTGGAACTTAGTAATGTTAATTATCCCATTCGAAGCATAGACATAGCACCTCTCTTTCCCATTCGAAGCATAGACATATGCCTTTTATTGTCCGAATCGTCTCTTGATGAAAATCTTTTATTTGGAACATTTCTTCCCATTCTAAGCATCGACATCATTCTCTTTTCTAGTTCTGGTGAATCTCTTTTACCCATTCTCAACATGCTCCTTTTACCCATTCTCAGATCACTCATTCCTCTCCCCATACGAAGCATTATGTTTTTCTCATCATCATCGTCGGTAAAGTCTGTTTCTCTTTTACCCATTCTCAGCATAGCGGCTCTTTTATTATTACTATTCTCTTCTTCTCTTCTATCTAAATATTCTAGGTATTTTCCGATTCTTGGCAAGGGAGGAAGAAAATTTGATGACGACTCATCAGCGAAAGAAGAAACAGCATCTCGTTTACCCATTCTTAGCATAGCCAAGTCCTTTTTCGCGATTTTCTCGCCTGGTTAATATGCAGAAAATTGTAATGATTTATCACTTAAATCGTAATTTTCCGATAAAATTTACGGAATTAAATAAAATATGTATTTTGCTGGCAAAACAGAATTTACTTACATTTCCCTAAAGTAAACAATAAGCTTTTTACACTGGTATATTTTATTATTAAAAATAATTTTTTACAATTTTCGCGAAGCGGAATAACTAAATTTCATCGTTTAATAAACTTTCACATACTTTATGTTATTTAAAAGAAACTTACATGTTGAAACAGTAATAAGGAGGAAGCAAATGAAAAGTTTCATATTCATCCTTCAGCGCGGTTTGCTCGAAAAGAAAATGATCTAGCTTTATATACTGCCACCTTATCAGCATAATTGAAATATTCATTTACTGCTCGACTATGCTACCGCCTACGATCTGGGACAAAAACGTTTGCTTAGGGATAGCAGAATGTTTAATTTATTTTTTATATGGATTATATCTTATTAACATGATTGAAACAGTTGTAAACTTTCAATATAGAAGAGAGTTTGTCACCTGAAAAAGTTGCAGTTTTCTTGGACAATAAATAAAAATTTAAGTAAAAGTAAAAATTATTAACAAACAATATGGTACACTAACTGCCGCTTTATAAAAATATTTTCCACTGTAATGTTTCCACTCTAATAAGCTCCATCAATCAAAAACGAAAGGATTATAGAATTATTGCGGTTTATCTGCATATTACACTTTCACATTAATGTGACGAAAAGAAAATAAACGACTGTTAGATTTATAAGATTTTGCTTCGGAAATACAAAAAAGTTTCGACGTCTCCTCAATTGAAAATTGATCAAATATTCTCGGTTTTATGGTTATCGTAGCCTTTTTAATACGCCAAAATAACTAACCATAATTTTATTTGAAATTTTTTCCGGTCAACCGGAACACATTTTCTCTCGCTTCCGTATTTGACGATGTACCTAGTCACGATACAGTTGAAGAAGGATTTCTTCAACGGTCTTTCTTCCAACTACCAGTTTTATGCAAGCTTTGTAAAGTAGAGTTAGCTTTTTTGAAATTTTTCAATTCGAAGTCTCTTTTACCAATGTGATAATTCGGTTAATAGCTTGTTAACGACTTATCTTAAAGAGTGTCATTAAACCAATCATTTAATTTTTTTAAATTCTATTAATAGAATAAGCATCTTAAATCTTTAAGAAGCATCTCGTTTAATTGAAGAAAAATGTTTCTTTTATGTATATAGATTAGTATATATAAATGAATTATACTAGCTTCTTTACTCTACGAATCTAAAATAAAATATTTGCAATATCCATATATTTAATAATTTAGGATTTATAATTTTTTCGGAAAGTAAAAAAAATACGTATGGCATAAAAAAATTAAACAGTTTTATTCACACATTTCTATACACTGTATGTACATTATAAATATCATATATTAAATAATACTCTCAACAAATAATGAACCTGTTATACGTAATATTCTGAATATTATATGAAAATTATACAGAAAAAACATGTACTTGTCATAGTTCATATCTGTGTATTATTTCTTAACACAATGTATTACGCGAATGAAGACGGTTTGAATAATGTCCCAATCATTGTCTCGAATGCGGTCAACCGTATAATTACAGTTCGCCGTATTTAGTCACTATTCTTTACCAATTTCTGCTATAAATCCTTTATAAAGTGATAATGGATCATTAAAGATTTGGTCATAATATTTTTAATAGTTCGTTCAAAATACGTGCTTCATTATTAGTATGAATGCTAAAAATACATATAAAAAACAACATATTAAATTTCTTACTCTTTCTCAACGTAATTTAACATGTCATTCATTTTATTGTGTTTAAAAATTAGATTCCTTCTTATTCTCTACCCTCGTTAAAAATATAGATATTATAATAGTTATGTGCTTTATATTGTCATCAAGACAAAATTTGAAATAATATAAATGCTCATTAGTTGCTAAATTTATATCAAAATTGTCTCAATGATGGATGTGATGGAAACAACATAAGTCTAATTATGGAGTTAAATAGCTTTCAAAATTAATACGCACTTCACATATGACATCTTCATAAATCATATATATATATATATATATATATATATATATATATATATATATATATGAATATATATATTTGATTTATATTTACATACATATATATGGCATATCAAAATTTAATTAAACTAATAAACAGTGTTGCTAAAAGATAATATAACAAAAGAATATAATGCAAAAATATAAAGATTGCTTCATCGTTCGATGTAGATTGTGTACATCAGTCATAATGCCTTATTGCATCATCCACGGCTTGTAGTTAAACCAGAATTGACCATCTAACCAATGGGTTGAGATTAAGACATTTATGTCACAAAGTAGTATTTAGATCTTGTTTTGTGTGCCGCATAAAGAAAATTTTCAGTCATTCAATCGATACGGATTTCACAAATAAAACAACTTTATTTGATCGTCTTTTAGATTATAATAGAGGGGCTTACAAACTACAACATCAATGATGCCAAGGTTAACGATACAGAGCTATTCCGCAAAACAAATAATTACTATAAACGCCTTAAACGATTCTCCAATTTATACTTATGATATAAAAAAGAGATTAGCTTTCTGTGCCTTTTTTCAAATTTTTATGAATAGCGATTCTCTGGTAGTTTATTGCCTACCGGTAGATGGCGTCAACAGCCGGACGGAAACTTTGGTAACTAAATACTTGATGTGTCTATTTGAAGTCAAAATTTAAACCTGCAAGAAATCGTATCCGTGCTATAATTGAAACGTTTCACTCAAACTATATCATTAGTGTTTTTTTTAAACAACACATCACAAACCTGACTTATCATTAATAATTAAATAGAAAGAAATGCAATTAATACTTTCAAGATCCACAGTTCTTCTAAAAATTTCCCTTTTTAGCACAATTATTTAAATGAATAGAGAAAAAAACGTTCAATAGTCTAGCAGTGACAAACTGTCGGAAAATTTCTGTAAAGTATATTCTATACTCGCGAAATTATCTAATTTGTTGAAGATACTCTTGAAATAATAAAAATCACCTCGAACTCCTTTCTATTCTTTAAGAATTGTTCTTTGGAACAATCTTTCTTAACTTTTAAAGATTTTGCATTGGGGGAACAAATTCTCATAGTGCTACTGCTCGATGAAGCTCTGCAATAGTTCTTGGCGCTTTTATGTGAATTTACGACTACCCTAATCGTTGTTGCAGGTGCGAGATTCAGCTAGACGCTTTTTTATTTTATAGATTGTGTTTTTCGTGAAAATGCAATAGGTAACTGTCTTTAATTTGGGTCTAATTAAGTAGAAACTTTTCTACATATATGACCAAAAATTCATCAATTTCCAAGTATAAAATATCACTATTTATTTTTTGTTTACAAATCGATATATATTTGTACAACTGAATATATATTTTTAACGTGCATGTAATAGAATATACATGTACGTAAACACTTACGAGACTGTCGAGTTTCCACCAGTTGCGACAATTTGTCAATGTCTGTAGCGCTCGAGTTGTTTGTCATTGTTGATTTATCGTAGATTTAAAAAAGTCAATTCGCTTCAGTTTGACCCATACATACAGCTAGACGCTGAAAACGAATCGAAAGAAGAAACAGACGTCGTTGAGTTGCGATATTTTGCTGCAGTCATGCAGAACGTGCAAATAGGCCTGGAAGAATCAGCTTCTGACGAGCAACAGGGTTGTTCTATGCCGGCCACTAAAACTGCCTGAAGGTGAGAGATGTAACTGGTTGCAAGCCTCAAGATTTCTATTTTAGATAATTTTCGGTCGGCAGGTTCGGTAGGAATGTGACATCGAAGAACATCAAAAGCCGAATTTACACTATGTGTCCTGTCTCTTTCTCTTGCATTGGCGGTTGTTTTCGGTGGGTTTGGCATGTTTGTAGGAAGAAGTTTGGTTGACGAATGGGCAGGAACGGAGCTGTCAGCGCCACCGCCTAAACTAAACAGCGTAAATGACGCGCACGTGGTGCCGAATGATTACCAATCGCTTTATTCTCTCATCGGCCAACTAGGTCTGTGCCCATAGATCACACGTGCATCGATAATAATACCGTCTTACCACAACTTTGATGTTTTTGTCTTGCTTCTAAATTTATTATCTACTTTTTTCTTTTAATTTCACCGAGGTGTAATGTGATCTATGGAACGTGATTTATTACGACCTTTCCTTATTAACTTCGATTCAATTTTTCCTAAACATGAAAATAACCTAGGGTTATAGTGGTTTTCTTAAACTCGAATAGTCAACGACAAGCAGTGTAAATTTTCAATTTTATGAAAACTTTTTTAAAAGTTCCACTAGATGGCACATTTTAATTACAATTTAAAACATTATCCACAAGATGGCACTGTTTAACGGACGGAGGTGACCTCTAAATGTGCCACAACTTTTTAATTCTAAACTTCATGTTTAATTAAACAGTACAAATTTTGGATCTGCTTGTATTATCTTTGTAAAAGTATAAATTTATAGATATAAACTGTCGAATAAAATTTAGTATGTAAAACCTCAACTGTAACTAATCAAGCAAAGTTTGAAACGATTAGCTTTGCTTAACTTTTTTCAGATTGCCAGGTTTAAAATATATGTAGCAGTTTATTCGAAAAGAATTTAAATCAGAAGTCAAATGCAGTAAATAATTTGAGGTTACTATTTTTTCAAAATTGATGATCCTTCTGCAGTTTATTTTTTCACTTAAAATTAAATAGTATTAATTATTCAAACAAGATTAATTAGGTATTTCGAGTTGTATAGTTTGTTATTTTTATTTATACGAAAAATATAGCAGAATTTCCTGGTTGTTTAAGACTTGGACTCAATCCTTAGTATGAATTAAACAAATTCTAAAGATGTTCTTTCGTGATTTTGTATAATTTTATTTTTTATAGATTGCTCAGGCTGTTATAACTTGTCAACAAAAAGTACATGTTAATTATCGGAGTTTGATCTTGTTGATAATTAGTACCTAAAATTTTATCTAAAATATTTTTGAAATGTTATAGTGAAAATATTTATAAAGTTATAAATATTAAATTAATTTTAAGTTAACATTTAATAAATTTAATAATTAATTAATAATATTAAATAAGTATAATTCAAACAGATTGTATATGAGGAATACCTTTTTGCTCCTACCGAAATCGAATAGTGATAACTGCGCCATCTTACTCATTTCTATGAATATGATATGTTATAATACTTGTAAAAACAGAGTTATTTAAAATTACCCTAAACTAACAACTTTAAATCTGTGTTATTTTGAAAACTTCAAAGCCCGCACTAAGCCGCTAATGAACGCACATGATAAGATAAGCTGGATAAGAGAAATTGATGAGATGTTTCGATGAATGGCTAATGAAAAAAAGTTGTCACTCTGGTTTTCATAGACGAGGGTAGCTTTATTCATTAAACACGTTGGAAATTAAACAACAATTATCCCATCATTACTGACACTCTACTTTCACCTGGGCCACCACGTGTAGTAGTTATGCAATTTGCTCAATCTGAACTAATGAGGAATTGTCTAGCTCCTTACTTATCCAAGTTTGAAACTCGTCTGACACCTGCATTTCGACGCGTACTCCAACACCTATTCTATTTGCTAATTATCTGGAAATCGTATCGGCGTTCTCTGTACGCGACCAGTTATATATAGCATGACGCATCTGTCAACTCCGATTTCTGATATTATCTTTCCTTTATCGTGTTACGTCCCTGCAGATCACCCAAACAAAGTTCTTTAACCAAACTTTCTTTTTATTTATATTTGTTATGCAACTACTTTTATAAACAAGAACAAACAGTTTTATGTTTAGTTAATAAAGACATTCTTGAAAAAGTTTTTGAGCATGAACATGAATATTTCTTGGCATTAGAGTGTGTTTGAATATGAGCTCTCAAATTTGAACGGTCAGCAAAAGCTCTCCCACATGTACTGCAACTAAATGGCTTTTCTCCTGTATGAGTCCGTATATGTCCTTGTAATAACCAAGGCCTTGAAAAAGCTTTTCCGCAAAATGGACATTTACAAGGAAGAGTATGAGTTCGAACATGCATTTTTAAGGCCCCAACAGTGGAATAGCTCTTTTTGCATTGATTGCATTTATATTCCGGTTTTCCAAAATAAGCTTGACAATGAAATTGCTTGTGCTTAAAAAGTCCATTGTAAGTGGCATAAACCTTGTTACAAGCATCGCAAGAATACTTCGGTGAGACTTGTATTGGTGATTCTAGCAGAGAAGGAGTTCGACGATAAAGTGGTTGCGACAATTGGTGATATGGATTCGGAAAAAAACTAAATCTTGATATATTCCAGCAATTAGTCCATATTTCTTGTGGTTTTGCTATGTTTTCGAAATTTGGTTTAGAAGAAGTCATTTCACATTTTGGATCTAAAATATAGTTATTGAATATTATCCAAGTTATAGACGTAAGTACAAAAGCTACTTACAACATACTCTAGTTTTGCTATCCTCATCTGTGGAAACGACATCAATATATTCTTCATCTTCTGCAATGTCTTCATTAAGGATCCTTTTAATTAGAAACGCTTCCGACATATCGCCAGAACAATCTGATAACTTCAAGAAAATTTATTCATTTAAAGCAAAACTAGGTAACCAATCAGTAGTAAGATTCCATACATAACCAACCAATCAGCTTCAAGAACACCCTGCGGCCCACCTGTTACATAATCTTCTCATCTCTTTTCCGAGTCAATGTTTGTGCTTTTTAGATCAGATTTTTTTGGGGGACTTTAAATTCCCTTTCCCGTCATTTTTACTTGTTAAAGGTAACTATTTCACATGAGCTACTTATTATCAAACATGCGCTTAATTTTCTCTTTGACTTAACTAAATCTTTCCTTAGCAGACCCTGTATCCCTTTGAAGTCAGACATAATAAATTCTTTTGATAGACACTTGATAAGCAGCGACAGTTGCATACGACAACCTTTAAAAGTGCGCACGTGCCTGAAAGTCCCACGCCTTTCACATTCGCAAGTGATTCATTAGGTAGGGTTTCCAAAAAGTCATGGAACTGTTCTCTTTGCTTCTTAATGCTATTACCATTCACTCCGTGTGAAAATCTTCTTTTTTACTTTCTTAGTGGCGACTATCATACAAAATTTTACGATTTATATGAGACAATTATATAATCAGAAATGTAACATGGTTAACACTTGCCGTAAAAAATTGGTAATGCCATCTTGGGTCACGCTGAGCCGTATAATTGCTTACAACACAATTACTGCTAATTTTAAAAGTCATTGTAAACTTCTATTATTTCATTTTAATTTATAACTGCTATAGGAAACATCTAAAGTATTACCGGTAACGTATAACCGAAATATTTTCATTAACAGGGTAAACATATTGTATAAATACATGAAAAGGTCGTCAGAAGTATAAGCTCGTGACAGCTTTACATGATGCTCAGCCACAGCTGACAAACTTCAAAGACAACAGGTGCGGCCATCTTAAATGCCAATTAAACGTTTGCTCTTTGATCTATTTATATTTTGCACGAGCATTTGTGGACGTTTATTCTTAGAGAACGTATAAATATTTATGAACAATAAATCGTATTATATATAATTTGGCAACACATTGATATAAATACAGCAACACAAATATTTTTAATTTAGAAATTTTACTGTACATTTCGCGAGTTTTGATGAGCAGACTATTATCAATAGTGTTATAAAAAACTATACTGCTTACATCTCAGAAATTCAGTACGATAGTTATACAAAAACTGTCAGCATTATAGTTTCCCTTATTGTTATAATTGTTTTAACGAAACTAAGTACACTCTAAAAACAATGTTTATGACATTGATAATGATTGTATGTAACTGCGAATTGTTCGATTTTCATCGCCATTCAAATTTCTGCAATTCCGCGTCAATAATGTTCGAATCAACTACCAGTTTTCATTGCGTTACCAAAAAATATTTTACCGTTGATCTGCAATACCATTCTCGTCGGCACCTTTTTTTATAAACCCTGATCGTATTATATTTCGTTTGATCAATTATATTCTATAATAATCATTCTACATGGATATACTGAATAAGACATTTCCGCTCCATTATGCAAGTATGATGGGCGATGATCGGTGCTTGTCGGCGTTACTTAGACGCGGTGAAAATGGCGTCTATATTGAAGATGACATTAATGGATGGACTCCTGTTCACTATGCGTCTTTCTATGGACAGGTAATTTTAGATTAATAAATTTAGTTGAGTGAAAAGTCTCTGAAAGATTTATAATAAATATTCAATTTACAGTTAGAATGTCTTATGATACTTCATAGTCATGGAACACATCACGACAGCCCAACAATTAGACTTAGACAAACTCCTGCTCATATGGCTTCTCTCTCTGGCAAGATCTCCTGCCTAAAGTGGCTCCTGGGTCTGGGAATAGCAATTAACAGAGAGGTTAGATAAAGAGAAAAGATCAAATTGAAGCTTATCACCTGAGATAAGAGATTGATTTCTGATACGTGCTTGGAGAAATGAACATTTTAAATACTATTAAAATTCTTACAAGTGTGTCTCAATAGTTTAGAATGTTTTTTTTTCATAGGACTACCTGAGTGAAACTGTCCTTCATAAAGTTGCTCGAGGAGGAAATACAGAGTGCGCCATGTTTTTAATTTCTCAAGGAGCAGATAGATCGTACGTATTTCTGCATTATTATTTTTTTTCTTTGAATTTCATAGAGAAATCTTAATAGATTGCGTAATAGCGCTGGATTGACACCTGCAGAGTTAGCTGCAAACATGAACCACCAGGAATGTTTTATGGTCTTGGACCAATGTGACACTGATGTTAACGATATATATATGGAGAGAGATTTTCAATCTCGGAAAAGAAAGAAGTATACTGATTTCTTGTACACAGGTTTTAATGAATTTATCAAAAGGTCAAAAATAGATCTCCCATCTGACAGTGAGTTGTTCGTTTAAAAGTTACACACTTTTTAAGTTCTTTTTGGCTACTTTAGATTCAAATCCTTCTCAACTTGACAGTTTCAATAGAGTCCTTCTTCCTTCTGATAATAAGGATTTATGGGAGGAGAGAGATGATTTCGGAGCTGTTTTCTTCTGAATATATTTTCCAGCTGATCTCTAAGTTTAATGTGAGGAATAGTCAAAAATGCCATTTTGCTAAAAAGGACCAGATTAAAGAGCAATCAAAACTACTAAATTAAATCTAAAAGTCAAAGCAGTTGTCTTTTGTGTTATGTTGTCTGTTAGAAGTGATGGTTATTCGAGAGTTAGTTTTAGCACGTGAGTCACACACTAGGAATTTTTCACCGTGAAATTTAGTCCACAAAAAGTTTGGAATAAATTATATTTTACAAGAGGAATTGATTTCAGTCTGTATAATGAAGCCCGCCAACAGTATGAATTTTAATACTTTATCAATTTATCGCTCAAATCTTATCAGCTGTTTAAAAACAAGAATTACTTATTTTTTTTTTATCAAAAAGTACCAAATTCGATACAATATGCTATGCATATAAAATGTCTCTGTCACAGGCTATAGGTTTTCTATTAAATCTTACTCATTCAAAGCCTGAGTCCAGTACTCTATAAATTATTCAGTGCGGTGCTATTTAATTTTTACCTAAACAAGTATGGCGGAAGGAGGACCTTCGAAATCTAAGCCTCTGATGAATTTCGGTAATAAGTTTGGCAGAGCTGTTGAAAGGGTAAGTCAATTATTCTCGTGTACATGCAAATTAAGGAAAATTTCCAGGATGATTATGAGATTAATTCATCCGTCGATCGTGTATTTTTAATTCGTTACACACCCTTTGGGTGTGCCGCGGCCCACTTTGAGCAGTTAATATTATTCATAATATTAAATATAAAGTAAATTAAGTAATTGAGACAACTTAACTGGTTGCTGTAGATGACTAGATGATACAGCCTATTATTGAATTAGGGTAGAGTTTTAAAAGTTGATATTAAATAAGCACTATTTTCGTAACAGTTGAAAGAGAAAGTTGGAATCAGCGAAAAGACTACTGATGTTGAATTTCAGCACTATGAGGGACTCTTTAAAATTCAAGAAGTTAGTCTTTCCTTACCTAATTAATATCTTTATTCTATATTTATGCTTTATATTACATTAATTTAAGAAAAACGCCCACAAATTGGAAAAAGTTTTGAAGCATTATTTAAATGAAACTAAGCGTAAGTATGGTTACCATAAGCTGTTTGAAATGACTTGACAAGGTCTATGATACAGGAGAGTGAACAAATTTTCTCACTTTAGTCAATTTAATTGGCAAAATGTGAAAAAACTTGTTAATTTACATATCGAAATTTAAAAAAAAACCAAACTCTTAACAACTTAAAAACTCAATGCGATTTATTAAATCTCTAAAGGATATTATTGTGAGCCTAGTCGACGCAGTAACATATTGTATTTTTGTAAATATTTCTCAAAGAAGTCTTGTTTGTAAAGCTGTTAAACTCTTTGTTTTTTTTCTCTTTGCTATTTCTGTAAATTTAGATATATTTTTTCATTCGAATAGAATGTGGAATATAATTTAAAATGGTATTTCTTTACTTAAATAATATTAATCCTCGTTAACCTGGCTTAGTCTAATTTTAATGTTTATCCCTTAAAATCTCAAAAAATCTAAATTGAAATAAAACGTTTTTTCTAAATTACAGAATATGAGAGAGTAACAAAAGAAGTGGCAGAAGAAATAAATAAAATATGGGAGGAAGAATGGAATGAAAAAATAATGATTGATCAGTGGACAAGACAAGTAAGCTCAACATTTGAAAATTATTCAACACATTTGGAAAAAGACACTTACGAAAATTATCTAAGCTATACTAAAGAATTTCCGGTTTTGCAAAAACAAATAAAAAGAAGAGAAACAAGAAGGGTAGACTATGCAAGACGAAAGAAAGAATGGGATACGCTTGATCAGAAGGCGACCTCTGTTAAGGAAGAAAAATTGGACAAAGCGAGGCATGAATTAAAATTCGCTGAAAGAGAGTTCAATGAGTGCCATGACAATCTTTTAAAAAAGTTGCCAAAATTTCATGATGAAAGGTTTGATAGTTTTTACAAAATACTTTTGTTTTTGTTTTCAACTTTTGTTTCTTTGATTTTTAAAGGGTGGAGGTGATGTCGGAAACATTTAAATCGCTAGCGTCAAATAATATTCAGTTTTTTGAGGAAATGGCAAAATTATTTGACAATTTAGGCGACGCATCGGACAGATTGAAGTCATCAGGAACTCAGAGCAGTCACTCTTTCAAACCATTTGAACAAAAATCTTTCGAAATTGAAAAGCCTAACGGGTTTATTGAAGACAGACCTGCTAAACAAGAGAAGAAAGATGAGAAAAAGTTCAAACGACCTGGATTGGAACAGGTACTCCAGATGGAAATTCCGAAAGCAAGTTGTTATGCAGAAAAATCCCCTGATTATGAAGAAGCTCCAACGGGTTAGTAAAGGTTTTAAACATATATTTTGCTTTTCTGATCCTAAATCTTCACAGTTTTTAATCATAACAATAATGAGTAAGTCATGTCTTAAAAGTTGTTGTATATTTTGAATTTAAGCTGTTTTCAATTGGTTTAATTTACATTTCTTTTGTTTGATATATTTGCGTTATTTCGTTGTCATTATAACTTGCAAAAAAACTTATAACACCAATTTTATCCAGGACTTAAAAAGAGCGAAGAGAACTCTAATGTTGTGTTTGCACCGCCATCTATGAAATTAAATGTAAATATAATTATTTAGCTATCTAGTTAAGATTATGAAAATTCTTTAAAATTTTTGCGATTTTGAAGGATGAAGTGGACATTGTGCGAAAGGATCTAGACACTGAACCTCTTGATAAAGTTATTCCCGAATTGCCAAAGGATACTGAACAAAAGGAAAAAGAACAGGTAAAAGACAAGATAAAAGCTGAAAAAAGAGAGGAAAAAAAGGAAAATGCAAAAGAAAAGCAGAATGAACCAAAAAATCTTCTATATAAGGTTAGACATAGTTTGCACATTTACATACAGAGAATTTTCACGTATTCTATTCATTTAAGGTAAAAGTCAGTCATCAATATGAAGCTGAAGATAATGATGAATTACAGCTTAATGTTGGCGATGTAATATTCGTAGTTCCATTTGATGATCCAGATGAAGCTGATGAGGGATGGAGAATGGGTATTGTTGCAGAGACAGGAAAGAAAGGACTATTTCCGGAAAACTTCACAAAACGATGCTGATTATATTTTACTCACTTAAACTATATTTTTATTTTGCATAATTCTGTCTTAAGTCTTTTAGTTGCTCAAATTTCTTAAATTAACCGTTTAGTTTACTTTCAATGTTCAATAAAACTATCGTTAATGTCGTTTGAAATTGGCGCGTTAGAAACCTGGTATTTAAAACAGATCACGTGACTAATGTAAATTATGAAGATGGCGGTGAAGGCAGTCACTGCTTAACAATCTGACTCTTTTCAATTTTCCAACCATAGTAGTTTGCAAACTCACAACATTTGTGAATAAATACTTTTTATTCCGTAAGTCTTGAAAATTTCTCAGATGCTCCTACTATCCCTTACAAAAATAAACAGAAAATCATGAGAGATAGTGGTAAGAAGTGGAAAAGAAGCATTACATCTGCAGACGAAAGCATGGAAAGTTTCACAGCAAAATATAGGTATTTAACATTACCTGACAGATTTTATATATTTCAGTACACTTGCAATTCAGGGCAAAATTTGACAAGGTTTTTGATGAAATGGATCGAGAGTTCGAAGCTCTCTATATGGAAAATGTTCAATGTAAGCATTATTTCAAGATTTCTTCTTTAAAATTTTATACTATCGTATCCCATAGCGAATTGCTTAACTGCTTAATGCTTTGCATTATGTAAAGAAATTTCTAATTAAATTTGTCGTCTGCAAGATACTTTGTCTTTACTAATTTACATAAATAGTGTATAAAAAACAAAAGAAAATATCTTAGAAGACAACACTTACTTATTTGAATTTTTTAAAAAGCTATTTACTGCTTTCAGTTAGAGAGAAACTACATGAGTACGAACATGGACCTTTCGAAAAGGTTTCGGAGGATCTTGCTGATTCCACGACAAAGACATCTGTGAAGAAAAGAAGCCAAATTTCTGAAAAGCTAAGACTTACATACAAAACTTCGACTTCTAAACTTGTATCAAGTTTGAAAGGAGGTGGTCCTGTGGTTGGAGCTCCACAAGCAACTGCTCCTCCAACCGCTGGATTTGTCAGAGAGTATGACGGTCACAGAGATGGAATTTGGGATGTATGCACAGTAAATAATACTTACATTGTAAGTGCTTGCGCGGATCATCTAGCACGAGTTTATAATACTGTCAACGGAAACCGCATTGGAATATGTCGAGGTCACGAGGGATCTGTAAATTCCGTTCGATGTAATTCAAACGGAATTTGCGTAACTTCTTCTGGTGATCACTCAATAAGATTATGGAAGCTACCTAATCTGTTTGATGACGAAGATAGCGAGAAAGATTATGAATGTGAGTGTATTTTTGACAAAGTTCTGCATTCCGATGCTGTTGTCAGTTCTGACTGGGTGGCAGATGGAAAGAGTATAGTAACTGGATCCTGGGACAGAACTGCTTGCCTTCTTAATGCCGATAGAGGAGAAATTGTTCAAACATTAACCGGACATGATGCCGAGCTAACTCAGGTATCAGCAAGTATTGATGGTCAATATCTTATTCTGACAGCAAGTGAAGATACAACTTTTCGTCTATGGGATCTGAGAGATTCTAGTCGACTTCAAGTTCACGTTTTCGGAACTCATAATCGAAGTGTTACCAGTGCCATATGGGTCAATAGTGACAGAGTTGTAAGCGCAAGCGATGACAGAACATGCCGAGTTTGGGACATACGTAACATGAGAAGTCCAACTACGAAAATTCAAACAGACTCTGGCATAAATAGATTGGCAGTGCATCACCAGAAAAATGTCATAGCTATACCTCATGACAATAAACAAGTTAGAATTTTTGATTTACATGGTAATCGACTTGCCAGACTTCCTCGAAGAAGTGCCCATACTCGAATGGTTTGTGCAGCTGCTTGGATTGATCAACCGCAAATAAATCTGGTGACTGCTGGATTTGATAAAAGGTTAATTGGTTGGAAGTTACCTGTATTGAGTGTTGATGAAAAATCTTCTTGAATTTAAAGCTTAAGCTTGTTTTATGTTCAACCAACTTTCAGTATTCAAACACTTAAATTTAGAATTTAGTCCCTGTTCTAATCATTTCCCTACACTCTTATAAATTTATTAAACTCGATTTGTTAGTCAAGTATAGCAAACTTAATAGAATGGTCGAATATAACTTTATTTTTAACTGAATGTATTAAAATTGACTTAAGAATTGTGAAATGAATTTATGAAGTATTGAAACACAGAGTACTTTCAGACATTAAATACATACAGTATTGTAGAGTCAGTTAAAAATTTGAAAGAAGAGAAATTGTTTCCTTATACAGTTTATTAATTGCTTCTTTATTATCGCAAAACTGGGGCCATTCTTTTCTTCTGCTGTCTCCGTAATAACCACTTGAACAGTCTTCAGCGATGCAATATAAAATACTTTGGGCACCTTCTATTGGAAGCTTGGCCAAAAGTAGCAAAAGGGGTAGGATAATGATTTCTACCCAACTAAACCAATTAGGTAGGATATTACGACCTAGTTTTGTAACAACTAGACCAGGATGAACAGCCATGAATTCAACATCTTTATCTTTATATTCTTCAATGATTTTGTTAGTGAAAGCGGTCAGAGCTAACTTGCTATTGCGATATCTTACTTTCTTCTCCATCTGTAGACCTTTCAAGTCGTCGAAGAAAAAGGAGCCATACTTCGCCAAACTAGATGTAACATTAACTACCTTTTTCAAGCCGATTTCTCTTTTCAAAAGTAGATTTGTTAGAAAAACCGGACCAAAATAATTAACCACTAGCTCGTGTTGAAATCCCTCGCTTGTTTGGTTAATTGGTGAGTTGAAAACACCAGCGTTGTTAATAAGCATATCAATTCTCTCGTTGAGGCCAGGTAGAAAAAAAGAAAATTATTAAACTTATGAACTATATTACCAACGACTTTTTAAATTGAATTAATATTGGTATAATGCATAATTTAGAGATATAACTATTTTTAAAAAAGACTTTACTAAGATTTTTAGTACTATTATTATTTTTTAAGCGATTTCTGAAAAGAAAAATTCCTTTTCGTAATACCTTCGACAACTGTCCTTATTGAAGCTAAAGAGGATATGTCGACCTGATAACTTTCTAACTTTGCATGCGGATACTTCTTCATTATGATTTTTTGTAGTTCCTCGGTTTGTGTTGAGTTCCGATTTAGCATTATTACTTTTCCGCCAAATTTCACCAACTGAATTGCGACCATTTTCCCTATACCCGACGTACAGCCTGTAATAGCTATTGTCTTATCAGAAAGGTCAATTTTCCTTGAAGGTGCTCTTTGCCATTTCATGTTTTTATAATAAATGAATATTCTACGTCCAATAAGGAAAGATGTGTAGCCAGCAATGATGAGAAGTTTCCAATTTTTCTTCCACATAGTGAGCGATATATCGATGATAAAGTGTTTGAATCGCTAAGGCCATCTATCGATTAGATGTATTTAAGTTTTTTTTTAAAACTTATCTAAAACATGTGTATATATAGGCCCAACATCTTCATTTAATAAAAGAAATAAGTAGTTATAAACTCACTAATTTATGACTTTTTATATATATATTAATTTTTTAATAAATAATGCAATGCAATGAGCTAAAATCCATTTGAAAGGATTAAAAAGTTTTTAAAACTGTGTTTAAAATTTATGATTCGATTCGTAATGCTTAAGTTTTTCTTGTAAAAACGATAATTGCTGACGAGTTCATAAATTACGACACCACTATAACAATAATTTAATATCTCTTTTTTACAAAGTTGATTATGAAATTTGTTGTAGATAATTGAATGGAATATTTACTTCTATTTGTAAACAAACCTTATTAAATAATTAATATCGCTTAGAGGAATAGATTCACGTGCATGTCCTATATACTTTATTTTGTCCGCGAGAATAATCTTTAGAGCAGTGCTACGCTCCTTCAGTTTTATTGGCGGTAGAACAGCATCAACATGAGAATCTTTTTATGTTTTGTAGTTTCAACTGCCATACTTATTCCAGGTTTGTTTTATCTAATAGGCATCTGTAATTAATATTTTTTGTCTATTGAGAACTCATTATTATCTTTAGCATAAATAAAAGTAAGTTAATTTAGAATTATAATGCTCATGCTTTGTAAATCTCGTGCATTTGGCTGGTGTTATAGTTTATCCGGCAAACTATCTAGCTTCGCAAAAGATAAGAAATGAATTATTTTTTCCCAGTTGAACAGCGGTGAAAAGTGCTTTTGTATTGTTGATTTTTCCGACATACGAATCTTTTCAAACAAATTTAGAGAAAAGTTTATCTTTTATATTTAGAAATTTAGATAATAATCTCAAATAAAATGTGCCAATTGTGCTTTTTAAGTTCAATTTTAGTTTTCTTGTTCTTTTATGGGGATAAACATTTTCACTTTCATTGTCAATTACATTTACTTTATTATAAGTAGAAATTATAGTAATAATAAACAACTTTTAATATATAATACTTAACCTTTCAGCTAAAGGCACATTGCCTTTTACAAACCTAAATCTATCAAATGTCCTCCAAATATTTCTTTTAGGTAAACTTTTACCGATGATAGTCTTTAATTTTTTATACGTAAGCCTCATTGGTTGGTTAGAATTTCTCACTAAAGATGATTAATAAAATTCGTTAGTAATATTACAAGCTCATATGTATCATTTTTTCACACGAAATTTTGCATATCTTACGAAATTAAATCGGAAGTCGTCTCCCCCACAATTCTAGATTCATTGATTGAAAATATTCTATATTTGTTACAGGAACGAATGCCGAAAGTTTTGGAACAAACTTCTTGAGGTATTAACAAATTATAGAGATTTTTTTAAATAAAAAGATAAATCGCAGGCTCACTGCATTATTATCAAGATTGCTATCAAAAGGTATAATGGCGATAGCCTCAATTGAGGAATTCTCTCACAGAACAGTCTTTTTTAATAATAATATTGTATTGACACCAAATGTATAGCTTTTTGTATGGCGCTACTGAAATTATCAGTATCGCTCTTGGTATTATTATTTTATCAGTCTAATGGATATGTCTCAAAATTTACTTCCTGTGAAAGCTACTGCGTTTTCAATTTTGAGATACATTGTAATCTTATATAAAAATATATTGTATATCATCTAACAATTATTACAAAAAAATTAACTCTCTTTGCACGTTAAACTTACGCTGATTATGTCCATTCGATTTCTTCTACAGTAAACCATTTAGGTTATGCTTGGAGAGACACTGTAAAGATATAAAACAGATCCTCGGAGAATTAGGACGTCCCTCTTGCCGACTCTCACATTGCAACAGTAATGAAGATAATTGTCTGTTAAATGGTTGTGGAGAAGAAGTGCGCTTTAATCATTTGGTTGCTTTTGATTGTGGTTTTCGACATTGTAGCAAAGTTGAACCCGAGAATATGAAACAATGCGTTATTCAAAATTGTTTTGAAAAGTTTAGACAGAAAAGAAGGTTGAATGACGCTACAGCTCAGTGCATGCAGAGTTATTGTGGAAGTGCTAAAGGAATGCATAATAGACTAAGGTGCATTCACCGTTGGTGTCATAGACAAAAGTGATTCTTAAAATTATTCTTCAATAAAAATTTTTCGATGACTTGTTCACAAACCAGAAAGGCGTTTCCCTAGAAATATACATTGTATTCTTAAATATGTATAATTAAATTCATTTATATTTTCTTGGCTTATTTTTAAGTCAACCTTGGATTATCTTTTTTTATTTTAGTCCAATATGATACTTTCCAATGTAGCATGAAGACTATCAGAGGAAATTGGCAAAATAGATTTTGGGGACAATAGAGGTCACTACTCTCTTTTTGAAAAAAGCTTCGGTGACGGCAATGTTACTTTAACATTACAACTGTAATTGTATTTCTTCATGAAATAATTTTTGATGATAATCGTTAAGTATCAAAGTAGATTTAGCTATATCATCTTTCATACTTAATTTCACATCCTCTTTAGTAGTGTTTTTATGAAAGCAAACTTGTACTGTTCATACTAGAGATAACAATGAGTTTATTCCAGTGGTACTGTAAATGAATCATTTAGTTTGATGATTCATTCGATTACTGATGTTTGCGTTAATATGATGCTATTAAAGTTTGACCCAGAGTTCTCATTTAACAGTGATTAACTAGTAGGGTAGAGCTTTACGAAAACATCTAAAAGTTTACTAAATCCATCAACTCAAAATTATTTGAGATTGTCGCCACTTTGTGTCCGATTTACAGCTCACATTTTTTCATGCTTGTTGAAAGTATTGTTTTCTTGCATAAAATATTACTATAATGACAATCAGGAGTTCTGTTCCCTTTGTTATGACCTTTTTAAAACTTTTCATTTCCAAACATGATCAGTTATAGTTATCGCAGATGTAATTAAACTAAAGTATAATGTAGAACTATTGGGTGACCAAAGAAACTTAAAATTTCTATTTTTAACATTTATTGCCATTTTTGCTATTTTATGATATTGTGACTCATTGGGATTATTAGTATAAGATAAAAAAAAGTTCATGGAAACAAAACGTCGCTAGGTGTCGCAAATTTATCATTTTCAAACCTTTTGTTCCTCTTTAAAAAGGATTATTGCCAGTTTCACATTTAAGTTTGAACGTTTCACAGCTAGTTTTGGTTAGAGTAAAAATACCAATCACAGGATGCAAAGCGTAGGAAGGCAATTCTTATTACTTATTTGGAAAAATTGGCTTATTCAAAAGCGAAAAATATTTCTAACTGCCTTTGAAATTTTCTTACCAGTAATATTCGCTATAATATTCTTTGGAGTGAGACAACTTGTTGATTCCAAAACAGTTGATAAGCATGTTATTGATGAATGGCAACCTTTTTCGGTTGAACGTTTCTACAGACCTGATCTGGACAATATTGTTTTGCTATATTCGCCAAAAAATACAGAAACAAATTCAATTATAAACAATGTAAAGGAAAAGCTAAACTTAAAAAATGAAGGTAGGTCTTTTTTTCTTTTCGAGACCTTCACAAAACAGAAAACTTTCAAATATTTCAGGGCGGGGATTTGAGAAGGAGAGTGACCTCGAAAGCTATGTTGAGAACTTATCAGAATACGATTATAAATATTCTTGTGCTATAGTCTTCACTAATATGAACTCTTCTCAGCTGCCTACCAATATAAAGTACAAACTTAGAATGCCAATTGATCCGGAAGAGAAACTTGGACCAAAAGACTGGTTTACAAAATACATTGTGCCTAGATTTCAAAGTCCCAGACCGGTCGAAAAAGAAAAAGAACGAGGGGGGCCACCAGGTTGATTGCTTTAAATATGTGTTAGTTAAAATTAACAGACAATTTATTAATAGAATATGCTGATCGTGGTTATTTGTCAATTCAATACGCTGTGGATATGGCCATAATAAAGCAACTGGCTTCCAACACCGAAAAAGTCGATGTCAAACTGAGACGGATTCTCCACCCACCCTATGTTGATGATGGTTTTCTTGTAGTTCTGCAACTTCAACTTCCCTTCTTTATATTGTTGTCGTACATCATTACGGTTCCTTCCATTGTGAAAGATATAGTCTTAGAAAAAGAATTACGTCTTAAGGTAAATCGAATAAATCGAACCCGATAGTTTTTATTCTTATTATACAATTGAATTACCAGGAATCCATGAAAATGATGGGACTAAAAAATTGGTTGCATTGGAGTGCATGGATTACAAAATACTTCTTGTTTATGTTTATATCGGTCCTCTTCTATACGCTATTTTTTAGTATTAGCACTAGTAAAGGTGCAGTTTTAAACCAATCTCACCCAACTTGCACCCTTGTGTTTCTTATCCTCTATACATCATGTACAATATCTTATAGCTGTATGATCTCAACCTTCTTCACAAAGGCCAACTCAGGAGCTGCAGCTGGAGGAATAATTTTCTTTGCTACCTACATTCCTTACTTTTTCTTGTCATCTGAATACCAAACACTCAACAAAGGCATAAAGTTTGCCTCATCTTTGTTTCATAACCTGGCTATGGGATACGGATGTACTTTATTTTCTATATATGAAGGAACAGGAGAGGGGGTACAATGGAGTAATTTAGCTAGTTATGCTACTAATGATGAAAATTTTAGGATGTTAGACGTTTTCATCATGCTTATAGTAGACACATTTTTATATGGAATTATAACTTGGTATGTTGATAACATAAATCCGGGAGAGTTTGGAATACCAAAGCCTTGGTATTTTTTTTGTACCAAATGGTATTGGTGTGGAGGCTCTCAAAATATTTCAAAGGCAGAAGATTCAATTCCAGAAATATCCAATATGGAAATGTTTGAAAAGGTTGAAAATTCGAGTAATCCGGGGATTAAAATAAAAAACTTAAGAAAAGAATTTAAATCAGGTGGTAAGAAAAAAGTTGCTGTAAAAGGAACAATCATTGATATGTATGAAGGTCAAATAACTGCTTTATTGGGTCATAATGGGGCTGGAAAAACCACGACAATGAATATGTTAACTGGTTTCATCCCTCCCACTTCAGGGAGTGCAGTAATTAACGGTTTTGACATCAGAACAGATATAGATCGAGTGAGAGAAAGTCTTGGTCTCTGTCCTCAACATGACATATTATTTGACAATTTAACTGTAGAAGAGCATTTGATATTTTTTGCATCTCTGAAAGGCTGTCCTAAAAATGAAATTGATAGTGAAGTTTCAAAAATGATTGATTTGCTGAGACTTGAAGATAAAACTAGGGAATTGGCCTCTACTCTCTCTGGAGGTCAGAAACGAAAGTTAAGCGTAGGAATAGCTTTAATTAATAATTCGAAGATTGTGATCTTGGATGAGCCAACTTCTGGAATGGATCCAGAGGCTCGAAGACAAACCTGGGATATCCTTCAATCGCAAAGAGCTGGAAGAACTATGATTCTGTCCACCCATTTTATGGACGAAGCTGATCTCTTAGGGGACAGAATCGCCATAATGGCAGATGGAATAATTCAATGCTGCGGATCAAGCTTATTTCTTAAGTCAAAGTATGGAGTCGGATATCATATGACCATTGTAAAAACACCAGAGTGTGACGTGACAGGCTTGACTAAAGTTATTAAAAATTTTGTGGAGGAAGCAAAGATTGAGTCTAATATAAGTGCTGAACTATCATTTATTTTACCACAAAAATCTACCAATAAATTTGAGGCGATGTTTAAAACTCTAGAAGAAAATAAAGAATCACTTGGCATAAATTCTTTTGGAGCTAGCGTGACCACTATGGAAGAAGTCTTTCTCAAGTCAGTTTTTAAATAATTTGCTTATTCTTTTTTTAAAATATTTATCTTGTGTATTACAAACTAGTACTTTTTTGTTTTCAGAGTGGGAGAGTCATTGGATGCTGATTTAGCCTCACGACTGCAAGGGACAAATGCAAATAGTTTGAACAATCAAAATGAAACCACTTTAAGTAATAGAAAAGTTTTTGTTACTCCTATATAATTGAACGAATTTTCTTTTTTTTTTCATTTTAGGAAACTCATCGATTACATTGAAAAGAACCTTGAGATCTAAAACTTCAGGAGCAACTTTATGGTTTCAACAGTTTCTGGCAATTTTTATCAAAAAAGCAATTTATTCATCAAGAAACAAGATACTAACTATTGTTCAATTATTAATTCCAACATTATTCACTATTTTGGCTGTCGTGATAGTGAAAAGGATAGAAGGAAGATTTGGAACAGACTTAGAAACCATTGAACTAACTCCAGGAATGTTTCAGCGCACTATAACTTACGCAGAGACTGACATGGAGAGTTACCCTTTTTTAAATGGATATAAAAGCTTCATTCAACAAGGAACCTTCCAAGAAGTTAATGATTTAATCGAAAGTTTAAAAACTGTTTCTGAAAATATGCCAGTCACGTATAACAAGGAATATATGTTAGCAGCAAAATTTTCAAAAACTGGCTCTACAGTTAATATTACTTCATATTTTAATGCCGAGGCTTATCATACTTGTGCAATTGCTGTCAGTGGTGCTACAAATAGCATTTTTAAAAAAGTTGTTGGAACGAGTAGATCCATTACTGCATCCAATCAACCTTTGCCTTACTTACCAAACGCTAGGGCAAAAGCGGAGGTTGGCAGCCAATCGAATCAGAGTTTAATTATTGTGTTTACTTTGATGTTCGGTATCGCATTTTTGATTGCATCTTTTAGTGTATTTATTGTGAAAGAAAAATCCGTCAAAGCAAAGCATTCGCAATTTATATCAGGAGTAAAACCGATGAACTATTGGCTGTCAACTTTTACATGGGATTTTATAAACTTCCTCTTTCCAGCATTATGCGTTATTGCAGTCATTGGAATAGGACAAATTGATGGCTATGTAAAAGATGGAAACTTAGGAAAAGTGTTTCTGTTATTTATTCTTTTTGCTCTGTCCGTTTTACCATTTACTTACTTAATCTCTACACCTTTCAAAGTGTCTGCATCAGCTTTTGCTTGGCTCTCCGTAATTAATATACTAACTGGTATTAGTGCTTTATTAGCTGTCTCAATATTATCGTTGGAAGATCTAGGTACTGAAAATATTGCTAAGGGTCTCGGTTGGCTTTTTAGTGTCTTCTTGCCTCACTATTGCTTTGGTTCAGGAATGATGGACATCTTCAATAATTTCCACACTTTGAAAGTTTGTTTGGAGGACTTCAACCAAATGCAATGTAAACAAGACCCTACACATCCTTGTTGCAGTAGTTGTAATAAAAATTGTCTCGATTATGAGAAAGATTATTTTAGCTTTAATATTCCAGGAATTGGCAGGCCTGTGGCATTTATGATCTTTCAGGGTATAATATACATGAGTATAACTGTTTTCCTTGAATCAGACCTGTACAAACAAGTTTCCCAAATAATATTTCACGTTATTTGCAATCCAAGAAGACATACAGATTTCATTGAAGAGATAAACAATATTTCTTACGAAGTACATTTAGATTCTAACTCTAGGTTATCAACTATTGTACCTATGAATTCAACACGACATAATATTGATAGCGACGTTTTGGCTGAAAAGAAGAGGCTGAGCATTTTGAACAAAGAAGACATTAGTAAAAATCATGTACTGGCTTTGGTAGATATTCACAAGTACTACGAAGATTTCCATGCTGTTTGCGGTCTGAGTGTTGGAGTCTGCAAGGGGGAATGTTTTGGACTCTTAGGTGTAAATGGAGCGGGAAAGACGACAACGTTCAAAATGTTGACAGGGGATGAGAATATTTCGTCGGGAAATGCATGGATAGATGGTCATAATGTAATAAATAGTATGGAAAAAGTACAAAAATCTGTTGGATATTGTCCACAATTCGATGCATTAATTGACCAAATGACTGTCACTGAGACTCTCTATTTGTACGCAAGATTGCGAGGCTTGCACAAAAACGAAATAGCTCAGGCTGTTGATGAATTGGTTGACTCTCTTTTGTTACGAGATCACAAAGACAAGGAAACAAGACAATTGTCAGGCGGTAATAAAAGAAAACTATCAACGGCTATAGCTTTTATGGGGGACCCACCTGTTGTTTTCCTCGATGAACCAACCACAGGTATGGACCCTGTAGCAAGAAGACTTCTATGGGATACTTTAACACAGGCAAGAGCTCGAGGTACTTCTTTGGTGCTTACTTCACATAGCATGGAAGAATGTGAAGCGCTCTGTACTCAAATGGGAATTATGGTTAATGGAGAATTTAAATGCCTAGGAAGTACTCAACATTTGAAATCCAAATTTGGAGAAGGTTATACAGTTTTAGCTAAAGTTCAGTGTTCTGCTGATAATTCCTATTCCGTTCCTGATGTTACTCAAGCGTTAATGAATTTTATTGAACAGTCATTCATGGGAGCAGAACTCAAAGACTCTCATGACGGGTATGTTCACTATCAAATATCTGATAAAGTTACATCGTGGGCTTCAATATTTGGATCAATGGAAAGAGTCAGAGATATGTATCACCTAGAAGACTATTCGGTTAGTCAGACTACATTAGAGCAAGTATTTATAAATTTTGCCAGGCAACAGCGATCGCCAGAGCATTCCAAAGTAGGATGCAAAGTAAAATGTACAAACTGCTTGAAATTCTTTTGTTGTAAATGTTGTAAGTTCTGAAATCAAATGCCTAACAATTTCTAATATTTTTCTTCAAAGAACATATTAATGGGAATTCTTAATGATTCTTTCAATAAATTTTATTTTTTATAACTTGTTTTACAAATATAATCCAATCAAAGCGTTGCTGAAAATGAGCGAGTTCAAAATGTATTGCAAACGCGTTATTGATAGTCCCTCTACTGATACTAACAACAATATATTAAGAGTTGGTTTTAAATTTATTTTCCTCTTCTATTTGGTTCAGTAGCTGTTGGGGGTGGTGGGGTACCCTTTCTATGCATATCATCGATATAAGACATAATAATTCTTCGCCGTTCTTCTTTATCACAATCCAAAACTAAGTAGCGCTTATCATTTTTCAGAGTGCTTTCAATTTCAGCTAAATGAGAACCCTCTGTATCTGCTAGAAGCTGTTTAGATCTGACAAATAGATAATTATCAAATCGTACGAGAATAATATTCAAAATAGTTACTTATGAGTTATAATTTTCGTCTCTTTCAGTAAATCCTTTAATTCCTGCTTAGCCTTCTCAAATTTATCGTACATGTAGGAGTCAAATTCCCTTTCCCGTTTCTACAATTAAGTAAGATCATTATCAGCTTATATTTCTTCTCATAATTAGTAATAATACAAAACTTATTATTACCCTGTCACTTGAAGAGAATTTAGAAAATCTTGGATCTTCCTTTATGTACTTTTTAATATCTTTATAGCTTGAAGTTAGAGTGAATTGAGGCGTTTCGTCTAATAATTTGTGAAACAATTGCTTATTTTTATTAGCCAAATTATCAACATGCTCATTGAACAAACGCTCCTGAAAAAAAATATTGATTATATATGTTACAACAAAGCCTTATCCGTACTTTTTCATCTCTACCGATATCTTCACACAAATCCCACCTATGATCCTTTTTGAGAGCTTTTTTCGTTTCTCTCCAACTTGCATCAGCCCCCCGAACCTAGGGAAATTCAGTTAAGTTTTATAGAAATGTTTTTATTCAAATAAATACCATATCCACAAGTAGGGCCTTAAATTGCTGAATAGCCTCATCTCTCTTATGTATCTCTCTTTCCTTTTCCCTTTCCCTTAAAGAGCTAGACAATGAAGCTTCAACCTCTTCTCTCCTCTTCTTCAAACTTTCTTCAATTCGTTCCTGCTTTTCTCGTTCTCTTTCCTCTTCCTCTTCAGAAGACTATTGAAAAACAACTAATATTGATAAATAACTTTAAAACAGTTTTGAAAACATACATCCGCTTTAATTGTTTTAATAAAGTCTTTAAACCAGTCCTCTTTCCTGCTGGAGCTTTCAATAGCTTTATAACGATGATCAGTGTCGATTTTTTTCTTTACTTCACTCCATTTGGAGTGCTTATCAAGATTTTCTTCTCTCAAAAGTCCAAAAAATTCAGCTTTTAACTGTAATATTGAAAGTTAGTTGTAATGTTTTCATAAGAAAATGCTAATGATAATATAAGACACCGCAATTATTAAAATTGAATCGATCCCTGAAAAAAATAAATTTTTTATCTTCGTTCGGAGCTGAAAACTTAAACATTGATTGATCGTTTTCTAATTTTCAGATTAATATCGTAATTTTAAAATTGACTTATATTACTTCGTCAAAGTAAATCAATATAACAAATTATTATAAGAGTATAGTATAGGCACATGTAAATGGATATAAAGGTTTATATTTACATGTTATAGTGCATACGATATTAATCTAGCATTAAGTCTAATAAAGTAGAGAGCAGTACCAAAAAATTTTACTGTTCCCAAATCTCCTGAATCGTCCAGAATGCGTGTTTTTCCTTAAACATAACCAAACATCAGATTCATCAAACCAAAAGATATTTTATAAAAACATTTGCTAAAATCTGCTAGTAAAGTCCTTGTTTTTTTGTTTATAATTAACATTTATAATTTATAAAATTAAAAGATTACTGTCCTTTACAACATATGAACCTAAAATCTTAAAAGTGAATTAAGAAAAATAAATGACTGAAGTTGACATAAACTAGAACGTGCTTTAAATAAATAAAATTCAGTCAAGTATTTTCCTGAGATGATTTCAAAGAGAGTTTACAGCAATATCAGAAATATTATTATAACGAACAGCGGCCTTACCAGCTTCTGAAAAGCCTAAAAAGAATTATAGCTTGAAATCTTCTCAATAGACATTATGATATTTATGATATATATAGTTCATTTTATAAATATATATAATATCGATAAGGAGTAAAGTATGAGTGCAATGAAAAATTCATTAAATTTATAAAAATTAAAAACGTACTTTTTCCTTTTCGCGATGTTTTTCCTCTTTTTCTTTTTTACGCAAACCTTCAACAAACTCATAAAACAAGGCCTCTCGTTCTCTAACTTTTTCAATAGCTTGAAAGCGTTCATCTTTCTTATACTTAGACTGAAAGTCGCTAAACATTGACCTATGGGAAAAAAACAATAACGTTTTTTCGCTGTAGTTTCAAAATACCCACTTTCCATGTAAATTTGCTTCTTCTAACATTTTTTTAAAATTTTCTTTCCGTTCCTTTAATTTTCTATGTTTTTCTTTTCGCTCCTCTTCTGCTCGCTCTCTAACATAACTTTCAAAAACCTATCGAAGCAAAAATTAAAAACCATTACTGTCCATAAAAATAAGTTGTTAAAAATTTCACCTGTTTCCTTTCTTTGGAGGTTAAAAGCAAATAACGTGAATCAAACACTATTTTATGTAACTCCTTCTCCCAAGTTGAAAAAGCCGAAACCTAGTCAATCAAGAACGGTTGAATATTGAATTCTGAGAAAAAATATAGAAAACCTCTTTTTCCGCAAGCATCGCTTTGAAACGTTTCATTCTCAACTCCAAAGGAATTATTGCCCTCTCTTGGGAAGCCTTTGCCTAATTAAAATTAGTAATTAACATACAGTCCTGATAAAAAGTCTTGGGCAGGGTTGTTCTTAAAGTAGAAAAAGTGAAATATTTAACTAAAAATTATTAGTTAAAAGACTTTTTATCAGGACTGTATATTTTAAAAAACAAGTAAAGCTTACTTCTGCTTCAATAGCAGCATCTTTCCCTGCATCGATTTTTTGAGGTTCAGCTTGCGCAAGCAGACTTGCCTTGAAATCATTCCTAAAGCGAATTCTAAATTTAAGATGACAAAGTTAATGTTGTAAAAAGCATACTTTTTCTTTTTAGTAACGGGTGATTCGTCCTCTTCAGCCTCACGTTTCTTTTTTTTTGGCGGAATTGAAATAAATTCATCAACATCCTTCCTGTCTATAAGTTCTTCTGGCCGTTCCCAAACAGAGGTTTTTGCTGACGGGTTATAAAAGAAAACTCTATTGTCTCCAGTCCAAACGACACACCTGAAATCAAATTTATATAAACGCTGCAACTGTAAGATTATAAACTACCAAGGTGTTCCAGATACAGGCGTTGAAGAAACTGGTTTGCTTTTATCAGCTGATTTTTTTTGTTCTTCCTCTTTCTGTTTCAGTTTTTGTTGTTGTTCGAGTTCCCGTCGAGCTGCTTCCATTCGAGCCTCCATTGTAGCGGTATCAGCGGTAACTTTTGCCACATCAGCAAGAACTTTTTCGTCAATTCCCATACCATCTTTCTTAATTGAGGCGTTATGCATAAGGACTTCGCCAGGGGGTCCTTCAACGTGCGTATCCTCTTCCTCGTCCTCTTCACCTTTAGATTCCCAATCCATCAAAACTTTCGGTTTACTCCAGGTCGTTTCATTGGTACGTGAATTGTAATAGTAGGGTTTTCCTTCAGGTGTTCTATGTTCCGTCCAGTCTGAAACTTCAGGTGGTTTTTCTCTCATCATTCCACTATTAAGAACAGGTGGTGGACCTCTCATTGGCATTCCCACTGCAAAAATTTACTATAGAAACTTAACAAAATTTTTATAACTACTAACCTGGAGGGAAACCCCAATTTCCTGGAGGAGGTCCACCAAATGGTGGAGCGCCAAATGGAGGTGGTCCACCAGCCAGCGGCGGTGGTCTAGTCATTGGGCCTCCAAATGGTGGTGGGCCTCGAAATGGGGCTGGCATTGTGGTCTGTTGTTCAGGTGGTTGTGATAGCTTCTCTGCCTCATCTTGTGTTAAAACAACAACATTTTCAGGTTTATTCCACCGAGTCTCTCGTGATTGCGAGTGATAGTAATACGGCTTGCCATCAGGTGAAATAGTCTCGACCCAAACTTCTTGACCAGGATACGCAGCTTGAATTGGATTGGCATGTTCGTTTACCATCGATTGGTCTTGATTAGAATCCATTGGAAAACTTGAGGGTTCACCTCCTCCCTAAATATGTTAAATAAATTTAGACACAAAGTAAATTAATTTTTTATCGATAGTGTTAATCTGAGCGCATTACATCTCTCTTAAAAATTATAATCAATATTTTTCAGTGAGCCACAGAATATATATTACATTTAACTTTAATTAAAAAGATTTCAATTTGTAGTTTATGAAAGCTTTAAGTAATGATTTAATGACATTAACCATATTTGGAGGAACATTCCTTGGTGGAGGCCAGTTACCAGGTGGTGGACCGTCAAATGGAGGAGGCCTGTTAAAATGAGGTGGTGGTCCCCTCATATTAGGGGGAGGGCCTCTCATCGGAAAAGGAGGACCTCTTGGAGGGAATCCAGAGGGAGGGCCCAAGTTTCTGGAAAACAGAATCAAATAGTTTAAGTGTATTTTTAATATAAATTATAAAAATTTTTTAACTCAAAATAATTCTCTTTACCCTGGTATATTATTAAATTCTTTATTGCTATCCGATTGTTCGTAGTTTCCACTGGAATTGAAATTTCCGTCAGCTCTGTCGACATTTTCTCTGCCGCTAGTAGCCATTTTGAGTAAAAGTATCTTCGATTTTAGATTTTGTACCGCGCTGAGAACTGGGTCGAAAAATCTAAAAGATTTACATATAAGTCCAATAGATGGAGCTGTAGACAAATAAATGGCAAGTGCTGGCCAAGACAAGTGAAGATTGACTTTAAGAAAGCATTAAACTTTTCATCAATTGTAATATCATGAGGTTATCTCTTCAATTATTAAAAAAACTGGCTCCGGGGAAAATAAGCACAGGGTAATATATCATAGTATTTTATGAGCGATAATGAGAAAGGTGATTTCAGAAAGCATCGTTACATTCGTCCTTTAAGAAATTCTCAAAAATTATTGGCTGTTCAGGATTCTATCCGCGAACAGAGAAATATGACTTTCTTGGAACGAACTTACTTAACAAAGGTAGATGATAAAATATTTTCACTTACGAAATACAATGTTAACTTTAAGGAGGAAGAAAGCTATCTAGATCGAATGATTCTAGAGCCGGAAAGGTTGGAATTGAATAAAGAAAAAAGAATAAAATCCGAGAAATATTTGATGTTTGAAAACAGAACAATAATGTCTCACTTAGAGGTCCTAAACACGTCAAAAGCTTGGGAGTAATAAATATTTTACTTATCAATCAAAGTACATTGATGAAGACAACAATAACAGTTTGTCATACAATTTGTAACGAAAAACTTTACCATAACCTTATTTGGTATGTCTTAAAGTGCATCGTATTAATAAGACAAGCTTACTGAAAATTCCATTTCTTTCTATGACTTAGGAAGAACGTAATATTTTTCTAAAGCCTCCTTTGATGTTGCTTGATAAACAAGAAACATCTCATTTCGAACTCTTGCCACTAAGTCGTCTACATCGTCTGTAGTTAAGCCCTTTGTTTGAATAGGAGGTAACGCCGTTAGAATAACTTTTCCTGCCTCAAAATGCTTTCGCGTCGAGTCAAGAAAATTTGCATATGATGAGAAGACTAAAGGAACTATTGGAATCTAAAAAAAATTATGAATTCAACTTAGCCAGTTGAAATAATAGACAGGTTTAGCTTTATCATACCTGAGCCTGTTGGGCTATGTGAAAACCTCCTTTCTTGAATGGCAAGAAGTCTTTTCCCATATGCCTTGTTCCTTCAGGAAAAACCCAAAGCTTGGCCTAAAGACAAAATATTTAGAAAATTATCTATCGCGAAGAGCGAAGAACTAACTTTATCTTTTAAAATTATTTCAACTGTCTGATCCATGGTTTTTCTGGCGTCACGTTTCTTGGTTCTATCAACAAATATTAATCCAGACAGCCAAGCCGCTATGCCAAAAGTTCCAAGATATTTTAGCTCTTTCTTACCCAAAATTGTCATTCTATCGGGAAGATATTTCAACATGCCTGAAAATGCCTCTTATTAATTTCAGCAAAACTCACTAATTTTTATCAATTAAATCTGGGACTAAAGATAAATAGTGCTTTTACGTTGATAAGTCCGAAAACTTTTTGATAGCTGTAATTATTTCAGAAAAATGTCTTATTAAGATCAATATATGAAAACATGCTTTCATTTCGAATAGTTCAATCATATTGCAAATATTCACGCAATTCTCGATTTCTCCTTCAAATAATTTTTGTCAGTTTAGAATATTTTCGCCACTCGCTGGTCATATCTGGCGTGAGAACAAAGGCTGAATTATTAGAATAGCGAACCTATTAAGTCAAGTGAGCTTTGATGATTAGCCATTAATACGTATGGTTGATCTAGCTGTAAGTGTTCCACTCCCCTAAGTTCGTATTGTATGCAGAATAATTGTAGGAAAATATTCAAAACCGGAGCTGTCACTCTGTAAGATAAATTAATTGTTATCATACTTTAACAGTGTTACAATACTTACCTCGACAAATTCTCAATTCGGCAAGGTCTATGCAAATTTAGTGGTATAACTAGAATGCCAAACAAAAGCCATG
The DNA here is from genome assembly GCA_904063045.1 of Dimorphilus gyrociliatus. Taxonomy (NCBI): domain Eukaryota; kingdom Metazoa; phylum Annelida; class Polychaeta; family Dinophilidae; genus Dimorphilus; species Dimorphilus gyrociliatus. Next base: position 1,289,146 of record CAJFCJ010000005.1, read on the forward strand.
AAATATTATATATGACAAATTTAGTGTAATATTTAAATGTATGGTTTTTTATCCATAGGTAGGGAAGAGAAAAAAGTGACAACACTAAAAAAATCTTCAATAGCTGCCAGAACATACTGAGTTCTAGTTCTCGTTATTGTTTTTGAAAAAGGTCTTTGTCACACGTTGCTCTTTGACCGGTTTAGGAAGGTTCCGGATCCGCTTTGGCGCAAAAATACTATTCGAATTTTATGAATCTCTACTTAGTTCTTGTAGCCCTTTTTTAATTGAGTGTAACAAACGTCTCATATAATCTATATTAAATCATCTTTTGTGAATGCAAGAAAGATATAAAGGTGTAACTTATTTTTTTTCAAATTAAGAAAAATAACCTCTATTATGATCAAACAAGTAAAATTGTTTATCTCACTTAAATGGCACTTTGTATTATTATTATTAAAATATTAAAAAACAAAGAATGTCCACTAACTATTTGGCACGCGTACTACGCACATTCAAATACACTCTATCACTCAAATTTCGAAAATATTAGTTGAACGGTTAGGCAGTTATTATTAGATATTGTTGAATGCTTTCTCTTTTTACACTGACGTTTCAGAGTTCAGTTTAAGGACAAATTTGTTGCACTTATGATCAATTACCTCTTCTGTTAGGTTAAAGTGAGGTATTTTCCGAATATTTATCAATAAAGCAACATCGCCTTGTCTTAACTGTATTAGAGATCCATGTTCGATATTCCTTGAGACTAGTTGATCACAAATCAAAACCCAAGTTTGCGTGTTTCTAAATATATAAAAATAATTAGTTCAGTTAAAAATATATATATTTATGTGCTAACGAGTATTCTTTGTCATTCATAATGATCGAACCCTGAGTCAAAAATTTTTCTAGGAAAGCTTTTGGTCCCATGTCATGTCCGATACAAAGAGCTAGATGCCGTAAAATTGATTCCATAGAATATCGTGGCTGTTGTCGAGTGATACGTAAATATTTTTGTAATGCCCGAGCCAGAGAGGGAAAAATAGCTTGAGCTGCTTCGCTGGGATCCATTGGTATGGCAGGACCTGAAGCATGAAATCATTATTTACTGATCACCATTCAATATTTCTTACAAACCTTGTTCATTTTGCATCCTCTTAATATGGCTGAAAGCCTCGTCTGTTGCTGCTACCAATCTTGCTCTTCTCTTTTTAAGTCGACGCTCATAATTCATTTCATCATAGAATCGATCATTATGTCTGGTGTCTGATCCGGGAGGTGGCCTTGGATTGCCCAGACCTGTATGGTTCCCCATATGAGGCCCGTCAACATTATACACTTTATAACTTGATCGTGAATTTCGCTTCGGCATGTTGTCTAAATAAGGATTATATGCATCAAAATCTCGAAAATAGTTTTCCAATGTAAAAACGGCCAATCTCTGAATGCTCATGTCACCCACTAGATATGACTTTGCAATTCCATCTGGTGATCTTACAACATGCACAACAAATCTTGATGTCATATGTTTTAATTTTAATAATATTAAGGCTGCATAATGAAGGAACAGTAAAGAATCTACTAAGGAGACAGCAAATTTAACAATGGTATGGTAAGACGTTTCTTTCGTCTTTATTATTCTAACACCATAGAAAAGCCAAAATGCAAAGATAAGAATCGTAGCCAAAAATAAAACGAATGCTTTCATAACTGCTATTCTTGGCAGGGTAGCTTTTGGAGTACGCCAAAGTAAACACCAGGCCCCAATAAGTAGAACGACAACTTTAAATGAAAAACTTATAAATAAACCCTCACAGGATGTATCACAATCATTCGTTGTCCAATCATCAATTATATGGATTTTTGGTAAGAGTAACATAGCTATAGGGCTAAGAATAGTTATCAAGCTAAAACACGCAGTAAATACAGTTCCAATATATCTAGCACATGTAAAACCAACAGAGTTCTCTATGTCGTTGCTAAACTTTGCCATATCATCTATTGAGAAACCTGCTTCTGATGTATTTCCAGTTATAGCTGTAGTATTATCTCCCCAGTTGTCATCTTGCTGAAGAATTTGAACTTCTATTCTCTCAGTTGTTTGTTGATTTCTCTGGCATAGGCCAGGAACTCCAGCTTCCGATTGATCACAAACTGGTTTATTATTGGTGTGCAAAGAATTTGATCTATCATCTTTGAAGAAGCATTCGTTGGGCTCTGATCGAATTTTAAATTGACTTGGAACTTGAGGTTGTTCATAAAGAGAGTGTAGGTTATAAAATCTTCTCTTTGATCTCATTGATCTCTCAGATCGCTCAGATTTTCCACTTCTAACAGATTCAGTATCCATTGAAAATTTTCTGCCGACTGTTAAAATGAGTGATGAATAACTGTAAATGTATTTTATTTACAAATTTCATGCAGCTGAAATTTTATCAGTGAATTTTGAGTATTCAGATTTTAGGAGCTATCTTTGAAAGTTCATCGTTCAAATAATTCTTCTTAGACAAAGACTAGTCTGCTACATGGACAATGCTTCCTTGTGATAATAAATTAATAGAATAATTTACTGCTGTTAGTTTGTTGCAAGTGTTTTAAAACACTTGTTAAAAGTACTTTAAACTTATTAGAAAATAATCAATATTAATTTTTCTAATATTATTTCTATAATAGAAAATCGGTCAATTACAAACGGTTCACAAAAACTGCCTAATAAAAAAGTTTCCGAACCACAAAATTCTTCTATAATGTAATGCGTCTTGTCATAATAATATTCAGCAAGAGCACCTTATCACTAGAGAAAGTTACTGAGATGGTTAGAGAACTTTCTTAGCCAAAAGAATCACAAAGAACCGGAAGGTGTTGAGAAATTTATTTGAGTTGACTATTCGAGAGTATATCATTTTTACTATTCAGACTAACAGTCTCAAACTCACTTGAGAGGTTGGATTCGATTCATTGCTTTAATCGTATATCGGTGAAAGAATATCGATTCCTACTTGAGTTTTTGGAAAAATCTTTCAAGATATTGCTCCATACAAAACTTGTAAATAAGCTACTATAGCATTTTAGTTATATAAGTTGCTGACGTGAAAAATAAGTAAAAGTTTTTTACGATCAAGATTACCTTGGGCTATGTATCTGTGATTCAAATCAAATTATAAAGTATATTCATCTTCGTATTTAAATTTTAAATTTGCCTAGCTATTTTAAGTCGTTAGGTATACTTGTAATGACTAGCTTTAAAATTTTAAAGAAAGAATAAATTAATACGAACCTATCTAATGTTAAATGGATATTTTGTTTCCCAAACAGTCCCCGATTTACTAGCATCTCAGTGAAACACTGAACAAAATGGATTTAATTTTTCATGAAAAGGTAAAAAAAATAGAGCTCTTTTACTTGGAAAATTATACAATATAGAGTTGAGCGATAATATATGACGAAAAATAAATGTTATTTAACAGCAAGAAGGATCGCTCTGCGGTCAACATTGTTTAAACAATCTTCTTCAAGGTGCTTATTTCTCTGCCGTTGATCTAGCTGATTTAGCATCTCAATTAGATGAAACTGAGAGAAGTCATTTAGGTTCGAATTCTTCATCTACGTCTCATAACATGGATGATTCCGGTTACTTCAGCATTCAAGTTTTACAAAAAGCCTTAGAAATATGGAATATTTGTCTTTTCTCCTTTAAATCTAGTCGACCCGAGGCTGTAGCTGCTCGTATTGATGCCCACTCACAAAAGGCATATATATGTAACTTTCAAGATCATTGGTTTTCTATAAGAAAAATAGGATTACAATGGTTCAATTTAAACTCAATGCACTCTGCACCAGAATTGATTTCAGACACTTATTTATCTCTATTCCTGGCTCAGCTCCAGACAGACGGATATAGCATATTTGTTGTTTCTGGTAATCTACCTGATTGCGACGCAGATGCCATTCTAAAATTAGCTCCAATTGAAGCTAATAAAGTAAAATTGAACCAAACTCCGAGATCCGGATCAGAAAATAGCTCTGGTGAGAATTTTTTTCTATACGTTTTGACATGTTTTAAGTTTTTTATTTATGTGTACAAAAAACTTAAAATATAATATGACTTGTGTTACTTTTGTTTATATCTTGTGCGAGAAAATTTAAACGCAGTATCTGTCGTCTAGATTTAATGCCTTCAATATCACTCTTCAGATTTAGAGAAGGCGTTAGAAGAGAGCAGGCAAATGAATGAAGAAAACGACGAATCCCTTCAACGAGCTTTGAAAGAAAGTTTACAAGGTAAAAGATGACTTTGTCAAAACTATTTATCTTTCAATAAAATCTCTTTTAGAATATGAAAAAAATCAAACGTCTGATATACCTCAATGTCAAAGCACATCTCGTATACCAGCTACTCAGGAAGAACTACGTCGCAAACGGTTGGAAAAATTTGGTTCCTCATCAAATTAGTGTCGCGTATTGTATATTTAAAGACACTCTTGAAACCTAAATCTTCACCGAAACAAAAATATTTCAGCTTTAAATAAAACAAATGAAAAATTTTGAATGTAATAAAATACATTGTCATAATAAGCCTATCAACATTCAAACGATGAAAATAAACAAACTTGTATTATAAAAATTAAACTGTACATTGATAGGTGGAGCTATGAATGACACAATAGATTGATCAATGACTATATAATTTCATTGCATTTATTAACAAAAAATATGAAAATACCTGGTAATCAATAAAAAAATGTTAACTGCACGTGTGCTCAATAGTCAAGATGGATAGATTTAGTGCAGAGGTTATTAAATCTCATAATAAATGTCGTAGGCAACATAATGTAGCAGAACTGCGACATAGTAAGGATTTAAGTATATTAGCTCAGAAGTGGGCAGATCATTTAGCATCAATAAATCGACCTATCCACTCAAATGACACATATAAAGGTGAGAAATTAGGAGAAAATGTAGCTAGAGTATGGAGATCTATAGGTGCTGAACATACTGGTCAAGAAGTAACAAAGGAATGGTATAGTGAAAGAACTAACTATGACTTTAAATTAGGAAAATTTACAACTGGTGTTGGTCATTTCACCCAACTCATCTGGAAAGATTCGAGAGAAATTGGCGTTGGTAAGTCTCTCACACGGGATGGACAAATCTTTGTTGTTTGCAATTATTATCCTTCTGGAAATATTTATGGAAAATTCACTGAAAATGTTTTTCCACCAAAATATAATTTTTTTACAACCTTTTTTTAACCTGGTAAGAGATTACTTGATATTTAGTAATAATTAGATATCGATGTACAATTAATGTAAAACAATCTTGCCCAATTTTGACTGCTGGATAACTAACTTAACTTCCCCCATGAGTTGCTCATTATATTTTTTTATAAATAATTTGAGAAAATTCTACCCTTTCAAAATTCGTAATTGATTGTAAATTACTAAAATCAATGCTATATGTCAACGAAGAATAATAGTGATTCTCCTAATAATCATCGTGTCAGGGATATCTAATTCATTGGACAAAACACACGATTCTGAATATTTAGTCATTGGCTTCCAGCTCAGTTAAATAATATTTTCTCTTGATAAAAATTTAAAAACATAACACTAAAAGATATATTAATTCATTTTGAGCATTTATCATTCCTTTCAGAATGTCTTTGACATTGATTGGCCAATAATCTATTTTTGTTATTACTTGTATAATTTATATATTTGGTTCAAAAGATTAAATTACAAATTAAAGCATTCAAACAATCTATATATATATATATATATATATATATATTTAAAATATTTAATACTATCAAAAGCATATCGTGCAATATGAATTTTCGCAAATGCATAAAAATTCTAGAAAATATAAGTTTAACATATCTTGCGTAATACATAATAATTGAGCATGCATGTAATTGACTAATATCGCTTCAATAATTATTGTTGTATTTGCCCTATTAGTAGTGCTTTTTTAATCAATATTCTACCTAATAGATGGAGGGACAGTTTTCCCATTCTCTATTCCAATAATCTCTTTTAAACAGCCAGCCATCTCTTCCAGTTGTTGGATGCTTCCCCTGAATAAACCATCTGAAATATATAGTTGGAATTAAAAGCTTATCCCCAGAAAAATGTTGAAGAGTAATCGGAAAACAAAAATAAAATATCAGTGATATGTTCAAGACTGAAAAACGCAATTAGAGAGAATAATTGCTGTAATAGGTGACGCAAATAATAGAGTAACAAATACTCATTTTGGGAACTAATCTCGCTAACAAGTTATATGAATAAACACCCTAAATCTGACAATAGTCACCTGGGTTTTGTATCACTGAAAATACAAAAAAAAGATAATGTTAAAACATAAAAGAATATTTGTAATACTTTTGATCATAATCTGTTTTATCTTCCTCTCTTCGACTTCTTGCATCTCTTTGTTTTTGCTCTATTCTGTGCTTTTCTTTCGATGCTTCATCTGTATATCATCACCATTGAAAAACGTATTTATTTAAGCAACTGTTTTCTACTTATTCGGCCTTCTTCCAATTCACGAACATCTGGTCGAAACCGTGAGTCGGTTGGAGCAATTATCTTTTTCATGTCTTCAGTTAATTCATTCATTGACATGGCAAAGTTCGAAAAATTGTAATACTGTTGATTACATTATTTAACTTTATGTAACCTTTATTTTGAGTACCAACCTGTTCATATTCTGGACTCCGAGCATTAGCTTTCCATAATAATCTTTTATCATGAATATCTTTAGTAACTTCTTCAAATTTCATTTTCATCTGAAAAATGTATTTTATTTGGCACCAAAAAAAAGTACATGCATAAGATCACAACATCTGTAGTGCGAGGAATTCTTCTATAGACAAGTACGTTACTCACATCCCCTTTACTAGCTTCACAATCAGATTCCTCGGAAGTCGAACGCAGGAAAGTTTGATTGCTCAGGGAACACATTCGTTTCAAGCCAGTGACAGTTTCATTTAAACGCTTCAACGTCTTCTCATATGTTCGCCATGCCTTGTAGCGCCCCAAATCAATAAAGCTATATTGATGTAAAACCTATCGACTAGTAGAACTACTTACATTTGAATCAAAGCTGTACAAGCAGTCAATCCACTGACCACAAAATGATCGCTTTTTTTGTTGTTTTTCATCATAAAGGTGACCGTCAACAATATGATAAAGATGAGAACTCCAAAAAGAGTCTTTATAAGATTTATGGAATTCTAGCTCTGATGACCAACCGGTCTCAACACAGTTAATTTTCATTTTTCCATAGTGTTCAATCCACAATTTTCCGATAAATATATTGTGTACACGACAAGCAATATTAGACCATACATAGGTTTCGTTCCATTTCTTCAAATGTAATGTTACGAAACCTTCAGGCCGAATGTCCACATTTTTTCCGGTATATTTAACTGCAGGAGATATTGAACCAGAAAAGGTATAAGAAGAAGACTCTGCATGAAAAGCTGATATGGGGGGATGATGTGAGACTTGTTCGGCCACCAAGCTAAATCCAAGATCCTCCCTCACTAACTCATACGTTTCTCCTAATAAAGGGTTGAACGGTTTCCCTAAACGTTCATGATTAGATGACAAAGCAGAAACAGCAAAAGCAGTTACAAACTGAAAATCACGTGAATATATCTTTAAACAATTAAAAGAGAACTGAAAAGAAAAACTACCTCCATTCGGTGGATGGGGTCAGTTGAATCTGAGGCATTGTCAATTAGGTATGAAGACTCTAGATACTCCGATAACCTCTGCAAAAAACTTAACGGCTCATTAAACGTAACTGGCATTGTGATTTTCGACAAATCTTTCCCAATACATTGCCGAAGTAAACTAAAAATACTGGTATTATTTCTGGAGAACATGGGAACAGGCAGTCTTTTTCTGTTAAGAAGCAGCTTATTAATAAGTTTACTAAATAATACTCTAAACCTCGTATTATTTTGTCCTCGTAATCCTGTGAATTGCGTGTTTCCCAGTGACTCCCTGCGAGATTTACGGTCAACATTTGACGAACCAGACATACTGTCGCCTTCGTCAAGCTCTATATTAGAGTTTGTAGCCTCCGAAAACATTTGGAAGCGTCACTGAAATAGGAAATCGATTGATGGTAGCTACTTTTACAGCTGGTTGTTGCAGATCTGCAAGCTACCTTTTCTAGTGGCAATACCCTGCCATCTAGAAGTTAAAAGACAAATAACTCGGATGCATTGCGTGATACGTTATACTTCGATTATCCTATTCTCAGAAATATAAGCGAAAATCTGTTTGAATAAAATTTCTATTTCAGATTATTAATGGATCATCACTCTAAGAACTCTAAAAAGTTCTGAAATATCAATTATGAATTAAGTAAATGCTTTTAATACTAGCAGAATTAACTAAATGACTACTTGATTATTTTTTGCTTTGAAGTTTTTTTTATTTAAAAATTTAAAAATCAAAAATCACTGTAAGAATGCGTTTTTCAGGGATTTTGTTTGTGTCATGTAAAATGAAATGCTTACATTTAAAAACAGTTGTTTATATATCTATGTGATGAAAATTTGTAATTTCACTCTTCATATCTATTGCATGTTTCATCTATATAATCAAATAAAAATTTAGCGGATTTCTAAAATCCTTTTTAGAGGTTTTGTTGAATAAGGAACATTTTTAAGATCTAAACAAAACCATTTCCATCTTCCGATAGCGTCCAAGATACAACGCATGCGCTTTGAGAGCGGAAATGAGAATTCCGATCTCGATAAACATTTATCGATTTTATGATATCGCATTGTTCGTTTGTACTACGAATACATCGGCATTCCCTGCTCTGTTGTTAAAATGGCGGAATACTTGGCTTCAATTTTCGGAACAGAAAAAGATAAGTAAGTACATTTCTGTAAAAAATAAAAATAAAATTATTTTTATCTCCTTTGCAGAGTGAATTGCTCCTTTTATTTCAAAATAGGAGCTTGCAGACATGGGGATAGATGCTCGAGGTTACACAATAAACCAACTTTCAGTCAGGTATTGATCATTCAGAAACTCAATTTATTATAACTTTTTAGTAGTTTGATATACAATATTTAAAGCTGCTAATAATGATTATCATAATATATATTAAAAATAATTTTTGCCAGACTATTCTGCTACCCAATTTCTATTTGAACCCTCAAAATTCGGCACAGACAGCTGATGGATCACATTGTAAACTATTTAAAATATAAACAACCAATCATCCATGTATTTAGAATATTATTTTCACAGTGGTAATGATGAGTGATGTGGAAACGCAAGAACATTTTGATGATTTTTTTGAGGAAGTCTTTGTAGAGTTGGAAGAGAAGGTAAATCCTACACAAATATAAGTTATTTTTAACTTGAGTATTAATAATTTGGCAGTACGGTGAAATCGAAGAAATGAATGTTTGCGATAATCTAGGAGATCATTTAGTTGGTAATGTCTATGTCAAATTCAAATACGAAGAGGATGCCGAGAAAGCTGTTCAGGCCTTGAACAATAGATGGTTCAATGGAAGACCTATTCACGCAGAATTATCTCCTGTCACAGATTTTAGGGAAGCTTGCTGTCGGCAATACGAAATGGGGTAAGTAATTCATTTGTTATCTATACGTAATTATTTTATGAATACCAATTTTTAGGGAATGCACAAGAAGTGGATTTTGTAACTTTATGCACCTAAAACCTATATCCAGGGATCTTAGAAGAAAACTGTTTTCTAGAAATAGATATCGTAAAAAATCCAGATCCCGTGAAAGAGAAAAAGATAGAGACAGTAGAAGAAGAAGACGCAGTCGTAGTCGAGAAAGACACGGACGCTATTGAGATTTTTTATTAGCAGTGTTTTTCGTGTTAGTATAAGTTTTATTTCTATTATGTGTTTCATTTACTATTACTAAATTGTTTAACATAAAGCAAAAGATTTTTTTGCTAAATACAGCAAAAGTCCAAATTTTGTACTTGTTACATTTCATATAAATGTGTGGAGCATAAAAATTGTATTTTATTATTATAAGATAAATATGCTTCATATGAAAATTTTCACAATTATCTGTAGTTAAAACAGATTAATTTAACTGATTTTTCAGCTCAATAGATTGATATGTCAAGAAACGACTAAATACACGAAAGAATCTGCTGCAAACATATATCAATCTAAAAGACAACATTCAAAATTTCTCCTCATAAATAGAAATGGTAGTAAAATGTAATTCCTTGTTTTTTTGAGGAATTGTAATAAAATAAAATTATATATCAAAGCTTTTCATAAAAGTTCAAATGATCATTGTAAAATGTTCTAGTTATCCAAAAGCAGGCATTTACATCAATATCGTTTCGTCTGATTGTACAAGAAAGATAAGTTCTTAATTTCTAACAAAGTATAAACTAACCGTTTTGTATTATAAAATTCAACTTGTAGCTGATTATTTTGGACAGCGATAATTCTTGCAGGCTTGTAAATATATTCCTGATCGTCATATGGAGCTAGAATATAGTCTCCTTTTCTAAGTGACTTACTTCTGTATCTTGTAAATGAGCTGAACATAAAATGAGAGTGTTGTTCAGTTGTGAATCCATCTTCTAATTCAACAATGTATTGTCTACCATTTTTTATTCGCTCTTTTACCTTTCCTAAAAAAATACTAATCTCTACTTAATAGTATAAATAAGCTCATTGCTTACCAAGCTTGTAAAACCCTGTTCTGTCATCTCGAGCTATTACAATTTCTCCTACTAATCGCTTTTCACATTTTACAATATGGCCAACGACATCGTTCAATTTTTCCTCGCTTATTCTAAGAAAAATACATATAGTGTTTATCCTCTAAAGAATTTTCTTCTTGCCTGTAAACTTGATATCTTTCCATTATGGCTTCTTCACCATCATAAAATCGAACTGCAATTTTATCTTCAGAGGGAATATCTATGACTGCTCCCGGTGCGAAACTGCTCTCATGTTCTGGATGAGATGCTATGACTGAATCTTTCACCTGAAAGTTTTTGAACTGTAAATCTTACTTTCAGGGTTGTTCAGCACAAATAGATATTTTGTTATAACAAAGGAAATGTGCAACACTAAAAATATCATAAATCTCCTACTTGCAATTGAACATCTTCGTCTTGCTCCTCACTTATGATATCAGATCTAGTAATTTTCTCTATATCATTAGTGAAATCTCGCACATAATATTCGTTATCGTTCAATTTACCCTGAACAAAGCCTGTTTGTAGGAGATAGTGTTAGGACCAAAGGAGATTGTTTTTCTATCTTACCTATATAATACCATCCGTCATCGGGCCATCTTGCTACAACCGTTTGGTTTTTTTGTAAAGGAAACGGTTCTTCGCCGGGTTTTATTTGATGTTTTTGAGTAGCTGTCTATAATTTGAATGGCATAATAAATGAAGTCACAATTTTTATTCTCACCATTGTGTTCCCAATTATATTCAGTAGGTGTTCGTGGCTCTCAACCATGGCATTTTGCTCATTCTGGGTAGTCATTATCATTCGTAGCTCTTTCTCTAAATTCTATGTAAACAAATGACATTAGGTTTACAGTGCTGCCAAAAGCTTAAATGCTTTAAAACCTTCTGTTTCTTAGCTTGACGATGGAACTTTAGCCTCAGTTCAGATCTCCAATTTTTTTTGTTCGCGATATCTTTACCTAAAGTTATGTTAACTTTGTCTTCTTCCTGACAAGTGATTGATCCCTCTTCTTCTTCACTATCAGAATCGCTTATGAGCAACGTTGTTAAAAAAACAAAATAGTCAAGTAGCCTAAATTTCTAAAGAATTTACACCTAATAAATACCTAGAAAACACTTCATTCTGTGCAGGCTTTTTCTTTAACTCTATAGAGTAAAGTAAGGTTTCCAGAAAATTATATCTTATGTCGCTGATTTTAATAGCGTAACTTCTTCTTATATGTATAACTTCACCATTGAATAGTCGTATGGTAAACATATTAGGTGTTCTAGCTCCTTTGTGAGTAACAACACCGGGAACATAACAAATTTGAGCTGAATCGGAATTCAAGACTCGAGTCAATACACAATCGCCCTCCATTAATTGAGGATTGCTAACAGCCCCTCCAACTTCAATTATAAATCTCTTTGGAACCTTTTCCTTCTCTTTGAAATCGTCAAATTTAACCATGCAGAAATGAGAGTTTAGTGTTTCAATCAGTTTTCCTTTTTATATAAACTTATGTTAATTTGAGAATTTTCTGTTATACCTATCTATTACCTGGATAAAATAACCAATCAGTCTGACTCAGAGCCAGAACTCTTTTATTATACGCACTTCGAGGACGAGCATCTGCTTTAACTGATTTCTTGAATCTAATCTTTTTTTCCGACTGCAAAAATTCTTAAATTAAACCTATTTCACTCAATTTAACTTATACCTTTTCTAAATCATCGTTAATTTTATCTCGTTCACTAGCTTCAAATGGAATTGAATTTATTTCAGCATTTTCGGATAAACTTTTTACATCACAAATTTGCTTTAAGTAAAGTTTTACTCGTTTGATCTCTTTTTCTAATAGTAAAATATCTTCTAGTTTACTTTCTGCAGACTCTTGAGTTTCTAGGTTCTCAAAGATTAAATCCCGACTTTCAGAGTATTTTATATTACCATTAGATATTCTGAAAAAAATGCAAGTGTAACAAAAGTTTAGCAATTTAATGCAACCAGAAAATAATTAACACAAACCTTTCTTTTATTTCTGGTGGGGAAAATTTCGAAAGAATATAGTTTAACCTCTTTTCCAACTTTTCCAGAAGATTCTTTAGATCATTTTCATATTTCTCTAAATCAATAGCTCCTGGATTGGCTAGCTTTTTATTACTTTTCTTCACATATTCATAGGGCATTATATCATCAAATACTTTAGAGTGTACACTTCTTCCTAAAATAGGAATATACTTCGCTTTGTAAGGAACCATTGTAGGGCCAAGTACACGCTTTAAATTCAATTTTTTTGCATTTAATCCATGAATTGAAAGCCATTTTCTTGATGACAAAGCAATGCACTTCCTAAAACAAACAAATTTTATTAATAGAGCCAGTGATATGTAAGTCATAACCTCTTGTTAGTTCTTCTTGAATCGGTAAATTTCCCTAAAAAAAAGAAAAATTATTTAAATATTCAATAATGATTACAGTCTTACGCCTCTTTTCAACAGAGATTCGACGAGATGAATGAGAAATATCAAGACCTCTGAAGCCATTAATTGTTCGCAAAATACTACTTTTGGTATGAACTAAAAAAAATACTCAGATAATACAACATTCAAGCCCAAAAAAAAACATACCACCTGCAAAGTTAGTGGATTCACGTTTTTCTCCTACGACTGTAAAAAAGAAAATTACATTAAAGCAAAACAGGACACTTAATACAAACGATCAATGAAAGTGGCCCCAATACAACTTTCATCTGCAAAACCCTTTCTAAACCGTGGAGAGGCAGACATTCTCTGACCAAGAGCGCTTTTTGGTCGGCCTGGAGAATTACAAGTAGGAGGTGCTGGATAGTGCATTGGTGCACTTTGTGGCCTAATATCTTTAACAATGTGATGATGTTCTTTTCCAGTCCATGACAATTGAGAGCACTCATCACGTAATAGAGCAATTTGTTCTAAATTTCTATAGCCTGCTTCTAACTCTTGACGAAGTAATCGAATATCTTCACTCTGTGTTTAAAATTCAATAATTATGAATACAATTCTGGGCAGAATTTAAATCTGTCATAAAATATACCTCCCAAGGTTGTGGACCATCTATGTCAATACCATTTTCTGAGTAGTAGTGAAATCTTCCACCAGTAGCTCTTGCTAAGTCATACAAAAATTGATTAGCTTCCTTGTCAGCACAATTAAAAGATATGCTGTGAACGGGAACTTTTGAACACAGCTGAATTTGAGCCAAGATTGATTTAGTAGGCTACAACAAAAAATGTTCAAAATATTATTGATTAAAAAAAATAGATCAATCTGATGAACATAGTAAGTAACTCGTTCAATAGTAATTGCCTACATTTAATATGAAATTACTTTAGAAAAAAAATTCCGTTATGAAAAAATTTAAAAGCTAACTTGATCGGGTCTTCCATCAGACAAAAGATAAACGGCTTGAGAAGAGGGGTCATTGACTGCTGTCTTAATAGCAGCCAAGGTGTTCGTAGAGCCTCTGCATTCCAGACCCTAAGGATAAAATCCATGAAGCATTTATAAAATCAGAATTCTTATTTCACAGAAAAAATTAAGACAAACCTTTATCCACTCCCATGCATTTTGCAGATTCTTTTCATTGACATCAACCATTCTGTCTTTCCAAGGTGAACACTTGGAATCAAAGCCTACCAAATTAAATTTCTGCTTGTGTCGCAATTGCTCCTAAACAAAGTCAAATTAAGGACGTTTTAATAGAAAACTTATAATAAAAATATCTTCAAACTACTTGCATAAGAACAAATAATTTGTCTTTAACAAATTGAATATGTGGGGCCATTGACGCTGACGTATCAATTAGAAAATAAATTTGATCTTCTATCACTGTACCAAACAGTTCTCTACTCCCTTGTTGTAGCCAGTCAATTCTTTGCTGGATTGATTCCAATGCAGTTTTCATTCCACTCTCATAGTTTCTATGAACTTCTGGAGTCACTTGAACATGAACGATCTGCATTTAAAAAAAATGAATGAATGATTTCTTTTAGCGTTACGAAAAAAGTCAACCTACTTGTCCGTCCTTCCATCTGACATGAGGAAACTTGTTACAATATTTAGCATTAATAAGTTTCTGACGAGAAATCTGTTAAAGCAGTGCAAGTTATATCTTATCAAGTGCAAAAATTTAATCAACTTGAAAACAAGAACACTAATATATTTACCGCATCAGTTTGGAATTCAGTTTTCGGCGCTTCTTTAACATCAACAACACCATCTCGATGCTTAAAAGCAACTCCAGATAATACATCAAAAAAACTTAACTTTCTAGCCTTCAGACCGTAAACCTCAAGCCATTCACGAGAACTCATATATTGTTCATTTTTAGAATTTCCCATGCTAGTAGATTGAAAGTTCGTTTTATTTCTATTTTTATTATCCCTATTTGATGATCTTTGCGTTAATGGAAAGTCCTCAATGAGTCCTTGAATTTGAGCTAGATTGTTTCTGGCTTCTTCCAGTTCTTCAAACAACTCCATAACATCTTCTCGAACACCGGCTTCTGGTGGAACGCCTCCATAAGTTTTCTTTCTTAGCATAACATTTGATTGCATTCCTTGGGAGTCACCTGCTTTTTCGTCATAAGCATCCATTTCCATTACAACACCGTAAGCGTGAAATCTTCAATGTGTGACAAATTTTTTTCGTAAATATTAACATATAGATGTTTTCGTAAAGATTTAAGCTTACCTTCCGCCTGTGAAACGAACCAACTCTCTAAGATATTTGATGATGATACGATCTGTACAGTTGTATGAGACAACATGAACAGGTATTCGAACTCCAGTCAACTTTAAAAAACAAATAAAATTAGATTTTTTATTAGATTTGATCTATTTTTAACCTTTTCTTTTAGAAGATGCATTGAACTTTCAACAGAGCTCCCTTCCGTAAATAAATAGACAGCTTCAGCCTAGAGAAAATTTTCTTAAACTAATATATTTAGATATTGAATAATTTCTTGTAAACATACATTTTGATCTGAGACTGCTCTTTGAACAGCCTCAGCCGTAGCTGTAGCAGAAATAGGAGACGATCTATCTAAACTCCAAATCCATTTAATGGCTCTTTGTACACATTCAGAGGTGACTGGAAGACATTCTTTGCTAAAAACATCTATATCTTCAGCTACCCGAATAATATTAAATTTTGTTGCATGTACAATTTGCTCTCTAATTACTCGTTCTATGGCTGAACGATACTGATCAAATTGCTGTGGGGTGGCATTTTTAATGTCTAATACGATGCATATTGATTTCTCAAGTATTACACCAAATACTCTACGACTTTCACATGTCAACCATTCAAGACGGCGTTTATACAAATTGATGGCTTGGCATAATCTTGTTTCTATTGCATTCAATTTCTCTTTTCCACATGAGATCTACATTTAGTATTGTATATTTAAATACCATTTAGTAATATTCTACACTCGTATTGATTTTAGCAACTTTTCTCATTTAAAAAACTTACATTAAATGTTCGACCATCGTTTCTAAAAAACCTCTGAAAGAGATTTGTACCATATCTTGAACATATGGGCTTGCGCATGGAAGCATCAAAATCTGTATAGTTTAAATTTTTGTCAGTTCTTAAAGTCTTTATACTCAGTTTACAAAGACTTATCGATTTGCTACACCTTTCTCATGCAATGGTTGTTCTAACACTCACCGTCGCTATGTCGAAAGCCAATCAAAGGTAAAAGGTGATGCATATCCAAACGATTTCTTTTTAGACCATAATTGGAGAGCCATTTTCTTGTAGATACTAACCCTTTAACATCCACCTCCCATTCCTTTGGAGGAACTCTATCAATACTTATCTCTGGATCAAATGATTCATGATCATCTGTAGTAAAGTTTGCTGACCCGACGGGTGTAAAATCGAATGAGGGCTCTATAGGTAGTAAATTATCCATTCTGTCTTTATTAAATATTCAAATTGTTTCCCACTTACTTTCAGAGTATGCATTTTTATCGAAGATATTTATACTAAGCACATTATCCATGGACATCATTAAATTCAAATATGGATAGCTTTTATTTCAAAAATATTTCCTTAACATCAACAGTGTTTTATTGTTAATTTACCCTATAAAATATATATTCAACTAATGCAACAAATTTCAATTGGGTATTGTGTGGTTGCTAACGTAGCTAACCAATGAGCTGGTACTTTTTCCATTCATAATCATTTTCGTATTTTTTCTGATTATCGTCAATGAATAATTCTTTTTTTAAAAATAATTATTTATCGTAATTAACATTCTGACATAATCGAATTTGCACTTCCATATTTTTGTGGATAACATTATATCGCTGTTCTCATGCTATTCAGTGCTCATATTTCTTTGTGAATAACAGCCAATGAATTTGTTATAAATATTTATAGAATGTAAGGTAAACTTTTAGCTTTTGCTGATAATATCGAGAAATTCAAGACAATAAGGAAGTATTTTGATTATTCTTGGTATATTTTATAAAAATGTTAAAGATTATACCTAAAACGAAATTTAGTAATATTGTAAGAAGTGAAATGTTTCATGTATTTGTTTTTAATAAATAATTAATTGATTTTTCTTTTACAAAGTTTTTAATTTAACAATTTATTATTGTTTGATTTGGTGAAAAGTCATATAATCTCAGAATAGCAAAGGACTGCTGTCTTATAGTTTTGTGTTTTATAAATATATAAAAGTTTAATTGATGAAAAGTCTTAATTATGATTTCTAGCATCTAGTGTCATTTTCCTTCTGTAGATGTTAGTGTTATATTTTTATTCTCATACCAAGCTTTTTCTAGCTCACACGCTTGTTGCAGGTAAATTTTTGCTTGCTTAATCTCCTTCTCAAGACGAACAATATCTCCTTCTGTAATGCCTAAAGCCCATCCGTTCTCCTTCAATGCAGCAAAAAACCGAAGGCGATTTTCTTGCAGTATCAATTTACCACTAAAAAGTTTTAAACAATTTAATTCAAGAAAAAAACCACAACGTAATGTAATACCTTGAAAATGAATATTCTGCAAAGCATTTCCGGACAATTAATTCTAGTCTACTTTCTAGTTTTTCAATTAATTGAAAAACTTTTTTTTGGTACCTTTTAAAATCTATCTCTGTCAGATTCAAGTCATTACTTGAAAAAGCTGGAATAAACTTCAAATTTTTTCCAACAAAACAAGACCCTAGAACGTCAGTTATCGTAAGATTTTGAGCAGAAAGACCATGTATTGACAGCCATTTTTTAGATGACATAAATTTTCGTGTTCTACAAAAAAAATATTAAACAAAAGTTACAAAATATATTACTTACTTTTTCCCCAACTTTCTTCTATGGTCAGGATTCACTGCAAAAAAACCTCTTGTAATTTGTGAACTACTTTACATATTAATAACCTGTGCAAAAGTTCTTTCGTTTTATTTGATCATCTAAAAGTTTCTGCGATTCTGGTAAGAGCCACTTTGAAGATATATCTGACGTGTCACCAACGCACAGAGAACGCAAAATACTGCTTTTGGTATGCCCTTTAAAATTTATGGAAGGCCACTTAAGAGGAGCAAATATTACTTTCAAAATTACAAACCAGCCAAATATTCTCCAACAAAATTCAACGAAGTGTCTGAAACAACACGCAATAAATACTATGATATAATAAAAAACACACTTACAAGTAGGTGTATCCAAATGAACCACTCTCCTTTGCCTTACAACACATAGTCGCTGACCAAGAGCACTATCAGGTCGGCGTGGAGAATTACAAGTAGGAGGTGCTGGATAGTGCATTGGTGCACTTTGTGGCCTAATATCTTTAACAATGTGATGATGTTCTTTTCCAGTCCATGACAATTGAGAGCACTCATCACGTAATAGAGCAATTTGTTCTAAATTTCTATAGCCTGCTTCTAACTCTTGACGAAGTAATCGAATATCTTCACTCTGTGTTTAAAATTCAATAATTATGAATACAATTCTGGGCAGAATTTAAATCTGTCATAAAATATACCTCCCAAGGTTGTGGACCATCTATGTCAATACCATTTTCTGAGTAGTAGTGAAATCTTCCACCAGTAGCTCTTGCTAAGTCATACAAAAATTGATTAGCTTCCTTGTCAGCACAATTAAAAGATATGCTGTGAACGGGAACTTTTGAACACAGCTGAATTTGAGCCAAGATTGATTTAGTAGGCTACAACAAAAAATGTTCAAAATATTATTGATTAAAAAAAATAGATCAATCTGATGAACATAGTAAGTAACTCGTTCAATAGTAATTGCCTACATTTAATATGAAATTACTTTAGAAAAAAAATTCCGTTATGAAAAAATTTAAAAGCTAACTTGATCGGGTCTTCCATCAGACAAAAGATAAACGGCTTGAGAAGAGGGGTCATTGACTGCTGTCTTAATAGCAGCCAAGGTGTTCGTAGAGCCTCTGCATTCCAGACCCTAAGGATAAAATCCATGAAGCATTTATAAAATCAGAATTCTTATTTCACAGAAAAAATTAAGACAAACCTTTATCCACTCCCATGCATTTTGCAGATTCTTTTCATTGACATCAACCATTCTGTCTTTCCAAGGTGAACACTTGGAATCAAAGCCTACCAAATTAAATTTCTGCTTGTGTCGCAATTGCTCCTAAACAAAGTCAAATTAAGGACGTTTTAATAGAAAACTTATAATAAAAATATCTTCAAACTACTTGCATAAGAACAAATAATTTGTCTTTAACAAATTGAATATGTGGGGCCATTGACGCTGACGTATCAATTAGAAAATAAATTTGATCTTCTATCACTGTACCAAACAGTTCTCTACTCCCTTGTTGTAGCCAGTCAATTCTTTGCTGGATTGATTCCAATGCAGTTTTCATTCCACTCTCATAGTTTCTATGAACTTCTGGAGTCACTTGAACATGAACGATCTGCATTTAAAAAAAATGAATGAATGATTTCTTTTAGCGTTACGAAAAAAGTCAACCTACTTGTCCGTCCTTCCATCTGACATGAGGAAACTTGTTACAATATTTAGCATTAATAAGTTTCTGACGAGAAATCTGTTAAAGCAGTGCAAGTTATATCTTATCAAGTGCAAAAATTTAATCAACTTGAAAACAAGAACACTAATATATTTACCGCATCAGTTTGGAATTCAGTTTTCGGCGCTTCTTTAACATCAACAACACCATCTCGATGCTTAAAAGCAACTCCAGATAATACATCAAAAAAACTTAACTTTCTAGCCTTCAGACCGTAAACCTCAAGCCATTCACGAGAACTCATATATTGTTCATTTTTAGAATTTCCCATGCTAGTAGATTGAAAGTTCGTTTTATTTCTATTTTTATTATCCCTATTTGATGATCTTTGCGTTAATGGAAAGTCCTCAATGAGTCCTTGAATTTGAGCTAGATTGTTTCTGGCTTCTTCCAGTTCTTCAAACAACTCCATAACATCTTCTCGAACACCGGCTTCTGGTGGAACGCCTCCATAAGTTTTCTTTCTTAGCATAACATTTGATTGCATTCCTTGGGAGTCACCTGCTTTTTCGTCATAAGCATCCATTTCCATTACAACACCGTAAGCGTGAAATCTTCAATGTGTGACAAATTTTTTTCGTAAATATTAACATATAGATGTTTTCGTAAAGATTTAAGCTTACCTTCCGCCTGTGAAACGAACCAACTCTCTAAGATATTTGATGATGATACGATCTGTACAGTTGTATGAGACAACATGAACAGGTATTCGAACTCCAGTCAACTTTAAAAAACAAATAAAATTAGATTTTTTATTAGATTTGATCTATTTTTAACCTTTTCTTTTAGAAGATGCATTGAACTTTCAACAGAGCTCCCTTCCGTAAATAAATAGACAGCTTCAGCCTAGAGAAAATTTTCTTAAACTAATATATTTAGATATTGAATAATTTCTTGTAAACATACATTTTGATCTGAGACTGCTCTTTGAACAGCCTCAGCCGTAGCTGTAGCAGAAATAGGAGACGATCTATCTAAACTCCAAATCCATTTAATGGCTCTTTGTACACATTCAGAGGTGACTGGAAGACATTCTTTGCTAAAAACATCTATATCTTCAGCTACCCGAATAATATTAAATTTTGTTGCATGTACAATTTGCTCTCTAATTACTCGTTCTATGGCTGAACGATACTGATCAAATTGCTGTGGGGTGGCATTTTTAATGTCTAATACGATGCATATTGATTTCTCAAGTATTACACCAAATACTCTACGACTTTCACATGTCAACCATTCAAGACGGCGTTTATACAAATTGATGGCTTGGCATAATCTTGTTTCTATTGCATTCAATTTCTCTTTTCCACATGAGATCTACATTTAGTATTGTATATTTAAATACCATTTAGTAATATTCTACACTCGTATTGATTTTAGCAACTTTTCTCATTTAAAAAACTTACATTAAATGTTCGACCATCGTTTCTAAAAAACCTCTGAAAGAGATTTGTACCATATCTTGAACATATGGGCTTGCGCATGGAAGCATCAAAATCTGTATAGTTTAAATTTTTGTCAGTTCTTAAAGTCTTTATACTCAGTTTACAAAGACTTATCGATTTGCTACACCTTTCTCATGCAATGGTTGTTCTAACACTCACCGTCGCTATGTCGAAAGCCAATCAAAGGTAAAAGGTGATGCATATCCAAACGATTTCTTTTTAGACCATAATTGGAGAGCCATTTTCTTGTAGATACTAACCCTTTAACATCCACCTCCCATTCCTTTGGAGGAACTCTATCAATACTTATCTCTGGATCAAATGATTCATGATCATCTGTAGTAAAGTTTGCTGACCCGACGGGTGTAAAATCGAATGAGGGCTCTATAGGTAGTAAATTATCCATTCTGTCTTTATTAAATATTCAAATTGTTTCCCACTTACTTTCAGAGTATGCATTTTTATCGAAGATATTTATACTAAGCACATTATCCATGGACATCATTAAATTCAAATATGGATAGCTTTTATTTCAAAAATATTTCCTTAACATCAACAGTGTTTTATTGTTAATTTACCCTATAAAATATATATTCAACTAATGCAACAAATTTCAATTGGGTATTGTGTGGTTGCTAACGTAGCTAACCAATGAGCTGATACTTTTTCCATTCATAATCATTTTCGTATAAATGTTTAGAATTCTTTTTTTAATGTAATCAAGTTGTTTTCTTTTTATGTTCTATTCTGAATATTTTACTGAGTAATTTTCTAAAATGATTTATTAGATCTTTGTACTAATTATATTTTAGTTGGTGAATAATTTCAAGAATCAGCAGTTGTGTTAGAATCATCCATTTTTGATGATAAATAAGCAGCTACATAAAATTAACATAAATGTGGAAAAATTTACAATTTCTGCAGTGTTAATTAGTGTTTAACATTCAACCAGTTGTCTTTTTATGGCTTTTTCTAAGTTTATTCTCTCGCCAACTTGCGTTATTCCCATTTGAAATAGCTCTGTTCGACCCAAACGCATTAGAGCCTTTCCGTCTACGTGATGACTTTTGAATCTTGTTTTATATCTGCTCATGTCGATTTGATCTAACCAATCTAAAACGTCGGAAACTGTCCAGTCAAGAATATTTGGCTGTTTAACTTTATCTTTTTTATTAAACAGATCAGGCGGGTCGATAATATTTGAATCAACTATATCTCCAAATTCAGGCGGAGGAGGAACAACAGATTGATGTAAATCATCAATGTCCATTGATGATTTTTCCTCATCGTTTCTGAAAGAACTCAAGGTTGAGCTATTTACTTTCTTGCCTGCTTTAAAACCTTTAATAACTTCTTCTATATCTTTATTACCAGAGGTACTTGAATCTAATTTATTTCTTCTTAGCTGGATTGCCATAAGAAGCGGGTCAGCATCAGGTGTATTATTTGTTCGCAAATGAATTTTCTCCTTATTTTCCTTTTTTTCAACTGACATGTTAGATTGATTGTTTATTCCATTCTCTTTTGGCAATATTGAAGATGGAGGTGGAGGAGGTGCTGGTGGAGGAGATATACTAGAATTCGATTTTCCAGGTCCAGGTAAATTTAAAGGAGGGGCTGGCGGTATGACAACAGAAGAATTAACTTTTGCGGGAGACGGCGGTTCGCTATCCTCATAATCTGGTGTGGGTTCATCGTCAAGCATTGTTTCTTCAATCACAGCAGATTCCGTTATTTTCTCAGCTGAAGACAAAGATTGCTTTGCAGATTTCTCCTGTATCATATTATGAATTTCGTTTGCTGTCAGTCTTCTAGGTGTTGCTCTAGAACGAATTGAAGCTGGTACTTTTAAAGATCCATTTTCTACTAGGAAAATCAGAAAATTAAACACACTTTGAAAAGTATTAATTAATATGGTCGAATAATATGCTACTACCATTGGAAAAATCTTTAAACATTTTACTCCCAGCAGACAAGCTAGTTGAAGGATGCCGAGCAGGAGGAGGTGGTCTCAATACTAAAAATTATAATAATTTCGAAAATGAAATACATAAAACACTTATATTACTCACTATTTATTTCTTTCTGACTACCATTTAAATTAATGTCTGCAACCGTCATTATTTTCAAAGTTAGAGTATCACCCGACTGCTTAATAAAGCGTACAGCCTCTTCATGACTTGAAGATGCTACATTATGCCCATTTATTTCTAAGATATAATCTCCAGATTTCAAGCCAGCTTTATATGCAGCACTACCACTATCTACTCTATCCAAGAACTGAAGAGCAGGTATTTGAGGAGTTGGAACAAAGTTAATCGATTGCAATCCTTGAGCTAATTTAAAAATAGTCTCTGTGAAAAATTTCTCTCAGATACTTTTAGGGTAAGGAGTCCCTACCTTTAGTCCCTCGTAATACAAATCCAAAACCGTTTCGACCTTTTTGTAGCACAACCGTTCTGGCTCCGACAGAACTGAAAGAATACTCTCTATAATCAAATTATTGAAACTAAATCTAGTAAAAATATTTAAAAAAATTTAAAGTTTCCAACCTGCCTCTCTCCAGTAAAGCATAGAAAGCATCTTTCTTAACAACTATTGAATCTGATGATATGTCGCTTGAAACTAAAAAATATTAATATAAGAAAGGTGATAGTTTACTTTTATTATATAATATAAGTCAGATTATTTGGTACGTAACTTACTTGTAGATCTTAAAGAAGAGTTTGGATCGGAAAAAACAGTGTTTGGTGATATGGGTACGCTCGAAATTGTTGTTGACCCTGCTGGAACGCTCACCACCGATTGAGTCGGAGAAGCTGGACGTGAAAATCTTCCAGCCAAGTTGATTCTTGGGTCACTCTTTGATCTGGTTAAAGTTCCGGCTGTCCAAACAGATCGCCTTCTTTTATTATACTGAGGTACTTCTTGTATAGGCACTAAAATTTTTAAAAGTCAAATGAAAAATAGAGTAATCAAATAAAATGGTAAATCTCTACCTATTTCATCTAAGCTGAAATTCTGAATAATATTCGCAATATTAAAGTTGTCTGCGATAACAGCTACCTGTCTAGGATCCTGATTAGCAAAATTTTGGATCGACTTTTCCGCCCCTCTAAACAAAAGCATTCGTACACAACCTTCCCGGCCGTTTAGAGCTGCTACATGAAGTGGGGTATTCCCCGAATTGTTTTGAACGTTCATGTCAGCTCCGTAATAGAGTAAATGCTCCAAAGTCTGTTCATTTCCATGCTTACAGGCGTAGTGAGTCTCCGTCCAGCCTTGATCATCACTCAAGCACAAAACAGAGTGATCATGTAGGAGATTTTCAGAAATTCTTGAATCAACGTTATTAGCAACAGCTAAAAACAATGGAGTCAAGCCCAAACGATCTTTATAGTTCGGTGATGCACCAAGATCTAAGAGTATTTTCACAGCTTCAAAATTATTAGCCATTGCTGCTGAATGAATAGCAGTATAACCGTCTCTATTCCGAAAGTCTAAATGAGCACCTCCACTAAAAAGTGATATCACGATATTTTTTATAACAGGCTTTTTCATAATTGAAACTGCAATAGTTAAAGGTGTTTCTCCACTTTCTGTCTCTATAAAATTTGAGTCTAACCCTTTGTTGGTCATTGAATTTATTTTTTCTACATCTCCTTTTTTAACATAATCAAAAAACTGTCTTAAGTTGCCCTTGGTATGAATTTGCTTTAATTTTCGAGTATTTATATTGAGAAGCTTATATACCCTTCTTTTATACTTAAATTCCAAATGTCCTACACCATTAGCAACAGGATATTCTCCTAGCCTACGCTCCTCATCTAGAAATTTGCCTGCTCGAGCATTTTGGGGAGGTAGATATAAGCCATAATTCAGTCCATCTTTAACTTCCTATTAATTTGAAGTAAAACTTATAAAAAAAGAAATTTTGAAAGATTCTTACATTATGCAAAGATTTAAGTATCTGCTGCTTTGCTACCCAAACAGTTTCGTTCAAATCAAATCTCATGGATATGGGTTGATTCTGAGCATAATAGGAATATATTAGTGGCAAGAAAGTTTAAATCGGTGACATGTAGTATAGTAGTGCGTGGTACCTGATCTTTCCTGTCTGGTATGGTTATTCGAATCAAAATGCTATCTTCTGCCATGATTCTTCCGCTTTAGGCAGCATGAAAATATAGTCCACACCATAAAATTATTAGAGTGAACTGGTGGCAATCTGACTTCATGCAGAGGATAGTTATCTCAAAAAAAACGTGTAGCTCTTATCTTTACAAAGTATTCGAGCAATGTGACATTCGAAAAAAGAGCTGTAGAAAAAATTCGTATATATCGTCAATTGATAAAACTATTTGAGGCCTACAGCTTGTTGAAACAAATTTTATCTGGTTAAAAGTTTAGTAAAATAATAAAATGATTGTATGAAGCCTAATTTTGAGCATGACGATAGAACTCATACTTTATCACATCTTTATATAAATATCCTACGTCGTATTCAAACATTAACAACAATAAATATGCAATAAAATCAACTTATAAACAACAATTAGCTGTCTAGTAGAGAAATTTATTCTATAAATATTGTCAACCCAACTACACAACAAAACTTATCCGAGTGCTTACATAACATGTTATTACCCATAAGAAAAAGATTTTAAGCCGTGCAAAGCGAAGTTTTAATTAAATCAGTTTAGCTTAGAGTGGTTCGAATATAATCACATCACTTTAGAGCGAATTACCTTTTCTGGTCTCATGAAACGCAAACTTACCAATTGTTAGAAATATACGTAATAATTTCTTTTGATGAATGATCAATTAAAAAGAATCACAAACCCAAGTCTCGTTTGTCAATTTATCTCGTTTTGCCACGCCAGTAACAATGAGTGACAAGAGTTCTTACTCACACTCAATCATTTTTTTTTAACAGCGCCACCACAATAACAAATGATTTTATTATGTTTAAATGCACTAGAATAAGTTTTGTGCTAACTAGGACTTTATTTGATAAAACACAGTGACTTATTGAAAATAAAACCTATTGCTGTAAAAGCGAGCAGGGAAAATGAGTTGTGTTTTCCTAAAAGGTAGATCCTAGCAAAATACAAAAATACCTGTCGTCCTCATTGAGAGTCTCTGGATGAAATTAACGCCATCTATCGCACATAAATATTTTTAAAGATGGCGGCCAGGGGTCCCATACAATTTTGTTTTTCAACTGTTCGATGGATTCCAGTTTTATTTATTACTGCAATCATATCATGGTCATATTATGCTTATGTCATTCAAATGGTCGCTTGTTCGTATATATTTGTTAAATAACCACTGATGTTTAATCATTCTCTCTTCCTCTTTAGTCACAATTGATAATACTGCAGAAAAAATTATTCTGTCTATTATTTATCATCCCATATTAGTGTTATTTCTTTGGGCATATTGGCAGGCCATTTTTACTCCTCCAGGCAGGCCTTCGCGAGAAGTATAGACAGATATGTCATTTTAAATCATATGTAAATTTTTATTTTCAGTTTTATTTGTCTCCAAGTGATGAAGCTGCTTTGAGTCGTGAAGACAATGAGTCAGCTCAATCAGAAATATTTAAAGAGCGAAGTAAACATCTCCCGATTTATTGTCGAAATATGTTAGGAGGTAAAAAAACGAAATTGTAAGATTTCCAAAAATTTAACATTCATTATCAATAATTATATAGAGATTCGATATTGTGAAAAATGTAATTGTATCAAACCTGATCGATGTCATCATTGCTCAGTGTGCGGTCACTGTGTGCTCAAAATGGATCATCATTGCCCATGGTAATACAAGAATTTCAATCCAAGTACATAATTCTTACATCATAATTTCAGGATCAACAATTGCGTTGGCTATACGAACTATAAATTCTTCGTCTTATTCCTTTTTTATGCCCTTCTTTATTGCTTTTATGTAGCATCTTCGTCCTTGAAGTATTTTATCTTGTTTTGGAAGGTAACCTTATTTCTTATTAAAAATGTTAATTATCAAAACTTTCTTAAAGGGGGGTATCGAATCTAACAAAGGAATGGGCAAATTTCACATTCTATTTCTCTTCTTCGCTTCAATAATGTTCGCTGTGTCACTCATCTCGTTATTCAGTTATCATATATATTTGACTCTTTGTAATAGGTCAACCCTCGGTTTGTAATAGTTTTTGCAAAATCGTTACTTTAATTTATGTTTTTGCAGAATCTTTTCGTACACCATATTTTCAAAGTGGCCCAGACAAAGATGCTTACAATCTTGGTAAATTAGCAAATTTCAAAGAAGTTTTCGGTGAAAATAAGAATCTTTGGGTTCTGCCTGTTTTTACAAGGTAAAACTTCTATATTATAAGTTTTTTAATTTTTCTTGGGGTATAAACTTGAAAGCATGTCAAGTATTTAAAACACAGATTTCATTAACCTACAATTCATGTGAAAATACCAATTAACTTGCATAAATTTAAGTTAACCCAAAAAATATCTAAAGAAATTATCAATGAACAGTATAAACTCGATTTTATTTAACTAGTGCTGGGGATGGTGTTGTATTTCCAATGCGAGTTTCGTCGCAAAACGGCACTAACTACCATACGATGGAAGCGCCACCTGTTCAACAGGACGAATTGGATCAAAGTGTTGAAAGGTATTAATTTGGTGCTCAACATTTTTATCGAATGAGTGAATTTTTGTTTGTGATATGTGAAGGTACTCTTCATACGATATTTTGATGCTCGTTCTGTCTGGTGGCGCTTTGCATTCCCATTATATTACATTTAATTGATAAATTTTCCATTTTTCATAATGCACTTCTTCATAACAGTAAAGGTGACGGAACAAACTTTCCGATTCGAACAATAGATGAAGATTATGATTCTTTACTTGGACAACGACAAAGATGGATGGAGGCGGGAAATAATGAAGGTATAGACTAAATGAAACTAAAGCAATGTAATCGCGTTAGATTTTATATTTAAAATTGAACCTCCGTCGTTAGTTTCAGCTGATTCTGAACAATTACATAGCTACACATTCTCGTAAAGGTACAATTTATCGTGTTGTTTAATTGTTACGAAACACCTTCCGAATTGCATAAACTATAGTCTGAAACATAGTCGAGTGTTCATTAGCTATTTGCATTACTAATATCTTTCATTTTCAGCTCACGACAACAACGCTATGAATACCAGTATGTAATCTATGGAAGCTACCAACACATACATGTGATAAAATAGTTTCATTTTTATCCTGCCGCCTGAAAACAAAGCAATCTCATATCAGGCACCTATTTGAATAACTAAACTGTCTTTTGTATATAAGGATCATTTTTATAAAGAGAAATAATATTTAACATTTCATTTATATACCTTTAATTTTAATTCAATGTTAGCCTAAGATTCACTGTTATATCGTGCTTTACCGAGGGTAGCAAGTTTTAATGTAATTGATGACACATACTCATTTTAAACTCTAGGTAATATAGTAATTCATTATAAGCTTTTCTTTTTTGTTTATGATCGATATAAAAACTCAAATTGAAAATTTTGAAAACAATGTATTCCCCGATCTTTCTGTAGTATTATTGTTAAAAAAAATTAATGTAAGTTTAAGGTTAATAAAGACTTGTTTTCTTCATTATACGTAAAAACTCAGCTTCGTTTATTTCACCATCCCCATCTCTATCGGCTTCGTCTATCATTTCCTTGAAATACAAATAAATTGATATGATGATAATATTATGATTTGGTGACATAAACTAACCTGTAGTTCTTCGTCAGTAAGATTTTCTCCTAATTCTTTTGCAACACGCTTTAAATTTTGAAAAGAAATCTTTCCCGTTTCATCATCATCAAATAACTTGAAAGCCTGAAATAAATTAAGCCATGTAAATATCTGATATGATTTACTTCAGTGCGACACACTTTCAGAATCTCTTCTTTGGAGTCTTTCTCACTCATCTTTTGTGACATCATTTGTAAGAAATCATTAAAATCAATTGTCCCTGGACAAGAATTTGAAACAGTTATTTAATTTCAGCTGTTTACTTAAAAATTCTTACCAGTTCCTTCTTTGTCAATATCAGCAATCATTTTCTTGATTTCTTCTCTTTTTGGCTCAAATCCAAGAGCCCTCATGGCTACCTATAGTTTAAAAATTACCATTCATAGCTATAAGAAACGATAGTTTTATCAATTATACCTTCAATTCCTTAGCGTCAATGGTGCCCGAGCCATCAGCATCGAATAAATCAAATGCCTCCCGAATTTCCTGCTTTTGCTCCTCTGTGAGTTCAGGCTTCGGTCCAATTTTTTTTCTTTGGTTCCCAGCAACAGATTTTCTGTAATTTGACTGTAAGAAATTAATTTATTATTTATTTTATTATCATTCCGTTAAAATAGCAAAATATGCAGGATGTTTAAATATTTTTAGTATTTTAGCATTGTGTGATAGCTGATTTAGAGATAGACAAAATAAAATGATGAACACATCGGCTTAAACAAAAAAAAAAAAGGAAATATATATTCTTACCATGATTACTTGAATTTGTTGTGCTTCGAAACAGAAATGCTGATTTCCTTAGCAAAGCGAAAATTTGTCTAAAAAAACTGGCATGTCTAAACAGACCAGATTTGCCTTACCATTTTTTAGACCTACCCACAAACGTTTTTGAATGTGTGTGAAGTAAACTTCTAATTCAATTTTAACATTCATAATTACCTGATTAACTTTCTGTAGTTAAAAATTCTAATTGTATGCATGTAAACAAAATTTTTATTAGCAACGTAGTTCCGAATATAATATGTCCTAAAAGATACAGCTGTTTCCGTTAAATATGTATCACAATTAAAATATAAATGCTATTATTGTCAAACAAATATGCGAAAGGCTGTTGCAAATTATATTTATCATTCTTCAACAAAACATTATGATTAAATTTATGAAATGCTTGTAATATATTCTCTTCAAGTTTTATAGTATTTTCCAGCAATATTATGTAGACTTTCAGGAAAGCCAAAAGGCCATGACCAGCGCTTCTGAAAAGTGCATCTAATAGACCTTAAACTTCTACTGTAGATAATCATTTATAAAAAATTTCAAAATCACAAACACATAAATTTAGAAGAAAATCTTATTTCGTAAGTCATCAACTTCTTGAAGCCTTGATGTATTTTTAAAAAAATATATTTTTGAATGATTGTATTATTTGTAAAACTTGGTCAAACATTCATACAATGTATTTTCAAATATTTTTAACTAGTATCAAGTGCTTATCCCTTATTTTTTAAAGAGAATTAGAAGAAATAATATTCATTATGTTAAAAGGAAGTCGAAGATATAACATTAAAACGAAATTAACACGACATTACTTTACAGGACATCTTGCAGCTTTTAAATACTATGAAAGACCTCAGCAAATAATCGCTTACTCGAGTTTTGGTTTTTCAATGCTTTCATCTTCAGTATCGGAATAGTCGCGAGGTTCCTGTCCAGGTTTCAACAGTCTTCCAACGAAAGGATATTTGTCATTAAACTGCTCTTCCCACTCTCGAACGGAATTCATTTGCATTTTGTTTAAGTCGCTTAAATCATCATAAACGTCTTTAATTGATTCTTCGTTAAGAGAAAATGTTGCTAATCCTCGTGAAGCATCTTTCCCAGCAAACACACCATAGGGGGCTCCTATTTGTCGAATTTCAATTAAAAGATAGAAATTAAAGTTTTAGTTTACTTACCAATCCCATAAAATTTTTTCCCTTTAGTAACATCAAAGATTTTACCATTAACTGCTATTAAAATTCGACCATCTTCACGCATGCCATCAAACTCTCTAAGCTGCTCCAATGTGAAATCTTTCTTCTTCATAGGAGGCAATTCTGGTTCAGGAGGCGGGCCAGGGTCATCCTGAGATCGACTTTTAAATATTTTATATATTACATAGCCGCACATTGCCAATAGCCCCACATTAATTGGATTAGTGAAGACATCCTTCAAAAAATCCATTGCCGAACTTGATGAACGCGACCCTTGAGCCATACGTAACTGGTAACGAACTAAAAGTGTATGTTTTTCATCAAGGGTTCCCGTCCGAAACCACAAAAGTATGAACACAACAAATAGTCACCAAGAGCCATACTTTGAAATGACGTCACTGCTTCATACACAACGTTCTAT
Source organism: Dimorphilus gyrociliatus (assembly GCA_904063045.1). NCBI lineage: Eukaryota > Metazoa > Annelida > Polychaeta > Dinophilidae > Dimorphilus > Dimorphilus gyrociliatus. The sequence goes on from CAJFCJ010000005.1 coordinate 1,320,565, forward strand.
TTCCGGTTAGTGGCTATCACAATATTTTTTACAGTTTTATTAAAGCATAATAATATTTTTTCATAACAGTTGAGCGACTATTCTGAAATATTAATTCCGTTCAAATAATGTCGATGGACACGAAAGCAAGTGATTCACAAATGTTTTCTCAAACAAGTCAAGGTATTCACAATTCCAGTTTTCGAAGTATTATTTTAAGTTAACTGAACTCCCTATCAAGAAGCTGATTTAACATTTTACAAAAACAAATTCAGAAAAAGCTTATGAGCCGAGATTCTATAAGATTAAGTCTATAGACTATTAGGTTATTAAATATCAACATATTTTTACTGTAGAAATCAATCAAAAGCAATATGCGTCAACTTCAAGGTTTTATGAAATATATTTTATTCGATGTTTTAGACGATGAATTTTATGGTAATGTGGCAACATCAGTTGAAAATGATACTACATCTAAAAGGACCAGCTCACCACTCACTCCAGCCACTGAGGAAGATAACTTCAACTCACGCAGAGAGCAAGAATGGAGAGATGAATTAGCTAAATTAGAAGATGACATTACAACACTTCGTCAAGTTTTACATTACAAAATTGAACAAACAAACGAATTAAAACATAAATTAGGTATAACTCCAATAAAAGAATTTCAACAAGACTTGAAAACTGGTATACAGAATATTAAGGAATCAGAGACGTAAGAAATCTATTATATTTAATAGTTCATGATATAAGTATTAATAATACCTGTATAATATATAGTTTACAGAAAATCCAGAATTCTGAGGCGTGAGTTATTTTGAATTTTATATTATTCGAAACATTTCATATTCTATTGTGAAAAAGACATATACATTTACTTTGTCTAGATACCAGAAAACAGGCGAAGTTTTTAAATCAGTAGGAGCGAAAATGGGGGGAGTCTTCTCTCTAACAAAAAATAAATTGGGTGGCATGAGGTATTAATTTATTAGAACTTGATATTTTTTTCTATAATTTTTAGAGTCTTTAAATAATTTCTGACATATTTAACCACTTACAGGAATTCTACTGCTTTTCGATCTTTTGAGGAACGAATAGGAGGTGCCGTTTCTAATGTCAAAGTAAGTAAAATATTTGGAAGATTGAGCGCATACAAAAACTTCGTCATTAAGCTCATGGGTTCTCGGCTTTCTTCTTCCTAATACTTAAATGTCCACCCATACACAGCATTCGCGATCTATCGGTAGTCTTCGACATAGTTTGTCGACGACATCACCTATGTTCAGCAACGACCCAGAAGAGGGTCTGAGAGTGAGTGTACCCGGTAGTGATCTTTCTTTCATTACACAGATTCAATATAGTGCTAAACGTTCTTAAGTTGTATTACTTATTTTCAAAAGCATTTGTATACTATACTTTTGTTTTCACTAGTTTCGAATTAATGTTGTGTATCCTTACGTTGTAAATGTCCGATACATCACTAAGATCAATTAAGATGAGAAAAAAATAAGCTTTCGAACGGAACTAGTGTTGTAATACTTTTTACAGACAGCCATGCTACACAAAACGACCTCATTTGCAGAATCGGAAAAGCCTCAATATTGAAAGGTTTGAAGAAGACATTTTGAATTTGCTTTTTTATCCATAAATGTTCTGTTTATCGCTAGTTTCGTTCGAAATTTTTTTTACTATTAAATTGAAGAGATAACAAGATATTAATTTACATTTTTCCTCATAGAGTCGAGTCCGTGGGAGCAAAACAGAGGAGGATTTTGAATCTGTATTGAAGGAAACGAAAGAAGAAGAAGCTCGTCAACCTTCCATTCCTTCGGCTCCTCCTTCTTAGTCATTTAATCTAAATTTTTTTCTTGTCCTTAATATTAAACTGTAATGTATAAAATTAAACGATAGTAAGAATGGTATGATTTGGTTTCTATATAATTGTAGGTAGGTTCCAATTAATTTTCATATATTTTATTATTAATCAATTTTGCAATATATTCTTACAATGACAAATATAATTTTTCAAGTTTTAGTTTGTCAGTATGAGGTGAAAAATAATCCCTAATTTTTTTGGCTAGTTTTAATTAAAAAGCCTTTATCAGCAATGGTTACAAGTCATAGAGATTTCCAAAACAGTGAAGATAAATTTAAACTGAAAAACTTAAGCGAAATTGTAAATTACTGATGATTTAAGTTGTCATTTGATTCATTTCTATTTTGTTGAAAGTTGTCTGTCTTCTTTTGGCTCCTAGGAAGAACTTCACTCTGACTATTCATATGTTCGACTAAAACATCTTTCTTGGGGATTCTTTCAACTTCTCTTTCTTCGTACAAACTCTTCGCCTTCACGATTTTCTTGTAAGCTATATTGGCAATAGCCGATTGATTTTTTACACCAGAATTTAACAAAGCTTCTTCTCTAATTTTATCCTGGAAAATTTTTCTGATTAACGTAAATAAATTAATCGATACTAATTCGTGCATATACCTCTTCTTTATGCTGTTTCAATTGCTTAATAATTTCTTTTTGCTCGTCGATCAATCGTTTTTGTTCTTCTTGTTGATTACTCAGTTCCTTTGTTGTTTTTGCAAAGGTAACTTAATTACCATATAAAATTGAAAGGCACTTACTTTAATGAGTTTTTTTGCTTCTTCCTTATCTTGTTGAAGTTCTTGCTTGGCCTTTTCTTTTTCAATCTTTTCTTGGCGCCGCTTCATTTCCTCGGAACTCACAGTAGGCTGAAAACACGTCTACTAAAGAAAGAAAAAAGTTCATAATTTTTAGCCTACTACCTCTTTCATTTTATTATCTTCTCCCAGAATCGGCTCATTAGGATTGGGCGGCTCAACACGTTTTTCGTTCTCAACAACTTCCGCTGTAAATAGTTTCATTAATTTAAATAATCTAGGTTTTTTGAACAAAAAAAAAACCTTTCTTTTCAACATATGTAGAAGTGTCGATAGGTTTTAATTTTTCCATCAAAACTTCTTTAGGTACTTCTAGATTCGAAACCTTTTCTTCCAGTTTAATTTGCAATCTATCGTCTGTTTTAACTGCGATTCGATCTTGTGAGTAAAGTGTTACATATGTGCTGGCCAACATTACAGTTATCCCCAAACATAAAACTAGCTATAAGAAACAGTTTAAACGTGCTGTTCAGAGATAAACTCTTTTACCTGTCCTGTCGTTCTGGGCTTTACTTTGGTCGGTTTAGTAACAGTAAGAAACATTAAAGCCGGAAAAATAAATGATATCATTGACCCCATTGTTGAACCAGTTAACCCTAAAATAAACTCCACTGAAAAAATACACATTAAAACTGATCATTAATACATCTGTAATATTTACCATTTGGAACACAAATTCCAATTGCTAGAGTGCTAAGAACAATAGCTATTGTGATAGATCGAAAGTGATTTACTGGTATGGTGCTGGATTCGGTTAATCCCTCGTGAGATGACTGAAAATAAATAATTTATCATAAAAAAGTATGAAAGATTAAGACTGTTTGCTTAAAAATTATTTTTGGCACGAAAAAATCAGAATAAAAAGTTTTACAATTTAGTCTTTGATTTGAAATCAAGCGTGACACTATTATGTTACCTCTAAAGTTTGGTACTGAAAAAAAACATTGTTTAAACCAATAAGTATAAATACTTTATATCTATCTTTTGGGATTATTGAGACAAAATTGCTATCAAAAACTTACTTTTGAAAAAAGAAGAGAATAAATGCTTGCTCTACAAGGAAATATGACTAGCGGAAAAGATAAGGCAACCGAAAGGACAAATCCAAGTTTCAGTGCTCCACTGAATATAGTTGGAGTGAAATTGACTAACACGTCTCCAGAAATTTCATCTGAACAGAAAGCAACATAACCGAAATATCCGACCATAAGGTAGACACTTGTGCAAATGTTAATTGCATTCTTGACAATTGTATCCATACGACTAGGAGTTGGTTCTGGTAAATTTTTGTACATGACAAATAATTGCCTGTAATTTATTACATATATTATTTATAATTTTGTAAAAAGATTCTACTTACGATTGGCATCCAAATGCCAAGCTAAGAATTGGCAAACATTTAAAAAATCCAGAATATTGCCACAAAATAACGTGATTTGTCCATTGGCTTGACCATAAATTCGGAAAAGAAACAAAGAATATCTGTGTTTTTTTCAGATGAGTTTCCGATTACGCAATATCTTTAACTCACATAGCACACGAAAACAATGTAAAATCCAATTGATAGAGCACTGATGTTAGCTAATGATTCAACATTTCGTAAAAGACCCATTGGCAGTGCAACGCATAAACCCAGTAAAATCATTAAAAAGGTTCGTAAATGAGTAGTATTCTGAAAATCAGTAATTCAAAGAAGAAATCGTACTTCGTCATAATTTACAAGTGATTTTAACCTCGATTCCAAGGATTTTTGATATTATATCAGGTCCCAGGTCACCAATTACTATATGGAATGCTACACAAGTTCCAAAGAGAAGTCCTATAATACTTATTTCTACACATAGCTTTCCAGCAGCTCCAAAAGCATGTAAGGCTAAGAAAAAATTAAAAAAATTGAATTTACTATACATGCAAAAAGTATTACAACCTAAGATTTCATATGATCCTTTTTTTGATGAAAAGGCCGCATTTAGCAACAAATTACATGATAAACGAGTCAACAAGGCTGATCCTAATATTAATGCAATTCCTAATAGTAGTCCACACTGGAAAAACATATTAAATTTTATATATCTAAGAAATTACTGTCTTACCTGCTTAAAACAATAAGGCATTGCCAAAACACTAACGCCAATAATGCTGTTTCCTAGAGTTAAAACATACGACCAATTTGTACCTTGAGACATCTTTGCTATTTGCTAAACAAGTGTCTGATTTTTTCAACGTGTCATGTGCACAACAGTTGAGGGATGATCTTGATGCAATGAATGTTGTAATCTTAATCATTTAATATTACACATTGTAAAATGAAGGAAGATTATTAAAAGCTTGCTGTTATTAATTCTAAATAGACAGAAAAACAGGTTTTACCCGAAAAGTATCGACGTCGATTCCTAAAGAGCACAATGGCAAAACATTAGTTTTAAAAAGAAAACTGGTAGAAAAAATACGAAAAAACTTTACAAAAATATTATCTTATTTAAGCGAAAAAGGAAGATACTACAAAAAATACTCAGATTACATTTTTTCTGTATTACTCTAAACTATAAAATATATAAAATCGATTTGTAGATTTCCTATAGGAATCCCAGGTTTGTTGTCATTAGAAACGACAAAATCATTTATGCCTATGAAAAAAAACAGTCGGAGTAACAGAAATGTTCAAAATTTTTGCGATTATAATGTTAATTAACAACCTTAACTGTAGAGGTTCAGTCTTATTTTACTTTTGTTCAATAATAATATATTTACTTATAGGAGAGATTGGAAGGGTCTTAAAATATTACGAAACACTTACTAGAAACGATTTCACTTTGGAAAAAATCTCAAGAACTAAGAGACAAACTGAATCTCCCACATTTTCCCAAAAATTAAATATAAGACTGTTTGGAAAGTAAATATATATATATATATATATATATAAAGATTTTGATAATTTTGTTAATTTTTTTTAGAAACCTTCAGTTACATGTAAATCCTGAGAAAAATGTTATGAGTAAAGATTTTCAAAGTTTTGTTAAAAGCACGAAACATTTTGAAGAAAAGTACATTGAGCATCCAAAGTTTTATAAAGGATATGTAAAAGGCTTAAAGAAAAGCACAGTTAGAATTCACTTTATAGCTAACGATGTATTTGCAGCAATTGACTTACCAGAAGAGCACATCTTTATTGAGGTGATAATCTTTAAACAAAAAATATATATCATAAATTTTATATATATAGCCTTCTTGGAAGTTCTTGCCCTTATCATCAAATTATTCCTTAATTGCATATAGAACATCACAGTTATCGTCAACTGATAGGTACTGTAGTATACTTTTTATAATGCTTTTTAGATAGTTTTCTCTATTTAAATTAAGACTCAAATGTGGATTTGTGGATCCGAATTTAGCTGAAGAGCCGAAAAATCAACACGGTATTTTTTTTCTTTAAAACACTTTAGTTAGTCATAGATTAAGTTTGTGTCCTAATACTTAGTCCAAACTCATCGAGCGAAAAGAAATACAATTGCAAATCGGGTTTGTAAGCTGCTTTTAGTCGCTGATTACAAATATTTCGTAGAGGTTGGGAAAAAATCCTTTTCCGAAACAGTCAATAATATGGTAAATTTTTTTACAAATAAATTTTCCTTAACAGAAAATTATATTTATAGATATCTAAAATAACTGAGGTAGACGCAATTTATCGTGCAACAGATTTTAGGAATGGATATAAGAATATCGGTTTTGAAATTCAAACGGTTTGACATCAATTTTTTTTAAAAAAGTTTTATGAATCCTTGTTAGGTTGTAGTTCATGATGAGTTCACAAAAAATTCTGGAGAAAATCATTATAATAAGGACAAATCAAATTGGACTGCAAAAGAATTACTGAGAGCATTCGGATCGGATAAAAGTTTAAAACATGAAAATTATTGCGCTGCACATCTTTTTACAGCGACAAAATTTTCAGATGGTATTCAAGGTGTTGCATGGATAGCAAAATCTGGCGCAGTTGGCGGAATTTGTGCTCCAGGAAGTGGTAGTACTAAATATAATACGGGTTGGTCAACAGCAATAGATAAATATGGTAATAGAATATTAACTTTCGAAAGTATTCTAGTTGCAGCACATGGTTAGTAATTCAGTTTTTTAAAAACATATAATATTTCAGTCTTTTAAAAGAATTAGGGCACAATTTCGGAAGCCAACATGATCCTCCATCATGTGCCACTGATAAGAATAATTTATTTTTAATGTACACTTACGCAGTGTCAGGTAAACAATCAAATAATCAAGTAAGAAAAGATTTTCTCTTTGTTCCATATTTTTAAAAAATGTTTTTTTGGTTTTAGAAATTTTCTCAATGTAGTATTGATCACATATCAAAAGTTTTAAACAGCAGAGGCAGTTCTTGTTTAAAGGAACCATCAACTTCCTTTTGTGGTAATTACAAAAAAGAGGATGGTGAGGATTGTGATGTTGGAAATGTTGCCGATGATAAATGTTGCACTACTAATTGTAAATTTAAAACAAATGCTGTATGCAGCGATAGAAATTCTCCTTGTTGTTTTGAATGTACTTATGCTAATTCGTCAGTAAAATGTTTGGATCAGTCCAATGTACTTAATTGTAAAAAAAATTCATTCTGTACTGGTAAATCACCAGAATGCCCTGACCCAAAATTTGAAGTTGACGGATCATCCTGTATCGATAGGTAATAATATGCCTTGTATAGATGAAACATACATGAACTTTTTTACAGTGGAAAATGTAAAAAGGGCTCTTGTCAACCATTCTGTGAAAGTTTGAACAAAAATAGTGCTTCTTGCCTATGTGCTAATGGTGATATAGTAACATTTCGAAAACTTAATGTATTACAAATTTTCTTCTGTTTAGAAAATTCTTGTTCTATATGCTGTAGCGTAAATAACGGTACATGTGAAGTGCACAGAGAAAATGGGAAAAAATTATTACTATCTGATGGCAGGCCATGCTTTGAAGGGATTTGTGAGAAAGTTTGTAATTATTTTACATTCTTTATCAAAACTATTGCTAATTAACAGGGAATATGTCAAAAAACTAAACCTGTTGTAAATAAGCTTTGGGATATTTTGAAAAAATTAAGCGTTAATGATATAAGTAAGTAAAGTTTTAAAAAATTTTTCATAAATATAATGAATTTTTATGTCTTTTAGTTGAATTTTTTAAGAAAAATTTGGTTCTCATGGTTATAATATTTTTCTCTGTAATTTATATACCAATCACAATTATCATATCGTGTATCGATTATAAGAGAAAAGAAGATGAGAAATCACATAGACGATGGAAATATGAAATGGTTGGTTATTTCTTTACAAAAAATTTTTTCATTTTTTAAAAATATACATAATTTTCAGCCGAACCAGATATTTTTAAGCAATAGTGATAAGTTAACTATAAAGGCTACACGAAGTAAAAGAAGAGATAACTATATGGTTAAGAAAGATGAAGAAAATCAAAAAATTAAGAAAGAAAAAGTGTCAAAACAGAGAAATAAAGTTCATCCGTCAAACACAAATTATAATATATAACTATGTTTGTTAGACATATATTTCCAAATTAAGAGACATTTTTTTTCTACAATAATGAAACATAATAGTAAAAAAGACATCATAAATACACAATTTTCTTTAATACTCCAAGAAATTACGTTGAAGATTTTTGTGGTTTCAAAGTGCTGAAAATTGTAATTCTGCACGCTGTTCTTTATAGGAATTTATAAAAAAAATAGCATTCGACTTTCCTCAATTCTTTCACAGAAATCTAAAAAGTTTTTAGTGGAAAGCCAATTTTCAGTTAGTCTACGAAAGGTACTCTTCTTATCCTCGTAATTATATTGATTTATCAAGCTTCTTCTATTTAAAAAAAACTATTCCTATAATTAAACTGGCTCCAGAAAGTAGCCTGATTTTTCTTTACTACAAAAAATAAATACCATGTTACTTAAAGAAATGATGCAAATGAATTTTTTTTTTTCATAGTCACGGATATATCCAATTAAGTCTGATCGTCACGAAAATTTCTCTAATTAATCAGTATATAGTCAAAAATTAGGCTTATTTATAAGAAACAGATTACCAATTTGTCTTCAGCACGACAACAATTCACCGAATATTCTCACGAATAAGCACACAAAAATCATCCGTCTGTTATTGTTTCAGAAAAATCATACGTTGCCGAAGATCACAGAGTTTAATATATTTACTACCGTTTCTAAAGTTTCTTATCCAAGTAATTATTTTAGAAGATGTAAATAGTTTTGATGTTAATTCAGGATGTCCTTGCTTTTCTTGTTACCTGATCTTTCTTAGTCCCTTCCAGTGGAATATAATTACATAGAATATACAGAGCACGTACTTTAAAGCATTTTATTGCACTTAAGTTTACAAACTATCTATTATATTGCTATAATATAGGAATCGAATATTCTCAAAGGAAGGCAAAATTGAAATGTGACATCAAATTTTTTTGTTTTTTTACCAGAGCGAAAGATGTGGGTTTTTATGAAAATATCAATCTGTGCAGTTTTTATTAATGTAGACATATTATACATGGCGAGTCTATAATTTTTTTAATCAAGGAAGTTATTGAAAGGATATATCCTTTCAAACGGTTGGTTTCTTTAAGACCATGTTCCTGGTCACGTAGCAGGTATCTTTAATTATATTATGCAAATTCGTATCATTTTAGCTTTTTCTGGATGATAACGGTTATGTTTTTAAAAATAAGCTATATATTATGAAATCTCTCATTCATTAACTACAGTAATTTTAAAATATACATAAACTAAATTTTGTAATAAATCAAAGTAGAGGGCGCAGTCAAACTATCCATCCCTCCAGTCGGTCAAAACAACAGGTGTGGATGTAAAGAGAAAATACCTTCTATTTACTGTTTAATTTCTAAACTTCTGAAAAACGGTAATAGAACATAGAGTGTTTTAACTTTTTACCAAATTTTTTAAAGGTATGTTTTATGTCTTTTATGATTCTTTTTCAAAATTTTACAATATGTTAGATAAAATCTTCTAGATTAAACTATTCGATTTTATAGGCTAAAATAATTAATACAACTCAAACTATTTTTACAAAATGGTTCTTTCTAAAAATACCTTTACACAGCGAATAACAAAATATATGCATTGACGGAGAAGCGTTAAATTACGTATGTCAATTTACTTTAGTGCTTCCTTTCCACTTTTTCATGTTTCATTCCTTAGCAAACGAGTTTTCGACAAGTATAAAACCTGAATTTTTGATTATCATTTAAAAAGAACACAACGTGTAAATCAGCAAGAGAAAAATAATTACGAAATTAATTACTTTGCAAGTTCGTTAAAAAAAACTGCATTAAATGTACAAGCTAAAATATAAAACATAATTTTCTAAAAACATACTGTTGTGGTACTTTCTAATAATGATAAATTACGGTTTTTTTTTGATCTGAAAATGTATTAAAAACATCAAAAAAGATGACTTTTTTCAGAGATAAGAACGATCTTGTGTTAAAAGTTTTATCCCATATTACCTTCTAAGGTATTCTTTGACAGTTTTCTATTCTATCTCTTTTATACTACTCTTTTATAAGGAATATAGAAAATCGACTAATTTTTGAACTCTGTCTTATGAAGTTAAGGCTTTTTTTTACCACAAACATTTAGTTATTATAATTTATCAATTATTCTTTTCTAAAGAAACTAATATACTTTACACAAAAGATTCATTGATGCATTCACAATGAGATTTTTCTGTAGGTAAATGGAGTTATCTATTTAACTTTTAAATACCTTGAATGAAACTTTAATTATTATCCAAATAATCTTATTGCAGAATGGTTATTGATCCTAAAGTTTTAGGACTTTTGGAATGTAAGTTTTTTGCTACAAACATATCTTCAAAAAACTGCTCATACAATACCACGCCGCATAATGTGAACTCCAGTTTCCATGACTTAAGGACAAATACTTTAGGTGATTTCATGTACGGCTATCTACTGCCAGTTTTCTTTTTAATTGGTATCATTGGGAACTCTATTTCATTAAAAATATTCACATCAAAAGCTATTATGAAAAGATCACCAGCTACATACTACCTGTCCTCTTTAACTTGCTCAGATTTAGCAGTTTTACTTTCATTTGTTCTTCTTGAATGGTTACAAAAGGGGCTGCCATATTTTAGCAAAACACAATTTTCTGTCATAAATCAAACTGGAGTTTGTAAAGCTTTTTTATATATATCATATTCAGCAAGGTTTGTGTCCGTTTGGTTAATCTGTTGCTTTACTTTTGAACGGTACATAGCCGTAAATCATCCTCTAAAAAGAAAAAGTTTGTGTACAAAGAAAACATCCAGAAAAGTCATTTTTGGCGTAATACTAACGGCATTAGTTATAAGCGTCTATGCTCCTATAAGAGGAGGCGTAAATAGGAGGAGCAAGGAATATGAGCCTCTTTGTGCTCTTCAACCTGAGCGTCAAAAGCCATCATTTACAACATATTTCAACCTTTGTTATGGATTCAGTGAGTACAGTTTTCTTTCCTTATGGAAATTCAACCAACATATATTTTTCATAGAAGAACAATTTAATCCCTTAAAATGAATTTCCATAATTTGTTTTAAATTAGATAAAAATCAGCCATGCATGTAAGGAGATCCTATAAAACTCAATAAAAACATTCTTATTTTATGCACATTGTGATGCCTTTCAGTGGATTAAAAGAATTTTAGGAATATAACATTCACAGAAATGAGGGTATAGATTACTCTAAATATTATAGTCTGTTGTTCTCGTGCACTTTGTCCAAGTGACTTGTAATTGAATACTTCTATTGTTTTAAATTACAGGTATCACTGGGATTCCCGTTGTCGTCATCGTTATTCTAAATGCGTTTATTCTTCGAACATTAGTGTCAGGTACTTTGAAGCAATTTGGGTCAAAGTCAGAAGGACGCAAAAATACCCTAAGACCGAAATTTACGCTTATATTGTTAACTATTTCAACGTGCTTTGTTGTTCTTAATCTACCATATTTTTTCTTTTGGTGCAAATGTCACTTTAGAAACTTTCTAGAGGATATGCTCATGAGAACTGATTTTGGAAATTGTCGAGAAAAAATTTATATCACACGAGCTCTTTTTTGTGCAAATTATTGTATTAACTTTTTCTTGTATTGTTTAACGGGAAGTTACTACCGTAAAGAAGTGATTGCTATTTGTGGGAAAAAAAGCCCGGACGTTGGACGAACATCTTTTACAGAGAGAAGTAGGGCGCACTCTTTAAGAGTAATAGCAATTGAAAGAAATGGTTCATTGTCAACGAAATCTAAAATTCAGCGAAATTAAAGATTAATGTTGTTATTTACTCAATGTAAAAATGAATATCAATCAATACATTCTATTTTGAAAAGAGATTCTTCTATCATCGGATAATTGTGAGAATATAATAATTAAAAAAATCAAAAATTTGAAATTTAAAACCTTTAGAGTAAAGACACTTTTTATATTTCATAGAAAGAAGCAATTGTATTAAACTATCTCCTTTTTCTGCCGAAATAATTGGCTTTTGTTTAAAAAAAAAGGGTCTAAACAAGATATTTTACTAATATTTTGCAAACTTATGTTGGTGTGTCGATTTCCTGACCTGACAGCAACTAAATCAGAAAATTGACACAAAAGCGCTAGAAGGAAAAAGCGGTTACAATGACCATATATATATTTCATTTTCTTTGACTTCTTTGTATTACAGTCATGGCAATATTTCGAAAGACGGTGAAACAATGTGTTGACCGTTCTTGTACATGATTTCCCAAGATTTTTTGACAAGTTTTTTCTCTTCCTCATTCAAGTCGACATCGATAATGAGATTTTGACTGAAAAAAGTAAGGTTTTTTAAAGAATTAAAAAATTCATTTTCTTACTATCTCATTTTTTCATCAAGAGTAATGGCAACGTCTCCTTTTAATTCAACCTTTCTTCTTAAATTGATGGGTTTGTCAATAAAACAAATAACTTGTCTCCAATGTGTAGGGCTGTTTAAGAAACCAATGGTTAGTTAGAAATTATTGTAAAAATGTATAAACACACTGATCAATAGGACCAGTATCTAATTCTTCACCGGTTGGAAATTTGGCTTTAAACCATATTCCAAAACCATGAAAAACACTATCTATTTCTGGTTTAAAGGAAATGTTGCCTCTGATACTCATACAATCTTCAACTTTTATAGTTTTAAAATCGATTGTGTCAATGACAGCGGGTTTAGCTCTTAAACCTTCTAAAGGCAGCGATTTAACGTATGCTTTAGAACTCGCTGTTTTTCTAAATCTTTCAAGAAGATGTGTAAAATCCACTCCATATATATGTTCAAAATTTAATATAAATTGTTCTCTAGAAAAAAAAAAGGTTAACTTCAACAAATGCTATTTACCATTTCTCACCTTCCCTCATAGTAATATTTATCAGCGATTGGAGCTATACTTATTTCACCTTCTGAAGGAAACATTAGTCCATCCTAAAAAGGCAAGCATTAAACCGATTGATTACTTAGCAAACATTTTTATCAACTGTACAGGTTTTAGCCATTTATTTCTAGCTTCTATTAAATGTGGAAGAATGCAGTCACCGATCACAGCTTTTCCCTGAATTTAATATTAGCCGTATTATATATTGGCAGTATTCTCAAGAAAAGTTAAGAGTTACCATTGTTTCACTAATGATAATGTCGACTTTTTCTGGAAGAATTGCGCTTTGAGCGTTTGACTTTATTACAACTATTTTATTTTCTAAATTGTTTTTCTTGGCCGCCTTTTCAATCATATCGTTATTCGAGTTCGGCTCAATAGCATAAACTAAAAATTTTAGCATAAAGTAAAAATTACAGAAATACATATAACAGTACTTAGTTACCTTTTCTGGCTCCTGCCTGAGCACACCAAATTGCTAATATACCAGTTCCACTTCCAACGTCAGCAACAAGTTTATCTTTAAAAACTCCATGGTTAAAAATAGCATTTCTAAATTTCATCAAAATTAGACAAAGAAAGGAATCAAATTAATTCAAACCTATAACTATTCATTCGAGTTTTACATAACAGCATTAGCAAATGAAAGTCAATGTCCAGCTCTCTACTGCTAAAAAGTAATTAGTATATTTTTTAAAAAAACATTTTCGTGTACCTCTCTTTTAAATCGTCATATGCGTGGTCTTCCATTTCAAAAAAAAATTTTAAATTGTTCTTCTTTTTGTCTTATAAAGCCTGCGATATCCTTGGACCTTGCGATAACCTTCTTTTTAACAATAAAATAACTGTTGTCGACAGTGTCTGCAACAAAAGGGACGGTTTTGTATTACACATTCAATATGGTCGAAAGTTCGCCTAAATAATTTTTATAGAATATCCATGTTTGACCTAAAGAAAAGTATACCTTTGTTCTATTAAGGGAAAACGAATTTTTTCAGTACTCTTTTAAGCATTGAAGCTATTATAATAACTAAGCTTTAAAAAATCGAATGTTACTATCAAATATCAGATCTCAGACAATGTCCAAAGTTGGTTTATACAAGAGATGGCATCATTTTCCTTCTGAAATATAGTGCTGCTATCTGGTTTTTATGAATATATCAGGTAACTTTTTTAATACTTTTCACTGTTCAGATGAAAGAAAAAATTGTCTAACATTTGTTTTCGGCCTTATAATTTGTTATAATTGTTATAATATATTAATTTTTACTATTATATATGACGATATGAAACAATATAAATTTATAATATACCTGCATATGTATATTTACAAATATATATTAGTATATGTTAATGTGTAGATTTATGTCTTTACAGATCTTTTTATACTTATATCGACATATTATGAGATTTTACCTACCTCTCAGTAATATATATAAATGTCCTCAGTTATTGTTTAAACGTCTTAAGAAGTTTGTTACAATTTAATATGTTGTTTTAACTTAAAGGACATTTATACTAGTAGTTTTTCGTGAGTTGTTGTTGAAATAGACAAAAAGTTATGTCGTGGACAAATCGTGTATTACGTAATGGGGTTGCGACCCAAGTCACGTGACTGTCCGCCAAGGCGGTCGGGTCATGACCGGATTTTGAAGGAGCTAGTTCGAAGTTGAACGTCCCAGCTACTTCAAAGATTGTTAATTTTACTTATCAACAGAAAGAGGAATCTGTGTTGCTAGTTTTTTCTTTAAGAAATGGTATAAAAATATGCATTCGATGCTACTATCTTTTAATGTTATGTGAAATTAGATTAGACAGTATTTTTGTTAACATTAAAAATTACAACATTTCTTTTATCCATATTACTGTTCAAAAAATAATGTGTAAAATGCAATCATGATTTTCTTTTTTTTATTTTTTTATAAAAATTTTATTTTGTAAACAGTAATTTGTTACATTTTTCAGATTCAGTTTTTATTGAGTTTGGAGATAAGGGCTTTAACAAAATGAACCAACCATAAAGGCTTGTTCATAATTTTGTATTTAAAAAATATGTAACTATAGAAAAGAATGAGAATCTGCTACTTGCAATCAAATACACACTCGACCGGTCGTTAGCTAGAATACAAATAAATCGTCTAGGCCAACGTCAAGGTAGTTGTCCGGTAATGATTTCGTATATTTTCTTTGCATAAAAATAGTGAAAAGTCATTATTATTTTTGATGTCATTTTATGATTGACGTAAAGATGTTAATTTTGATCTTTTTTTGAATTACTAAATGTCAACATTTCCGTGGCTGGTAGAGGGCGTCAGAGTTAGAGGACAAGGAGAGTTCACGAGTAGTTCAACTTCCTCGATGTAATTTTTTCTTGGCATTGCCATTTTCTGTCCTAAAACTCATAGATAGGATAGAAAATGTTCACAAGAGAAATTTTACCTTAAAAAACGGAGATTCATATGTGAACAAGAAAACTAGTGAAACGAGGTGCATTATGGGACTGCCGTCAGGGTCAGTCAGCGGTGAACGTTCTCTTCACTGATAAAAACCGAAAAATAACAACATTCGGCAGCAACTCTGGGGCAAGGAGGACCTTTAATTTTATCATCTCTCAGCAATGGTTGGTCCAATGAAGAACATCCGGGTATGAGTCACGTGTTTCGGTCATCCAGTGCTATTTTGATCACGTGGATTTGTAAATCGCTCAAAATAATGTAAACACTCTTCTATGCTCCCTTTAAACGGCTGATAGCTGTCCAGTTCAGCAAAGTGTAAGGATGGAGAACGGATTAATTCTTTTTAACCTGGTTTTGATGGATTAGGCAAATCCTCTTCTTTGGGTAGGTCATTTTCCTCTTAAAATTTAAAAAGTATCAATCATCGATACAAAATTGTCTGCTTATATAGTTTGTTTTGAATGTCATGTTATAATTATTCGTTAGCGTGTTGTGTGTTGAAGAGTGCTAAAACAATCACACGAAGTATGACATTGGTAGTATATATTAAGAACTCTGTGGAATAATAGTTTTACAATTATCTAAATCAGAAAGTGAACCCTGTGCTTTGTAACGTATCTCGAAATTACACGAACTATATGTACTAATCCCCTACCCAATTTGAGTTTCAAATATATAGTTTACAAACTATTATTCCTTTATGATTTCATAAATTCATTTTATTTTATGAGACAAAACATGGTAAGCAGATTGTCGTCACGCCCAAACCTGTGTACTTTTCTATTTTATACGCCCTAGTTTTCAAATGATACCAACACATTTTTGGTGATCTTATTGTTAAGAAATAACAAATACTTAAAAATACAAATGTATTAACTTCCTAATTTTAAAGCTTGTACTGTACATATAATATAGTATTCCACTAACAAAAGCAGCCCAAAATACAATTTCAATTTTATGCATTGCAAATATAAATAAATCTATAGTAATTAATACGAGCAGAAATTTTTCCATGTTTGATATTTCTATTCATATAATAAACGTAAACTGACCGACTCCTTTTTTCAAATGAAATGCTTATATTTTTTAATACTAAAAGACTAAATACAAATTTTAGCAACATTTCATTTTTGGAGTAAACAACTTACGTTTGAATATTTTTTACAATCTAATATCAATTGATCGTTGATTATGCATGAAAGTTCCAGAGGAAGAAAGTCGATATTTAAACAGTTGCTTGGTAATTTAAACGTCTATTGATTTATATGTGGAGTATAAATCAACTAATTCAGCGTCCATTTTGGTTCGACAAACCGATATTTGCAAAGATTTGTATTTGCACTGGCATATCAACATTTAAATTACCAAAATCACATGGAAAAATTACCATGAACCTTCTAATACGTCAATTATTTCAGAAATCGCCTCAATAGTGGACATGATAAGTCAGCCAAAATTATGCAATAGTAATTTAATATTTTGCATATATATATATATGGATGATTGTATCAAAGAATATATATATATATACTAAATGTTTGAGTAATTTTGATCGGAGCTGTTATTTATTACCTGATGACCCATTTATCGGATGTGTTTTTCCCAGCAATTAGTTTAAACATATTGCTCCATCTGGTGGTTCATATCTGAAATATATGTTGGCCTTTTCTAACAGGTTGAATTTTAACTAAAACCTGATATTATAGTTATAACAGTTTCTAATAGTACTGCATTTTCATATATATGTCAGAGAAAGGCATTCGAGGGTCTTTTCAAATTCCTGCGCATGCGTCTTGGAGATTTCAATACCAATCTTTATAAAAAAAGTGTGGCAAGTTCAACGCGGCGCCTGCGCACTAAAGTAGAAAACTAAAGCGCATGCGCGATAACTCTTAGCGGCGCAGTTTACGTTCTGGCTAAGCGGAGAGTGGGTTGTCGGCCTGGTCGTGAAGAAAATTCATTGTACACATGACTAGACCTACACTCATTCCTCGTTTTTGCTCTTGTCGTCTTGTAAAAAACCTAAAATCTATGGAAAAATTTCTGCTAAAGTTAAAAGTTCTTATATAAAGTTGCTTTAAACTTTTTCATTCTGAAGAAAAAAACCAAATATAGCAAGATATAAAGACTTGATGTGTGTCTATAAAAAGTTTCTTAAAATATTAAATCTACAAAAAAAACGCTCTTACCTGATCAAAAATCTCGTTTGCATTTGAATAGAATTGTTTAAGACGTTCACCAGGTGTCTTTGAATGAACAAGCAGTATTGTACCTTTACAATATATCAGCCTACTTCATAATACAAATTCCCTTCTACAAAATAAATCGATTTATTTAAAACTAGGTAGAGGCACTGCACAATATGATCACACTGTCCCATTTTTAAGCAACAATTTTCTTCAAATTTATTGTACTCTGAGCTTCACACTAATGTTTTCTTACTGTAATTTTTCTCGAAATGTTTCTGTATGTTTAATATATTTGATTACTGTCTTAAAATAGCCAAACAGTTAGAGATACATAAGCGATATTTACTCTTTGTTTTTGGGTAGATATTTAATGGGTACTTCTTAAGATAAGGTTAGATAGAAAAAAATTGATTTATTCAGATGTGAAAATATTAATATCATATACCGCTAGGTGGCAGGAGGGTGTATGTTCGGTGACGGAAGTATTTGAACGCTTCACCGGGTGTACATTCATCCTGTCACCTGTGGAGCCATCTACGAGACTAAGAGGCATTCTTTTGTTGATAGCTTATGAGGAAAATTAGTATTGCAAAATATCAACAAACCACCACAAATATATGTTTTACTTCAATACTTTTAATATAACGCATAATGTTATACATTTTTTCAGATGGATGAATAAAAGCCGGTATAATCTCACCTTGTAAAAAGTTAACAACTTATTTCAAAGTCGGTGCTGCTTAATTGGGTTTAGTTGCCATGTTATAATGAAATTGGTAGAAGATATGCACTCTTCTATCTCGAATTCGGTCTGCCATAGATTGTACAGTTGCATCATTTTATTTAGATATCATCTCCGTATTTTCAACAAAATAAACTCCGAATTATATTTTATAAAGTGATTATTGTAATGTAAATGGTTCTGTAAATTTTGGACTATTTCTTACTGCGTCTGTTTGAATTGCTACAATATATGTTAATGATTTTTCTGAACTAAGATATGTATTACAAGTGCAGTTTATTTTATTAGATACCTAAGTTTCTACAACGGCCGATAAAACTTTTTCGTTATTTCATTATATTTTCTACATGTTTCCATACTATTTATCGTGCAGCTCCTATGTGAAGAAATGACAATTTAGAATGAATTTTTCCGCTAATTGAAGATTTATTATGTGCTTTTACAAGAAAAATTGTAGAAATGTAACTTTTTCGAATATACAGTACAAATTTAATACATGGAATTTGCTCACTGGGTAACACCTGCTTATCGATCCGCCATTGTATAAGCCTAAATCTTTTATCTAGGGGCTTATACAGTGTTTATAAAACCAGAAGACTAAAATTCTGCTAACTTTAGTATACAGTATAACAAATATTTAAATAGTTGTAATTAGAATCTAAATAAGGTCAATTTAATACTTCATGGACCTTTGTCAATAATGTACAAGAACGTTATGATAATCAGAAAAACAGCTAGGATACAAGTTCTCAAATTACGTTGTTATTTATTCATAAATTTGCGATAAAACATTGATAGAATCGATGTATGACTTAATTAACAAGGGTTAATGCTTAATATATTCAACATATATTAATATGATGGATTCTATCCAGTAAGCTGTAGCGTATGTTGTTTACATAAATATTGACACATGTCAAGTTTTACCACGAAGCTGAAGTTATTATCATCGTTTAAAGAAATAAAGCATTCAATCATTAAACGGATAGCCTAATTTAATTGATAATATATTGAAGATATAAAATATGAACGTGAAAAGAATTAACCTTATAAAAAATCGAGAATGCGCTTTGTCTCATGGTTTTTTTGCTTCAGTTTCTGTCGTGGCAGTATTAAAATTTGATACTAAACTCGGAGAAAACAGTTATTTCTGAAAATATGAAACAATATTTCAGTATTTTTGTCACAATAGCATCGATATTATTTCTTATTAGCGGTTCAGAAACATCTTTGCATAGCTTACGATATTTAACAATCATTGTAAGTATTTTTTCTTGTATTATTGTATTGAATAAAGATGGATGTTTAAGTTTAAAATATTTTTTTTAGTATATTGTATTCTTATTTGAAATGCTTTTGCTGGAATATGAAAGCTGTTCAAAAGAAGATATGGGATTATTTACAGTTATCATATTACTTATTGTACAATTAGTAGAATTGATAGTTAAAATATATATTGGATATTGTATGATGCTTCAATTCATCTTAAGACAGCAACATCTAGTTCTTAGAGATATGGTAATTTTTTACTCTGCATCTATATTCTAAAAATATTGTTTTATAGCCTGAACAAGTTTTTCAGGCTTTAATAAATAATGTTTCTTTTTTCCATAGTAAGCTTGTGTTTAACTTTAATTTCTCTCACATTATAGATATCTCAGTATATTATTCCTGGATTTGTTTGGATAATAATGATGAAAATTAAAATTTCATTCCTCATTCATTTTGTGATGTCAAGGTTGCCTCTGAACTCAAAAGCTCTTGAAATAAACGAAATCTCAACGTAAAAGAGTACAAGAATATTTGAAAAAATATTTATATAGACGAATGGCTAATTATAGAGACTAATGTAATTTTTGTACAAACAAGAAAAATATTTTTCATGAAGAAAGTTTATATTTCTATCATCACAAAAACTGTTTAGGACTGAGCTTTGAAATATTCAATTTAGGATATATTTAATACAGCAGGTATACATACCTAGTGTATGAATAAATTTTTCCTTCTGGAACTTATTTTTTTTGCTTCCTTTATAAAAACGACCAACAAATTTTAATAGTTATGCTCCATATTACATTCTGTATTCTCTTACTCTGTTTAATATGGATTAACACAACAGATGGCGCTATAATAACTAATTTGTAAAAAACTACTGAAAAATAAGTCTATAAAAGCTTATTATCTCGCAATAATTAACGGATTATTATTATTATTATTTAAAGCTCAAAAAAATACACACAGAGTATAGTATCTAATGGATTTGTAAAACTAATCAAAATATATTATTTTTTATGCGAAATAAACAACTATTAGTGTTGCCAATCCCTTGACGCTATTGCATAAACACTCAATAAAACAATAGCAAATAAAGAGGATAGTCTATTCTTTCTAAAGTTTGCAAGAACAGATCATGCTACACCTACGTATACTACAATTTTTCAACGCAATAGTACTGCCGGAAGCTAGATATTGAACTGCCCTCCATCGATTACGTTGTCAAATAGCAACTATATTTTCAAAACGGCTAAACTGGAGGTAAATCGAGTTTTTTTTAACAAATAAAACGTATTCATAAATATTCATTTCAGCTGTACAACTTGTGACCCTAAGATATATTCCCTACGGTCACTGCCGATTCGTCTAAGTTAGCCTATCAGGATAACTATTGGACTAAAGCCTATTGCCGATTTCTGTTTAAACTAAACTCCTATAAAGGATAAGTGAAAGGTGTTTCTAGATAAGAAAACTTCCCACTAATAAACAGAACCAATGAAGGTGTCTGAAGAAGGTGAAGAGGACATAAAACAACCAAATACATGCAGTTATATATTTAAAGAATCAGGTTGGTTGAATTTTCTATTTTTTATATATTGTCTATGGTAGATACAAATTTTGAGACAAAACTTTAGCTGATTTACCATTTGTAGCAAACAGGCCTAAAACAGCGTCGTAAAAATTATACTTTATTATAAAATTTATGGCCAATTGATTTTCGATAGAGCATAGGCTTATAAAATTCAATTAAAAATCGGTGCTTGAGATTCGTTGAGGTCTCCATTTAGACACTTGAGAATAAGACACTGGCCATCATAGCTGAATCTAAAAAAATCAATTTCATAAACACCGTCAAATTTTATGTGGATACTATTAATAATACTATTCAAATAATCCTTTTTTTTTATCTCAGTGAAGGGAATAGAAAACAAAGATTTTATCTAACACAGATTAGTAATCAAATTGGTATTGATTGTTGTCTCAAAACTGATAATTATCATGATATTCTTTTCGCTTCCTATCAACTGACACTGACGACATAAACAAAATTATATAACTTTAATGGTAAATTTTGATGGGGGCTACCGGTTAATTTGTGCGATTCAAATTCACATATTGCATTTTCACTCTACGTTATTCATAAAAAATAATTTTGTATCATATTTATAAAACTCCAAGGTTGACTTTGTCGATTGTAAATACCTATAGACAGTACATATGAAAAAAAATGAATTCATCTTATCCTAATAATTCATGATGAACAGATTTTCTAAAACAGACTTAAGCACTAAACTCAAGAGACTCATAAGGTATCTATATTTGGTCTCAAATAATAGCTTTTGCTAATAGTAATAAGCGAGTGTAACGTAATTTTTACTTTGATCGAATATTAATTTTTAGTTATAAAACAAGTTTTTTGTTCACGTTCGTAAGATAAGAAAACGTAAGCTCTTAATTCACTTCTATATGACTCATTTACCATTTGTTTAAGTAACCGTGAGGGTATAAATATTTTTTAAGTCGTTATCAGAGCTAGTTGTCGTTTTTTTTTTAAATTTAGAATATGTTATAGTATTTACTGGTAAATTTTAGAATTTCAATGTGTCAACGTTCATGATAGAGGAACGTCGATGACAAGTTCCCACGCAATTTTTGGCCTCTTCATTTTCCCACGTTAAATGTAAAATTTTAAGGGAGGAGATTGCAAAAGCCTAACGTTTGATGGCTTTTGCAAGACTAAAAATTAAACCATTTACTTTATGATGTTCAATCAAAATTGAGCATTCTAAAAAATTAAGCATTTATTGTTTGATACCAACCTACTAATTACTCACTAAGTAATAGCCCAATTAGCGACACTACCAAACTCCCAATATACCCCGCGAGTTTTCTTATCTTTAAAAGTCTGCCCACTTACGTTACAAGATATCACAACTCAATTGGGTCTCAGTGATTTAACCTCAGTATAATGAAAGTCGAATTGTTCTCTGAAGAAGAGTTATCGAATGGCCCTCCTATTGAAATATTTGAAAATGAGCGTAATAAGAAGGCAGCCTCACCGAATTCTCAAATAAATTTTACAAACATATTAAGAAGTGAAAGAAGGAATCCAAGACGATTTGAATATCGAAAGGAAAATAAGGAAAGATCTCAAAATGTTTATGGAAAGAAGGATAAAAATTCTCGGAAAAAAAGAAGACTACCTCCATATAAAGAAGTTATCAGTTCAATATTACGGGATTATGGTACTATGCATCTCAAAGGGGTTGTCTCTATATTTCTTGAAAGGCAACCAGGTTTTAAAGAAAATTTAACTGAAGATTCGATATCTAGAAACATACGACGCTACTTATGTGCATGTCATGAATTTAAAAAATGCGGTTTTGCAAATGGAAAGAAAAATATGACTTTATGGGGATTAAATATCTGAAATGTAAAAAGCTATTAAATTAGATTGACTTCTTTAGCAATGATAGTTAGCTCTAGATTCATGTTAAGTTTGTTTCTTTGGATTTATTTAAATTTTTACAAATATACGGTTTAGATAGCTACATTTTAAAGAGTATTTAGGAATTCCGGAAGCTAGAAGCTAGTCGATTAAAACATTGATTCTGTTTCATCTCACATTAAGGACTTAATTAGTAGCAGCTGTTTGGGTTTTGAAAGTCTTCTATTTAAAATTTAATTTATTATATTTTAATTAATCATTGATTGCTATATCCATCAATTAAAAAGGAAATCGATAGTAGTATAAAAGACAAGTCGATCAGAATGAAACTATTCATTTTCGTATCTTTTTTGGTTAAAAGCCATGACAACAATGATGAAACTCGAGCTATTAGATATTCTAGGCCAAAGAGATATTGCATTTATAATGATTTATTTTACACGTAGAGAAAGTACATTTAATATAGCAAATCAAATTTTAATCTTTCTTGTTTAATAACAGTTTTCCGGAAATCGTTTGAAGCACCTCAAGGAAATGAACTTAGATCTAAATTTCGCATTACAAGGGGGAAATATACGATAGATGAACAACACAAACAGAAAGAATCATCTTGCCAACCAACTAGCGAACTTACTAAGGTGAAAAAAAGTAACATGCAGAGAGCAAAAACGGCACAAGCAAGAATGCAAAGGCCATCTCAGGTGGGAATTTCTTAAACAGCGCCATCTATTATATTTAGCCGGTTACCTGTTTGCACTGAAGGCAGCCTTTAAAATAAAGTGTATTATATATAAGCTCTAAATTTTGCTGTATAGACGCAAGGATACAACTGTATGGAATACTGTTTTGAAAGTTTCATAGATATACCATGATTTACTTTCCCACTTATGTCCAAAATAAACGTTTCACCGCGGTACTTACTATTCAAATTTATTGTTCTAGCTTCCATACAACAGCGAAAGTTTGAATTTTGTATCCCTTTTAAATAGTTTTTTTTTGTGTTTTGCGATTGGAAAAATATTCTGTTGTAAGTTAGGCAGAAATTTTTTGAACTTATAATAGTAGAAATATATTATAACCTGAACTTTAATTTTTATCAATTTATTCTGCATCTAGTTAGCTGTTAAGTTTATATATGAAAGCCACAAAAGAGAAAAGACTCTTGTTTTAATTGTGACAAGACAAATGATATGGGCCTATTGTTAAATAAACTCTGATCTTTAGACTAATATCTCTTTTATAATTGTGTACTCAAGCTAGCTTTAGTTTTAAATTATTTTGTATTGACTTATGAAATTTTTAAAAAATTCTTTTAGTTAATCAAAAATTTTCTTAATACTCTATTCTGAGTAAATAGGAAAGAAAGCAACAACTGCAACCAATGAAATTATATACAGTATATATATATATATATACTGTATATATTTAATATGTATTCATTTACTTGGTGCATCTAAATTATTAATTCATTTTTATTTAGTTAGGGGAAAAGTTGTTCAATTTTTATTGAATTCAATTATAAAATTCAAATAGAGCCTATAGAGTGAACTATATTATTATTGAGTTGCTAGTTCTAATTACTTAACAAGATATTTTATGGTTTCAGTAAAATTTTAAGCAAATTATATTCTTTTAGACACTTTAAAATTCAAATATTTCTGAAAATCACAAGAATTTAAATAAGGATTTACAAAAAGTATCATTCCTTAAACAATTTTTGGAATTTCATGAATTTAAAACCGTATCAAATTATCTAATCTATTGGGCCTGTCTAGCTGTCCAATATCACCAACCATCGAGATTGCAAAATAACGGAGAAAGAATGTTAAGAAATCGCAAGTCGGAATGAGGCATTCCTTCCTAATGCTATTCAAGCCAATGAATTATTCTGAATAATAAATATTTAAATGCAAATCTAAATAGTACTTTTATCAGTAATGTATTAACATAAAAATTACAAAAATTTCTTATTCTAATCGGTAATTTAACATTGAAAATATATAACTGTGGAAAAGAGTATAAATGCTATCCCTATTATTATTATAATAATACTCGGACTGAAAAATCTATCTGAAAAAAATAATTGGTAAAGCAGAGTGTGAAAAAATAGAACTTCGATTTTTTTAATACAAAGTTAAATACAAATCCGTTCGTTTGTAAGTGGGAGAGACATGCTTAAAGCATGAAAAAAATTGGCCTGGACAGCATTTAAAAATTCTTTTAGATAGTGGTGACTTGAATGAGAGTTTTCAACTGTCATTCTTATATCGTGAAGCTCAATAAAAGAATGATAAGTCAATGAATGAGATGGCTAAATTGGAACGTTTAGTAATGGAAGAAAATAAATTTTACTTGCCTTCCCTTCCGGAGGGACGATCAGTTTTGATAGAAATTCGTACACACTCTGAGGTTTGATAAATTTGTAAATATCTCGGCTTCTTCTCATGCTAAAAGTTCTTAATAACTTAAGATTTGATTAAGATTAATATTTTATGGTACCAAATTTATCAAAATATGAATTTACAGACTAAGGGCTATACGTGTTATCATGCCAATCATGTAGTGTTTTAAAACCAACCATGTCAGGCTTGTACAGTATTATAATTATGTAAAACTTATTTTGCCCAAACACTTAATCTCGATATCACAGTTTTTAAAAGGCAAATTGTAATTGAAATAATTAATTTTAATGTCTTTTTACGTATGTTATTTTATAACGCCAACTTTCAAGATACCGTTTTAATGCTTACTAAGAGGATTAAAAGCTGTATTGCAGTTTTAATATTCATTCTGTATGTTGTATTTGTGTTAGATTAATTATCTTGAAGTTCAAAATTGAATTCATTTAACAAACAGATATAAATTGATCTTCTTTCAAAATTTCATTATTAGATTCTTCCAAACAATGAAATAAGTGTAAAGAATACAACTGTTTCAAAAAATTCACAACCAGTCATGCTCAGACAATAATTGAGGGAGAAATCATTAGCGAATAATTAATTAACAGCAGAATATTGTCTTTCTTATATTTAAGTTGAATTTTATATAATTCATACATATATGAAATGTAATAGCAAATAGTCCCACATCAATATCATTATTTTGCAGAACATTCCACTCAACAATATCAAATAAGAGTTTATAACTAGCGAAGGGCAAGCAAATCAGTAGAAGCTATAGTAAAAAGACAATATATTTTTTATTATTCGTAAAGGTTTATTATAAGTACTGTAAATTATAAGTAGGTAAATTTTCTGTTTTGTTTTAATAGCTTTAAATGCTTATAAATGCTATTACTGAAATTTTAAACCGATTTGATAAGTTATCAAAAGGATTATCGCCTGTTCTTTTTAAACTCTTATATGATCAATGACTCGTGACAGGTAATACAGGGTATAATGTGTTGGAAAAAATGAGATAACAATCAACCGGAAATACAAAACAAAGCAATTAGCTCCCACTCTTTTCAGTAAATGACACTTGTTTTGCGTTTGAAACTAAAAATAGCCGATTAATCAAGAAGAATGTTTGTATTTACTAAACAAAATTTAATTTTTTTTTCAGAAAACAATTCTTAATTATATAATTTATCTTCTTGAACGTTTAGACCATTAGCATGACGACTTAAACAAAAAAATTAAAATTTATAGAATTTGCTATCGATTGGGAAAACACTTGCTTAATTGATACTTATAAATTAAAAACATAAACGTTTTAAATTCAGCCCAAAAGTTAACCCAAAACATATATATATATATATATATTAATATATATATTACGTTATTAGAATAATTCTCCCTCGTACAAAATATAAACAAGGAAAATTAAATAAAGGTAAGCCTATCTGTCAGTTATTTGATCGATCAGGCTAACAGGAGAGTCAATCTGAAATGCATACGAAATTCAAGACTTTTCTCAGTTCTATCGAAATGTCATTTTGAGAATTTTAAAATTAAACTATTGAAAGAGCTTGAAATTCTATGAATGTTTTCGTCTTTTCTTAACTATACAATCAATCAGAATTACATTAACTACTGATATTTCCGAAAAATTGTCAGAGTATATTCTAATTGCAGTCATCGACTTATTCATTGAATTATTAAGCAATTAATTGAGTAGTTAAAAAGTAAAGATTAAATATTCTTATCTTGAAAGCTACCTACTGTAGACGTTAACCCTAGTAAAAATAACATTACTTATTATCACAATGTAAAAATGTGCACATAAAAGCTTTCGATATTGATCAAGTAAACAAAAAAAAACCGCCTCAAAAATGCATATTTCTATAGCCTATGTATTGAACGATTAATTGAAATAACAGGCCTATTTATTGAACCAAATTATCGAATGACCAATCAAAAAGGCGGACTTATCAACGATCTGTCACTCGGTTAGCTGCAACAGAGACGCTCGCAAGATTATTACGTAATTTTTGGCTTTTATCATTATGACTGTATTTCAAATGGTTAGTTGGAATGCTTTTACCTTAGATTGTAGTTGTTTTTATTTTATAGAATTAAAATTTTATCAGAATTGAGCTATGTAGGACTTAGTGTCCTTTTGCATTATATTTCTTGGCGAATAAAGGCATTCTTAACGCAAATACAGACTAAGCTATATGTTAAAGATACTAGGCTGATGATAAATTTGTTTTTAAATTTCTAATCAATTTATTTCGAGATAACTATAACAAGCATTTTAAATTTATTTACTTCTCTTTTTTTGAGATGTTGTTATATTGTAAATGCACCAAATTCGCGGTTTACACAAAAGAAATCGTTTATAATGTAAAAACTCTGACCTTGTACACGAGTTGGACTGTTATTGACCAACCTATTATAAGAGCTTATATCTTGTCTTGACTTATTTGGTTTTTAGCATATATCATAAGTAAGACTACTTGCATTGAAATTGCATTGAAAGCGTTATAATTCTGTATACCTGGCTGAAATGGGGCATTAAGCATTGACTATTATGCAAATTATTCACTCATCTATCACGTGCTGGATTTATGTAGACTGTTAATCCCCTAACAAAGCCAGAACGCAGATTAGTCATATTGTAAATTATGAAGACTGCAACCGTCTTAGGTATTTCGATTTTGAAATGTAGTGAAAAGTTTAACTAAATCAAACAAAGAATTATTCCTTCTCTGCATGATTTAACTACTTTAGACAAGAGGATACATTTTATTATGCCAGGATTAGCAAAAATACCCTTTATCTTGTAAGATAGCAGCTTATAGAATAACTAAATTATCGTGAATATTATTCTTATCAAATTTATATGAGTTTTTAATCTATAAATTGTTCTATATTTTTTACCTTCGAAGTCTTTTATATATATTTTACGACCTAAAAGTTCTTACTGATTGAGCACGTATGATTATTATTCGCTTGTTAAGTGATAGCGAAATAAGCTATAGCAACGCTAGATGATTGGTTATTTCAAGCTCTTATCGAACGTTTCTAAACGGCACAACAAAACACTACAGTGCGCTTTCGGCAAGAAAACAAAGGGAAATTGTTTCAATCAATAAGTCATCGTGTGGAAATGGACAAACTTTGAATGTCAGATGAACGCTTAACATGAATATTAAAATGGTTAAAAAAAGAAACCAGGCAGAAATTGTTTCTAGGATGGCTCAGGGTTTGCCAGCATTTAGGCAACTCAGAGTGAGGTCCAGTCCTGCTTACCTTAGATTCAGAGAGGTATGGATATTATTTCAAATGGCCATCATTGAGAAATAAATTTGCACATAAGAAAACGAAGGACTGTAGGGAAATGAATTTCATGATGCAGGTCAATCACGGAAATATGTAATTAAGCAAAGTCGAATTGATTTTTTACCCTCAGAAAAACAAACGCCTATTTCACCGGTGCGAAAATTCATCATAATAGATGTATAAGGGAGAATTACTGTAATAATTGAACAGCGTCAATCGATTGCCGACGACATGAAAGCACCTTTCATAGGAAGGTAAATCTTTCCCCGCATGCAAAGGCAATGCTTTGAAAGGGTCAATGACTTTGTTAAATCGCATGAAGGTTTCTTCAATATTAAATTTATATTAAAAATTTTCTTTATGATGAGATGCGGACCACGCATATTTCTGATATAAATCATGTTCAAACCAATCTAAATGAGTAATTGATTAGTCTTAATTACTATTTTTCTCACCTCCCGTTAGATGAGCGGAATATACAAATCATATGGTGTACATGAACTTGTGTTCTTATTTAAAAACTAATTTTAAGTCAGACTTTCTTTTGAGCAATAATATCGCTAAGTAGGAATCAGAGTTTCATAAAATATATTTCTTTAAATATGTTATAAATGGATAATCTAAAATTTTGAAAATTTTATTCTAACTTTGTACTGCTTCCAGGATATCACAAAAAGACCCACATCGAACAAAAATCCAACTCCTTCTCCACCATATACTCCTCTCACATCTCGAGGTCAACTACATAGAGAAAAAATCGACTCAAAATTATCCTCTCACTCATCTCACGACGAGTCTTTTCATCGCTTGAATGGCCGGGGAACAACCGTCTCGGACGAATCAGTAAGTCTTGGGATTGGAAATTGCGGAGAAGCTCTACCCCCTATTAATAACCGTCCTGCATCTGGTTTATCAAGTGGTCAAATAGGAAAATTAGTTGAATCAAATGGGAGACGTTCATCACTATCCAGGAAACAGTCTCCTAAAAGGATTGTCAGGAGAACACCATCGAACTCGAATCTCGCAAGAATGGAAAGGCAGAATACAACACTCACTCAAAAAACAAGCAGGAATGTCCAGCTAACTAAATATCCATCAGAACAGTCTTTACATAAAAGCCATGTTGCACGTCGGGCTGGCGGTACCCAAAATAAACAAAAAGGGCTTAAACACTCTCAGTCACAGCCCGACTTTTTGGTGGAGAAAAACGAAAATTCTCTCCACATTGAATCTGATCAAAAAAGAAGAATATATGAGTGGCTCGAGGAAGTAAATAAGAAGGGGGAAAGACCACCAACACCTGTTATAGTTCATGAGGATGAGCCTCCCCAAAAAGATACAGCTATTCATATTGTATATCAGGGAGATGACGAAACAGAAAGGACGTTCTAAAATTTTAGTCATATCCATTTACAAATAGGAAATTTTCCTGCTTCAGACTTGAATATTTTCATTTAACGAACACTATTCTATGTACTGTGTACAAGTTTATCTACAGTATATTGATTATATTTGTAAACTGCAGCAATATTTAACAAACCCTTTATTAAAAATAAATTAAATTTATTTCCCCTCAACTGAATTTCATCAGTCTATAAAATATTAGGTTTTGTCCAGAGATTTTATCTCTTAACATCAATATTTTTAGTACTTTCGTTAATATCTCACATACAAAGTATCGTCCCATTTATTTACGTAAATCTTTTCAAACTTACTTCCTCGAACAATTCGTAACTGTTAGAGAATGTAAATCTAATGTGAATATCTCATAAATTTAAGTATACTTGGTTAAATAGAAAGGCCTCTAAAAAACAAAGTTCTTCATACGTTTTAAGCAAACAACGAAAGTCGATTGAATATCGAAAAATCAATAACAGCTTTGTTTGGGCAAATCGATAGAAATTGTGTAAACGAAATTCAACTGTCTATTTTGCTGAATGGAGCCTATTACACCAGCCGATTTGCTCATTCACCTGCAAACAGTCAAATTTAAAGACAATAAAAGAGAATTGGTGGAGAGATGTTCTCGAAAAGAGAGACCAAAGACTTGTCTAGCTCGATTAGAGCAACAGCACTATTGCAAAATTCTTGGATCTCGACATTGCTACAAGTGTGAAAGATCTTTACAAAGAAAAAAGAGCGCAGATTTCGCTGCAAACTATCCTTCTACTATGAGGTTAAGTGAAAAAAATTTGGCAACAGCAATACTTGCTGCAAAAAATCTTCCAAAGGAAGCTCCGGAAAGTATTGAAGACGGGGTAGCGCGAGGGGAGATTTCGCCTGCTACTTTTCCGGTTAGTGTTTCTAAATATTTGTGCTTTAGTCTCTTTTAAACGTTTCCCTATAATCTAGATTGCTCACTTGTCGAAACGAAGATCATACTCTGCAAAGCCTATATTGAGCAGCAAAAATGATTCAGTCAAAAACGGGAAGGAGTCTTATGCGTTTTTTACAAACATTCGGGATCTTAATTGTAAATTGACATCTGGGCTAATTAGTGAAGAGCTATTACCTCAAAGGATAAAAAAAAAAGCTACTCTGTACAAGAATCCTTTTCCAAGTTTTATCAGCTGCAGAAAAACAGCCTCAGAAGAATCGGAAAAAAAGAATCTATTCTTTGAACCTCCGTTATTACCTAGGGTGTCTCAAAACGCCGAGCCGTCTTTTTTTGCGGGAAGTGCTGATGAGTATAAATTACCGGAAAGATTGCCGGATAATATTGAATCTTGATTTTTCTTATGATACGACTTTATTGGGAACAGTTGTAACAATTCGAAGACCGTGCAGTTCTTTGATTTCATACTTGAGTGCCTGAAAGTATAAAAATTAACGATAAATTTCGAAATATGAGATATCTAGTAATATCATTTTTGATTTAAAGAATTAGGTAATATCCGCAAAGGAAAACTCCCTGCAGAAGAGTATTGTTTTTTAATTAATATTTTAAATGTGTGAATAGCCTTTTCCTAATTGTTTTTTTTTAAATTATTTGCTTGACTATATAAGAATAAAGTCAAACAGTATTTGTCAATACTGCTTTATGTTGACTTTATATGAAGTTATTGACATTATTTTGTATAAGTGGCCATTCCGATATTTTCAATGCGGGTTATCAACGAGATGTTAATCTAGTATTGTCAAACTCTTTAAGAAAATAAAAAAGCCTTGAATGGAGGCAAATTTTTGGCTGTTTATTGCTATGGCTAAGTACATAGGATATATTTGAGTATTGAATTGTACTAATATATAATGAATTAAGAGTAAGCAATCTATTCATGCTACATACTTCATTAACTAGTCGGTGCTGTGCTATAGTTTTTTTTCCTTCAAAGACTTTGTCTTCTATAAATATAGCAAACATGCTACCACATCCTCCAGAAATATCTTTAACTTCGATTTCGGAGGCTTCAGGAAATCGATTTCTCAAAATGCGAATCATCTTTATCTCTCCTGCAGTTTGTGCATCAAGATTACTTGTAAAATATCGTAGCAAGCGCGTAGTTTTCGGGAAATTTCTTAAAAACATATTTCGTCTGCTACAACTTATTATCGGTCACTAAATATCGATTTCACTAATATTTATCGTAAAATCGGACAAAGTTATCGCAATATCGAATGGTTCACAAGAGAGTTTATCTGACAACGAAATGAAGGGGGGGGGGGTAGGTAAAATATTAGACTAAGGGGTGTCTCTTATTTATTGTATATATTTCCATTTCCGGTAGAACTCTAAATGACAGTTTAAAAGTGTATTAACATAGATACAACTTACAATTTACAGATATTGATTGTCCAGAAGATTTCCGTATATTGATATACAATGGAGAATATAAGAATGTTTCGAAACGCCAATTTTGATCCAAATTCTCAAGAAAGAAAGAGCTCTCTTCCGGGATCAGATATTCAAGAATCATTTCTTAAAAACTCCCTTTTTAATTCGTTACCAAGCAAAGAACATAGGTTTCAAAGAAGGGTGAAAGGATTGAGACACAGACACACTAATGAAAGTAAACTTCATTCATATTTAAATATTCGTGAAAGTCTTAAAATATTTCTTTAAGATTTTAGATCAAATCTTCCAAGAACAAAAACTATAAAAAGTGAAAGTCACTCTAGTAGAGGGGAAAGGTGTGTATTTTCCAATTTTTTAAAGAGTCATATTAAATTCTCGTAGTTTAAATATGCATAATCTCTGCTTTCCACGCTGTATTTATTGTTAATGTGATAAGTTTTATCAGTGCATTTTTACATTTTAGATCTCTCACCACTTTCTTACTAACATGTTAAATGAGGTCATAAATGGTTTCATGAAAAAGCAATGACAATAACAATTATAAACTACAAATAACCTAACTATTAATTTCCTTATAGCAATTTACTTTCTATTCAACTGTTCTGTACGAAATATCTCTTTTTGTGAAGTCTTTTGCTTGGTGCTCAAGTTTAAATTTATTAAAGCAATACAATGTCAATTGTTGATGAATGAACTCTGTTCTGTCGCTTTTAGTTTAGTACCTTATTAAATGTTAAAATAAACGGATGTTCTATCTTTCTCCTTTGATAATGATAGTAGAACTATACTCAATATACTTATATTTCTTCTTTAGCTTAATATTCTTCCTTCTTTATAACAATAACTACGTAATATACTTGATTGCATATCACATTCTTTCATGCATTCTGAAGTTTAAAACGATTAATAGTTTTATAGTTCTTATCTTATCACTACCCGTTTACTGTCAGAATCCAGTCGATGAATTTCATTTCAATAAAAAATGTCAAATCATCATGATTTCTCCAACCAAATTCCTTTGAGAGTTAGGGGAAACTCGAATATTTTTCGTGACAAAAACAATGTAGGGTCTTTTCAACAAGAACATTACGAAGAAATTGCCCCTGCTCCTGATTATCTGTTAAACGATTCGTTTGACGACACAGAAGTATTCTATAGTAACGACAGATCAAATAATGAGTTTCGACCGCATCGAACTAGGCATGAACATTTTTTGCCTCAAGATGAAGAAGAACTGACAAAAGTTGAGCAAGATAATAGGCAGAAACAACTTACTAAAAAGTATGACAAAGAATTGAATTATCACGAATTTCTGACAGAAAAAGATAATATTGGATATGAACCAGATGTGGATTATGATGATATTGATCTGAGAAATGATTCTACTGGTAGTAGAAACATTTCGATGCAAATGGAGAGGAGTTTAGATTTAAGAGGAAAGAGTACGCTTCGTCCCTCACGGTTGAAAGGTTTAGTTAACAGAAAACCTTTTGTTTTTGCTGATGACTCAGCAAAGGACACAACAAATAATGCTGTAAATAGGGATAATTCACATCATGCTAGAAAGATAGCAAGCTTGTACAGGTTTTTTCTTTTCCACATTAAATACGAAATCAGTTAAACCTCGTGAGCAACGTATTGAGTATGATTCTTAACTTGAATTCTGCTTGTCAAAAAAAAATAATATATAAATTTATTTTTTTTTCATACTTATTTCAAATTAATGGAATTTAAATCAATCCATAAACAACAGGCTTACAATGAGATAGCTTTGAATATATTAAAGAATAAGAGGTTTATAGAAACTGGTAAACTTATAGTTTGAAATGCAATTTTTTTCAGACAAAGGGATCTAAGAAGTTTCACAGTGCCTGAAAATGCAGATCACGCGCAACAAAGGGTAAACTACTATCTACTGTCAAATTAAATTAAATTTATCTTTCAATTGTTTATTAAATTATATTGCATTTCTCAGCAAATTCGCCGTTATAGACTACAAGCCACAAACTATATAACAGAGATCAGACGCTTACTCTGGGGAGATACTCTCAGAACAATTGAGGGTAGTGTCGCAACGTCTGCGTAACCAATAATTAAAATAAATTATATTTATAGGTCGATTTGGAACGTCAGTTTCATCATACTTCGAATTTCTTATTTGGTTGTTTCAATTGAATTTTGTCATTTTTATACTGGTTTTCAGTATAATTCTATTACCTCATATCTTTTATAAGCCAAAAAGTTTTGAGACTTCTGTTATTAACAGCACCAGGATCAATAGTAAGTGATTTATTGTTAAGAAAGGAACCTAAAACTCGTTGTTCAAATACAGATATCTATGTGAATGAATCTATAAAATGTAGCAAAAGATATGGAACTTATTTGTCAGATACATTCAGAAATGCAACGGCATTTCAGAAAATCTTGGGTCTCTTTATAGGAACAGTAAGACCTTGACAATTTCGCTTATAAGCAGTTGTAATATTTTGTCACATCGATAGTTATGGTTAGAGAATACAGAAATGTTTTACGGACGCTACTATAACAAAATGGTGATCGAAACTAATAATCTGTATTACAACATGCCTGTTGCATATGTTTTAACAGTAGTTTTTTGCCTTCTTATTAGTTTATTTTTTGTGGTGAGGCAGTAAGTTGCAAATAATTCCATTTAAGCTTTCTAATAAGGTGGCTTAAATTTTAGAACAGCACATGGTGTGAAAGAAAAAATGCTTCAATCAGGAGATAATTATTATACAGCATCAGCAATGATCTTTACGAGCTGGGATTATTCATTGATTCACACAAAGAATGCTCTATTGAAAAAAGATTTAATAAAGAATCAAATCACAGTTTGTTTTCAAAATCAACGATGATATGCAAGTTGCTATACTTATTAGTTTTCAGGGATATATTTCTGATAGAAGGAGAAAAGTACGTTTTGAGAAAATGAAATCAAGTGAAAAATTCAAATTAAACTTTAAAAGGTTTATGCTACATTTATTAGTTCTTATACTGATGGCATTATCTTTCACACTGATATATTTTATACAATCAGTGTGGGTTCCTAAGGTTCGTTTTTGCATTTTCCTCAATATTCTCTACAATTGACATATCCAAAAGCTTCTGGAAAAAGATTCTATAAAAAATAACAGTATCCTTAACTTAATTGTTGAATTTCTGCCTTCTATGACAATAACAATTCTAAATTTTTTTGTGCCAATGATATTTCAAAGTTTCGTTTTTTTTGAAGATTATTCAGAAACATTTCAAATAAAAATTACAATTCTAAGGTAGGATCACCATAGAATACAGATATTTCTTACAATTATCACTTTTAGGAGTGTCTTCTTACGATTGGCATCTGTGGGTGTGTTAGCTGTGTCTTTGGCTCAACAAGTCAAGTGTGAAAATGAAGGCGATATAACCTGTGGAATATGTAAGAAATTAAAAAATTCTCAATGCTGGGAAACTTACGTTGGTCAACAATTGTATAAATTAATCATAACTCATTTCTTTGTTGGAATATTTGAGTTCATCCTTTCTTTTATCCGAAGGTTAGAGATAATTTATTATACTTTACTTTTAAATTGAAACCCATCTTTATTCTAGAGTTATCGTCATGCACCATTGGAAATGTGCAAGATCTTCAGGTTAAATATCTTTCTTTTAATTGAAAGGTTTCTAACAAAAAGTTTTCAGATTCAGACCAAGATGAAAATGGGTCGTCTTCAAACAATGGGCAGTGTTTTCTTACTAGGTCAATAGGTCTTGAAGAGTTTAGAGTTCCTGTACGAGTTCTTGACTTGATTTATCTCCAAACTCTTTGTTGGATTGGATTATTTTTCAGTCCATTGATAGCAGCTGCAACTGTTTTGGAACTTATATTATTCTATTTTCTATTGAAAGTGATTTTATAAATTTCAAATTAAACAACAATAATTCATTTGTTGACTTAAATACTAGATATCGTTAATGAGAAATTGCGAACCTTCAAAGACTACTTACAGGACCTCTTCAACTAAAGGATTTTTCATGGGTGTCCTTCTCATATCATTTTTTGGATGTGTGGCAGTAATTGCCTTTGCCCTTGGAAGGTTTGAAATTAAGAAAAAGTTCTGTAACTTTAAATTTGAAAAATAATATTATAGAATAAAGCCTTCGCAAACTTGTGGACCATTTAGAATTTATTCATCAAATGATTTCCACTTTTGGACTGTAATACCTAATATGATAAGCACTTGGCCTAAGGGAGTGAGAAACGTGTTCAATTTAATGGGAAGATCAATTTTTTATATCGGTCTGGGAGTTCTGCTATTGTAATATTAAAATTAAACATTTGATTCTAATTATCTTACATAAATTTTTTCAGACTATTTATATTCTATCAGAGGGCAATGACAGCAGGTCAGAGGAAAAGGATCAAAGTTTTGAAGTTTCAATTAGTCACGGTAAGAATAATTTAGAAATAAGGTCTTAGTAACAAATATTCATCAATGATACAGATGATAGTTGTTTAGGTGATTAGACTTATGAATGCTTACACAGAAATCATACACTTAAATTGTTTAATTTAAGTTCAGTTAAACATTAACTATGTTTCAGGCTAGCATAGATAAGCAATTTATTTTGAAACAAGTATACTATGAGCTGAGAACAGGAACGTTACGAATAGATTGAAGATGCTTAAACCAACTCTATTGATCAAACTCTATATATATTTGGACTAATCTGCTGAAAAATTGGACTTTTTTTGAATAATTTTAAACTGTCATTGTCAAATTTGTAAAATACAAGTCACATTTTCTGATAATGCACACATAATTTGAAGAAAATTCGATATATTGTGGAAAGATATGAGGTTGGCGTTAGGCCAAACGGGATTATTAAAAGTGAACTATTTTAACATGAAATAATATTAAAAAGACAATTTTTCAATTCAATGTAAATTTATTCAATGAATTCCATCAGTACTTGTACTTAAAAATTGGGTGCCAATAAGTTATCCTTCACAGCTAAGCGATTGATGGAATCGTCAGATTCCCCCATTCGGCGGATGGTTCCACAGATAGCATAGGTTTTGGAGGTGCCAGTCATGCGTCCAGTTTCTGGATCAACATCAGCAATGTTGATTTGAATAGAAGCATGATCTTTAGCATGGATTATTCTGTTACTAGCCGAGCTAAAAAAATGACAAAAATAAGGTGTTTTAAATATAAAGTTATAATTTACTACGGACCATTTTCGGGGGATATACATATCAACATATTCTCCGGCGTCGTTCTGCATTTTTGCAAAGAATATGATGAGTTTTCGGACAAATTAAATCCAAACACACGTGCTGGTTGACCAATATGGCGGAAAGGAAGTCTTTCGGTAGGGAATCGTAGATCGAATTTTCGATATTATTCTATGGCGATATATCGATATCGGTATTATTCGATATATTTTGAGCACTTCCTGTACGCAAAATCCCCTGGTTTAGATTGTCTCCCTAAAGGTCATGGCTGTCTGTAACTTATTTATGAAGCAACTGAAAGCTATAAGTCTTTTGGTAAGATTTAAAAATTTTTTAAATTTAAAAATATACGCATTATTGGCATTATAGACTAGTGGTGTGAGGACTTTAAGCTTGTCAAGGAGTTTTTGTGACGAAAGAAGAGCCAGATACTTTCCCGCTAACAAAAATAATATGCTGCCCCAAAATACTTTTGAAGGAAAAATTGCCATAATCACAGGAGGTGGAACTGGGCTGGGCAAAAGCATGGCGTTTGCCTTATCTGCTTTAGGGGCCCAGGTTGTCATAACCAGCAGAAAGTTAGATGTCCTGCAAAATACAGCTGAAGAGATTTTCTCTAAAACAAAACATGAAGTGCTCCCAATCAATGTTGATGTGAGAGATCCTTTATCTGTTAGAGATGCTGTTGATCAATGTATCGATACTTTTGGCTTACCAAATATAGTCATCAATAATGCAGCTGGAAATTTTATTGCACCAACTGAGCGCCTGTCTTCAAATGCATTTCATAATATTGTAAATATTGTTTTGATGGGAACTGCAAATGTAACCCTTGAAGTTGGTAAAAGACTTATAGCTGCAAAACAAGGGGCTAATTTTTTGGCGATAAGTACGACTTACACTCGAGAAGGCTCAGGTTTTGTCGTGCCGAGTGCCTGTGCTAAAGCAGGAGTAGAGGCTCTTTCAAAATCCCTTGCAGCAGAGTGGGCAAGATATGGGATGAGATTCAATGTAATTCAGCCAGGTCCCATTTATACTAAAGGTATTTCCTATCTGACTTATTGCATTTTTTTATTATATAAAAGTAATTTATTTTTGATTGTTAGGTGCATTTGATAGGCTTGACCCATCTGGTGAATTCGAGGCGGAAGCAATAAGTAGAACACCAGTTGGACGTTTGGGTAAACCGGAAGAGTTGGCAAATCTTGCATCTTATATGGTTAGCGATTATTCAAACTGGCTGAACGGAGAGGTAATTCGATTCGATGGAGGAAAGCTTAATTGCACAGCGGGTGAATTTAATGATTTGACAAAACTATCCAATGAGGAATGGAATATGATAGAAGATATGATTCGTTCGAAAAAAGTCAAAACTGTTGATCAGTAAATCTTAAATAATTATGTTCAATAAAAATGTTCTCAAAGAATAACAAATATTTTGCATCACAACACCATTTGAATTGGACTACCGAATATGGCTTAAATTTGAAACTTACACATATAGTGATATACTTATACTGTATATGAAATTTAACAAATTATTCATTCTGAATATTACTGTCAGTGATTATTAGGTGAGTTGAACCCAAAGCAATGGTTATTTGAGGTGACATTTTACTTGGGAAGCTATTGGATAGATAAATGGAATACAATAAAATAGCTGACTATATGCTTATATTTTAGTTCTGGAATAATAAATCAATGGATATATTTAGATGTCCCAAAAATAAGTCAAAAATTTATACAATGAAACAGTGTAAGTGATAAAGTATATGAAAATGTGTATATGAGTAAGGTATATTATCCGACATTACATTTTTAGGCATCAATTGAGAATTTCCATTCTAAAATACATAAGATCCATTTCAAAAACATCTTGCAACATAACTATAAACGATATGCCTATTACTTGGCCCAACTCTATGCACGACTTAAGAGGACAACGGGACAACGGGAGACCAGCAGAAACTTGCTATGCCATATAAGAGAAAAGCTATAATAGAATACAGTAATGAGAAAATAAATAATCTTCTCAGTGAAATTCAAAGAGTGATTATAATGAGTTCATTGACATATATTCAGCCCTAATATACTTAATAAAGTTTAGAAGGAATAAGAAATAGAGAGAAAGTCTTCAAGGATTCA
Organism: Dimorphilus gyrociliatus; assembly: GCA_904063045.1. Classification (NCBI taxonomy): domain Eukaryota; kingdom Metazoa; phylum Annelida; class Polychaeta; family Dinophilidae; genus Dimorphilus; species Dimorphilus gyrociliatus. The sequence continues at coordinate 1,360,727 of CAJFCJ010000005.1, forward strand.
TCAATATTACAATATTTGACTTATAAACTGCCTATTCCGTAATAGAAGACAATTAAAAATATATTACCTTACAAACAGTGTGTCAAGCAAATAGTATAGACAATATATAAATTATAATATGTATAATATTTTTTGTTTTCATCACTTTCAAAATATATCACGAATGTGAAGTACTATCTTAACCATTTAAAATTTATTAACCTGTTACCCAACATCCCTTATTAACTATTCTAAGGGTATCCAGAACTCAGCTTTTGTTTCGATGAATAAATGAGAAAACTTTTCAATATAAAAGATTATAAAGTTTTTGTTCGCTTTTGACTAGGATTGTATTTATAGCTATGATTGTATAACCATGTTCTACCAATAATTACAATTAAATGTCCAATCTTTGCGATTAATGCTAAACGATCTTCCAGCATTGATATTCAATTTGATCTTGAAAGAGTTCTTGGTCAAAATTGCCATCTCAAATTGGGGAATTCTAGTTCAGTTTAAAGTGAATATGTTAGTATTTTATGAGAAAAGTATAATCATATTTCCAAAATTTACGGCAGACGAATTTAAAACAGGACTCATATCAAAAGCAAGATAATAATACAGGATTATAGTTAAAATGATAAGTACAATAACATTTTAAATAAAATATTAATTTTATTTTTTATTATTTTTAAAATTTGCTAATTTTTACTTGTTTTTATGCTTAAGTTTACACTTTAATCAATGAATTGACTTCTTTTGATGAAATCTTTGGAAAAGCTTTACAAAAATCGAAAATATTGCTACTCGAAGTGAAAAAGCCACTATATTTTCGAAAATCAATCATTTTACCTCTAAATTTATGCATTTGCAGTATATCGATGAGAATCGAACGCGCTCAGCATTTTAGGTCGAATGCTATGAATTTTTTAAATTTAGATGAATCCGAGCAGTTGAGAGGAGGTAATAATGCTCTTGAAGAAGTCTCGATGGAGAGGAGTAAGGTTACTGTCAGCCCAAGAGCTAAATTCACCAGGTAATACTAGAATAACTTTTAAAGTAATAAGGTATATTGGTAGAAAACTAATATCCTATTAAGAATAAAAATTTATTTAATTCAACTTTAATCAGAATCACTTCAAGAAATCCTTATTTAAAATATAGGAAGAGTTAAGTATAATCTGTTTAAACATACTTAAGGAATGAAGGAGGTCATAGACAAACTACTTTCTGAAAGGATTTTTTGAGTAAATTTTTTGTTTGATATACACATTCAAGAGCGGAAAGGGTTTGAACTAGTTACTAGTCGAACAGTTCATTCAATTTTAAAACAAGGATTCAAAGAATTGAAATATGTCTGGAACAAAAAGTGGAAAGTTTATTAAGTAAGTTTCTGTAATCATTATTATGTAAGCAATATGATTCATTCAGAATGATTGACAATATAAACAATATTCAAAGAATTTAAAAGCACTACAAACTGTCGATTTTTCGAAAGTGATACCAGATGGTGTTAGTGTACAAAGAGTATTTGGATAATTCAGATTTTAGCATGAACATTGTCTTGATTCTTTTTTTATAAAAATAATTTAGATGTAAAACCAAAGATATAATTGTAATGTTTGATTTACAAAATATTTAAAAGGTTATCGACTATCGGTAACTACCTTTCATCATCTTGTCAGGAAACGGACGTATGGAATCGAATTCCGCGTTGTTTACTAACAAACCTTATTATTGAATGCAAACTTGAAAAACCACTTTAGTTGTCCTGCAGAGTTCGAACGCTTTTATTGTTCGAGTGTTAACGGTGGATAAATAATTCGAAGATTGTGATAGAATAACAACTGGAAGACATATTTCCATTGAATAGTGTTAAATAGTCGATTCTCATTAGGAGTTACTTGTCAATATAGTATGGATCCAGAGTCATCGAATTGTTCAGAAGTGTATCGGATTAGCTCAGCTTCTTTGGTTGAGAATTGCGGGATGTCAACGAGAACATCTAGTAACGCCTCTAATATGTCTACAACACTAGTATCGTTCGTATATACTGATACATTCAATATTTAAAACTTCGCTACAGAGAGAAATAGTGAGCAGTGTAAGATCGCATGGCGTTTGATTCATCTTTTTAAATTTGTTTGTCAGACATCATTAAAACACAATTTTTTGTCGGCTTATTTATTATTTAATAGTAAACTTTGCCAAGTAATTATATTTATCGTTTATATCATTATTTTAATTTTTGGTTTAACATTTCATTAACTAAATCTTTTACCTAAATAAGTGTTCTATTGCTGAATTTTAATTGCAATAAGCAAATTCAAAAAATTTTTCCAATAAGCTATTTCAAAGCTTGTTGTATATTTATAGAAATAACATTGTATGTATGAAAAGAAAAATTAGCTCATTTAACAATTTTTGTGATAAAATATTTCTCTTTTAATAATAATTACAATTCCATTAAACCGAAAATTGCGCCTTTTTTCAGTCGTTCATATGGCAACGCTGTAAAACTACGCTAATCGAAAATTTCCTTAAAGTATAAATTAATCGCTGCATATTTTAAAATAAATTTTTCTCTAAAGACAAAAATGAATAAAAATGAATAAAAGTCATGTCTTTGTCATAAAATCTTAAGCTAGAGAAAGTCAAGTAATGAACTATTTTGTTTTTACTGGCGGAGTAATTTAGAAGTTATACGTTGTTACATTTCAAGCTGATATTTTAGTAATAAATTTACGAAATTCTTTGTTAATATAAATAAGTTTAGAATGTGTACTTGATTGAAAGTATGTAATTTGAGTATATCTTTTCTAGTTTGGCAAAACGAGTACGAATGGGGAAAAAGATTGAAAAAGCTTTAGGTAAAGATAAGAACTCAATTCAAGGATCAGTGGACGATGCCGACAAGCCTCCAGGTATGTTTGGTTGCTTCTGTAATGTTAATGATTAAAATGATTGATTTTGAAGTGCATTTACTTTTAAATGTTTTAGACAGCAGTAGTGAGTTTTATTTTCTTTTTTAAATTCGTCACATTTCTCACTAAAATAAACTAATGGTGTGACTTTCTCTCATTTTTTTCAGCCCTTACTTATTACTTTTCCCAGTATCAATTTTATTTTGATTTTTTCTTTTATAGATGTTTTGATGTTCATTTTATTTACAAAATCTAGTTGAAAATCAAATTATTCCTCAATCGTATTTTCATTAGAATCTTTATACTTTTCAGAACCTTATGTTTGTAAAGGGCATTTTGTGGATGATTTTACCGAGCTTTGTAAGAGAAACAACATGGAAAGAATCCCTCCCGTAATTCTGAGACCCAAGCGTCCACCATCTCCAAATTCTGCACCTCCACCGGAAGAGAAACATAAGGGTTCGAAAAAAGATACGAAAAGAGCCCAACAGGAAGCACAAATGTTAGAAACTGAACCTGAACCAGAAGTTGATGAGTTTGGAGGTCTTGTCTTTGTTTATTTATAAAGTTTGATCTATTTAACAAATTTCTTCTTACCAGATCCTCTCCCTAAAACATTCTTAGTGAAAAACAAATTCGAATACTTCAAGCCATGTATTCAAACTGAAATGGATCATCCCGATAAGCAGGATACAGTGACTAGTATTTTCATTAGGGGCTGGAAACTTGATGTGGAAATGCTCAGAATTCTAAAAGAGTGCTGGATGAAACTTGAAAAACTTCATACTATAAAGTAAGTTTTTTAAAAATTCCTTAGAAAATGTATTATCTTTAAAATTCATTATTGTAGTTTATGGAATTCTGGCTTAAATGGACAAACCGTAGAAACATTAGCTTCTTTTCTGCTTGATTGTACAAATATTAAGTAAGCTTTATTGGACTTTGTAAATTATTTGCTTAGTTTTTTATTCGCAGAATTCTTATCTTGGATAATAATCCTGTTAAGGAACAGAATTATGATCTTTTGTTGAGAGAAGAATCAAAGTAAGTTATAATCATTTTTGTATACTGTAGTTTCAGATATCAAAACTTTTAAAAAACAATGTGAAAATCTAGGAACTTTAAACTTAAGCAAACTCATTCTTGATGTTTTTTTATTAGATCAAATTTTATAATATTAATCAATGACAGAATATCTATAGTACATATTATATCCAGTCCTTATAGGGCTTTAGTGAGTCATATGACTTCGTGAACATTTCTCAACTCCAATTTTCTTAAACACGATTATTAACCAATACATAATGAACTTTTATGTGAAGCACATTAATAAACTATTAATTAAAATAAAGTTGGTCAAAATGGATAATTTATAGGAAATAGCAATTAAATATTAAAATGATTAATTTAGAGAGAATTCCTGGTAAAGTTGTAAATTTTCCCAGGAATCTGGGAGTTCACTAGAGCATTTTGTTATACTCTGTTAATTGCAGTAAAAAGATTATTATAATAAACACTTTATATTTTGACCAAATTCTAATATACAGCAATAAAAAACCTTCCAAGTAAGTATAATATATAAAGAGGTTTTTTCCATTCTATTTCGACTACTTAATCTTAATTCTGTCGATAGTGTTTCATTTGCTTGTTTGTCCTTAATTTATCATTTTAGTTCATACATGATTTATGTATATTGTTTTAACTTTTCAGCATACAACAATTATCTTTGAGGCATTGTAGCATCAATGACAAGGGTGCAGAAAATCTAGCAAAATCTTTAGGATCATTGCATAAAACAAATAACAAGCTAGTGAGCTTGAACTTAAACGGGAATTTCATAACTGATCAAGTAATACAAATAATCACGGCTACAGGATATTTTAAGTAATTATTTTCTAGGGAGCTAGCTCCTTGGCTCGTGCTCTCCGTCTCAACAGATGTCTCTTATCTTTATCTCTTGCATACAACCAAATAGGAGATCACGGAGCAACTGCATTTGCTAATGTTATTTCTAAGTTTGAATTGACTCATGAAGAAATAGTAGAACGTAGAAAATTACAATCTGAGAAAAGTGAATCTCCCGTAGACTATAGAAGATCAGTAAGTCTTTATGGCCGCTAATTTAATTTGTTCAGCAATAATGATTTTAGCCAATGCCGAATGGAAGACGAGGCGAATCCAGAGATAGACCGGGAAGTGTAAGATCTCAAATTAACATTGATAAAGGAGATAAAAAGAAACAAGGGGGTTCAAAAGGGAAGAAAGTAAGCTGAATTTTAACGACGACCCGCATAAATCATGTACTTAGCATAAAATATGTTTCTACAGGAAAAGGAAAAAGAAGACGACAAAGGAAAATCAAAAGGAAAAAAAGATGAAAAAACGAAAAAAGGTTTCATATTGTTTTATATCATAGTGAATATATTAAACATTAAATTATTATTTAGCCATAGAAAAGGGTGAGATAAGTGTTAATTTTTAGAGGTGTACCCTAAACAGTATAAATTGAAACTTACATCATAAAAGCTGAAATTATTTAAGCACGCGATGTTTGATGTGATTGGTTGATTCACTTTAAATTTTTAATGTTCTTCTTTGCAGAAACAAAGAAAGGAGGTGATTATTTAGTTATCACGCAAAGAATTAGTATAGCTACATTTAATTCAAATTAATTTTCCTGAATATACCAGATATCATAACTTAGTTTATCTGCATCTTAAATTTTAAGTTTCTGTTAACATAGAGAGAATACTAAGTTCTACCTTCCAAACTGTATAAACGTTTTTAAATTAAACTTTTTACACTTTGTATATATACTATACATGTATATATATATATATATATATATATATATATGTCTTACATCAGAGAAAATCATTTTTATAATTAAAAAAATATATGTATACTGCATTGCTATATATAGTCTATATACAATATGTGCTTTATTTATTAATTTTTTCTGCATAGATACTAAGGTAGTTTCTCTGCTTATTTTTTTCATAATAGCATCAACTACATCGCAAGGGGGAAGGCAATCAGCAGGTAAGATTGTTCTTCACTATCATACGGCAATTACAGTTCTACAAAAATTCGTTTTATGGTATAATATTGAGGTTCAATTGTTAGTATCCTACAATCTAATACTTATCAAATGAGTAAGCACCCTGTATGAAGTCAGAAGAAGCGAGTTTAAGCTTTCCCTAAATATAGACATAGCACATGATAAATCTTATATCATGTTTTATTGCTGCAGGCAGAGTGTAGGTATTTTAAGTTTTGTATTTTGCTCCTTTTAAATACTTCTGCCTGACATTATCACTTATTCAATCATTACTTTCAAACAAACACATCGAAAAAGTGTTTAACAATTGGTGAAGTTTTTACTTGTCCACTCAATAGATAGCTAAAGATGTTTTTATTATTCATTATTTTTACTGGTCTACATAGCAATACTTGCCATTTTGACGGGTAATTTTCGTGTGTACTGTGTATTTGTACAGTATAAAATTACAGCTTTAAATGTGCTTTTATTTATTCCATATTTTAACAGCGATTGTTTCGTATATTCGATTATAGTTTTAACTAATAAGCTGCATGCGCATTGTACGTATTTCCCTTGTTAACAAACTCAATGCTTTACCGCATCTTCCTTTAAGTGTTAGTTTAGCAGTGTTGTACAAATTAGTTATTTAAATTTAACTCTGTTGACAGCTTCAATGGTAGGCGATTCTAAAGGAAAAGGCAAGGATAAAGGGAAGTCAAAGAAAGGCAAGGGAGATGCTCCTGATGCAGAGGCAAGTACACTCTTTTCTGTGTAGTAAAATTTTTCCACTAGCAATTCGATCTCTTATTATAATATAATTATATAATAATTTTTATTATAAAAAAGATAAAACATGCCTAATTATTGAAATGATACATAAATTTAACGCTTTGGTTCTTTGAAATAAGTTAGAAAGAACGATTTGTAAAATGAAATCCTTACCTTACTTCATTTAATTATTCCGTAAGATTGTTATTTAATAATTTTACTAAATCACCGTATTGTGTCATTAAGGATCAATTTCAAAGGCCTGACAGCGTAGCGAAGGTATACTAGGTTATTGTTGTTTCAAACACAATAATACAAAATATATGGCTTTGAATAGTTTCAGCACACTATTCATATAGTCATATGATTCATTAATAAGATTTTAAACGTAACTTGCTGTTATTATTTTCTGTCTAAATGTTACCAATCACTTCCTACCGTCATTATCTCCTGAAAAATTTCAAATTACCCTCAAATTTCAGACACCTGATCATCAAGAAGTCGTAAGTCCCCTTTTAGATGAAAGTGAACGTCTGGATGGAAAAATACTTTTAGTTGGCAACAGAAACTTGATAAACCTAAATTTATCTCGTGAGTTTCATTTAAAATAATAAGAAAAATTCAATTTACTCTTTAATCCTAAAATAGATAATGAAATAACTGAGATTGGTTTGAAGGAGCTAGATAATGCTCTTGGTTTTCAAATATCTCATACAATTTTGGCGGACAAAAAATTAGGAAATCAAGGCTTAATGAGATTATGCATCCAGGTAAAACTATTTTTAATTTATATTTAAAATGAGTGTTTACTTTCGTTCAGAAAAATAACATACCTTCTGATAACGAGTATGTTCTGAAGATAAAACAAAAAATGATATCTCGTGATCCTTTCTTCAAGCAACAAAAATCGCCAGATGAAGAATCAACTGGTCAGAGGTCTGCAAGCAAAGTTTCTGACAAGTCAAAGTGAAAAAGAAAGAGCAAAGAGGAAATTCCAGTAATATATGTTTATTAAACTGAACAGTTTATGCAAGTTGATGCGAAAAATGAAATTTTTCTAATTCATTTAGTAAAATTCTTTAAAAATCAATGAAATTTTGCAAAGGAGATATGATATACGAGTTAAATCAACTATCTACACTTTAATATTTAAATGAACTAATTTATAGGAATATCTTTTGGAATTTTCACAGCAGCTAAAATCTTGGTATAACAGAACTTATACACTTTGTAACTGCTTTCGTTTTCTTAGAAAACGACATGGAGATATATACTCTTTTCCAAACTCCTCTCCCTCTTCTAGGGTTTCTGGCAGTTTAGTTCCCAGGGTCTCCGGTAAAAGTAAGACTATGCTTCCTGCCAACAAGCCACACGAGCCAAAGACAATTAAAGCAATACGTGCACTAAACATTGCAACAAATGGTGCTAATAAACCGCCTATCCTGGCAAATACTGATCCGAAACCCACGCCTACATTTCGAACAACGGTGGGCATTAATTCAGCAGTGTACATATATGATATTGCAAATCCTGATGAACCACCTAAAGTTCCAAGTTGAGCCAGAACAATTATTACTATAAAATAGCGTGATGGTAAAATGATAGCCATAAAGCACATGATGGAAGAGAATAATAATGAAATGGACATAGACAACCTTCTGCCAATTCGATTTAGAACCAAACAAGCTAAAGCAGGACCAATCATATCCATTATACCAGTTAGAGTTACGCTTACATACGGACTAACTTTCATCTCAGAAGAGGCCAAACTTAAACCATAAAAAGTAAAAGAGCATGTAAACCATTGAAAACAAATATTCATTGTTTTTTTCCTCATATTAGGAGTTTTAAATAGGTCACGAAAGTCATAATGTCTTCTTTCGTATCCATTTTTTGAATTTTGAACTTCTTGTTCAGCCATTTTTTCATCCTTGTCAAGGTCTTTTTCTGAATTCTTCAGTGTTTGATATTCAACTAACTTTTCGAGAACTGAATCATCGTATTGTTTCCCGTTCATTGATGAAATATCTTTAAATGTTTTAACTAGTTCGTCAACTTTGTTTACACCTAATAGCCACCTCGGAGATTCATTAAGTAGAAAATAGTAAGAAATAAAAACTAATGGTGCTAATGAGGTTATAAGCTGTAATTTCCAATAGTTTTTCACAACAAAAGCTAAACCGGCTATTAACGCACAGCTAGATGCAAAGAAAAATTCAAACATCATAGCTGTTGGCATTCTATAGTTCTTTCCAATAGGTTCTAGTGCTGCAAAATTATTATCATATTAACTTTTTGAAGAAAAAACTGTTTAAGTACTAACCCCAAACATATCCAATAGTTAATGTTCCTCCTGTAGAAATACCCACAACTAAACGAGCAAAAGAAAAAGTCCAATAATCTGGAGCGAACGCAGCCACAGTTCCCGATATACAAAGTAAAATGGTTGCTGATAGATGACCTTTTTTACGTCCAACCTTGTCACTAACTTGTCCAAAAATAAAGGCTCCAAGCAGAAATCCAGTCATATAAATAGATTGGGCAGTTGCTCTTAGATAGTTGTTTTGACAAACCAAATTCCACTAAAAAATATTTTGTTAAAGTTTCCTCATTATTACTAAGCAATTCATGAGCTTGATACAGGATATCTAAGCCTAATTTTGAAAATATTTTAGTTTCGATTATATTTAAGTAGAAATGTTTGAAGGTTTAAGAGTAAACAGTTAAAGTTGCAGAAAAGTAAATTTTCCAACATGTCTGTACACATTTTTGTTAGCAATTTTTAACAAAAAGAGTTAATGCGGAGAACTCTAGTACCAATGAAATCCCCAGAATATGTAATTGAACTTAATCAATGAAGAAAAACGTTATTGTTTTAAAAATATGTTATGTTTTGCCTTCTTTTAATACCGAAATAATAAAGATTCTTAATTTCAACCTAAAGTTGATATAAATTTGTCCGATTAGACAACAGAGGTTAAGGACCTTTCGTCAGAATTACATAACTTGTTATTTTACTGCAGACATTTAGCAAAAAAATCAAAATATTCGACTTTTGAGTCCAATGACCTATTTTAAGAAGTATCTGTAACTGATGACATAAAATTTGCCGTACTTAAAAAAAAATTACAAAAAGAATATTAAGTAGTTTCCTTTACAATTGGAAAGCCTTAATTAAATAAACCTAATAGTAGTTGAGAAATTAATTTTTTATTAACTTGGTTCATGTGACACTACAAAAATATAATAATTGATATGATATCGTTTAATGGCCTAGTTTCGAATGAGCAAGTTATCCTACAAAAATTTGTGCATAAAACTTCCATTCTATATAACGCTAATTGGAATAAACCAGGTTATGATTTGAAATACACATTTAAGAATAGGCTGGCCAAAAGGATGTTCATCTAACCTCGGTTATCATATTTTCTCCATATTCCATGGAATAATTCCATGAGCGACATCTATTTTCGGATCCATTTACTTGCTGTGTACATTTGTCTCTTGAAGAAATATTCCAACCCGGTTCACTACAAATGAATTCAGGAACAACAGCATGGAAGACATTTATGAGAGCATGAACACTGGTAACTGTTGTCGCTATTCCTAATAGTAAGTAATTGCGTATTTGATATTTTCCCCACGCCCCTACCAACTCCAATGCTGATTCAATATCCATGATTTATTCTCTTCAACAGTGCAGACTGGCGCTGTTCAATTCGGAAAAAAATATACAGCTTATGATGTTTAAACTAGAGACAGTCTATTATGCTTGTTTCAAGCATGCTCCGGACGTAGAGGTTTGAAGAGTGGATGTCTTCATAATCGATTTCGATACGAAGTTCGCCGATAACAAATAAAAGCTTCGAACAAAAAAATCGATTTAGAAAGGTGGAACAAATCACTGGCTTCTTTCTGCTGTAATCCTTCTCGTATCGCATATGAAGCGATTCAATCGAAATATTATCGGCTATACCCGATTACAAAGCAAGGTTAAGCTGTTGGAAAAAATTTATAACGATGCTTAATGGTTGACACATTATGAGTAAACTCTAACGCTCTCAGATATTTAAATAAATTGCAACTAACAATTATTTTAATTTTCCTTTTAATTAATTCAACAGTTTAGGATCTTTAAGAGAGGTCTTGCACAACTAAAATGTATCAAAGGACAGCTTTGTTTTAATTAATTTTTTACTGCTTATTCAACGTTGTTCTATACTTTGATTGTAGTATAATCTATTATATTTCAAGTGTCTTTTTCAAGAACATCAATTTCAAGGTCAATGTTATTTAAGGTCTTAAAAATCATACTGCTGTTTCACTTATTCAAATTTTTTACTTTAAAAATTTAATTCTAGAGGAGGAGATATAGCATAAGTTATTTCCTCAAATGTGACAATTATATGAAATTTATTGTATACTGTGGACTTAGGTAATTCAAATTTTTATCACTGGATTTAACACTGACCGCTGGACTTACTTATCTTATCTGAAATTGAATCTATAAAAAGAAAAAGCAGTTACTTGTCTCTAAAATATATTGAAGTATGAAGAGTTGATTTATAATTATAATACAATTAATGTATTTTTTATAGTTAAAATTAAGTAACAAATGGGTTTTCCTAAATATAATATGTGAATCATTCATATTTTAATAACAATAATAATTATTGCAAATACCTCGAATAAATTAATAAATTAATTGTAATAATCCGTTCTACACTGATTTTCGTAACGATATTATAGTTTCGCTTTTGCTTTATTTTTGTAAAATTGTTAATATGTATTAGTAAAAAATCTCGAAAATATCAGAGAAAATCTCGCACAATGTATTCAAAATACATTAAAAATATTTAGAATGTGCCCAAAAATTAAGTGATTGGTTGATTTTGTTTTTAAGCAATTTTTTGATTTGATATGTACTTTTTTTGAACATTTCCCAGAGTAATTTTTAATCCGATACCTAATATTTGCTGTAGATTATCGTATAATGTTTACAGTATTTGAACATTTGGTACAGTAGGCAGAATAATGGCTTGAAAAGTATAAAAGATTTCATTATTATTTTAAAGTTTTTCGAGGGAAAAGATGTACGAAATATGTGTAAACAATACTAAAAAAATATTCAGTTGTTTTCTGAATAGTTATATTAACAGTTGTTTCACATCCAGCGCCATCTATACTTGTATCAACAAGCTATTTTAGAACTAGACTTATGAAAATATGCTGTAGCATTCATATTTTTTGAAAGAATAAAGAACGACTTACGCACAAATATTCGGAGGTATCAGGCAAGTTTCGACATCAGCAGAACTAAGTACAAATAGATAATATACTTTCTTTATTTTTATAGTTGGTATTATATCCTTAAGGTAGATTAGAAAGAATGTAAAGTAAGATAAATATTTCTCCAAAGAAATAAAACAGAAATTTTGTTATTTCTTTCTTATCTTACTATCTATAGTTGAAATATAATGTTATTTTATACGATTATAATTGCTTTAAAATTAATGCTTTTGATTTTAATTATAAAAAGAGTATTTCTAAGCATTTTGAAAGTGTCATAAAATTTGAAAAGATCCAACTGTTATAAATATTTTCTGAAAAGGATCTGGAAATGCAATTTTAGAACAGTTCGATGGAAATAATTATTTACACTAAAAAATAAATTGCTTTCTATTTCGAATGATAAGCTGGCAACAAAAACTTTTGACAAATGACCTCATCAATGCGGAAAACACTGTAAAGGTGAAAGCCGTAAAGGTTTTTGAAATGTTAAACGTTGGCAATATTCGTAAACATTTCGAAACGTGGGAATTTGTTGTAAGATATCAACACTATCTAGATCCTTTAATTAACGTGCATAGTTTCTAATATTTAGATAAACAATTAAAGGTGAAATAAATGTATATTTGGGGTAAATATATAATATATTATGTTAACATGGATAATCACCCCTTTATCTTATTAGGGCTACAGAAATTTGAAGTTTAAAACAAGGATTTCTTAACTGATGCGAAATACGTCAGACTATGCAAAACACTTTCCAACCAATCATCGCTGAGATTTTCATCTGAGATTAATAGAGGAAAAAAGAAAATCTTCTTCAGTTTGTTCTACGTTGTTTTTACCCTTGCATCATCAGTAAGTAGAGCATTTTTTTCAGCTACAAGTTCTACAACTAATAATTAAATAATGACTTACAATAAACAAATTTATCTTTTAATCTATATATTTCAAAATTATAGTAGCAATAAATGCAGTAAGAGTACCTTGTTTACAAAAATCTTCGAAAGCCGTTTTATAGCTTACAGAAGTTTTACTACTGCAGTACTCTAGACTGTTTATCTTTTCCGCGCTAGTTTTCTGATAGATTTGGTTTTGGTCGGAATTTCGATGATTTACTACTAGAAGAGCCACTTAGTTATCATATATACAGTATAATCTCAAATACAAAAACGCGACAACCGAAAGATGGCGCAATACATCTTAATAGATTAATAAATAATTTTTATGAAAATGTCACAAATTTTACAGAAGATGGAATTAATTGACAATTTCGATAAGACATTTTGGACAAAGAAAGAGACGGTAGATGAAAACGGTAGGTAATGACTATAATATATGTGTTGCTTTACCTGAGGTGCTTTTTGAAGGCTACGAGCAGTTTAGGATTGCTCAGCGAGTTGCTGGATCCGAAAACTCTTTTAAATACGCTGTAATAGATTCTGAAGGGGAATCAAAGCAGGTATGTCATAAAGTCGCTTTTCTAACGAAATGTTAATTGAAATTTGAAATCTTTTAAAAGTAAAATATAAGACATTTAACATTCCATGTTAAATAACTTTTAGTTACAAGAAAATAAACCAATTTACGAAAAATTAGCATAAAAAATGATCATGTTCTTAAAGGAACAAGATAAATTTAAAGCTTTAATACATATATTTATTCAAGGCAATATTAATTTCTTAATTCCTTAAGTCATTTTGACAGCGTTTTCTAAATTTGTATTAAAACTAGTCAGAGAGCGATTACATCAAATTTTTATTAGTGAATTTTTTAAAAATTACACTCAACTTAATTAATGAATTCGTAAAATTTGTGAGTGAGTATAAAAGAGAGCTGTATTATGTAAGAAAAACATATACAAATTTTGAGAACAATGATGTTGCTTTGTTTACAACACACACATTGGGGAAAAAAACATTATAATTTTCGAATTGACCTAATTTATTGCGATAATGATATTTGTCAGGAATAAATGTTTTCTGTTTATTTTTAAGGTTGTTCTTCGAGGAGCTCAAGGAAAGAAAGATCCTCTGACAAGTATTGCAAACTTAATGATGAAAATAAAGCATACGGGCGAGGAAAGATTAGTGGAGGGAATCATTGTTGACGATGAATGTGTCATTTATGTAACCGTCTAAATTTTTTCCCTTGTCGAAGTTCTGCAAAAATCGTACTCAGAACAAAAATAAAAATAGCTTTAATCCCCCCTGATAATTCAGTTTGGCTATTTGCCGCCAATCCTGTTATCGCTTCGTTATTAGGCAGTTACATTATTCATAGAAATTAACATCGTTTGTTGAGAATGAGGCCTAAACTCCCTGATGACATCAGGTGTCTAGCCGTCTGTGATCATTTCTGTCAACAACAAGTGATTCGGGAAATTTTGAGTGTAAATAGCGCGAGTTACAAAAGATAGCCGACGGACATTTTATTTAATTAGGAAATAAGAAAATGTTCGGTGAAAAGTATCAGCGTCAATAGCTTGGAGTTATTAAGATTTGTTTGTCAATATTCCCTTTAGCTATAAATATCATGAGCAAGATAACAGTCTCATTATCGGCTTATTTGGCAAAACGCCAAAACTATTTTTCGTCTCAATTCTTTACAGCTTTGTGACGTAACAGAGCGAAGTCATTTTCGCTTTCATGTATTGAAATTGCCGTCCGCCAGTTCTTCTTTTGCGATATTTTCTGTTTCTTGATCCTAGACGTCAATTAAAGAGCGATTCTATTCGGATTATCGGCACTTGACAGCAAACACCGGCCTTGACGAGGCTCTGCGGGAGTCTTTGTAACGCCCGTGACGTCACACCTGTTGGCAAATGACGTAACTGGGCACGCGTTTTGCCGTAATGTTTAACATGGCTAATTTTTCATGTGCAGAAAATTACATACTATATGTATTTTAAATAGTGTATTGTATCTTTTCGAAAAAGCTCTAATATAAGAAATTACATAATAGGGATTTCTTCTGCATTTCCCTGAAGCATTTCCGTTCAAACATGTCCATTTCACTATTGATTGATGTAATTCCTTTTTTAAGGGATTATAGAATTAAATGAGTGTTTTATTTCAGCATTCGTCATTTAGTAGATACTTGAGGGCTTAAAAAAGGGTTTAAAGGGCATATCACGCATAATCCGTCGCCAGAAAAATTTTCCTAAACGGGCAAAAGTACATGTAAATGATATCGGAGAAGTCAACCAATCAGAAACGAGTACCGAAAGAGCAACCAATCAGCTTCCAAATAGGAAATGCGATACTTTTCGTCGCGTTTCATCGACATTTCATTCCAACATATCCTGGGAAAGACACACTTTCGTGTTTGTAAAAGAACTTTAATTGAATACTTTGACAAAATTAGAAATGCAAAGAGCATTGGAAGCTCTAACTGGTTCTATGAAAGTTGAAGAAACTATAACTCGGGAAAATTCCGGTGATGGAGGTATGTAATGGAATCATTAGATTCTAAACTTTCCCTTTGCTCTTCTATTTATTTGACAAATAACATAAATATAATCTTTTAAGTGTTATAACATAATTTACGTAACTGTGCGCAAATTGCCGTATGTCAAAGTCAAAGAAATGAAGAGTGTAATGACTACCCTGAATAAGATATCTCGTGGGAACATTAAACGCTTTCATCTTCAGAAGCGTGTCGAAAATTAATGTTACGTCATTTTAACATCGAATTTTCAACAATTGTTGTCGCAATTTCTTTGATTTCGCTTCTAATTGTTTTTCTCTAAACAGTTTGGAACAACGAAGCCGCTCTCGATCTTTCATCTCCAAGGAAAATTGAATCTAGTATTCCCACCACACCATTTGTTCCTTTTCTGCATCCACCTTTTAGTTATTATAATTCTTTTGGATTGGGCTTCCATCCATATATATTAAATTATAGTAATGTAGCAGAAAAGCAAAAGGACGACAAAAGCTCTTCGGACACCGATTCTGAAATCAACATAGAGGATACAGATTCAGAGGAGGAAGAAGAAAAAAAAGAGATCAAGGAAACTAAAAAGCCAACTAATTTCAGTATAGAAAATCTTATCAAACCTTCACCAACTACAACCTCTTTACCATTTACTCAACCTTCATTTCCGACCGTACCTCATCATCATTGGTCCAATACTTGGATGGGACGTCGCTCACGTGATCCTAATAAACCCGCTGCTGTTAAAAAATACAAATGTGACGTCTGTGGGAAATCATTTTCGAGAAGTAACACGCTCGTTACGCATAAGGTGACCTAATTTTCTTTTTATTGATACTCTGATAATCAAAGTCAAAGACTTTTAAATCGGAGAAAATCGGCTTAGGCCTCTATTGTCGGACGTGTCTTTGATTTAACGTCCGAAAGAAGACGTCACGTGATGAAAAAGGTGTTTTGAACATGTGGTCAAGTGCTTTACGTATGAATATTAACGAGGCAGTATACAGGTGAAAATCGAACAGATGCCCACCCGACAATAAAATCAAGTACCGATTGCATATATCTTGATCAGATTTAATTCCAAGCTTTAAAACGCTTTAATTTACATAGAAACTAATAAATTTTTCTAACTTCTGTCTTTTATTTAAACAGAGAATTCATACAGGAGAAAAACCTTTTGCTTGTGAAATTTGCGGTCGAGCATTTAGACAACCTGGAAACTTAACAAGACATAAATTAACCCATACAACTGTTAAGCCGTATGTTTGTCCAGTTTGTACAAAAGCATTTAATAGGGCATCAAATTTGCACACTCATATGCGAACTCATTCAAATTATCGACCCTTTGTTTGCACGTTCTGTGGCAAAACTTTTCATCAGAAAATAGATATGAAGATACATTCGTATACTCATACTGGTTTGTTTTCTAATTTGATTATTTGACTCTGAGATAATAAATGTAGATTTAAATTTTAAGGAGAAAAACCAAATATTTGCCCAATTTGTGGAAGAACTTTTAGTCAATTGGCCCATTTAAACTATCATATGAAAATTCATGATTCCAAGTCAAGCTGCAAATTTTGCGGTATTAATTTAGAAACCACGGATCTTTTAGAAAAACATATTCAACAGCAGCATGGTTTGTACATTTTATATGGCTTATCTTTTGTTTAATTACTCATGTTTAATTACTTAGGTGAAGAATCTGCAGCAGGATCAAGTGAATCAAAAAATTAATTGTTTCTCATATGTTTTGTAAATGCATGATACCCTGATTAAAATTATAAATAATTGAAAACTAATAACGTAATACATTCTTGCCGTTTCTACTCTTCATTCAACTATACAAAAAGGAAATAATTTACTGGACAACTTATTGTAAATTATAGTCTCTCACAGACGTTCAATGTTAGTCGAAAACTGAGCTATAATTAACTCAGTTGAATAATCCTGTCAATTTTATGAATAATAGATATCAACTCAATCAGTTTAGGCTTGAGATACAAAACCGAATTTTCTTTCAAAAACTATTTCTTTATATTCTGAAATGAAATAGAAACACCTTTCGATAATTCTATCGAAATCGCTAAATTCCTCTGTATTATTTACGAAACATATCATTGAACGAGCGTGGCGCCACCTGTTAAATATTTTTTAAACCACTATTTTTTAAAAAGAAAACAGCCACTCCCACTACAAACAAGCTCTTGAATAAAATATTCAGAGTTAACTATAATCTTAAAAAATTCCTTTAATTAAAGAATTTTGATCCGTACAATCTGTAATTAGATTAATCACTTACGAAAGTCCTATATAGTTCTGATCCTGTAAACTGACTGAACAAATTATTCTTATAAATGCAAAACTTAAAACTGAGCGTTTAAGGCTCCCATGTTTATTTCTAAAAAGTGGGTCTGGTGTTAGAGCTATAGGGAATATCAACAGAACTCAGTCCATTCAGCCTGTGGTGTTTAAAAGTAGGTGGCCACTGAGGATGTAGCAGAAAATCACCCCTTCTTGTAACTTGGTGTTTTCCTTTTGGTCGTTCACATTTACCCATGCTCTCTATATCTTTTTCTCTCTTTAAGGTTAAGTCAACGGCTAGGGGTCTTTTACTTTCTCCAGCAATTCTCTCTTGAACTGCGGTTTCCTCTGCGCCCGCAAACTTTCCAAATCTGCAGATCGAAGCATACTTTTTTGTATTGTTGCTGACTTGCAAGTTTGAAGCATCCAAACTATTTCGTAAAGCTTCTTTTGTGCTCAGTTTAATATCGTTGTTGGCTTCTTTCATCCAAGCCCTAGCAGCTTGCTTCACAATTGGATCCTTTATTTTTCCCAAGAGATTTTCATCTTCACTTGTTTTGTACTGAAGTAAAGCTTGCTGGTCTCTTTCTGGAACAAATTTTGAACGGAGAGCATGTCTATGCTCTTGTTCAGCTTGGGTCGTGCTGGCGTCAACTTTATAAGCAGGTCTTCCTACTGTTGTGTCTGCATTATGATAGCCTGGCACGTGATGAAGACGACATTCCAAAAAAACTCTATAAAAGTTTAAAATTATATGATTTTTGTGTATTGAATTGTCTGGGAATCAACTCTTACAAAGGCGGATGGGGGTTATTTTTCCGCGTCGCTGAAGTGGGCCTCTTTAAAGGCTGTTCAATATTTTGGATGTTGGAAAAGTGGTTTTTATATGTGGTTTCTCCATCATATTGTGATCCTAAAAATATGATATATGTAATCAATAACTATTTTAGTTAGTAGCGGTTTAATTTCTAATACTAGTTCATCTAAAAAGGTGCGAGTGCGTATAAATGAGTGAAGACTGTTCAATTTTTCAGTAACTCTAATCTAAAAATTCATTGTAAAAAACGTTTAAGCGCAATATTTTATGAAATATTACCTGACCAAGCTTCAAACGCTCTTTGCTTCAGGTCACTCAGAATGAATTCATCTTCGTTCCTTTTCATATATGATGGTTCTATATATCTTCTTCCTATAGTTGGATACGCAGTTTTTGCTCTTCTAAATCTTGATATGCAATCACCATAACCTGGGTTTGGGTGAATAAGACCATTTATATTCTCTCTTGACATTGGTAAGGCCATAATTAGGCACTTGAAGACTTGTATAAATAAAATAAAGTCACGAAATCACGTTGTAAAAAAAAGAGATTTCACTAAGTTGCTTGGGAGACCAGTAAAATGCCTGATTGCAATTTTGAATTTGAAATCAAAATCGTAAATTTTTATCAATAAATCAATATTCTTGTTAAATTTGTATGTTTGGATGGTTACTATGACTTAGATTTCAGGCGCCATCTATGTTATTATAAACTTTGCTAATATCAATTTTTTGAGTTAGTCAAACAAATTTACGTCTTCTAGTTTAAAGAAAAACTGTAAATTTTGGCGGGTCTAGGTCAAATTATGAATAATAGATGGCACACTCGACATCCGGTTGATTTGTGTTATTATCCAATCATTAACGGCTAACGCTTACAGTTTCCTAATAGAAAATCATCTCAAGCATCTGCAAGGTTTATCACCTATCCATTCTTTTGGAAATCAACAGTACTTGGTTACTATAGTATTTATTTCTTATTCGACTATAATAAACTTTAAATGCTTTAACTGTTGTACATATGTCTCCTTATTTCGCGTGGTTCTTTTTATTTATCAGAACCATGCCTAATTTAAGAAATATATCCTAATAACATATATCTAATACAGAGACGAGTGAAACAATTTATGAAATATTCCGTTCGATCTAGCAACTGAAAATGAATAGATTCAATGAAAAATTTCAGGCCAAGGGTAGGCCTAAGGAAGCGCGGTAATAAGATTAGATATAACTAACTTTTTGAACTTTAAATTGATCTTATTATATATTTTTGTTGATATTTCAGTGACGTTTCCGAGGACTTGATTCAAAAATGGCGAGATGCCGAAACAATGGGAAAAGTTTTAGAATGTCCTAGGTGCATGATGAGCTTTACATCTCATCTAGGGTTGTTACAACATTATAGACATTGTTTTGATAATGTTAACATTGCTGAAAATAGTTGTCGATATATGTGCCCAAGATGCAGCTCAGAATTTGCTAATAGTAAATCTTTATCTCATCATAGAAGATATTGTCCAGGAGATTCAAATAAGGTTGTTGTTTAATTCTCTTTGGTAAGTTATACATGTTGGAATACATTTTTAGAAACCAACGACTAAGAAAACATCAAAGGAATCACCGAATTATATACAATTAGAAGTAATCTCTGACGAAAAGAATGAAACTGTCAAGAAGACAATTTACATTGTGCCAGAAAGTTCTGGTACGTTATAAGTTTTTCTTGACCTGTATTCGATTTTTTTATAATATAAAACAGAAGCAAAGAGGAAGCACGATGATGTAACTGAAGAAGTTACTGTAGAGACCACAAAGAGAAAAAGAGTGGAAGGTAATAGAGGAAACCACCTATTAAATTTGCAAATAAAAAATGTATCTCACTTAGAAGACGTAAACGAAAGTGAAGACTTTGTGTATGAAGAAGAAGAGGAGGAAGACGATAATCAAGCCGAACATGCCTCTCCCGACAACGATGAACAAAGTGTGAAGTCTGAAATTGAAGAAACTGTTGATCTTGCCACAAAGCAAGGTAGATAATTTGTAGTTAACTCAACTATATATTATATGGTGTGTGTTTATTGTCGATCTTTCTGTATTACCTGTATCAATAAAGAACAGGGGAATACACTGGTTGAAAGTGAGGAGAACTGTGCGTTGTTTTCCGATGAGAAGCGAATACATTCAAATAAGTCAGATAGGAAGTATCGGAAGTTTCAATCCCCTTCTATTATTAGTAATGAAAAGGACGAAAATCGTCCTTCATTTCGTCCACAAACAAATTTAGTTAATGTGGAAAACGCCAGCCTATCTCCAGATGTCGGAAATATTTCTAATGTTTCTTCTAGTGAACAATCTGACGAAATAGGAGTTAATTCTGATAGTAATATTAATTTAGAAGAAGTAATGGATACAAATAAATTAGTTGATATTGAAAAAAAACAAGCCACCACTACACCTGTGGTTGATGAAACAGTAAAGATTTTAGAATCTATTAGTCAAACTATAAGTAATTCCTTAAAGGATAAGGAGAAGGATATTGACACGAAGTCAGTCTCATCTTTTACGGACAATGAAAAATTAATCTATTCTGGTACAGAGAATGAAAAGGCCGCTAATTACGCTGGTCAAGACACTAGACGCGATAATAGAGAGTTAAACCCGATGTCTTCAGATGTCGCAGAAAGTACTAATGAGCTAAGCGATAGGCCAAGCCAAAACGAGACTTTTAGGTTAGGTGAAAGCATAAGTCAAACCTCTCATGAACAAAATGAAGGGGAATCTATAATAGCTATAAACAAACCTGATAAGACGGGGAAAATCAAATATATAAATGCAGAGGTATGTCAAAATCGATATACTTCATCTGGAAAAGCGGCAAAAAATATAGAAACCTCTGAAGAAGTGGAAACATTGCAAGATGCACAAATGGACATCTCTGTAACTAAGAATAAAACACGGGGTCGAAAACCTAAAGTTAAGAAGCAAACTGTCGACTTACACAAAGATGAGGAAACTACAGCAAATTCCTTCGATAAAGGTATATTGAAAAAAAAGACTAGGGTTACTAAAAAACCAGAAGATATTTCAACACAAAAAGGTCGTTGCAAAGCGGAGGCCTCGAGATCTACAGCATCTAAAACTGAAATGGTAATGTTAGTACTTTATTTTTATTTTTAATTTTAATCCTTTTCTTTTGTAACAGAATTGTTCGAAATGTGATAAAAAATTCGATAAAAAGTCATTTTTGGCTGATCACTTAATGAGGAGACATTGTATATTAGTATGTCCTGCTATAATAATTCAATAACAAATTTCTGATCAGATATTTTTCTAGCAAGGTGAATATAACCCAAACAAATGTATAAAGCTTCTAAAGGTCCTTGAATGTGAAAAATGTGGAAAAGAATTGAGGAGTATGACATACTTCAAATTGCATACTGAATGGTGTGGACGAGAGGTAAAAAGCTGCTATTTGAGTCCTAAATTTAATCCTGTTAAAATTTTAGAATGAAAGAGAACAGTGCAATAAGTGTAACAAGCAAATTCAGAAAATGTATATGAAAATGCATATGGCTGAGCACAGAAGAAGAGATAAAGCTCATCATGTAGTAGAAAATAAACCAACAATCGAAGATGAAGAAACTGAAGGCGTTAGTGTTAAAAGGAGAGCTGCCAAAAGGTTGATCAGTTTTCTTTTAAAAAAATTTACTTTAATTCGTTTGCCTTCCATAAAGAGCACTAACAACATTGCAAACAATTTCGGATGAAGCTAGAGCGACAAAGAGAGCCATAACTGCTTCCAATACAACTTTGGTAGTATACTTTATACAAATCAATTCTCCATAAAAAGAAACTGAAAATTTTATTTTAATTAAGGACGAGAAATTTTTAGCAGTAAGAAAGCCCATCGAGAAAAAGATGGATTCTGATTGGAAAAACACTCTAAAAACGAAGGGGACCGTAAAATGCAAATATGAAGTAATTAAACTTCTAATTTTAGTTAGGCTAAAATACAAAATGGTATACCTGCTTATTTCAGTCTTGCAATGAGTATTTTTGTGAATACGAAAAGGTAGTTGATCATTTTATACATGGACATCGGTCAAAAATAGAATCTGAAAAGTTCTTCACTTATAAGTTTGTAAAAAATATTTAGTTTTTACTTAATTTTATAAAATATCTTTTACAATGAAGATGTATCAAATGCGACAAGTCATTTACAAGTAAGAATGGCGCAAAATATCATGTAGAGCGTTGTGCGTTATGGGTGAGTATCATCATTGTTCATTTAATCAATATGTTTAGCTTTGTTAATTAGGCACAAGAAGAGCAAAATAAAGATGATACCGATACTTCAAACTCTGATTCTAATGAGGTAGAATCAGATTCCGATGTAGTAAATATGAACGACTTAGACTCTAGCGAGGATTCTCAATTATCAGGTAATTGCGGTAGTCTTTAATCAGTGTCAATTTTTAAAAACCCTACTTAAGATTCAGGAGTTGACGAAAATAAGCTATCAGGCATAGAGTCAGAAGTGTCCAGTGCAGACGAAAAAGAAAAACAAGCATCAATTGGAGTACGAAAGTTTTATGAGGACTTCTTTTGTAAAAATCTGGCTAAAATTAGTAAAAATTGTGATCTCTCAGCAAGAGACGCAAAAGAATTTATTTCAAGAAATAGTTGTTCGGAAATATATAAAGATTGGAAATTAACCTCGGATGACGTAACTTTTTGCAATGAAAAGTATGTTTTAATTTTTTTTTATTGAATTGATATATTTTGTTTAAAACAGTCTGGCAAGAAAATATCTACCATCCTCTAACTCCTCTCTAGGATTTTCTATTCGTAAAGGAAAGAGTAATGCATCAGAAAATATCTTTCTTGAGAAATTTGATGCTGTTGAGCAAGGTATAAAGATTTAACATAAGTTACACAGCTTTCATAAAATTGTATCTAGGTCAATCAGCAATAGCCTATACTGGAGGTCCAATCTTCTCCGGATCTTGGATTCCGCTTCACGTCAAAGACGCAAAAGTGAAAGAAAACCAATTTGCTGCGATTACCACAACTAATGAATATGAGGTTAAAGTTCCCAACAATACTTTATATCCTTGTAAAGGCACAATACAGATATGGAATTTTGGAGATTTAAACGGCACGAGGTATTTAAAAAATTTCAAAGTCATAAAGAGTTTACTTATGATAGAATTTTTGTTTAGTGTCAATCAGAAACCAAAACTTGAATTTTGTATTGGTCATGAACTTGGTATATTGTGGAGCACAAAATTTTGCCCATCGGGTGCTTATGATGTTATTCATTCAAATAAAGATAAATTACGAAGGCTTGGCTTACTCTGCGTAGGTGGTAGTCAGGGTTATTCGGCAATTTATAGGTAACTCCTCCAAGATGTCTATATCATCAAATTTTAACTTATATTACTTACAGCGTTCCCCATCCTGATTCTCTTCATGGGCTAAAACTATCACCAATACAAGTTCCTAAATTATGTCTTTTTAAACCATCAATACTTCTGCTTCCCCACTCAGGTAAACAAAAATATTTTTTTAGTAAGATAGTCATCAAATTCGTACATAGATTGTAGAGAAAGAAGTCAAGTAACTTGCATTGATTGGAGTTGGAAAAAGAGTCACTCTATTTTAATAACATCTCATGTTAATGGGAGTATTTGTGTATTTAATTTAAATTCTTCTTCCTTATTGCAACTGAGCTATAAAAGCTGCAAGGCAGTTTTACCAGCTCGTGTTTTGTCGGCTCACAATGGTGTAGTTCATAGTATTTCCTTCTGTCATCAGAAAGATTCTTATATCGGATCATGTGGTTCTGACAAGTAAATTTCCTCTTCACAAAAAAATTTTACACTTTCTTGAAACGAAATTTTTAGCTTGATTCAAGTTTGGAATTTAAATAAGATGGATAATCGACCGGTTATAAGAATATATAGAAGAGAAAAACCAATATGTATACATTTTCCTCTAATGTGGAATGCCTTTATTTGCTCTTTCGATGATGCTCTTAAGTAGTAGAAAGATAATAGTTCAATTTACTTTCTTATACTTTGCGTACATTTTCAGCTACAATAATCCTATACATGGATCTATTTTCCTTTACTATTTAGAAGATCATCCAAGTGAATCGCCAATTAGACTTCTACCAATGAATTCAACAACTTGGGTAATTATTTCTAAAAGTAATCAAAAGATCATGAAAATTTTTATACTTAGGCACTAACAAGCTCACCTTGGACAAACACAGCTTATGTTGTAGATGAAGATGGTGTTTGTGCAGCCTTTGAATTGGTTGAAAGACGGGGCAAGTTTCCGGATAAAATGCAAAGAATTCTGAAGCGGAGATATGTTAGTTAATAGTTAATTCTTAATTCTCTTTAACAAAAGTTCTTTCAGATAATATTTAGGAGTTATCTTGAGAAAATTAAGAAAGAGAGTATAAGAGATTTAGTCGTTCCTGTCGAACCTCTTAGCTCTATGTCACCATTTCAATATAATAATGATGAGGAACCTTTCTATGAGAGTAGAAATGATTTTATAATAGACCACACACTTCGGTACTACGATGCAAATTTCAAAACTGGTCATGGGGTAAGACTAGAGTTGTCTTTTATTAAATTTAGTTTGTTCCCAATGAAAACTCGATTTAATACTTTCTCAGGCTGAAGGACAAACACAGAATAGGAATGTTAATATTCTGAACTGCTTCTCTATGAAGTCCTTGCATTTCTTAGATGTAAATCCTCATAAAAAAGAAGCTAGGTGGATTCTCACTGGAGGACAAAATGGTTTAATGCGCATTATTTGCTCTGAACATAGATAAACTGAAGAGTACTTTGTTTAGGAATGTATTGATACTTTTTTTCAAATATATTTAAAAGTTATATTTAAAGTTTCAAAGAATTGAATTAATAGCTATCTCAAATCATATATTTGTATGTTTCTATAAGCATTCTGTGATTAGTAAAATAATGCTGACATTTCGTGTGCACTAAAATTTCAAAATCTCGTGACGCGATGTAAGGATAAAAAAATTAGACAAAGATAAATTAAAAAATATTCTTAACAGTATAAATATACAGTAATCTCAACAATACAAACGTTTAAGTCTTCATTGAAAGTCCTTTTCAAAATCTGGATTCATTCACTAACACAATAAATACTGTATCCGAAAGAAGGAAAAAAATTTTTCCTTACGAAAGAACGAAATGGAAAAAAAGCTAGAGCCTATCCAATAGGCGCCGACTTTTTTTGCTGAATGCCTTTGCCGAAGATTTACTTCCTTTTTGGGTATGATTAGAACAAGGTTTGGCGAAATGGAATGCTAACTCACACCTCGTACAAAAATTATGGGCACAGGAGGAGCGACAACATCGTCCTCTTTCATACACGCCGTTTTTAGCTGCAGGTCCGTTACACTTGGGGCACTTTGTCATCTTTTCATATGGTTTTAAACGTTGCTGAGCCTATCGAAGGTTTGATATATAATTTAATTTTATTTAAAAAGTCAACAAACCTCCCAAAATTCTTGGCTGGTTGCTAACTTTCTATCAGCTTTACTAGTCTTCTTTCTTTCTTTAATTGTAGTTTGCAAAACAACCAATGGCTTAACTTTACGACTTTTATTTCTAATAAAACTATTTTCTTTGTTTGAGTGCTGTGGAAAAAATAGAACGTGACATTAATCGATGCTAAGCAATTGATCGATAGCACCAGTGAATGATTTTGTATCATTGATATTAATTGTATATACGAACCGTTTTCTTTATATACTCTTTACGACGACGTCTTGCGTTGGAATCCTGTTTACAAATTTCTTTCCACTTAGGACAAACCTGACAGGCACTGCAAATGCATTTTAAAGTTCGTCAAAGTGTTCACAAACTGCACTATGTGTATCCTAATAAGTTTTACCTGTTTAAATCTGAAGGAGATAAGTAAGAAAAAATTGTCCCTATCACATGATTCAAATGAACATTATTCAGTTCGTCTAAAATGTTCAAATTTTTCACTCCCATTCTTCTACCAATTAAAAATGAGACATCTTTTACTCCTAAACTTTCATTTAAACTTTCGCAAAACGTATCAACAGACAGCTGCAAATCACTTAAATTTGCAAGCGAGTCATCATCTACATCAAATTGATATAATTCAGTAGAGATTCTTGAGCCATCATGGAAAGCTGAATCAGTACTACGATTAGATAACTGACTAATTTCGAATTTTCTCTTGAAGGTTGGACTACTCTTCGGACTTTTTGTAAACTCCGGTTCATCCAAGCAAAATTTTGGTAAGGGCCCTTGTCTTCTAAAGCAGGTCTTTTTTGGCATAAAATCTGGTGAAAGAGTTCCCGGTTTCTTCCTGGAACATTCTGGGCTTTTGTTATCAGATAAGTTTAAATCTCCTAGGGAATCTGTAAGGCCACTATCATCAGCTAAATCTTTACGACATAGAGGAGTGCTTGTAGTTCTAGAAAAGTAGTCATTTCTTAAATGAGCAGAAGGGCTTCCTCCAGTTAGATTTTCTAATGACTTTTGCAAGGGCTTTGAATGTAATTCCTGAGGGGAATATTTTGATTTTGTTTTTCGTTGAACAGGTGATACTTCAACTGATCGACTTCCAAAATCCTCCCTTACCATTTTCTGTCGGAATGTTTATTGCAATGTCAGACTTGAACAGTTTTAAGAAAAATATAGCAAATTAAATATATTTAAATTGATTTTTTGTTATTTGGGTGAAACTGTGTAAATTAGGTTCTTTCAGCTTTAGTTTTAAAAAAATCAACTCGGATAAATCTAACTGATTTTTTACCCCAGTGAACGTTATATATTCAGTTCTGTGATTTATATGTTTAAAAGCTAAAACCATAATCTTTACAGTGATTGTGATCCTAAACGTCAAAAATTTAAACTTGATAATTTTAAATCTTTCAAAATATAACAGCTTTACATTCAAACAATAAAGGAGAGATTATTATGTATGGATATAAATATTTGTTTTGTATTTCTCTTAATTATAAGTAGTCTATTTAAAGATTCAATGTCTACAGCAAAGAATACAAGTTTGGGCGCGTAAAAATCACGCGCGCACAACATCACTCACTTTAATATCCTTTTTCTTGTCAAAACAAAATGTATTTGCTAAGCTGACATAACAGTTGGAATCAATAGATTTCTAACTTCATTCTGGATGTACATTTCATTAAAATCCTTACATTTTTAAAATATAAAACCAAAGGAAAGCGACAATTGTCGATTCTTCGAAAGTTCCCGTCGGCGGAATGTCGTCCAATCAACTTTGTTTGAAATCTCGCGAGAAGCGCCTTTTCACGAGATTTTTAAGATACACCTTTGAAATAAATTTCCAAATTTTAAATATCTTTTATAATCTGCTGAATTTATGAACCTTATTTATCTTGTCAAATTTAAATACAGGTAACAATTTTACCAGTGTCTACTTTACGAAAATGCAATTCATAAACGACTTCCGGCTAGTGAAAGGTAGGTTTGTCGTCTTAACCACGCTTCTCCTTTTTTTGTTTAGAATACAAAGTTTTCTTAAATAAATTTATTGGCTTAATAACCGAGATTTTCTGAAAATTCTCATTTAAAAAAAATCAATATACTGTCTTGTCAAAACATGCTCAATAGTTCAGCCGTTAGCATTTTTAAGGACTTGCTTTTATTGATCAATAGTCGGCATTTGTATTGTGTTAAATCTCGACAGCGATTAAATATCAATAAGTTAAGGAACAGATCAATGAATTTTATTTTATTAGGTTATGGAGACACCAAATCCTTCCGCAACCCCCAATCCAAACATCCCTGATATGCCATCAAAACCTTCTGCTATGATTTATATTTGTGGAGATTGCCACCAAGAAAATGAAATCAAATCTAGGGACCCAATACGGTGTAGAGAATGTGGTCACCGGATAATGTATAAGAAAAGAACAAAACGCAGTATCCTTTTTCATAATTTAATTTTCAGCATGTTTCAGCTCATTTTTGCATTTATACTAACTTTTCATAAATGACTAAACTGAAATGTTTATCCTTAACAATTGTTTTTATAGTGGTGGTATTTGATGGAAGATAAAACAGGTTACCGAAGATTGTCAAGAAAAAGCATTTGTTTTTTCTACGACTAAGCTAGCAGTTTATATATTTGCATATTGCATTTTACATTTGTCATTACAACATTTATCATTTGGTTTATCTTCACACTGAAAGTGAAACTAATCTATTAATAAAGTTTTATTGTTTTGGACAGTTTTCTATAAACACTTGCATTTAGTTTATCTAATTATGGCCTTGAAATACTCCGAAAGTTAGCTTGCTTAGTCTAAATTACTGTGCTTTGGATTATCTAATTATAATTTATACAAGTTATGCAGATACTCAAGATTAAGTAAAGCTGTTTATTTTAGGTAAGGCACTTAAGCTTTAATGTAAGAGATGAAAATTACAGATACCATCCATTCATCGACGAAATCTGTTAACATAACAGAAACGTTAAATAGGATATATTGATATATTTTTTCAAGTTTAATATCGGCGCACTGCTTTAAGTGTTAAAATGTCTAATTTACTAAATGTTTTTTATACAAAATTTAGTCGACCTTCATGATTGTTATCCATTTTTTGAACCTTCAAAAGCAGAATCAATTTTTTTCAAGTCCTCTGTATCATCCCGAATAACCTTGCTTAAGTGCTCGAGTCCATCCTGCTGCTGCTTAAGGTGATGTCTTATGTCGTCTCTCATTGTTGCGTCTAAATGATATTTTGGTCCAGATCGACTATTTGATAATTCTTGCTGCATTCTTATATGAGACATAAGCTCATTTAATCGGCCTTTAAATTGAGTGGGTGAGTTAAGGTGGGCTAGGAGACGCTCAAGCTTTATTTTTAATTGTTCTTCTTCTGCTTGAACAGCATAGCCTTGCTTCCTGTAGATCTCTTGAGCAACTATGACTCGGAGAATTCTTAGCTTGAACTCGTTTAATTTTCGTCTGTATTCCTCTATTTTAGCAACAATTTCAACGTCCTCCTTTTGAATGTTTTCCAGCGTTTGTTTAACACCCTGATTTTAAATTAAGAATAATTCAAAATAAAAGCTACACCAGTCAAAAATATTATTTACCTCAAGGCAAAGGCGGTGAGCTTCAACCTGTTGCTCTTGACATTCCATTCGATTTCTTAGTTCTCCGAAACCAATCATAGGAACAGGTATCAAATTTTCTGGATCAGGATTGTCTAACTTTGCTTGTTGCCATAGTAAAGGATCCAAACCAGCGATTGGCTTTTCTAAGTAAGCTTTCAACTCATTTTTACTCCAACGGCGTTTGGCAATAATATTGCAGACACACAATTGATTAGTTAGTTGCTGCTTAGCACTTGACTGTTGAAAAAAATTATTCAACTCTGATGCCGGTATTTTACGCGAATCACCAGCTTGATTTCTTTCTTGAACAAATATTGTCATATCGGTCCTTCAAAAAACAAAATCCCGTTTTTTCGCAATATATTAAATAATTGGTATTACTCACTTATCGCAAGGAAGAGGCTTGATACTTGAGACGCACACTGAGTGGGCGGCATTGCCTCCTAATATTTTATGAATAGAGTCCACAATCTAAAATGTTTAATATTTACAATATAAATGATTTATGAATAATTTTTTTAAAGTTTGAATGAGGAAGGATATTCTTACTTGTTGTTGATGCTGCTTTATATCAGATTCTTTTTTATTAAACGTTAGGGCAACTAAACCATCAGCGTTAGAGTACTGGCTCATTCTTGCGTAATTTACAGCTTTAAACCGACACCAGGGATTATCAGGTCCAAAATCAATGTTATTTGCTCCACCTGGTCCATAAAAAGCCTTTCCTGTTCCAAAAAATGCTTGCATCTGATTCCACTTGGCAATTAACTCATCTCTTTCATCATTAAAAATTTGAGGAGCAGCGATTGCTGTGGCTTGAGCCTGCAGAATTACTTGAGCATCATCCTGTTGAGGCTGTTGTCCCGGAGCTGCTTGTGCTTGAGTCGCACCAAACATTCCAAAAGAAGGTTTACTCAAATCTGGATGTTAATAATATATTCGATTAAATACCTCAAATAACATGAAAAATTAAATAAAAAACTAACTTGTTGCAGTACTGTTAGTTGTCGTTCCAAATCCAAAACCTGAGGATGTACCGGTGTTTGTTGCCGTCCCAAAAGTTAAGCCTGCTGTTGTTTTCGCTCCAAAATCTGTAGGTAATTTTTTGAGGCCTTATTTAAATTAATAGATTTTAATAGTATATTAACTAAAACCAAATCCAGATTGAGCTGTACTTGTAGTATTCGGACCAACATTAAAACCTGGTCGATAATGCAGTAGTGAGGACATTTTGCAATAAAGTTGAACAAATTACAAATCTTATGGAGTTAAAAAGTACCTGTTGAGTTACCAAACCCACTACCAAACCCAGTAAAATTAGAAGACGTAGTAGTTGGTGTATTACCGAAAAGAGGTTTATTATTAAAATTAAACGACATTTTCACGTTTGGTAAAAGATTCCTTGCTTTAAGCAACTTGTGGAATCGTTAACTGGTACTTACAATTTGAAATAAAATATTTTTTATTTAAAACTAGTAAGAATATGTATAAGCTTTTGATTACATTTATTTGAGCATAATACAAAATGTAAGGATTATTTTCCCAAAACAATTTCGCTTTACCGCGTATTTTTCATATGGTTCCGTTATCCCTAGTCGACGGAAGTCGTGTTAAACATAAGTCGTGTCCCTGATTGTCCTTGACCTCCTTTCCTATCAAAAGTTTAGCTCGTGAAAAGCCGAATTTATTTTTAAAAATGTCTCTTAACAAGTTGTCCATCGACAAATTGAACCTGAAAGGAAAGCGTGTCCTTATACGGTAAATATAATTTGATAACAGATTTGTTTTTATATAACTTTATGCTCTTTTTAGAGTTGACTTTAATGTCCCTTTGAAAAATGGTAGTATCACCAATAACCAAAGGTAAACACTTAAATTTTAGATGCAATTTGTTTATCCTTATCTACTTATAGAATTGTTGCTGCTTTACCAACTATAAAGCATGCTTTAGAAAATGGAGCCAAAAGCGTAGTCCTCATGAGCCATTTAGGAAGACCTAACGGAAGCAAAAATTTGCAGTTTACTCTGGAGCCAGTTGCTGAAGAATTGAGAAAGTTATTGGAAAGGTAGTTATGGAATGATATATCTGAAAACTGTTAATCAACTTTGTCAACAGAGACATCTTATTCCTTGAAGACTGTGTTGGGTCTGAAGTAGAGAAGGCCTGTGAGTCACCTGCAGAGGGTACTATTATTTTACTAGAGAATCTTAGATTTCATGTCGAAGAAGAGGGAAAGGGTGTAAATGAAAAAGGAGAAAAGATAAAGGCAGATAAAGGCGCTGTTGAAAAATTTCGAGAATCTTTATCAAAACTTGGTGACGTCTATGTTAATGATGCCTTTGGAACTGCTCATAGAGCGCATAGTTCTATGGTTGGATGTACTCATAGCGAACGTGCATCCGGATTTCTTCTTAAAAAAGAATTGGACTACTTCTCCAAAGCATTAGAAAAACCAGAAAGACCTTTCCTAGCGATTTTGGGGGGAGCCAAAGTTAAGGATAAGATTCAGCTAATCGATAATCTCTTAGATAAAGTTAATTTGATGATAATCGGTGGAGGAATGGCTTTCACTTTTCTCAAAGTATTGGACAACATGGAGATCGGTAATTCGCTGTATGACGAAGATGGGGCAAAAATTATTCACCAAATCATGGAAAAAGCAAAAAAGAATAACGTTAAAATTTTCCTACCATCTGATTTTGTAATTGGAGATAAGTTTGGAGAAGATGCAAAAGTGAGAAATGTAAAAAAAGGAGAAGGAGTGCCGTCAGGTCATATGGTAAGCTTAAATATCGTCTGAGAAGAAAATTAAACTGATTCACTTTTCTTGGTTAGGGACTAGATATTGGCCCAGAATCAGCAAAAGAGTTTACAGATGTCATATTACGATCAAAAACAATCGTTTGGAATGGACCACCAGGGGTTTTTGAATTTGCAAGTTTCGAGAATGGTACAAAAGAATTTATGAATGGTATAGTAAAGGCCACACAAGACGGCGCAACCACCATTATTGGAGGAGGTGATACAGCAACTTGCTGTGCCAAGTATGGAACAGAAGCTAAAGTTAGTCACGTTAGCACTGGTGGTGGAGCCAGTTTAGAGTTGTTGGAAGGTTTGTCTTGCCAAAGTGCCAAATGTACTAATCACATAGCAATTTTCTATTGCAGGTAAAGTACTCCCTGGTGTAGATGCTCTGAGTAGTGCATGAATTTATGATGAAAAATCGCACAAAATGTATTTTTCTTCAAAAATATGACTATAACTAATAAATCTTTAAATTTAATTCATTAAATGTATTAATAGAAAATAGTTTCAATAAACCTTATTCCTATTTAGAAATTCCTGTTACCAATTGAATCCAGGGTAGAAATTCTGTTATCCTACTATAAACTGAGGGCTTTCCTTGACACGTTCTATCGCCCCATGAAGTTGTGCCGGCAAGAACCCAAGAATCTCCCATTTTGCAAACAAGTGGACCACCTGAATCTCCCTAAACGTCAACGAATCTTTATTAGAAATTCTGAGACATAAATATGTTGAAAATGTATGCTGGAAATTATATTCTCAAACTTTTTCATATGCTTTGATATCAGACGCATCAAAGTGGGATTTTCACTAACTTCAGAGAATATAAAATCTCAGCGTTTTACTAACCCCACAGGCAGATAATGCTGGTGTACCAACACATAATTGTCTTTGGGTTATTCTTTCCAGACCCCAGCTGGAAATGCAAGATTGGTGACTATGAACGGGAACATTTATCTCATTTAATCTATGCTTCTCTGACGTTCCTGAAATAATTCTGTTATTGATTTACTAAATAATAGCACAGCATTACCCTTCGTTGCTCCAAATCCTGTCGCCCAACAATCTTCACCAACAAAATCATCCAGTTTATAATTAAATGGCAAACAAGCACTATTTACCTTTTCATTGATTTTAACAGGCTCAGCGAAACGTAATAAGGTCACATCGTTATCATTGTATGGATTACCTGCTCCAGGATTTCCATATCCGGGATGCTTTAAAGGTAATATTGTTTTAGCTTAAAAATTTCTAAAATTTTTACAAAGCTACCCGAACAATCTGGGATAAACTCATAACTTGCTCTGTCCCTTGAGTAGCTAGTAAGTTCATCTCTCCGAATCTAATTTTAACTAAATTAATATCCCAGCTAGGAAAGTAAAAAAACTAGTTTTTTGGTTTTTCAGAATAGTTAAAACAAACGGTTGAAGGCAATGAGCCGCTGTTATTGCCCAATAAGGACTTAAAAGAACTGCACCACACCCGCCTATTGTTTGTCCATACTGAAGAACACCTTGCCATGGCCATCTACCTATAGGTGCTGGTTTTCCACCAACAATGCGGGGTATAGAAAAATCTTTATTAACTTCCGTAAACATGTTTCTCTTTCCGCATTTGGCTGTAATAGAGTCTTTATTCTAAGTATTTTAAAATTTGTCACTTACAATCCACCGGTGAGATAGCTTCAAGTGGAATGGGATAAATATTACATTCATTTTGATTTAATATGAAAACATTCATTTGACCACAAACAGCTACATGATTCCCCATCGAATGTGGCTTCCAAAAGTTTCCATGAGATGAAGCACACTTCTGATATTGATTTATATCTGATTCCCAGTTTCTATCAGGTGTTATGTACGCCTGAAAATATTATATTTGTTGTATACTTGATGATAATATTTAAAAATTGAATTTCATACCTTTAGATCAAACCATCCATTGCTTGTTAAACTACAGTCAATTTCCAAGTCAACGAACCAATAATGTGAAGAAAATCGATTAAATGTTGAATATCCACTTCCATCAATTTCAATGACTCGAGGATAGTCTTGTCTAAAAGAGGCTTAAATTGAAGTTATACTGTATGTTGCAAGGTAAAAAACTTAAAAGTACGCTAATACTACAAGGCACATTAATAAAAAAAACTCTGAAAACTTCAATAAACTCGATGAGAAAATGTTTTATTTACTGATTTGTTGTCCACATCATTGGTGTTCCACCAGCCTCTTGACCTTGAAAAAGACCCTGGCCTTCTTCAGATCCATCCCAGTCAAGATATAAATCACCTTCAGACCATTTACTATAAGATGATTCGGTATTTGCTGGTCGAATATTGTGTCTGATTGGAATTTTACATTGTTTTTTATTTTCAAGACAACTTGAGTCTGTCAGTCCTGTACAAATTTTTCAAAACTAAAATCTCGTAAGAGAATGTTTCGTGTAAAATACCTCCTCTAATAAACACATTCTCTCCCGGTAGCGTTTGGGCTCTGATGAAAATTAGAGTTCTCTCAGCTTTTCCAAATCCAAAAATAATTAGAATTAAAAGAAGTTTAAGCATAATCAGAACGTACGTATTGCGCATTCTAAATTAATAATAACATTTGACAATGTTCTCATACTCATATCTAGTTGATCAACAACTGTATATACTGATAATGGATTTTTTTATCGCTATATTATAACTCAAGCAATCACACAGAATAAAAACTTTCATGTCAAACATAAGTTTATTAGGACAGTTTTAATGCTGATTTTACTCTTAGAGGAAGAACGTGGTATTTGACGATTAAAGCTATATTTTTCATTCAGTGACATATTAATATATTTAATATTTTAATTTCTAAAATGGATATTCAGAAATTCTTGCTAATGAAAGTATTTGTATATTCATACGCTAGAAATAAAGCTCCAGTAGCAGGAAAAGTACGTAATAGTGTTGGTAATAACCCTTTATATAAAGATCGAAATCCTTCTGTTTTAGCTATCTCTATTCCAGTTGATAAGAAACCTCTGTTTAAACTGGTATCCACCTGTACTCTAGACTTTATAACATCAGTAGGAAAAACTGCTATCCAAAGAGAAACTCCTCCTATTCCCCCACAAACAATTGAGCAAAGAGCATTACTTTTATTAGGATCACAATTGAAGAAATATTTCGAAAATTCGTACCCTCCAAAGAAGAAAAAGTAGCCAGGAACCTCTCTAGCCAAAGTAGGGATCATACCTCTGAACAGACCAGAAATTCCATCAACTTTGAGAATACTTTTTGTTACTTCATACGGTCCTAAGTTTGACTGGGTGGCCTGTAATCTGCACTTTACCAGTTCAGTTGGGCAGAGAGCAATGCTTGACACAACGCCAGCTCCTGCTCCGCAAAAAGCATTACTAAGCACTCCTAGATCACTTTCCTTTTTACAACTTGTTAAGGCTACAGCAACTTTACGCAAAACACCATATGCTGCAAATAGTGCTGCATTTTCAGCTACCTGTGCAAGGAGAGCTGGTATTGAACCAGCATATAATCCTCTATAAATTCCTTCTTCTCTGAATGTTTTAAAGAAACAATCTACAGCATTCTTATAGATGTCGGGACGAGTTTGCAGTTTAACCTTGACGGTATCTAATGGTTGTCCAACATACACGCATGCAGTACCTCCTGCAACACCCCCAAGTGTATTTGCAAAAAGTTCTTTAACCGAATCATTCATCTTGAAGTACATGTAAACTTTGACCCTTCAAAGTTCGGAGATACTATGAATATTCGTTTTAATCACGTCTCTGTGTGAAAATAAATGTGTCCTACCAACGCTGCAAATTAAATTCTTTAACACTTAGAGTTAATTGTAACTATGTAGCCTATTATTCCAGCCTGAACGAAATGTTTATTTTACTGTTAACGTACGAAGATAAAATTTTATTCTCAAATTGCAAGTGAAATTAAAATATTTAAAAATAAATAATTAAAATGAAGAATTTTTATTTTTATGGAGAACGCTTTAGCAATTGCAATTTGTATACTGCATATAAATGAATGTAATGTCTTTGAAAGTTATCAATTGGCATTAACTAGACCATCACGTATACTATTACAATCCATTGTGACAATCAAGTGGTTAATTTTCCTACTGCTTACTCTGGTTTTTCGATATGTCTGACAAAGTTTCAAATAATTGTATATGCTTAAAATATGTGCGGGTAAGTGCTATAAAAGAAGATCAAAGTCGAAAACTTCTAGAAATTTCCTTATTTCTTGCTACTGAGCAATAAAATTGAAGGTTGAAAATTCTACAGATAGTAAGAGTCCAGATGCATTTATGGAGAGTTCTACCGTAAATCAGCAATATTAGAGTCCCATGAAATAATCGAATTTACAAAGATTAAATATAAATCACAAAAAAACTAAGCTAAAAAATACTTCGTAAAACTTTTTCCAAGTGGCTGGACTTTTGCCAGGTTCCAGTCACCACCTTGTGGAAGGATCTCGTTACCAGTCAATGCTGTGGACATCGTTTAAATGACGCGCGCGTCGTTGTCAGAACACTTTTCGGTTGCAAGAGCTGAATCTTCGCTGGAAATCAAACTCAACCTGTTTAATTGAATCATGTCCTAATAAAGGTTACTAATTGTATTGAGGTTGGTAGAACATCAGTTCAAGCAGCGATCGCGGGCAGCATTCTTGATCTATAATAGAAGGCTATACCACCAATCGCTAATCTCGATGGCCTTTGAGCGATAATTACAGATTCAATTTCGCGCGTCGGCACTCAAAGCCGATTGATGTTTTAGAGATCAACTGGTTTAATCCAGTAACTCTTATTTGGTTTTTAGTACTTATTGATAATATGTGTTTATATAGTGAATGTTTCCGTAGATAAAATATCAATGCTATAGATTTTACATTCTTTTTCAGATCGTGAAAGTTTCCTTCGAAATAGCCTATGAGTAGGCTGAAGTATGGCGGAAAAATTCCGCACAGGTATTATAAAAAAATTTCCCATTTTTTAATATACCAGCTTGAGTCATAGCACTCTTATCCTACTTTATATTATTTGCGCATTAGCAAACTTGCATTTGTTGAAATTCCAGTATTATGTTAGGTTCACAATCTTAAGGCCATGTGCTGCTATTGAAACCACTATTCTGTACATTTATATCAATATCTGTAGGCTAAAAAAATCAGTAGCTCAATAAAAATTAGATCATATTTTTAGTATTTGAGGGCGGGTGTAGAGAGGAAAAATCTATGATAACTTATGTCCTTACTTCACAAACTATAAGCAATTAAATAATTCATAAATAAATGATAGTAGGTATGACTAATAAAAAACTCGTCTGCTCTTTCATTTACAGAAGGTTTTCCTGTGCAATTGAAAAGAAGTTCTTCTGTATTCATGGATTCGTCTTTCACTGAAGAACCTTTGAATAAACGTCCACGCTATGCTGTATCTTCTCTTTACCATGCCGTAAATAATATTAGGAATGCCGCTCCCAAATCTTATCCAGAAAATGTTACACAATCGTTGAATATTTCTGAAGAAGCTCGTTGTGTCACTTTCAACGAAGGACTTGAACAGTTTAATAACCGAAAACAAAAGTTACTCACACTGAAAGATAAAAACATTCTGAAAAAATGTTATCATGAAGATCTTGCCGAATTGTTTTTTCTTCAAAATTTAGGGCACCTGATCACTGAATTTCCTACATGGAGGAAAAAAACTGATATACAATTAAGTCAATTTTATCAAGCTAATCCTCTAGATAGATCCAATAGAAATGGTCATTCTGAATCAGATGCTTTAGCTGAAAAAGAACTTTTACGTCCTTTTCATTTCCCTGTTGAAAAAGCCTCCTCTGGTCCACCCACACCAACAAGAAAGAGCGCTACTGATCCTCCAAAATCTGATGATGAAACGAATGAACCAAGCGCTGTTAATGAAATTGCTGAACAAGCTCGAAAGGAGGCCGAAGTGATCAAGAAAGTTCATAATTTGCGAAAACAAGGTCTTTGGAGTAAGAGCCGTCTTCCCAAATGCATGGAACCCAAGCGAACCAAAACTCATTGGGATTATTTGTTAGAAGAAATGCAATGGATGGCCGCCGACTTCCATTCCGAAGCAAAGCTGAAAATACAGCATGCTAAGAGGCAAGCTCGAGCTGTACAGGCATATTGGGCTAGCTTTAGAGACAACGAGAAGAGAAATGAGAAAAAGAAAGAGATTCAAATAAAGCGTTTAGCTAACGGTGTAGCTAAAATGATAAAAAATTTCTGGCAGGTAATGGAAAAATTTGCGGATATGAAGCAGCGAAATCGTCTTGAGGAAACTCGAATTAAAGCTTTAAACGTTCATCTAAATCACATCATCGATAAAACTCAAACATATTCTTCTATGTTGACGTGTTCGGTTGGTTCTGGTAGTGTAGATGATCCTGACAAAAATGATACAGAGTACAATCCTGAAGAAGATGATTCTGAAGATGATATTACTACATTAGCACAAGAAGAAGAAAAATTAAATAAAACTGAAGTCAATCAAGAACTTAAAGCTTTAACTGCTGAGAGTGATATGCCCTTAGATCAATTAATATCAAAACTCCCAAAGTCATATTTTGCTAAACGCCGAAGGCTATCTAGTTTCTCAGAAGAAAGTGATGTTGAAATGCTTACTCCTGACGAAGACGAAGAAGCGTCAAATAAGCAAATGGAGCAACAAACCAAAGCTAAGCTGACTGTAGATTACGCAGAGACAAGTGACGAATTTTCCGTTGCTGAGACACTTATACCTAAAGGAGAAATTGAAGGGCGGTGTTTAACTAGAGTTCCAACTTTACTGAAAGGGCAACTGCGAGAGTATCAGCATGTGGGCTTAGATTGGCTAGCTTCTCTTCATCGAAGTAACTTGAATGGTATTTTAGCTGATGAAATGGGTCTAGGGAAAACAATTCAGACTATTGCTCTGTTAGCTCATTTGGCAGAAGCTTATGGGGATTGGGGTCCCCATCTTATTGTAGTCCCAACTAGTGTTATCATAAACTGGGAGTTTGAATTAAAAAAGTGGTGTCCTGCTTTTAAAGTAGTCTCATACTACGGCTCAATAAAAGACCGTAGATCCAAACGAAGTGGATGGACAAAAGACAACGCATTTCATGTTTTGATAACATCGTATAAATTGGTTGTACAAGATCATTCCTCATTTCGTCGTATGAAATGGAAATATTTTATTCTAGATGAAGCTCAGAATATTAAAAATTTCAAATCTCAAAGATGGCAAATGCTTCTTAACTTGAAATCTAAAAATAGGTTGTTATTGACTGGTACACCAATTCAAAACAGCTTAATGGAGTTGTGGTCTTTATTACACTTTTTAATGCCACATATTTTCGATTCGCATAACGATTTCCGAGAATGGTTTTCTGCCCCTTTAACAAGCATGGTAGAAGGATCTAGAAAATTTAGTGACAGTCTTGTTACTCGTCTTCACAAAGTTCTACGTCCGTTTTTACTGAGGCGATTGAAAAAAGATGTCGAGAAACAAATGCCCATGAAACACGAGCATGTTATCCTTGTCGACCTATCAAGACGACAAAGATTTCTCTATGATGAATTTATGTCATTATCAGATACAAAACGTCAAATTGACTCTGGTAGCTTCATGAGTATTATGAACATACTAATGCAATTACGAAAAGTATGTAACCATCCCCAACTTTTTGATCCAAGGCCTGTACTAAGTCCGTTTAAAATGAAATGCTTATCCATTCGGATTCCGTCGTTCTTTGTCTTAAATATGGAAAGAAAATTCCTGGAATTTCCTTTATTGTCTACAAATACTAAAATAGATGGGCTAGTTGATGAAAATGGCATTGTTGGGGGTGAAATGTTTTCTGATAAAGTGATTCCTATGGGAGATGACAGACGATTGGAAATTGAAACAAGAGATGGAAGAGGTACCTTCTACACTACACCAGATGTTTTGATACGAGCAGCAATACATAGAATTACGAGAGGAGATATGTCCTTATCAGATACATTAGACTCAGATTTAATGACAAAACTATGGTTGGAATATTACAATAGTGGAAGGCCAACTAATATTGTATCTTTTAGACATGGAAATTTTCTCTATGCTCAAAGGTTTGTAGCAAAGAGACTAAAAATTAAAAAACAAATCAATAAGGAAAGCGACACTTTGAAAAAAATTCTGAGAGTAGTTGACGATTACCATGTATCAGAAGTTCGTCATTTAGAGGAACTCATCATGTATCTTCCTGAGTGTTTGGTTCCACCTCCAGAACTGCAAATAAATAGCTCAAGAAGCAATTTATTCATTAATACGCCGGCTCCCACAGAAGTGAAAGAAGAATTTGGACACTGGCATTTGGTTTGGAGGAATTTTCAATTACAATTTCCAGAAACCCGTTGGGTTCAATACGATTCGGGGAAATTGCAAGTTTTAGCAATGTTGTTGAAAAGACTGAAAAGCGAGGGGCATCGTACACTTATATTCACTCAAATGACAAAGATGTTAGATGTATTAGAAATGTTTTTAAGCTACCATGGTTACACTTATTTGCGATTGGATGGAACTACTAAGGTGGATATGAGACATAGCCTAATGGAAAGATTTAACCAAGACACTAGAATATTTTGCTTTATTCTGAGCACAAGATCTGGCGGTATAGGAGTAAATTTAACAGGCGCTGATACTGTTATATTTTACGATTCTGATTGGAATCCAACAATGGACGCTCAGGCTCAAGATAGATGCCATAGAATAGGTCAAACTAAGGATGTACATATCTATAGACTGATTTGTAAACATACCGTTGAAGAAAATATATTGAAAAAAGCTAATCAGAAAAGGTGAAACTTCAAATTGCAAATTATAGTTAGAAATTGTAAACATTATTTTTCAGATTATTAAGCCATGTTGCAATAGAAGGCGGAAATTTTACGACAGCTTCATTTAAACAAAGTACAGTCAGAGAAATTTTCAACATACCAACTGGGTTCTCCAATGATCTTAGTCTGGAAGCTCAAACAGAGTTTTTGTCAGAGTCCAACAAAACAACGCAATTATCAATGAATCAGATGGAAGAGGCGTTAACTATGGTTGAAGATGAGTCTGACGTAAAGGCTGCCAAATCGTTAAGAGTTGAAGTAGATAATGAAGGCAACGAATTCCAGGATGAAAACGATGAAGGAGAAGCTAAAGAGGCTGCAGATGCCATTTCGGCTGAACTAAATAAAATGAAAGAACAAACAAGTGAATTAGAAAAAGACTGTACGCCAATTGAACGTTGGTGTGTAAAGTTGATTGAAAATAAGTACAAAGATGTTTATGAAGAGGAATTGAAAACAGCTAAAGTTTGTTATATTTTCATATTGCTTGCTGAATTAATGCTTAAAGGTCAGTAATCTTAATACTTTCTTAAAACGCTACTTTTAGGAG
Source organism: Dimorphilus gyrociliatus (assembly GCA_904063045.1). NCBI lineage: Eukaryota > Metazoa > Annelida > Polychaeta > Dinophilidae > Dimorphilus > Dimorphilus gyrociliatus. The sequence goes on from CAJFCJ010000005.1 coordinate 1,402,742, forward strand.
GAAGTAGAGTTGGCTCAAAAGGAACTAGAGCAAAGCCAAGAGGACGCGATGATAACTGCCTTAGCAAAACAACTAGAGAAAGAGCAAGAAGAAATTGAAAATCATTTCCATACTGAGGATCAGGTACCTGCATATATACAGAGAGCATTAATGTTACCAGGCCGAGCGGGTTTTTGCCGCAAATCCAGACAATTATATAAAAGTTTAGGTGATTTCGACAATAGCGAAGATAATATGCTAAAATTATTCAAAAAGCACAATAAGTATCCGCTTTATGTGGCATGCTGGACGGCGGAGGCTGAACGTTCAGATAATATAGGGGAAGAGGCTAAAAAACGATTGGAAGAAATCGGTGAACGAATTCCCATTCCTCAACCAGTAATACCAAAGGTTCCAAAAACGAAGAAGAAAGAGGAAATTCTTTCTAGTAAACAGCGTCGAGGAAGAGGTCGTCCTAGAAAGTTAGAAACGACAACCAAACATGAATTAAACGACTCTCATTTACACACATCCAATATTTCCATTCCCTCTGACCAAGATAACGACACTGATGATGTAACTGTAGTTGACGAAGAAGAAGATAATAATAACACAGCAAAAACTGCGAAGAATAAAATTAATACAATAATAATTCCTACTACAGTGCACACTATGCCTAAAGTTCCAACCGTAGTACTCTCAGTTGCACCAGCTATAAAACCTAATGTGATAGTGGTTAAAAGTGATAACAGTCGGATAAGACAATTGCATTCAACAGCCACTATCACCCCTTTACCTTTAAGACTTACCGAGCAAAGGAAGCCAGCAGTTACAATTATTAAACCACAACAGATTAGGCAACAAATACAACAACGTCCTATTTATGTTTCTATTCCTGTTAGGAATGTAGTTCCACCGCAACAACCAAAACAGCAAACAGTTTATCTTGTTTCCAGGCCTCAGCAGCAACCAAAACAAACGCCTGTTGCTAGAGTTGTTACTCTTAGTTCTACTTCGGTCTTACGACCAGTCTTAACAGCAAGAGGTGTACAAGCAGTAAGACAGCCTCAAGCTACGGTAACAGTTAGTCCATTACCAAGAAAAATAGTTCAACCATCTGACAAGCTGATTTTACCGACTGCTAAACTACGTATGCCAATTTTGTCTGTTCAATCAGCCACCAGCACAACGGTAATATCCTGTCAAACGAAGTCTGTAATTGACAATGACAAAGACGACGCCGAAGATCGACGAAGATCGGGTAGATCCCATAAGCCAACGGCTAGGCTGCTACAATCAGCCTTCTCGACGAAGCTGTTAAAGAATTCTGATGCTCCGTCAAATTAACTGATTTAGGCGATATTATTTTTGATTTCCTGCCTGCCCGGATAAACGACTTTAATGTATATAACAGTTTGTTTTTCTCGTGCTGCAAATCCCTTATGTTCCTGTTTATTGGTCGTAAATATATACTTGGCGTAAGCGAAAACTTCGAAGATTTTCAACTGTTTTTTTGATTTGTGGAAGGGCAGGCAGAAGCTTGATGAGAAGTTCAGGAATTTTTGGATCCTTTTATATTATTGGACGAGGATGATATTAGATTATATTTATAACAATTAGAATTTGCAAAATGAATATTTACTTGAACGTTCACTTGCCTCTGCTGCCTGCCCTGCCACCTAAAGTGTGGATTGTTTAATTTCTGATTATAGGTCATTTAAATTTAGATAAGAATCGTGTTGTTCGCAAATGGCCAAAGAGTTATTTCGTTCAAATAAGTGAGAAATTAAGTATTATTTAATATGTACTTATAAAGTACAGTTAAAATCGCTTCAAATATCTTTAGTAAATATTTTAGAAAAGTTCGTAAAGGACTGGAAAATTCTTAACAAAAGTCGGTAATTACTTACGTAATTATAACAGGAGAGTCTACAAGATGATTGGGGAAAACTACTTCCCACATGGACACCACCTACGCCTCCTTTAACAACTGAGACGATTACTACCGATTTCAACAATGTTCTCTATGAATGCAGGCCCATGCCAGAGTCTCAACTGCCCCCTGTTAAAGTTCAACGTGTTCGCAGGAAGAGATTAGATACAAATGTTAGAATTAGCAGTAGTAAGGAACGAAGTAAATATAACAAGCCTTTAAGGAAGGATGGACTACGAGTCCCACGATCTCTATTTGATCGTCCACAAAGTATGCGACGAGACCAGAGATTATTTAAACCTTTAAGCCCAACTAAAATAGGAAGATCGTCATCATCTGACAACCTGACTGGAGAACGTCCAGATTGGGCGATATATGAAGACTGGTTTATCCTTTATTATATTAATGCAATTGAAAATAAAGATAATTTTTCATCGGCTCCCACTCTCCCGAATTCTTCAATAAATTGGGACTTTGTTAGTGATGGAGTAAATGGTACTAGTCGGTCGTACAGGACTGCCAAACACTGCGTTGCTAGGTACGATAGTAAAGTTTTGCCGAGAGAGGAAGGACGACCAACATTTGATTCTACTCCAGCAGTTGGAAGAAAGTCTATGAAAAAGTCTATAAAAACACTAACAGGAAGAAAGAGTGGACGTTCACTGCGTACCAGTCAACTCATCTTACAAGATCAAAACAAAAGTCTCACCCAGTACTTCAACAATAGAATTGAGTTGATTTTGACTTTATCAAAGAAACGATCACCTCCGCCTCGTCCTGCTCTTGCTAATCCGACTCAGAAAAACCCAAAGCATCAAATGGTTCTCGTTGAGAACGGAATCACATATGACAATCCCCTCTCGCCAGTGCAAGTAGCAAAAAGAAGGGCAGATCGCATTAATAAGGATAAACCAAAACAAACTACTGCTTCTTCAACACCTGCTACACCTACCACCACGAAATCTATAGTTTCGACAAATGTTAATACATCTCGAGTCGCATCATTTCCTACACAAACAAATACAACTACAGCTATTCAGTATGTCCAAGCAAGTGTCTCAACATCTTCTACGTCGGTCGTTGTCCCTGCTACAGTAACTCTGGCTCGCACAGTCACAGCAACACCACCGACAACTAATGTGATGATAAATACTACTATTAAAAAAGGAACCCAGCCAAATCAAAGATCTGTAAACTTCCCGGGAGTTGTCCAGGCCCAACGACAAACCCTAAGTACGAATCAGCAGTCTGCAGCAATCCTAAAAATAAATGCTGGAATCCCGAGAGTTCCTATATCAAAGGGTCAGCAAAAAGTCAGACTACCCCAAGCACAAGCAAACGTATTAGCTAGCTTACAAAAGCAGCCAGCACTAGCTGTTGTTCAAACTGGACAATCCAAGAATACAATTCCAAATGCTACTGTTCAGAGACCGGAGTTAACATTATACATGCATAAAGCAAAGAGCACCAGTGTTCCGAAATTTAGTGGACAAAAGTCTGTCGCAAGTTCGCAGATTTTTGCTCACATCCAGCATGCAAGTCAGTCTTTGGTTAGCAACCAAACGACTGCTAGTATAGCTTCAACTACAGTTGCCCAACTGGTTAAGGCTTCAGGAAATCCTTCCACAGTAGGACGCACCGGTGTTCAATCTGTTCAGAAAATCCAAGTTGTGCCTCAGGGTACAAAGAAGGCTACAGGAGGTCAACCAATTGTCATACAGAGACCAATTAATGTTCAAGCCCTACTTAAACAGCCTCAATCTACGGCTGCGTCAACCTCAACTGGTACGATTCATCAACTTATTCCTCAAAGCTCAACCAGTAGCAGCGTGACCTTGACATTACCAGTTTCTCAAACATCATCTTTGCAAACCAAGCAACATAGTATAATGGCTATTCGTAGCGGACCTCCTAGAAGCGGAAATATAACCGCTCAAGGCCGAATTACACCGACAGTTCATAAATCTATTCAGCTACAGTTACATTCAACAGCTAGCTCCTCTCTGCAGAGAAGGCAGCAGCCGACACCTTCTAATCTAGCAACTGTTGCTTTCTTACCCCAATCAGCAAGTGGGTCGTCAAGTACTGTGTCTTCGACATTAGTGACGGTTACTGCTCCCAAACAAACTCCAAGCAAGAAATCTTGAAGCAAGGGAGACAATTTCAAACTTTTGCACCTTTTATTATTGTTTTCATAAACAACTGAATCATATCGCTATAGTGGTGATATTAATTCAAAGGTGGTGTATAAACTCAACTAATTTTGTTTAAAACAACTATCTTTTATTTCGTGTTGTTTTTTGTGTTATATTTTTTGTGAAAAACGTATACTATGTTAACAGTTCTTGGCTTCTGTAAAGATACAACCAGATTCTGCTGTCATTGCTATCAGTTTACCGCTATACATGCAAACACACAGTTGAACGGCATATTTTGATGAATTTCCATTTGTTATTTTTGCTATTGGTAGAGTTTTTCCACTAAAGGAAGAGGCTTGAAGGATCAAAGAAGACTTCTAAATAATGTAAAATATATTTAAATTCGTGTTTTTGAATACTAAAGTAACTAACTGTCTCTATATCCAAGTCTTTGGAAATAGCCTGAAAATTTCCTCCATCGTATTCAATGTCTTCAGCATCAAAGTAAGAGCTGAGTTTTGAAGAAATTGTTATTCCGGTACCATAATTAATGATATGGTTGGCTTTCGACTGCTTAACCTTTAAGTTATTTACTTTTGGTAATCGTAACTGTTCACTGTAGTTGCTTGTAAAAACTATTTCACCTTCATCATTCACAATTTTAAATGAATCAGCCACCCGTAATATAATTCCATTCTCATTTATAATGACTGAAAAATTACCACAAGTTAAGTTAGTCTTCAAACTTAGAATTTTTTAAATTAGCATATGAAAATGAAATAATAACAACGTATAATTTATAGTAAAACTGGTATAGTATCGGGTTTTCGTATTCCGAATTCATTTTATATCAAACAAGAACAGTCTTGACTTGACTAAACTTAGGATAATGACATGTTAGAAATGGATTGGGTATGATGCCTACCTTTGCTTCCAGAGTTCTCGTAAAACGTTAGCATTTCAAAAGATTCATTTCCCTCCAACTCAATCTTCAAATTAGTATGTGGATTACTGTAGAGGGCGCTGTCAATATCGCAAGCACCTTCAACTGTAAAACTCTGCTTTACAGTCATAAGATCACTACCAAAACGTATAGCAGCCATACCAGTTTCAGATATGCGTAAAACAGATATCAATAGGAAAGTTAACGCCAAGTTTGTTATTATAGATAGACATATAAGAAACAGGCAAAAATTTAATGCATTAATCTGTATTATATAGAAGAAGTTAAATAATTTTAATATCTGACTTGCCCATACCTTTTTTCCGCGAATTCCTGTGCGATGTAAATAATATTCATCAATATTTACGTATCCTGTGTTAAAATTTCCCAAATGCTCTTTATTTGTCTTCTCTTTTTCAGCTGATTTGGCTGTGATTGAACGTAAAGTGCCATATGGGCTTGATGGCAAAGAAGGTCCCTAAAAATATTTTTTAAAGTTTACAATTCTAAATTTATAAGTCTTACTACCTGAGATTCATCCAGCATGGCTCCGTAAAGTAAAATTTTAAAGATTAGAAATAAATTGCAACATACAAAATGTGGTTGGTACAGCACACAATCATTCTAAAACAAGAACCCCCGTACTTAATACCGGCCAAATCAAACAGGCCATATAGCCTGTCCCTTTCAAATACTAAATAGCTCATTGCCGAATCGAAACAGGCTACCATGTTAATTCCCTATTTCCGGTTTGTTCAGTGGCGCCTGTAGCGATGGCTGAGACTGTTCGACGCTTGAAAAATATCGGAAGCTTTTCGGTTCTGCAAGATAAATTAGAAAGTTGGCATGGAGACTACTATGTAAGTAACGTTTTCAATGTTATGAAACAAATGGCTCGTCGTATCAAATCAAAATTAGCGGTTTATTTTCAAAGAAAGGCCGTTGCTATAGAAGCAGTATAAGTAGAATAATGTATTTTCTTCAGACTTTCATCGATTGAAATGATATTATTACTAATTCAAATTGATACTTAGTGAAAAGATATTAGAAACTAGACTGTATCACCATATCACTAGTTAATGAAAAGAGATTATTCTCCAGCGTGCAGGAAACTATCGACTGAAATTGATAAAAGTTGCACTTGATAAGGATAAGAGAGTATACTATATTATACAAAATTCGGTTATCTAGGCCAAATTAGTTTTCTTGCCAAAGAAATAATCCTTATGCTAACGTTATTTGCAAATAGAATTGTTTGTAATGACTTTTGTATACACAGATCTTTTGTGCTTTCGCTATTCCGAAATCAATTGACTTAATCAGCGTTGAATATTTTTCGCATGTTTATATAAATAACATTTCCCCAACGACTATTATATCTCTAATAGAAGATTTTAGCCAGCTTATCAACGGATTATCTGTAGATTTATGCTACATCGACCTAGTGCTGAATTTGTTTAAATTAATCAAACCCTGCTAAATAATCTGCAAACAATCCTTATATTCATAAACGGCAACAAAGTAAATATAAAATATTCCTTGTAAATTCCTTCATTTAATTTATAAGTCGGATATATAAATATATACAACATACTGAACGTATCTGATTTATAAAACATTTATGACGTTTAATATTTACAGTATATATGCTGTTTAATTTACCTATTATGTTCTATTGCTACAATTATGATTAGTAACGGCATTATATTCAGAAACATATCGCTTGGTAGGCAATAAAAGCAACTGTTTAAGCAAGGAATTCAAAAAACATTTAACTGTTCAGTCTTAAGATACACATAATGAATAAATTTTATCGAACAAAATGACCTCGTTGCTGTCTCTCCTTGCGGTTGTTAAAAGAAATATTTGCAGATTAAATTTACTTTACATTGTTTACCCAACTACCAGAATTGAAAGTTTTATGTAAGCCTACGATAACGAAGAAAAATTGCTCAGTTAATAAACCACTAGTTGAATAATGTAGTTTTAATTAACAGCCCGTTGATAGGTTATACTTCGATTTCTCTAGAAATAGGTTCAAATTCTAAATACGCAAATAAAAATTAGATCTATAAATCGATGGGGTCGATATACTATAATACATGAACTTTCAGTGTAAACAACAGTATTAATAATATGTCTTATTTTTTCCAAGGTTAATTCGGCAGACGAAAACGTCAGTAGATGCTGCGAGATAATTGAATTGAATGCTAAGGTTCAAAGAGAACTTTTCCGTCTTCTAAATGTCGTGTCTGCTCAAGGTAAGTTACTTCATATGAATGTAGAATAAATTCATCGATTTGTCGATTTTCGAAAAGTTATTATAACAACGCATTAACAACCTATATTGTGGCTATTTCAAGCAAAATTTTCTTGAAAAACAATATATATTGTTTTTTAACGAATATATATGTAAAATAATGCTGATTCCATGGTTCATCATTTTTCTATACAAAGAAAAAAATGTGTTTAAATCACAGATGTACATAAACTTGTTGAACGAACTATTTCTTAAGGGAGCACCGTCCTTAGTCGTTTAAAAAATTGGCACAGGGCCAAGCAATATTTAATTTTAGCCTATAAGTCTGACTCTTAAATTTATTTTGCTATAGCTGGATTGTATAGTACACCATCTTCAATTCGAGCAAGATTATTACCTTGGTTAGGTGATGGTTTATGGCCAACCTACGTATCAGATGTAGCATGGTCGGCTCTGAGAAGTAAAGAGAGGTAAGCGCGCTTGTGATATATATATATATATAAACAGTAATGACATCTAGTGCTGAATGAGTTGAAACAAAAACAATAAAATTGATATCAAATAGTCGTAAGAAAATGAAGTATTAACGTTGGCATTTTACTATTTCATATATTAATATATGCAACTACATTATTTCGTAGGATAGATTTTTTGTGGTAATAGTTAAATGTGTGAATATTTAAACATATTTTATTTCCATAATGAGATTTCAAAGTGATTAAAGTTAGATTTCTTTTTAACTATTAAACACCAGTATATATCCTTGACTTTATCAAAATTCAAGTTTAAACTATTTATCTATTTTGGAAAATATTTTTTAATGTATGTTTAATGTCGTAATTGAAAGAGTAATGCATGTTTTTTGTCTATCGTAGAGAGCTAGACGATGTTACCGATATGTACGAAAGAGATATACAATCTCTAGAAGATGACCTGCATTACTCTAAACTACAGGCAGATGACTTGAAGTCTCAGTAAGTGTTTATCTCGGAAAAGGTTCTTTAACACATGGCATGGAGAAACTATCCTCCCATTCATATACATTTATGCTTACGTATTACCAATTGTATATATAGATTGGATTTAGCCAAAGATCGGCTCGAGACAGCAAAAATTTCTGACGGTGACGCTCGAAATATACGAATAAAGTAAAAAAAAATTTTTCGCACAAGACAAAAATAATTTTTTCCCCACGATTGTAAAGCTCAAACGAAACGAAAAATATTCTAGTAATTAACATTATTTCCAAAAACATCTTCACATGCTATTACAATTCTTGTAGTTTTAGAATTTAGAATTTATTGCCTTCTATCTTATTTAAACTAGATAAAGGACATTTAAAACTTCTGAAAAGGATCAAACAGTTACAATGAATAAATGACAAGACATCTCGAAATAGCATTACTATAGAGAAATAATGCAACATTATATTGTACTGAACTGTATAGTAATATTTTCAGTTTCAGATGGCTTTAGTATCCTAAATAATTTATGGATTGAATATGATTAAATGACTAGTTTTTTAAAGTGTGTTCTTTGAAATGAATATAAAATTAAGTTAACATCACTAAAATATCGTGGGGAAAGGATTAATTCTCTCTAAGGCCTTTTTTCAGATATGAACAAATTTTCCACACAATACAAAGATATTGTCTGTGTAAAAAAATTTAGGAGTGTTTATTATAGATTGCGAGTGGCTGAGGATGAAGTGTCTCGATTACGTTCTAAATCATCTTTGATCGATTCTTATGAACGCCAAATTCGATCCTTGAAAGATGAAAATTCTTCTTTAACTGATACTATCCGAGTAATATCTGATGGGTGAGACTATTATTTATATTTTAACAGATTAGTGGGCGTCCAGAGGGAGAACGCACGCTTACTATCTCGAATGGATATAGTCAATGATTATGATTCAAAATTAAAAGATTTGAAAAATCAAATTGCTGTTGATACATATTTTGGTAAAAATCCAGTAAGGTACGTTCGGTCGATAGATGGCGTTCTCCCTTTCGACGCTTTTTAGCTAATTTATATTATCATTTTTTATATGTAAGTAACACTTTTCCTTTTCGAAACAGACTTATGCTTGATTAAATCTAGAATTTTTCCTTCTTTGCACTTTTTGCAAAAATAATTTCTTTCATCCTTGTAAATAAGTAGGATAAAATTAGTTATGCTCTTTCAGGAATGAAACCTTTTGCTCTAACATACATGTCTTGCGAAAGTCTGACTTAATCACATCTGTTTCAAATTATTTTTGATTTCAGAAACTTTTTTAAACTAAATAAATAATATTTCACATCTAAGGAGAATAACGTCAAACGTTTTCAGAGAGCTACCGGCAAGAAGATCGCGATCAAGATCACCTTCTCCTAGGCGATACATTCCTTTATCGAGACCCACTTCACCTTTTGCTCCGGATGACGTTACCCAAAGAGTCCGACAATCGGGACTGATAACTCGTTTTAATGACATGTTCTCGCAAGATCGACTAGACGCCATGGATATTTTACGGGCTTATAGCTCGGATCATGAGAATAATCAGCGTATTATTTTCGTGGCAATTCAGGTATATATTCCTAAAAAATTTAGATCAATGAAAATGCCATTATTATTTCGTCCTATTCTCTATCTTTATCCGTTTTTACTGAAACTTCGCACCCGCAATGTTCGATATAGTTGGACAAACTGAGAACTTGATAGTTTTATAGGCAATTATTTTTTATGATATCGAAATTTTTTATCATGATTATAAAATAGATAGATTTAAAATCAATTTTAAGCTCTTAATCAAGGGACTTTCTTAAATAGAAAAAGATATTACTGCATTATCTTGCTATTTGTTTATCCTTCCTTTGAAAATTTTCTGTTAAATTCCAATTACTATTGTACCTGCAAACAGGATACGTCACGTAGACCACATATAATAATTCATTCTAACCTCTTTTATGGGAAGCAACAAAGCCAATGTATCTTTGAAATTAATCAATAAGTAGTGCATATTATACCATATATGCAAATACAGTATAATCATGCGTTTTGCGCTATATTTCTTAACATAGTGTAATGTTTGTCGTGAAAGGAACAAAGTGTTTTTTATGATAAGGTTTTACAAGCCTTTAGGAAAAGTAGATAGATCAAACAAACTTTTTCTGAATATATCATGTAAAAATGTGCATTGTGCGCGTCTTTTTACTAATATTGGCGTATTTGTTTGCTGCTGTGTGTTTCTCAATAGAAAGAAAATAACAATCTCCGCAGATTTACTCGTAAAAGCTTGGGACAAGATTGTGTTAGAAACAATTAGATTCCCTTAGAATTTATTTTAGGAAGATATTGCCTCTGATAGTTAATATTAGAGGCAGCAACTCCTTTCTTTCAACTTGCTTATAATATTTAAGCTGCAGACAAACAGTATCAGATTAAATTATTCAGTTTTTTAATTACTTGTTGTATATTGAATTGACTTCCAGAACTACATAAAAAGATAATTGCTAATAGTTAACCAGAGCAAATACATTTATTTACTATTGAAATACGCGTCAGTATCTCTAAGCTGAAAAAATATATATTTATTCCTTAATTGCGTTAACTTTCTATTAATGTTTGAAATGTAGTATGTTCTAACAATTTATGGTTTACCATAATGTCAATTCCTTTCAGGAAGCTTTTTCTGCAACTAAATTGGCATTTGCTGAATACAAGCTAAAAATAAGATCAAACCTTGTAACAACTCATTTCGGACCAGAAACTTTGGAAGAAGCAGTCCAAGATTACATAAATCGAAACTATGATTTATTTGATGTAGGTTGCTTGGTCCAGGAAGTAATCCGTTCATTGTCAAGAAATCCTAAGATTTATCTACCCCCGGACGCTTCATTTTCAATAATTACGTCTTTCATTCGAGAGGCATGTAAATTGGCCTGGAACATGAGCTGCTTAGCCCAACCGTTGGACATTTGCATCGCCAACGATGCGGAGCTGTTTGATGAACACAAGTAAGTCCTTAAAACTTATACTATGTGTTGATTGCTTATAGACACTCTGTCTTTCTTGACGCTGTGTTTACACATTTTCAGTTGAGTATTTTAGGAATTCAGAGAGCCTCAATGAGAATTGTCCGTCTCATCTCATACGTATTTTGATGATTCCTCAAAAAAAACATTGCAGTGCAGGAGGTTGAAATAGGTCAAAAATCGTTTATAAATATTGCACGCTGCATCTTATTTTTCTTAGTTACACTACAAGCCAACTTAAATTGTATATTATTCATTCAAATCGTATATGATACTGAAAATACCAATCTTATTAAATGACAGTATGTTTCGTAAACCATTATAGTATTTTGTTAAGCTACAACTCTAATTTTCTGGGGTCTAAAGCGTTCCTACTTCTTTATTTGTGAATATTTTGACGGTGCAATTATCACAAAAAAAGTGTAATGTTATTATTAAATTTTTTCAATGTTAATATCTACTATATTGTAATGAGTAGCATTGCGCAACTTAAAATACTCTAATTGTCAAATGATATAAACAACATCAATAGTACAAGTCTTTGTTCTTAAAATATGCCTCATCACATATCCATAAAATTTGCAAATTGATCTGAAAGCGTGTTAAATATCTGAATATATTAAGCTAGTTTCTAAATAGTTGGAACAAATATATGCCTACATATTCTCTTTGTTCTCTGATAGGTACCGACGCACATATGATTCTGAATACACTGCACCCTTGGTAAGCCATCACGTTTGGCCATGCCTTATGCAAGGCACTAAAGTGATTATGAAGGGAGAGGCTTGCACAAAACGCGGGGCATCTCTGGTTTGTATAGCTTACGAAACTACACTTTGCTGCAACAGCTTCTATTTTGATATTAACTCAGTTATTCACTAATATAACAGGGGACTCCTAGACGAGGACGATCACCCGTTCGTAATTCGACTCTGCCGCGATCTAGATCAATCTCTCCTATTCGTATGCGCTCTAGATCGGCGTCACCAGTAAGGTCAAAGTCACCACTTCGAAACGGAACAACTGGTAGGTATTGCTCACATTAAAAAATACAGGATTGACAAAAGCGCTCTTTCACCAAATATAGGCCTTGAATCTTTAAAAAAGTTTTAAGCACTTCCGTAATTGATGAATTTTTTTTTAGTTGTGTTTTCATAACAATTACGCTGTGTCATCCTTTGAAATTTCTTTCCTGATAAGTCAAATTTTGACATATTAATAGGAAAGTATTTTTCCGATTCTTAGTTTACATGTTTTCCTCTACAGGCCTTAGCAAAGTTAAATTTCGCTGATCAAAGATAATTATACGAGGTTTATACATTTAAATATAAAATTAATTTTGTCCTTATAATACAGAATCTTTATATATTTTGATTAATTTCTATTTTCTAGATATGGTCTTCTGAATCACCTCTACCTTTTGTCTTAATGGTGTCTCTGTAGTAGAATTTTTCTGCGAGAAAAATAGTAGAAGTTTCGATATTAGATATTTGTTGTTTGCAGTGTTTGACAATATAAAAATTATGCACGTTTTTGATATTAGACGTCTTACAAGTGCAGTATTTCGACTGTAAAATGGTTTTTTCCGTCCATAATGTGATCTTGTGATTACAAAAATTGATTTCGGTTTGCTGTGTATATCTTTCAGAATACATTTCTTTGAAGAGTCATTGACTTGGCTTAGTCATTTATATCAACGCGCTAAATCGAAAACGAGACACCACCGGAAATCATAAGGTGGATTATGGGATAGAGTGACGTCATCATGTTGTAGTTGTAGTTCGAAAATTTCGCGTGAAAATCGAGTTTTCGAGCAACTTTTAGAAGATTTGCGGATATCTTTTAATATTTTGACATTCGATGTTTATCTTGGATCGATTAAGCTACGTTTTACCTACGCATCGCCTCCTAACGACATGTTTAAATGCATACCGGGCTTCCTGAAAGCCTGTAATAGACAGGTGGAATACATCGACCGGCGCCATTGTAGCCTTACCTCTGTTCCTGATGATATTCTACGTTATACAAGAACATTAGAGGAACTATTGTTAGATGCTAATCAAATACAGGAATTACCAAGGGTTAGTTTGAAAATATGGCGCGTTTTCTAAGAGAGACATCTTTCAATTTTCAGGGTCTCTTCCGATTGGTACAACTTCGAAAGTTAGGGTTAAGCGACAATGAAATTCAAAGAATCCCACCAGATATAGCAAACTTTATTCATTTGGTTGAACTAGATCTTAATAGAAACGGTTAGTCATTAAAGGGTTAAACCATAGACTCACTAGATGTTGCCATCTCAAAGCGCCATCTACCTAATTCCCTTTTCTGGAGATGAAGTTATTGTTATATTCATTGGAATTAACATAGATAAAATAATAAATCTCCACTTTTCCTAAATGCTCATAAAATTTTCAAATGAATCTAATATATTTTCAGAATTTTCTGAACTGCCAGAGACTATTAAGAACTGTAAAAACTTGCAAGTGTTGGATATAAGCACCAATCCACTGCAGAAGTAAGTATTTTATACACTGGAAATAACTATTAGATTTAATTTCCAATCAGATCATTCTGATGCTAAATATAACATTGGAAAACTTAATGCAAACTATTTGTAATTTAAAGAAACTTTAAGCTTGGTTATATTTGATTTTTAATCAGAATTAAAGCACAGTGCTTTTATCAAATAACTGTAAATGCTGAAAGAATTTCCTTATGTGTTTGTAAGGCATACTATATACTTTGTTGATTTATAGTTAAAAGTGTAGCATTCGTCAAACGCTTTAGGGCGTGGTCTTTAGTCGCAGAAGATTAATGATGATTTTACAATTACACTTTGCAAAAACGTTCTACGTTTAATAAATGAGAGAAAATAGCCCTAGAAAAACATAACAAAATTTTTTCCTGTTATTTTTAAGTAGTCCTTAACATCTGCATGGGATCGATTTGACCGCAATTAAAAACTTGAAAAAATATTTGTTTTTGATATATCTATAAGACATTCAAATTATATTCATTTTCAAAGAATTTTGTGAAAAACAAGACACTCATTAATTAAAGAATATTGTTTAAGAAAAGGGTGGGAACTATGCATTGATTTAGAAATTACTGCCTATACGTTCATATATTGTTAGCTGATGGCCATATGCCACATATTTCTGGATAATTTCCGAAATATCTTGCATAATTTATCAATTCTGTTGTAAAAGACCTATCATTTAATATCGTTTGCCTCATTACACAGTATGTTCTAAACCTTGATATTATACTTGAAAAGCTTTGTTTTACGCTATTAACAACCTCCTCTACATATTTTCAGACTTCCAGCAGGATTGTGTCAATTACGCAATTTAACAACTTTAGGACTAAACGACCTATCATTATCTGCTCTTCCATTAGACATAGGAAAGTAAGTTCTAAATCATTTTTATCAGTCATTCTCCATAACAAATTTTTTTAATTAGCCTAGTAAATCTTGCATCCCTTGACGTTCGAGAAAACCTTTTGAAAACTTTACCAGAGTCTTTGTCTCAATTAGCAAAATTAAAAACTTTGGATTTGGGAAATAATGGCTTGGATATGCTGGTGAGTATTTTATACTGCACGTAATTAACCGTGTATGGATATCGATCATTTGGTCTTGTGATGATAGAATAATACTTAAGCACGTTTGATAGATTGCTTGCTTGCTACAAATTGTTAAACTTAACTTTGTTCTTATTGTTATACGAACAAAAAGCTAAATTCCATCAGTTTTTCGTTCTTCTGACGTATTATGTTTGTCGAAAATAATTGACAATCTCTATATAGGACTCCTTTTTTAAATCTTCTATTAATCTAGTTAGAAAATTAATAGAATTTTTAATTTTAATTTACTCATGAAACTGTGAGCAACAAATATAAACCAACTTCGCAAATATTTATTTCTTTATCTTATCTCATGCTATGATATACGCCTTTAAATTACTTCTTTTAATTCTTTATAAAAAGATATTCGAAACATTGTTGACCTTGCAGTTTATATATAAGTGCCTCTCTTGGGCCTTGTGTTCAAGTTTTATAGCAAATTATTAATTAATAATTTTTATTTTTCAAATTAGCCGCGAAATATTGGGCTACTCGCAAATTTGGAAGAGCTGTGGTTGGATTGTAATGAGTTAACTGATTTGCCAGAGGTACAAGGAAAAATTAATATGAATTATCCGTAATAAAACATTGTTTACACTAATCAGGAAATCGGGAAGTTAAAAAATTTAACTCAAATTGACTTGTCCGAAAATCGTATTGATTGTTTACCTGATGAGATAGGAGATCTTGACAACTTAACAGATTTGCAGCTCTCACAAAATCAGATTACAGAGTTACCACAGACCATTGGAAAGCTAAAATGGATGACGATACTGAAAGTTGATCAAAATCGATTGGAAGAGCTTACACCAGAAATCGGCAAATGCGAATCTCTGCAGGAGCTAATTTTGACCGAAAATTTACTATCCGAACTGCCAAACACCATATCTTGCTTAGCCAATTTGTGCAACTTTAATGTTGATAGAAATAGACTAGGAGAAATTCCAAAAGAGGTATAGTAATATTTAATTATATCTAAAGCCAAAAATATTATTTTTCTTACAAATGAAAAGTAAAAAGTTTGGATATAGCAGTTCCTTTTTTCTAGTTTTTACAAATTGCATTACTAGTTTTTTCAATTTATTCTTGACAGATTGGAAAATGCAGCAAGCTGAGTGTTCTTTCAGTCCGGGATAATCGCATTTTGTACCTACCTCAGGAAATTGGTAACCTTTCGCAACTACACGTTCTCGATGTCGCTGGGAATAGGTTTTAATAGTTCTTTTTATGTAGTGGCGAATTCATCTAATTGAATCCATTTATCAGGTTGCAATATCTGCCAATGTCCATAACTCAATGTGGTCATTTGAAGGCATTATGGTTGTCTGAGAATCAAGCGCAACCTATGCTGAAACTGCAGAAAGATGTTGACGATGACACAGGTCAAAGAGTATTGACCTGCTTTTTACTCCCGCAACAAGCTTACCACGAGAGTATGGAAAATTTCTTAAAGGGAAGTATTCTAACTGAAAACGATAGTCGCTTGAGTTTGACGGAGCCCAACAAATCAGCTGTAAAGTTTCAAGGAGATAACGAAGAGGACGTTAAGGAACAAATCGATCCCGGCTCAAGTGGAGACGAAGGGGTGTGTATTTTTATAGTAATAGTAACTAAGAAGCATAGTGTTTAAAGAATTTAAATTTTGTGAATAAAAATTTAAGTAATTTATATGTGAAATATACTTTGCAGTCAAGTTTTGTGAGAACCAATACCCCCCATCCTAAGGAACTAAAGGCTCGTCATGCAAAATTGTTCAAAAAAGATGTTGATGGAACTATTATACCAAGTAGTTCGGACAAAAAGACACACGACGGCGTTACATTTGTGCCATCTAGGGACCATACAATGAGTGGTGATGTTGATGTTTCAACTTCAAACGGTTAGTAATAACTTAGAGGCAATTCAGCATTTCGATTTCCTTTTTTTAGCCGGCAACTCTAAGCCTGCGGTTATCTTAACGAACTCCGTGAGTATCATTCAAGAAACACAAGATGGTGATGATCAGGACGGTTATATGGAAAAGCATGTTGGCTTTAGTGGTGAGGTCTCTAGTTCAGAGGGTGAAGAAGAAGAAGAAGAAGAAGCCGAAAGCCACGAGGGCTCAAAATTGAGGCGACGAGACACACCGCATCATCTAAAGAATAAGGTTCATATAATTTCAGCATATCACAAATAATAAAATTTTAGTTTTTTAATAAAATTATACCATCTTCAGAGAATTAATATAAATGTAAAATCGGAAGATGCCGATGAAAAATTACGACAGATACTCGCTAAAACAAAAAATAAATTACCGTCCCCAACAACCCTTGCCCCTGAAGAACAAAACTTGACACATGAAATGTCACCTCACTCTCCACCTCAAAGCCTTCCTTCGGAAGAACCCGCAGATACTAGTATGACAGCCAGTGAATTGAACTCATCTCAAGTGACAAGCACCGCTATCAAACAAGAAAATAGTCAAGATTCCAGCCCTTCTCCAAATTCAACATCAATTAACACAGTACTTGAGGCTTCAAAAACTACAGAATACGAAAGCAGCAAAACATCACCGGGAAGGAAAACTCCGTCTCCTATTCCCACGGTTTCACCACCAGACTCGGCCCCAAATAAACGATTTAGTGGAACATCCCAAACTGGTCAAGACCTTGTAAAAAGTTCCTCAATGGAAATTCAGGTAACGTTGGAACTTTTCATTCTAGTACCCAAATTTAGTAACTAAGTACTTATAAAAAATAAATTTGTGAAGTTTACTTTACTGTTTTCAGAATGACGAACTCTTGATTAAGATAGTTCGTGGACCTGGCATGGGATTGGGAATAAGTATAGCAGGTGGTGTAGGTTCGACACCTTATAAAGGAAATGATGAGAGTATCTTTATATCTCGCGTTGGTGAAGATGGACCTGCTGGAAAAGCTGGATTGAAGGTTGGAGACAAACTTCTCTCTGTTAATCAACACAGTCTAACAAACGGAGACCACATGAAAGCAGTTAATGTTCTTCGTGAAGCAGGAAATATAGTAACAATGGTTGTGTCTCGAGAGTGTTTGGTACCTTCATGCCAGGTGCGCAATTTGCCCTAATATACTAATAGAAAACCACTCAAAACTTTTATTGTTTTCAGGCTGCAGAAAAAAGAAAAGCTTTGAATGAAAACGCGAATTCAGAGGGGGCTGAGCCAGAAATGGAGGTTCAATCAGAAGTGAGAATTTAATATTTTAATACTTTGTAAATTAAAATAAATTACATAACCTTATAGACAATAGCAACAACTTTGATTAGACGAGAAGGCGGTGGATTAGGTTTCAGCATTGCTGGTGGATTAGGTAGCACGCCATTCAAAGATAATGATAAAGTAAGTAAAAAGTAAATGATATTTATTTTCGATTGTTTCCCTACACTTAGAAAACGAGTTAATTTTAGATAATTCGCTTTGACATGTTTTTGGTCAAACATTAGTTTTGTTACAATTTAGAAACTGAGGATAATAATAATTTAAATTGATTGCAAAATTACCTTCAGGCAATTGTGACAAAGCAAAAAGTTTACGACATAAAATTTATTCTTTTTTAATTATCTCGATTTGGCGCAAAAATAAGTCTTCACTATTATATTTCATCCCATATATTTTGTTATTTTTTACCATCTTGTCTTGGTTTTCATTTTAATTAAACCTTTTATTCTAATTACGTTTTTTGTCGATTTTGCAATCAGAGATATGCATTTCTTGAGGTTTGTATTGCCAATCTCTCTGTTGTGGTCCTTTCAAATGGTTTTATTTTCAAATATTTAAGTGCATGCTCGTGATAATCTCTAGATAATCTATCATTTATACTGAAATTGTTAAATTGACAGTCAATATACATATCACGAATAACGGAAGGGGGAGCAGCTGATAGGCATGGTGGCCTCCAAGTTGGAGATAGGATTATATCGGTTCGTAATCAATACGTTTTTAATAATGTTACCTCAGCTATCTAGACTCACATTGTAGAACCAATATTTTTCAGTCATTCAATAATTATAGTATGTATGATTTTGTTGCATTTTATAGATAAATGGAACAAGCGTTACAGGAGCGAGGCATGAAGAAGCTGTAGCTCTATTGACAGCACATAAAGATGCTCCTGTTACTCTTGTCGTGTATCGTGAAAATCTTATTAGAAAAACACCGAAACCATCTCCAGCGAAACCGAATGAAAACCATCCGAAACCTGTTGTTGCTCCTAGAGCGCCGAGGGAGGTAAGCGTCAACTATACATCGAGTACTCACCATCATACTAACGGCCACTAGCTATGATTCAATGATTTCTTAGGCTAAATTTAAAATTTAAAATTAACTGCTCGCCGCTTCCGATGAACTAATTCTCTTTGTTTTTCTTGTGTTTGTGCCTTGTTTGTTGCTATTTTCCAATAGAAGCTTTAGTTTGTTTTTAGAACAAGTCGTCTTAATGTTTGTTCATAATCCGTATATTATGGTTTTATAAGGGTACTTGTACTGTGATACTCAGGTCAATTTCTTTCCGTATTACATATGCTCTTTGGGAAACAATATTCAATTAATACTGTATATAAATTTTCCATTGCACGATCAGCTTTGACCAAAGTTAATTTTAAGTTATTGTATTTTTTTATTAAATTTTAAAATATTTTTCGATAATCAGTTAATTATCAGCTGGTCGTATATGTTTACGACTAAATTGTATTGAGTTTAAAGTTTTAGTGTTTATACTTGTAAATTATATGTGAAATAAGTATAAATCCGTATTAATTGAAAATGAAGGAAAAATTGACCTCCATTGTATGACGGTTTATAGCTGCTTTTGGATGCTTTTCAAACAAAGCGTTTGAATGTGTTTAATATATTTTTTACTATGGAGGAGATGTGAATTTGATGATGCAGATTAACTATGGGGCGGTTGTTCCTCTATGTTTTCGTATCCTAGTTTATCTAATTCTTATTATTGCATGCCCTGTACAGAGTTATATATTTTTAGAAATTCCACGAAGTTGAAATAAATTTTAACATTCGCTGTAATTAACTCAGTTTTTCCCACCAAAAAAAGATTTTGTGTATACTTTATATATATGGTATATGCTGCTAAATATATATATATATGTATATATATACAGTATATATATATATATTAGTATATATATAAATTTATATATATATATATATATATATGTACTTACAAAAAATTAGCATGAAAATAGATTGCTTAGCTGATTTATCGCCATTTCGATTACATTAATAGCATGCCTGGAGGTTTTTGGTTGTTTCAGGTAAATAACCGTGATCTTTTGCCAGGAAACCAACCATTTAAAATATTAAGTAAATAAACCATTTTTGCAGCGAATTTCGATCGTTAAAGCTGGTGGTCCACTAGGACTAAGTATTGTTAGAGGACAAGACTATAAAAAGCCGGTGTTTGGCGAGGGAAAGCCTGGTATCTATATTTCAAAAGTATGAAACTACTTTTTTATTCTTTAAAAAAATTTTATGAGAGATTTCAAATCTTTCCCAATAACGATAAAAAAATATTCACTAATTTGCTTTAATTTGAATTGTTTCCAGATTTTACCTTGTGGTCCTGCAGCCAAAACAAATCTTAGAGTCGGCGATAGAATAATTTCTGTAAACGATAAAAACATTGAACACTCAAATCATGATCAAGCTGTTCAAGCCTTAACCGTCTCAACTTATGAAATACGACTGGAGGTGAGCCATGATCCGCAACCTCCTGGTCTTATGGTAATATTTGTCAAAAACTTTATTTTTTTCAAAATTTGTTATCAAATTATTCCTTTCCAGGAGGTGAAAATACCTAAAGCCCCAAATGATAAACTAGGAATATCTATAAAGGGGGGATCTGGCAGTCCCTCAGGTCATCCAAATGATCAAACGGATGATGGTATTTTTATTTCGAAGGTATTGTATTTACTTTTTTATCATTTTTTCCTTATCTAATAAGTTGTTCCTTTAAAGATTATTCCTAGTGGATTAGTTGCAAAGGATGGACGTCTTAAGATTGGTCAACGAATATTAGAAGTAAACGATATAGGACTACTAGGGGCAACTCATCAGGATGCAGTAAAAGCCATAAGAAGTTGCACAACTCAACTATCACTTGTTGTTTGCGATGGCTATGAACCAACAGAAGCTCCTTTGACTCCAAGAACGCCTTCGGGATTTCGTTCTTTTTCTCATAGAGTGGAGTCAATATCCAGTTTGGATAGAGAATTAGATGATTGGCGGAACTCGAATGTGGTCAATATTTTTATAATCTAATAACATTTAAAAAGACTTTCTTGAATTTATTTTTAAAACAGAACTTAAGAGCTCCTGTTTCTCCAACTGGAACATTAGATAGAAACAGCCGAAACAATTTAAATCGACCGCAATTCAACTCTCAAACCGTGCAGGTTAGTTATTACACAACTTAGCAGTACAGAGTTTATGTAAAACTGTGCTTCCAGCCCACCTCTCCGCACAACTTAAGAAATAAACAGACTTACACGATTCCCGGTATGCAAATGGTTGCTGTTTCTAGTCCCTACGATGGACAAAATTCATCTGTAGTTACTGGCGGCTATCAGTCTCAGGTATTTTGTTGTGAAACTACAGTAGTCTTGAAGTCATTTTTTATAGCTAAAATTATTATACTGTGATAAAGAAAAAAAATATAGTGTATTAATGAGTGCTTCAAACAACGACTTCAATGACACTAAAGCAAGTTACTTGCTAGAGTAAATAAAGATCAGTGAAATTGTACAGAGAACATATAATGGACAAATTTACAAACGGCCCTCGCCGTGTATCGGTTATAAATCGATGAACAAATTGAGCAGTGAATTTTCGGTAACATGTTATAAACTGTCGTTAGAACATTTGTAAAATTATGATGTCAATTGTGTTAAAATAGATTTATTAACCAGACAAATATAATAATAGAATCCTCTTATTAACAATTCTAAAAGATTAACAACCGAAAAAACAATTATTTCGACGAAATACCCCCTTATGAACAAGTTCAGTAATTGCAATTAACTTACAATTGCGAAGTAATCGCGCTAAGGAAATCGCATCATTAACAATTGTAGTTTATAGAGGCATTGATAATATAAATAAGATATATATTGTTCTTTTGGCTACATTTTTGCATGTAAAACGCTTTAACATAATAACTCTTATACATATTCTGATACTTTCAAATTAAAGATACAACTTCTTTTCAGACATTACCAACTCAACAGTCCAACTAAACATCACAAGACTGGGAATTGTTTTCAACTCGAATTTTTTTTATAAAAATCTTACTTGAAAAGTGAACATTTTATGCAACAGCAATTTGCACAGCTTATTTTAATTTATATCTTTTAGTAGTAGTGTTTTGTGATTTATTACTTATTTTACTAGTCATTGATTTTATATGCATTAGATGATAGTTTTAATGTCGATACATATCATTGAAGTCAGATGTCTACATTTGGCGGTATGTATTTTAAGTGTAAAATAGAAAATACAGTTTAGTGTTTGATAAATTATACAATTGTCCTTCGGCCTTGCTCATTTTACACATTATTTATATTTATTACAAACAGTACATTTACTAAATTGATCAAATAACGTAGCTAAATTTTGCATAAATTGAAGACGCTGTAACTTTCTTTATCTTCAACTATTTTATTGATGTCTATATAGTCCTTTCGAGCAAGTACTAAAATAGGAATGACTGCTTTTTCTGGTCGTTGTGTGTATTCATTTTCCTTTGTTATCAACTTAATCTACGCACCAGAAGGTAGCCATAGTAACACGCATTTTCAGATGTGGTTCCGAGTTCCATGAAGGAGCACCACAAATAAATTTGACATGGAACAGTACCCGACTTATGTTTCTGCCTTCTGGAGACGCTACACTCATCAATGCTCCATTGACGCCAAAACGTTTGTTATGTCGAAAAATTGAAGACAGACTTATTTGTAACTAATCTTCTGAGGGTATGATTAAAAAAGTTAATTTCCAACAAAAATTGATTTCCTGTCAACTCCTAGAAAGATCAATAATATTTGTGAAAAGCGTTGTGCCATAAGATAAATAACATAAAGACACACAAACGCTATGCAATCTAATTGCAAAGAAGAAACACGAAGCATTAAGGACCGAATGAAATTTTTTGAAAAGGAAATCGCCGAACATAATTCCCCTTCAAAGAAAAAAGTGGAAAGAAAATTCTCTTATTTACAGGAACACGAGGTAGCCAAAATGAAGAAGGAAGATGGTATTTAATTATGATTTTTTTATTTAAAATGTATAAGAATTTCTTGTTAAGAATCTCATTAAATGTTTAAAGAAAGGAAAATGTCTCTGATGTCACAAGAAGAATTAAAGAAGCTAATGTCTGAGAATGTTGCTGATTTTTCAAATGTTTTAAAAAGGTTTTAATTTTTCTGCTACTAGTAGAGTAATAACACGGATATGTATGGAGAGTAATTAATTTTTATATTTCTTTATTTCAGTTGGGCAACAGGGTAAGTATATTATGAGTGAGTCGAGGTTATACGTGATTTTATTTTCTTCGCTTGACTAGGGATGACTCAAAGGAAGAAGGTAGCAAAGCAATAAGACTCAGTGAAAATTGGAAAGAAGGAGGGTAAGAATTAAATTCTTAAGCTAATATATAATTTTTTATAAATCTTTCTAGGGTTAGACCAATTGGAAAAGATTTGGCTGAGTTGAATATTTCCGGATCTCCACAATGAATAAAAAATATACTAGCTGTAAATTTATAATTTCTTTTAGCTTTATTAATTTCACAATTTTATTGTCCTCTTGCCCTGTCACCTTCCTTTGTACAACTAATCAAATTATTCGTATCCAGTGTTATAAGAAATATAATGTATATGCACCATATGTACCAAGACTTTTTACTCGAAAAAACTTAGATACAGTATATGGCAGAATTTCAATTCCTTGAATTTTAAAACATTGTATTTTTAAGTCAAAATACATTCTATATTTGTCTAATACAGTTCTTTATTATGCAATATACTTTCTTTGTCTAATTGACCGTATCAAACATAACAAACTCTGAAGTTATTAAATGCTTAAATTTGAATACTAGTGTATTAATGGAGTTTTTTTGCTGTCAATACTGCTCTTAGACACGAATTTTTTATTAGTACAAAATAAAAATTAATCGCTCTTCTGTTGTAAATCAAAAACGTTTTAAAGCCGCCTCGTTTAAGAGTCTTCTGTCAGGTGCACGTTTGTGCAATGGACAAAGTGAACCAAATGATATAGGTTCCTGTTTAGTTCTTGTTCCAATGAAATTGGAGCACTAGATAGTTATTATTTCTTTCCATTTTCAGTTGATGAATAATATCTGGCTATATTCAAACAGCAAAAATTCTTCTTATCAATATAAATGCCAACTTGAAACTCTTGCGCGACTTAAGAATGGAAAAAAATTTAGTTCCTTTTGATTATTAAAAAAAGTATATACTTTCTACCTCAATAAAGTTAGAACTTGTGAGGCATTTCAGATTCTCAGTCGAGACTGGTTAATTTGCAAATTAGCCCTGAAAAATTTACAGGGAGCCACATTAATAGTATTGCAACGCGACAGCCAATCTCTTTATGCCATGTTTTAAAACAATTTCGCTCGAAATTTCTCATTTCATTTTTCTAAAGAGCTAGTGGAACAAACAGTCATGCTCATTAATATTTGTCATATAACACTTTTTTTTACTTTGGTGATGATTGTCTCATCTATGAAGGAGGTTAACAAAGAAACATGCGAAGGTAAAGAATATAAGTTACTATCAAATACTCTTGTAAATAATTTGTAATACTTAGTCTGCGTTACGATGATTGAGAAATTCATTGAACAAACGGATTCTGAAACTAAGAAGAGCGTGGAGAAAGTTCAAGATGCCTTTATGAAGTTTTGTAAGACTAAGAAAAAGGATGATAATCGCTTGGTATGGACCTTTAATTATAAAAAAGGAATTATTTTCCAATATTCTTATAAGCGTGATAAAAATGACAATATTTTTTTAAATATTACCAAAAATAGTGTTATTACGTTGGAGGTCTAGAAGAATCGGCGACCAGCGTTTTAGGAGAAATTACAAAAAGAGTGACTTGGGGTGTTCCAGCCGATAAAATTTGTATGCATTTAAACAAGAAGGATTCTCAAATTTGCGAGTTGAAATATGGTAAATTAGTTTTCACATTTGAATTTCATTACTTTTAAGTATACTATTTCAGAAAAACAAATTGATCTGACAAAAGTGAACTTAAAGAAACTAAAAGTCAAAGATTTAAAGAAAATACTCTCAGACTGGGATGAAAATTGTAAAGGATGTACCGAAAAATCAGATTTTATATCGAAGATAAAAGAATTAATGCCTATTCATGCACCCGATGCTGCTAAAATTTTAAAGAAGAAAGAGGAATTATAGTAAATTTATTTGTTTGTTCAATGTGAAATTGTTAAAGAAACATTTTCATTAATATTAAATAAAGAACAATAAGTCGTTTACGTTTTCGAAGTCAGCATCCCGTGTGGTATTTAGCTATATCCTCCGTTAAGTAAGACATACCGATTTCAAAATGGCGCGACTCTAAACAAGACTTAAAGGATGCACAATTTTTTCTTCAGATATTATAAAAAGTTTATACATATTAACTGAAAGCATCATTACACTTGTTGAGAAATTTGTTTTGATGTTTATTTTAGATTAAATAATCCGTTTTAAAAAATAGTTTTTAAAGAATTCATCATTTATGGCGCTGAAATCAAAATACAGGTAATTATTAAAAACAATACAATTTTTTTCTTTCGAGTGAAACGTCAGAATGCAGCAGACATTTTTGTAGTTTAATAATTATTTTCAAGTGGAAAGAACCTGTTTTAGTTATAGTAATCTGTGTAGAGCGCTTTTTATACTATAAAATTTTGTCAAGAAAACATCAACTCTCGCAACAATTTCTCGCAACGACAACCGGACTTTATCGCCAATTGAAAGAAGACAAATTCATAAATAAGAAAAGGATATTTCGTCATTTTTACTACCCAAATAGTAAACCAAAACAGGAAAAGTCGACTTTTCTACTTTGTAACAAAGTAAAACCTTATGAGGGTGAATCGATTGTCAATTCCTTAAAAGAATGGAAAGAGTCTACCTGTGACTGGGAGAATTTTGAGGCAATATATCCTAGAATCCGACAGCATTTACCGTTTATCTTTTATGAACCGAAGATTATTAAGTTGTAAGTTGACGAGAAAGATAATCTTTACATTTTGTTTTTAGAGCTGTTGTATCTAAAGCAGAATTCTTTCTCTTTAACTCCTCCTCGGTTAGGGCTTTTACTAATCTAACAATAATTCTTTAATTTGTTTAAGATTGTCGATACTCTAAATTTGAATTTAATATTGACAATCAGTGGCAACTTGCGTAATTTAATTTCTCTCGCTAGCGTAATTTCTCGACACCAAATCTTTCTTTTCTCTTTTTATAACGCTTAAATTTGATCGACATGTGCTTTATTGATTGCTAGTATACGAAGTATACCATTTACTACTTGATATTTATAGGTATTGGTGCAATAGGCCCAAAAACACAATTGTAAAAATTTATATAGGAAGCAGGCCGAATTTTATAGTTTGTTTGCCAGCTCGCATGCTATCGATCTAAGCTGTTGAAAAAAAATCAATGCGAATATATACTGCTCTACAGCCTGGTTTGTGGCTGCAATTTTAATGGAGATGATTTTTGGGCTATCTTATTCTGAATAGCTATTTTAAAGTTTTTTCTCACATAATTTGCAATGAGGTAAGTCATATGCTTATAAAAATTCAAATTTTATTTACTTTGCTCAAAGAATGAGTTCAGTATGATTACTTGAGATTTATTGTACGAGGTGTGGAAGCTGCAGTGCAAATTTTTTAAATTTTCCTTTTTGTAAATTTAGTATGAATTTTATGATTTGTCATTTCTGAGCTTTATTCCTTCTCAATTAACTGATCTCAAATAGAACCTATAAAGAATAACAATAGGGTCTTGTTTAGAAGGTGAATATAAACTGCAAATCGTACGTTTAATATATATAGATAGCCCGCAAAATAATTCCAAGATTTGTTAATTGAAATATATTTAAAAATCTCATTAAAACAATTTTCTATAAACTTAGAAATTCGTATTGAGTATAAATATTTATATTTTTTTCTTTCCTAACCTTAATAACAAACACTTTCAATCCTATTTCATCAGTATTTCTTCATGAACCTTGGCAGTTTATTCTCAAAATTACAGACTAATTGCATAAATGAGCTGATCTGATCGCAAGTAGGTTTCTTAGTTATACATTTTCCAGCCAACTGTTCTAAACTATTGCAAATATAACTGTTGCTGTTATTCTTATGAGCATTACTACCATTTTTTACGGCACGAAAAGCGCTGACTCCACTACCAATTCGATTTCTAGTCGGTTTTGGACTAGTTTGGCGATAGTCTAGTGGAGGATACACTGGGTTTGGAACATGTAAGTTGGAATGATGATTTAGAGTATCTTCTACAGAGATTGGAGATGTTACTAAGCTCGGTTTTTGATCTGTTTGCCTTTCGTTATATGTTTTCTTAAATTTTTCCGATGCTTTAGAAGGAATGGATCTTACTCCTAAATTTTCATTGTTTTCTTGCTTTCTGGATACAGAAACTTTCTTACTTATGTTAGGATGCTGTTCTTGGCTATAGGCCACAGCATTCTTATTTTTAACTTTCAGATGAGCTTCTTTTATCTTCAGAGCCCGCCTCTGAACTTCACAATCAGAGTTAGAGTTTATTATGTATTCAGTGGAGCTTGTTAGTGAGTGGTTTTCTGCTCCAGAAGTAGCCGATTTCTGATTGCGAATAATTTTTGAATCTTTCTTAGTCTCGCTTTTCCTCCTATTTAGATACAAATCTTCATGAAGAATTTGTAAGCGTCTCTCTTCTTCCCGCTTTCTTTCAGCGGCTTCCGCAGTGTCGTATGTTTTGTTTTCCATTTTGTGCTTTATCCAACTTCGAGCATACTCTACACTAGGACCCGATTCTTCGATTTTTCTTGAAATTCTAGCTAGTTTTTCTGCATTTTCTTCAGAAATACTTACTTTAAGTATTTCATCATAGCATTTCTCTAGTTCATCTACAGCTTGATCAAATTTGTTCCTTTCTGCTTGTAGCTGAGCAGCTGCTGACCTAGTAAAAGTGTTTTATGGATACTTATATTCGCTAAAACTTCAGTTAAGAACTATTATAATTATTGATGAAAACAAAAAGAATTGACAAATCTATTATTCGAGATTTACATTTATTTTTTTTATCTGTGTAAATGTTTTTTTAATTGAATATTTTTTGTTTATATCGAACTTTTGAGTGAGTAATTACCTTATCATCTATATTTATGTTTGAATGAATAACAAAGTTTAAATCTTCATTCTAATTATACGCTGTAAGTGTGAGGAAGTTTACTTTTAAAAAAAGTTAATACTACCGTCGTAAATCTTCCGCCGACCGTGAAAGAGCTGTTAGATGACGTGGGGGAGACCTTTCCACGCTTCTAGTTCTGAAGTGCAATCTAGATTCAAACTTAGGAGTACTTGGTGGGGTTCTTAGAACTGTAATTGAGGTTGAGGAAGAGGATACATTTTCTATCGATTTGCTCAGAGCAATTTTCCGTGGTCTGGGAGGAACTCTTCTCTCATACTCATCCTTTCTTGATACATGCTGTGTTGGTACAAAATTTTCTTGACTTCGAAACTTTCCAAACATGTTACTCAGCTCTACTGTATTGCGAACAGCAAGACTGCTTCTGCACTACTGCAGGAAAAAATTTCAGTCAGATACTGACTGTAATAATTCTTTTCCGTACGCTCCGTTATATATGTTTATAACTATTTACTGCGCAGGGTAAAATTTTCGACTGCTGCATTTTGCGGATGTTTTTTGTATTTTTCAGGGCTTATGTACCGTAACTTACTTGTGGAAATAGTTAGCAAAAGTTTTACGGTAGACCTGCTTCTGAGATAGGCTCTTTTAAACCTCTTGTACAAAAAATCTTAAACTTTTTTATTGCTTATAGAGCATTTGACACAAGAAACAACATTTAAAACTAATAAAATAATTTAAATGCTATATTGAGAATTGAGCTATCTACTATATGTAAATTTGCATAAGGTGTATATTTAAAAATATATCTGTATATGTATAGAATATTTATCTTTAAATTCTTAACGTTAAAGAGATTTATCTATATAAAAATATAGTTTCACTTTAGATTACTCTACAATTCACAATCAATCTATAATAGTATAAATTATGTGGCTAACAAAGTTGCACTAAAAGAGATAGAGCAAGGCACATTTGAGTTCTACTCACAGATTATTTATTGTCTATCAACGAATGAGAGTTGGAAATCTAGAATGTCAGATTGTTGTGCCTTGCCTTCTATCTCTGAGGTAGCTAGGCTAAAGATTTCCAAGTAACCTACTATACCTTTTCTCAAATTTACGAGCTGTAGGCCGGCAACATAACACATTAGTCATGTGTTTGTCTTTGGCCTGTTGCTGTTGCATATATAGTAGCGTAAAGTAACATACAGTTGACTCACGGGTTGATGGATTTCTTTTTTCGAACAGGCAGACCTAATAGACATTATGAGAAATATCTTATCTGCTATATAATTGGACATAAGGATACATAATTAAAAAAAACGAGCTTCACCGAATATTAATAATGTCCAGGTCAATCTACTTCAGGAAAAGTGGAAAATCACCTAGGTTATTCCGCGATCTTGCAGGATTTCGTTCATTTTCCATGCTGAATTTAAGGGAAACGGATTATGAAGAGTTAAATAAAATTTTATACAATAAAGATATGGAGAGAAGTCGGAAAAGGAAAAGCAGTTTACTATTTACTAGAGGAACTTTCAAACAGCTGAGGTTTGAGGGGTTTAAACGCCATTATATTATTAATATCAGGCTTTTGCATTGATTTCACTTAACTAAGTTTCTTCCTTTTCCGAATGCAATTTAGTATTTAAATTTTCTTGCATACCTAACATAATTATAAATAATAATCAATGACAAGATAGTATTAATGGCGTTTTATACATATTAAACATTATACATGTTATGTGAAATATAAACAAAATATAAATAGCTTTATTTTACTGATGTTGTTTAATTTTTTAGATTATTAAGACTTCATATGCATAGATGGAACCTTTTTTTTAGACCTCAAGATAACTCTTATCATTACTTCCAGATGGTCAAAGAAGAAAAAAGCTACATCAGATATTCTTTGGGCAAGGAAACCTGACGATCTGCCAGATGCAAGACTAAAAAAAATGTCATTTAATTTATTTGCCGCATGTACTGGACCGGCAAATGGTTTGTGTGATGTCAATGAACACCTTCCTTCAGCTCTAATAACAGATATAAATTGGAATTCGAAAAATCGAAAAGCCTATGGAGTTTCAGAATCCTTGTATGAAAAACATCCAATTTCTGGAAAGATCACTGGGGAACCTGTTGCTGACTCCTATGCAATCGTAGCTAGGAAAGATAATGCATTATTAGTAGTTGCTGATGGAGTAAACTGGGGAGAAAAATCAATGAAAGCTGCTAGGAGTGCAATATATGGTGTCGTTAGGTAAGTACATGAAGCTATTGATTTCTGTCAAAAGTATAATATACACTAAACCTATTTTTTAGGTATGTTTGTCAGAACTTATTCACTGAAAGCCAAGTCTTCAAAACTAAAGAGCTGTTCAAAGTTTTACGTTCATCAGTTGATGCTGCTCACCAAGTTATTTTAGAAACACAGGGTGGCTTAACAACCCTATGTGTAGCTTTTGTCGCCCCCTTATCAAACTCAAAGCAATTCGCAATTTGTATTGTAAATGTTGGCGACTCTTTAGGCTATGTTTTTTCTCGACATCATGGTATTCGGGAAATAACTACTGCTAGTCATGACATCACTGTGGAAAGAAATATACGAGATGCTCGCGGGGCCATAGGACCTGTTAGAGGTAAATTTTTCTAATTTTTATATGAGCAAAATAATTTCTGTCTTCTATAGGAAATGATCCTGATTTAGCAAATTTAACTTGTTCGATGACTTTCTGCGATGCTGGTGATATTGTTTTTCTTACAACCGATGGTGTATCTGACAACTTTGATCCTGTTGTGACAAAAGTAGCAGTCGCACCGAAGCAAACTCGATCGAAAAGTGACAGTGATGCTCCTATCGAAAACGGAGAGGAATTTACTTCAGTAGCATATGAGTGCGGTATTGCTCAAGACGGACGACCAGAAATGACCCCTTCAGAACGGCATCAATATGCTGTGAAAGAAATGGAAAGAATAATACACGAGCAAGAACTTGAAACGGAGCAGAGTATTTCCGCACAAGAATTATGCGCATCAATAATACTGCACGTGGTGAAATTAACAGAGAAAAGAAGAAGAATTTTAGAAAATCCACAAGTTTGGAAAAAGTTAAAGAGTGAAGAAGCTAAAAAAAAGAGAGATGACGCCGTAAGGGAAAAACTTAGAGCTGAGCCTGGTAAACTAGATCACGCAACAATTGTTGCTTATGAAATTGGAGTATTTCAAGGAAATGAAAATGAGAATTATGAGGAGGAGAGTGATCATGAGCTAGTCTTATGTTCTAGTCCTGGTTATGGAGATTATACGGTTCGTGTTTCTTTAGATTTAATACTCTGACTGTTCAGCATTTTTATAAGCTACCCATACAATATAACGTTGAACAGTCTTTGTATATCTCGTAACCATCGTTTCAGTTTGATTTTACAACATATTTACCTAAAATCTTTTCATACTAATTCATGAATTAGAAGTCAAAGGTAGGCACTAATCGAGTGTTTTTGTTGTGTAAATAAACTTTGCATGAGTTTTTCAAAGCGTAAAATTAGAAGCTTAGGAAAACTTTATGATTAATTAATTACACGTTAGCATTTAAATATTTATCTTTTAATTAAAACACCTTAGATTTTGCCGTGTGCATGAGTGTGTATATTAAATTTTGATATTAAAAAAGACTTTTACCTATACACCATAAATTCATTCTACATTCAAGTATTTAGATAGTACGTGATTGTAGTTGTAAAGATTTTCATTACATGTGCAAACCATTGAATAATATACTGAGGAATCAGGTTTCCACTGCTTAATCTGAAAGTTTATATTTATTTTGTACTGTTGTTAACAGGCTCCAATTGCACAGTTCGATTCATTCGAGTCAGAAAGCGAACAAGAGACGACAACAACCCTAAAAGATGACGAAAGTGACTCGATATCACAGAAGTTTGAAGAATTTGTTGTTTAGTCCCTTATTTTACCCTGTATTTTCTAAAACAAAAAATACATAGATACTATTTAAATTCAAATCGCCACCGACGATGTTTTCATTTTCAAAGCATAAGATCTTAGATATTCGGTAGATGTCACTAAAGTTTTTTTTTTAAAAGTGATTTGCACCAGACTTTTTATATCCAACTTTATTGCCATGTAGTGGTTGTTGTAGACTAAAAGTAAGAAATCGAAAGAAGCTGAAAATTTTAAAACATTAATTTCAAAAAATTAAATATTCAATACTTCTATTTTCTATCAAGCATTTAATTTTCAATTTCGCAATAAATTTCTTATTTATTCAAGTTTCCAATTGCAACTCATTCATATTCAAAATTAATCCCATTGTTGACAACATTTTATCTCCTCAGGACGTTGAATTTGACAAATAGCTAAGGTGAAAATCTCGTCTCCCGCGAACAAGTCCTATATATAGGGCAGATAGTTGCTATTCAATGAATCTATGCGTCAAAATTATCTTTCTCACGAACGCAAATTCATAAAAATATTTTACTAAAATTATCTAGTTCTAATAAATACTTTATTGTCTTGAAACCATCTTCTTAATTTCAGAATAAACGCTTATCTAAGAACGAGAGTAAGAATATTTTTTTTAAATCGAAAATTTATGGCGACAACCAATAAAAAGCCCATTAGAAAGACACTTTCAATCGATAATCTATATCCTATTCTCAAATAATTGAGCGTTAGTTGAATTGTACTGTTCAAAAAAGTTCGTGATTATCTTGTTTTACACCCCATAGTGTCTGATAGTTCAAGTATTGATTCTTAAAATATTTATTGCGTATTTTTTTTACTAAGCTGAAAAAGAAAATTTTCAAACATAGTTTAGCTTTTGGACGTTAAAAAACTTTGAATAAACATATCATAGATTGCACATTTTGATAAAACCTTTAATGCAAAGTAGTTCAGTGTTTGAAGTGTGTAGTATCAGAAGAAAAAGTGCTTAAAATACTGAATGTCTTTAGTATTAAGACTACAGTACTACAGCAGCAAAACTGATAATAATAACTAAAAAAGTAATAATGAAAAAAATGTAATCTACAATAACTGCCAATCCTTGCCATTCAGCTGCAATAGCTCCTTCTTCTTCTTCAGCCTTAGCCTTATCAAGCAAGTAATTCATGTAATTATTTGATTGACCATTATCAATTTGATTCTTCTCTTCAGTAGGAGGAGGCGGTGATACCAAGTCCGTTCTTGAATTTTCGGTATCAATAGCAGCTACTTTGGTGGTATTCGGTGAATCTTCAACTTCCGGAACTGCCTTCTGAATGCAGAATGCTTTTGCAAGATATTTAAATGCAATAACTCTAATCCATCTTGGAGGTCTTGAATGGGTACCATGATGATGCAGAACTAGTACAAAAATATTCGCAACGACTCCTCCAGTACAAATACCCGAAATGAGAACAAGCATGTAACTCAGAATAGGTATGTAATCAGAAGTTCGCGGTAAATGATCTGCGACCATAAGCTGCAACACACTAAATGCCAGAAGGATAGTTATTCCCAGAGAAACCTTTTCACCTGCATAAGAAAATTTAAAATTATTTTAATGTAAATTCCAAGACCATCTATTTACCTGATTCACAAGGTAGCCAGAACATCAGCCATGTAAGTATTAGAAGAAATACACAGGGTAAAATAATATTCAAGGCGTAAAAAGTTCTTTTACGCGTAAAATTAAAAGTTATCTTAAGTCGCGGATATTTCAAGTGGTCAGTCAATTTTGCGCTTTCAATTTTTTCCACAGAGGTGGTCGCAATGTGCCACTCTCCATGTTGGTCATAATTTGTTAAATCGACTACATCATGTCCAGCATTAAGAGTGAGGGCATTGTCTCCATGAAGCCAAGATACCCATAAGTGTTCGCACGTTTGCTGTTTATAGTCAAGACGATATTATTTACTAAAATGTAAGAATTAGTATACAATACTTTATCAAATGGGTAGGTGGTAACATGTAAAGTACAAGATGTTGTAAACTCTCCTCCAAATATCCATAAAACTTCCCCAGTATATCTTATACTAACTCGAAAATTGTAAACCCAGTCAGAGGTAATGAAATATGATACTCCATTATCCAAACCAAGGTCAGGAGTCCATACCTTTGAAGCTGGTATAATGATGTGATCAACACCCCCAAAATTTGCCGGTGTCCACTGAAGAAAATCATCCGTCCATGTCTGAATGTTTAAAAACAGTTAATAAAAATAACGATTAAAATTCTGGTCGACCCTTACCGCAATAACTAGTCCGGATACATGAAGAACTTCATCAACCTCCTCCAATTTTTGGAGTTTATGTAGTTCGAGCCTTAAGGTAACATCAACAGGTTTTGTAGAATCTTTTCTTGGTCTTATAGCAGGTTGATAATGTTGCATTAAAAAATCATATATTTTTCTTTCATAATTATTTTGCACTGTCAGGGTAAGATATAGCGCGATAAATTATTTATAAATTATGAGTCAGAGCTGTTCTCAAAAGATGTTATTCTTACTAATGGAATAATAATTTTTATCATAATAAATTTATGAGTTTGAAGTACAGCTCTTTCGTTCATTAATTTACAGTGTATAATGCAAGAGAAATTTGAAATTAGCAGAATATTTTTATTAGTTTATTTCGACCGTAAAAATACACTTTCTTCGATCTATAAACTAAGCTTTTAATTAAAGTGTATTGTATTTTAATAAAAAAGTTAATTAACAAATTTTAATATTTTGTAAATAGCTTACCGTCAACAGCAGAGCATAAATAAATAAAGGCAAAAAAGAGAAATAGTTTCATATTCTATCAGTGAGTACGTCTACTGCGAAGGATCGTCGACAAATAGCTGGAAGTCAGCTACTACTATGCATATATATATATATATATATATATATATTTAATTATTTGACCAATTACAATTAATAAAAATTGAATAAGCTTACTAATAGGCCTTGTCGCTTTTTTCTTATATGAATGGCTATTAGTTTCCATATCAAATTTGATTCAAACAATTATATACAACTACTTTATGCCAACCAGTTTAAACTCAACTTAGGTTATTGATCTTAAAAAATCAATTTTAATTGTTTACAGAAAGAATTTATAATCTTAAAAAAATGTTTATCGCTTTTACTTTTGTTGTTTGCAATGCGATAACGGAGTAGTCTTTATGCAAACAAAGTTATAACGTGGTATCTATTTTATTTGACTTATATATTTATTGGCGTCGTCACAATAGTTTACAATGAAAGTGTTGACTAGCAATTACTATACAAAGGTTATTCATTGGGGTATGATTGCTGTATAAATACAAGAAATATGCGATCTTTCTACTTTTCGGAAACAAAATGTAAAGTTCATTATCCTATTCTGTAACATCTACTAATTTAATCTCAGAAAATAGTCAGCAAGTATCAAGGTATAAAAAAGTGAATACTTTATGAAAAAAAATTTTAAACTGATTAAACAGTATATGTAATAAAAAGAAAATACTTATACAGCAGACAGTTACTGTAAAAACTGTAGTTATATATATCATATACTCAATCATATACAGTCAAAATTTTCTCAAACATTCATCGTTAGTAGTAGTCATATAATCCAAAAAAGAGAAATTTAAAAAAATGCATTAAATCTCATGAAAACGAGATTCTCAATTATCTAAATATATTAAACAATGAGTAAGACTAGAAAGTTACACATGAAAATAAATCTTAAATTATTGAGAAATCTTAACAACTAATAGGTTTCTTTTCAGATTTTTCCTCTTTTAGCTCCTGTTCTTTTTTCTATAAAAAATAAATATTTTATGAATATGCAGTATTCATAAAAGCATTTAAGTTTATGTCTATATAATATCATACAAAATTAAATAAGTATCTATTTTTTATCATCAAGTTAATTTACCTGAGAATTCCATTTAGGTAAAATTCGTCGACGTGCATTTGTAAACCAATAATTTATTTGGTTGATAGTCAATTTTGTCTTTTGTATCAACATTTCTTTTTCGTCATCATTTGGATACGGATTGTCTTGGTGCTCTCTTAGCCAATCAAGCATAATAGCAACAGACTTTCGGGGAAAATTATTAATTAATTTTTATGCCATTTTTTAAACATTTTAGTATACCTCTTTAGGTAGTACAGCTTTCTTTCCAGGTTGTTTCGGCTGTAATTCACTATTCATACTATACTCAATACCCCCATACATATTATAAGGTGGTTCGTTATAGCAGGCTCGAGGATTTCGATGCATTGGAGATCCAGGCATCGGTGGCATATGCAAGGGGGATCCAGAGAGAGGGTGATGCATAGAAGGTGATCCTGGATTGCCTGGTATTTGATGCATGGGGGGACCCGGCTGTGGTGGTGGAGGCGGGGGTGGGTAATTCTCTCCATAATGAGTAGGAGGCAATCCACCATGGCATGGAGACAAAGGAGATGCTGCTGCGATTTGGCATTGTGAAGGGGGCGCCGGATCTAAAGGAGCATGTTGAGGTGGCATCTGAGGAACTGGAAGAGCCTGCTGAGATGGCATAGGTCCGTTCTGTGGTGTGGCTGGACCTTGAAGTACTGATAATGGTGGTGGTTGGGGCACAGGAGGTAACTGTTGAGTTCGTACCTTTTGTATTTTAGCTGTGAGAAATCAAAACCAATAGATTAACTTGAATCGAACATAAAATGTAACTGACTTATTAGAGATTGGTGGGCATATCGTAATGCATCCATAAGAACATTGTCAACACTGGAATTTCCACTGCTCTCAGAAGTCCTATTACGCATAACAAAGTTTCTTAACAATCTTTCGAAGTCGGCAGGTAAATTTGCAATTAACTGAAAATAGTTAAAAAATTTTTCATGAAGTAATTAAAACTTTTTCATGTTGTAACTTACTTGTCTTGGAAAGGTAGGGAGTGAAAAATTCATGTCAGCTAAGACCAAGTCCCGAAGTAAAGGAAACAAAGGATGTGACCGAAATGCGGGTGACTCGTCACAAATCAATTTTTGCATAAATTGTTGTTGCACAGTTAATGGGGTCGGCATAGCCGCACCAACAGAAGTTTGCTGACACGATGTTCTAGCATAGGGGCTGTAATCATGGTTGGTTTTATGCAAGATCTTGTGCCTCACGGGAGTTCTATAATGGTCCTGCAATATTCAAAGATAAGCGGAAAATATTAATACCAATGAAGGCAGTTTTACCTCATGACAGTCGTTGACGCCAAATGGTATGATTTCATCAAGATCATCTTCTTTGTGTCCTCCTACTCCGTTGTTATTTGTTCCAGATGGAGCGATCTTTGGATTTAAATCAATGAAATCCAAATCCATAGAATCCTTAATGCCGATATCCTTACATATCTCATCCAATAAATCATTTCTGACGCGATCATTTTCATAGACAATATTTCTCATCCCAGTGTCCACTTCATCAGGATCACCCGGATCGTAATACAATGATTTTTTAGGAGTTGAGTTTCGACAAGGACTTGATTGTTGTACTCCACAATCTAGTGGTGTCGGTTCTCGGTAGTGCATCATTTTCTTGACTATAACAAAGTTTCCATGAAAAAGATAGATCACGCCTCTAAGTAGTCTAAATAGTTTCTTACTTATATTACTTACTTATTGCAAAATATTAATAAATAAATTGAAAGTTTACTTCTTATTATCACAAAGCCTCCAAAACTGGACTTTTAATTTGGCTACATAATAATATTAACCAACTTTAGCGATTTGGTTTACTAGAAAGTTGGTGAAAATTTAAATGGCGCACAAAGCGAAAAAAACCCTACACGCCTACTATCAAAAAATGGTATTTTCTCTACCTTAAATTACTATCAAACTTTACAAAGACAACCAATTATTTAATAATAGTTAAATTTTATAAAAATATTTACAAAATAAATCTAATATACATTCAAAAATGATGTATTTGCTTACCTAGACTGATCTTTAAAAGACTCTGGACACCATAAAATCAGCATTGGAATGCCGTTTCAAAAACGGTTAAAAGTATGGCTCGGTAATCTGTGTCTAAATTCTAGCTGCAAAAAATAAGGGGAGTTTGAACGTCTTTGTTTCAGTAATTCAGTTGGAATCAGTTAATTTATTTCTTTATTTACTGTGTAGTCAGATACATAGTATTTGGAACAGATATTTCAATATATATATATATTGAATCAAAGCGTCAGTTCTTTTTTCTTTCGTTATATTGTTAACATTGACACAACATCACACAAAAAAACTTACAGCTTTTTTGAAATTTTTTTATCAAAGATCTACTGAAAATCTTTTGTCTTTATAATTGATTGGATTAGATGATTATTTAAGTTCCTCGTAGTATTATAGTAGATGATCATATTTTGTTTATAGAAAATTGTTTATTTTTATGGATACATAATTTTCACGAGAATAAACAAAACATCAAAGTTGTGAATATCGAAACAAGATTTGAAATAATTCTTGCTAAATAAGTTAACTACAACCTTTGCAAAATGAAGAAACGTAACAATTACATTAAAATTTTGATGTAGCATAATGAACGGGAAATTCAAATTTATGGCTTCCAGTTCCGAAGATATTCGGCAGCATCCCAGCATTTGGAATAACATTCCAAGATAAACTTAAAGTAACATTTTTATGACCTCTGTTTGGAAAAAAGTCAGCGCTTAGTGTGAAAACAATTATTA
This sequence comes from Dimorphilus gyrociliatus, assembly GCA_904063045.1. Taxonomy (NCBI): domain Eukaryota; kingdom Metazoa; phylum Annelida; class Polychaeta; family Dinophilidae; genus Dimorphilus; species Dimorphilus gyrociliatus. The sequence continues at coordinate 1,441,769 of CAJFCJ010000005.1, forward strand.
GATAGAGGCTTACTTTAGTCCATGTCCATCATCGTGAAAGTAATATTTAGTATTCATACTACGATAGTCCAAAACAGCACTTTCACCTCTTTGAATAATTTTATCCCATAGAACGACTTGATTAATGGTCTTTAAAGAGAAAAAAGTTGATAAATTTTATATGTAAACATGAGAAAACATACGTTAGCTTTTGTTTCGTACTCCGCAGTCAAATATAAAAATAGTTGCTTAACATTCCAATTGAATAAATGGGTTAAATGTACTATGTTAAGGTTATTTTAAAAAAATTTTCAACCTAGACTACCTACTAATACGCTATAACGTAAAAAGGATATCTGCTTTCAGGTCAAACGTAATAAATCCTAAGTCGCTTCTTTCTCTCCCTGCTCCAAAATCTGGCACCTTTTTGCTATAAAAAGTAAATTAACTTTAATCTCAAATATTTATTATACTTGTAATACTTACACAACAGCTTTTACCGTATTTATGCTCACTTTCGAATCATTTGTATTCAAACAAGTCGATAAGAAGCATAAAAATGTTAAGGCTGCCATTACGCTTAGAAAAAAAGCAAAAATAGTGTTTAGTCTAGACAAAAAGGTATTCATTTTTGGATTTTTATGTAGACCCAACAATAGGCCGGCGATATTAAGGAATCTTACGTGGTATTGTAAAATTCTCTTTACCAGTTTTTTGGGTATGACTAGAATGCAGTCAACCCAGAGCGATAAAACATTCTCGACAACTAAATCGTCACAAACCCTTTACTATAAATTAATTAATAAAAAAATCTCTAAATTAAAATACAATTTTGATAAATTGCCTTGTCTTGAGCCACTGCTTATCATAGAAGACGTAATATCTCAGTGGAATTGCTAAATAAATATTTTTTTTTTATAAAGATTACACAATATTTGCGTAAAAAGTTTTCTTTGGATAGATCAGTTGGCTTTGAAAACATAAATGAAATTAATCAGATATAGTAATTGTTAATTATTTATATTCTTTTGATATTTTAATTCAATTCTCTCTTATCAAAGGCAAAAACTAAAAAGTTTAAAAAGCATAAGTATGGAAAGTTTAAATATTATGTCAGAGTTCGGCATGAAAAGTATTCAAATTAGGATCAATTTTCTTATCGTCACCTTTCCATTTATAATACGCTAATATAGCAGAGTTTCTCGCACTAATTATCGACATTTCAATAGCACTGGCTAAACTTTCTATTGCATTATTATAATACAAATTATCCGCTAAAATGAAGCTGTTGGTCAGTTGCGGAGTAGAGTATTCTGGATAAGCTTTCCAGGAAATAACCTTTTTCTGTCGAATATTTTTAAACAGTTTGTTCAGCTGGTTGTCAGTTAACTCGTTGTTGGAAAATATTTTATATACAGAAAGATTTTTCATCTGTTCATTGTCACTATTGTAGTTAATTGGAGTTTGTTTTCCAATAGAATTATAAAATGACTTTATTGCAAGAATTACTTCTGGTTTTTCTTCGCCAAATTCCCAGAATGAACTATTTAACTCTGCATTTACAAAGGTTGCAACTGTTTGATGCATTTGTAATGAAGGAAACTCCATTTCAAATCCAGATGTTTGCAGCATGTCTTTCTCCAAAGGAGCTGCAATAATAACTATATCATGAGAAAATTTCTCTTTGTCCGCAACTAGTGTAAATTTGTTATTATTTCTTTTAATGGTCATAATTTTGGTATTTAAATGAACTTTTGCTTTTGATACTTGTATGAATCTTTCTACTAATCCCTTATTTCCGTTATGAATAGCCCAGAGACCTGATTGTATACCAGCCATACATACTGATCCTACGAAAGCATGAGTTTCGTCTTGACCGTAATTCGTCCTTAAAGCAGCATTAGCAAAATCCAACATATTTTTACTCATTCCTGAACTCTTTAGAAGTTCCATCAAGGTTGTGTTAAGATACTTAGAAAATTCAACGTTCATAGCAGTTAAAAGCCCATTTGGATGAGAATAGCAAAAGCTCTCTGTTTGTAAATCATAAATATTTTCGAAATCTCGCAACATTCGTGATACGAGAGATTGAATTCTTATAGAGTCCAACTTGAAAAAATACAGCATTTGCATCAACTTCAAAATTTTATCTCGATACGTGTGAAGAATAACTTCTTTGTCATTTTGAACGAGGGAAAAACTTATATCAAGGTTTGATTCTCTTTGCTTTAACCCTGAGTAGAAAATTTATATTATGGTTAGAGAAATATTCTACTAGATGTCAAAGTATAAAGTCAATTTTACCGAAAAGCTTTACAAACTGCTTTGCATAACTATTTCTTGGATGTATAATTGATCCTCCCGCCTCAAAAAAATGTCCATCTATTTCAACCGTCTTCAGGCGCCCCCCTATCGAATCAGTTGATTCATAAATGTGAATATCAGCTCTTCTTGAATAAAGTCTGCTTAACCAAAAAGCTGTACTTGCTCCTCCGATTCCTCCCCCAATGATCCCTTTAAATGCGGGCAGATTTTCTGATTATATCGCTCAAAATATTTAAGGATTTTACCTATATTAGGGAGTTTCTTCTCTTTAACTTCACTCTTCCCCAATAAGATATTAATCAATAATATTAATACGAACAAATAATGCATTTTAATTTTCTATTTGAATTAGTAAAGGTAAATTACAACAGAACTGAAACGAGTGCATTTATATTTGACCTTGACAGTGCTATTTGAATTGATAGAAAAGATTACATCAAATAAAAGTACTGAGATTTTCGAGGTTACTTTAAAATTTTAAAAGAAGATGTATTTTTTTAAAACATTTTTCATTTAATAAATTAAAATTAATAAACTTACAACTTGTGATGAAATCTTTATTTTGCAGAAATGGTATAAAAAATTATAAATAAATAAATGATATAAAGAAATAACTACATGTATTTTTATTCAATGGTTTTCGCACTTGATGCTTATATTATGAAATTGCTTTATATTTACAAGCTAACATACACCATGCAGCAATTGCTGATTCTGGATAAGTGAATACTCTAACTCTTACAGCCATTCGAACTTGGTCACCATTACAAGTTATAATCTCTTCACAAACAGGTGATCTGTAAGGAGTATATATTGAAAGCAGGAAAATAAATTTCATTAAAATACTTTAAACAAGCTGAAAAAGCCCTCTTTGCGTTATTATGAACAAATTGAATCGGATATGCTTTAAAGGTGTGTCCATCAGGAACTAAGCGTCTCACTGAATCTTGAAATTCGTCATTGCCACAGTTACCTACACCTGAATTAGAAAATTATTAATTAAAAATGTGGTTTTATTAATTTATTGATACTTGTTACCTGTTGTCCTCTCAAATTCATAAGAGGCTAATGCTGGAGTGAGAAGGTATCCCAAATGATCATCCCAAACAGTGCTTAATCCTTTATCCTAAAATATTAGAACTATCAATTTTCATTTTTCATCTAACATAAGTATACTGTACTGCTCGATAATCCGCCAAAATTATTTTTAATTCCGTTTCTAAATCATTACTGGCCGTCGCTGAATCTATAGTTGAAGATATAAGAGGTGGAATAACTGGCCACGGGGGTGATGTTGCTTGCTCTATGGATTCTTCAGACATTTTTTTCCAGCTAGATTCTTCTTCTAAGTTAAATTTACATACATCCACTCTATCCATTGACTGATTATTAGCAAAAAACTTTTTATCATTGAATAAGCAACCAATAGTTTTATAAGGATGGTTTTGCTTTCTTTCAACTTTTTCATGTGGTAAATCATCAAGCGATATGGGAGAATGCTGATACCTTAATACAGAATATTGATAGAAACAATAATAAAAAATTCTTGTTTTTAAAAATCAGTACCTTTGACCCGTTAGACTCTCCCAAAACATTACTTTTCCGTATGTGTCAATAGTTACAACCCATGTATGTGCGGACCCTTTCATCTTTGTTCCAACCGCCACGTATGCATCTAGTCCGAATCCTAAAAGTAAGCAACAGAGCAGAATAGCATGATCCTCGCAGTCCTAATTAAGAAAAATTTATATAAGAAAAGGGAATTTGGGATCAATACTTTCAAAACATTATTACTCCTTTATTTCGACAAAGGAAAGCATGAATAGAGCTCCATTGCTCTACTCTCTCACCAGCCCCAACACAGGATAATTTTTCATATCCAATTAAAGCTACAAATCGAGCTGCCTGACGAGGGGTATCTAACAAACGACTTGCTCTTAAAGGTTTAATGAATGAGCAAACTACTCGATTTACTCCGTTTTCATCTTGTGCAAATATTTTTACTAAACGCTCTCTATGTAGAGTTCGAATCTGAAAATATTCATCGGTGCAATTATTTAGGGCACACTAATCTTATTGGGATACTATACTTGCAAATACTCTTTCCACCACTGCTTAGCATAAATTAGGAATAGTCGCTCTTTTTCAGAAGCATGATTCTTTTCCAAAGAAATCTGCCCATTGAAAATATCATCATCCACAATTTGCCCTTCAGAAAAATGGGGAATAAATTCTAATTGTATATCCAGTATGCCAACGGTAACTTTATTCTCTGCCCCTAAAGAATTTATAATTAATGCCATGTATTTTGTTATTGTACAAATCTATAAATGACTTACCAACTCCAAGTAATTCTATTGACTTGACCAAACTACAGTTTGACCTAGTCAAAATGGCTCTCCATTCTAGGAAGTGAGATGATACTATAGTATTATCTCCTGTAATATCCGACTTAATTAGCACCATATGGATTTGATCAGGCATTCCGATTAGAGCTGAAGAACCCAAGGGTCTCTGATTTCCTCCTTATTTCAAAAAGAGAAATTAACATTTACAAATTTACATTTATGCTTATTTTTATACCATATCTATCTTTTCCCAATTCCAGCAAGAAACCTTCGTTAAACTCGGGTTCAACTGTGCAGGAGGTAGGTTTTGATTTAAAGCGTTGTCCTTGAAAATATATATGCAAAATAAAGAAGGATGGCACACGTCCTGAAGTTTGAACTGCTGCATCATTTTCGAGATGCTCAATGAAAGCTTTACCCCCAGTTATTTTTAAGTACAAGTATCGATGAGTAGGATCGATAGGAACTGAAAAAAAAAGAAATTATAAACAATTTATTAAAGTGAGATTTCAACAACTTTTCTTTGGTTTGGTCTGAGTATTTCTAACTTTTTGAGGTAAATAATCAATAGAAGGGTCGCCGGTTTCAATATTCAGACGATTCATGACTTCGTCTAAGACACCTTTCTCCTCTATTTTTCGCAATAAATCTTCTTCGGTCATTTCATCTATCTCAGCCTTTGTCATGCTTTCTGAGATCACGCTTTTGATATGAGATTGAATATCAACCTATAATTTTTTTGGAGATATTCCACAAGTTCTATCATGTTTATATCATGATTTATTTTATCGCTCACCTGAGACAGCTGTGTGCTAATAATCTGACGGAGTTCATTCTGTTTCTCTTGTGGAAGGGACATTGTAATAATATATTAGCTATCTCTGTTTGTTAAAAGTGATAGATATTTTTACGTTGTCCAAGAAATTAATGAAACTTTGAGGCCCGATTCGTATTCGGAATTTTTTCGGTAAAACTAGGTGTCTCTAAACACTGCAAAGGTTAGTTGTCTCGAAACAAAATATTGTTTATTAGATCGCGCCGCAGTATTGGTTTTCTATTATGGATATGAAATTAGTTGTCAAGCATTTCATGATCTTTAGATATAATATCCTCAAACTAGTTAATGAAAATTGGCAATGTCAAAACATTTAATACTAATATCTTAGAGACTGTTTTAATTCGTCAAATCACCCTCAGATGTTATGGATTAGTTAGATATTGACTTAAAATCGATCAGTATTTTTATTTCGTGTTAAATGACAATGAGAATACTTTTGATTTTTACAATTCTTCCGAGCCTTTGTCGACATGAAACAGTCATAAAAAATCGAATGCAAGAAGAAAATATTGGAAGTTTGGCAGGTGATGTCCAAAACTGGGCTACTCTAATACAAAACTACATCTTACAGGTGGGTGAAAAATGAGCATGTTCTTAACAGCAGTTAAAATGTACATTTGAATGACTATCTATGCTAAATTAACAATCATTTACTTTTTGTCCATCTCACATCAGTTAGCTGAAGAAGGTATTAGAAGAAAGTATACTCAATCATTGTTTGACACTGCCAACTACACTTTTGATGAAAAAGATGGAGCTATTTTAGTTCAAAATGTAAAAGAAACTTTGGGTGATTACTTTAGTATGAAGACGCAAGCTGCTCAGAGGCTTGCTGACAAGGCCGTAGAAGCTTATGATAAATGGTTACTAGATGAAAATAAAGTTACATATGACAATCTCCACAAAATGCCTCGAGATATATATCGCGATTCAGATATTCCAAGTACTTTGGACAAAGGAAAATACAGCGTGTTCAAATCGTAAATATTATATTTAATATCCACTAATGACATTAACTAATTTTCTTGTGAATGTACAGAAAATTTAGACAAGTTATTTTCCTAAATTATTCAACGGTTAAAATATCTGATGATGTGCCAAGAAAAGATCCCAATACAATAAAAACAGTAAACTGGACAAGGGCATTGGAAGATGTTATGATTGATAATGCTAAAAAAGATCCCCAATTAAGATGGCAATATTTTGGATCCACAGCAGGACTTGTTCGATTATACCCTGGAAGGGAATGGGATACAAATTTTGCTGGCTTTTATAATGACTATGACCCGCGGCTTAGACCCTGGTATATCGGAGCTACATCTGGTCCCAAAGATGTTGTAATTATTTTAGATTGCAGCTTGTCTATGAAAGGTGAAAAATTTTCCATTGCTCAAGCAGTGGCAAAAACTGTAATCAATACACTCACCAGACAAGATTACATAAACGTTATCTGCGCACGAGCATCTCATTGGGATGAAGTTGGAAAGTAAGTTTTATTTTGAATATGTTAATGATAATCTAATACAGCTGTTGCTTTTCCAGATGGCACGAGTTTGGTAGTCAAGTCTTAAGTTGTAGAAAAGATAGCCTTGTTCAAGCGACTACAGCTCATAGAAAAGACCTTATAGAGAAAATTTATAGATTAGAACCAGGCGGTACATCTGAAGTGGAGTCGGTTTTTTCTTATTCTTTCTTTCTAAGTAATATCAAATTAATATTGTTTTTCAGAAAAGGCTTTGAAAAAGCTTTTAAACTGTTAGCTGGATCAATTCGAACTGGCTGTCAATCTGTAATTGTGTTTGCTACTGACGGTAGAGACACAGATGGAGAACAAGTAAGATGTGGTCCTGGATATTATACTAGGAGTGGATATGTGGCTGGACCGATTTGTAAATATAATTGGACTAAAGTTTGGCAGGTTACAAATGAAAAAAACAAATTGCTAGACCCTCCGGTAAATTATTAATTACAATAAACAGTTTCATATCTAATCTTATTCTCAGGCAAGAATTTTCAGCTATCTTACGAAAGATGAGGGGGAATTATTTCCCGGAAAATTAGCTTGTGCTCACGGAGGAAGTCTAACAAAGTTAGCTAACGGAGAAAATTTGATAAATCAGATGCATAGGTATATACGCTTTGTTTCAAGGAGTGACATAGTTAATTTATGTTATTATAGCTATTTTGACTTCTTATTCCGAAATGCCAAGTCAACAATGGGATTATGGACCTCCCCTTACATAGATGCATGGAAGTTAGGCCTTATGGTTACATATTCTATTCCCTGTGTAAGCAAGGTTAATGGAAGGTCTGTAATTTTCAAAATAGTTGATCTTAAGTTTAATTGATTATGTTGAAAAGTACGATAGGAGTGGTTGGAGTTGATGCAACTCTAGAAGAAATTGAAGCTAAAATTTCCTTGCATCAATGGGGAACTGTATACTCTTTTCTCATTAATAAACAAGGAGAAGCAATCTTTCACCCTCGCTTGACACCCAGTACTAATGTGAGTATGCCTTTTAATTGTGTATTATCTGTCGAAGAACATTATTTTCATATACAGTAATATTTTCACATATTCAATACTTATATCATAACTATTTTGTAAAGCAGGTTGCAATACTTCAAAGTACGTTTTAAGGAAATATGCTTCGAGCTATTAGTTTTTAGTATATGAAGAAATTAACACATTTGATTGTAGAGCTTTAAATGCTTTTTTTTAAAAAAATAACAGCTTTTGAAAAATAAAACATCGAATACAGCCTACTAATTAATTATATATTTTATGTCAACAGCTAGTGGACGATCCTATATTTATACCCATAGAGCAGCTGGAGCAGACTCAGGGTGAACCTAGAAACTTTAGCAGAGTAGTAGAGGAAATGAAAGCTGGTAAAACAGGACAACTCACTATAAAAAATGCTAGAAGAGGAATCGGTGGAAAGGTTTTATATATATTTTCTTATTGCCATTGTTTAATAGCTCATGTATTGTTAGACTTTTATGGATGCTACATATTACTATGCTGCCCTGAATGACTCCGAATATGCTTTCGCCTTTAGTATGGCAGATACAGACAAAGTATATTGAAGTTTTAATTTTTCAAAAAGTTTCTTGAACCAAGAGAACTAATAATTCAATTTTCACTTCAGACATTTAGACGGGCTCAAACACCTGTCGATTTAGACAACTACGATAAATCATATTTCAATTTGCTAATAGAATACAACAGCTCAACAGCCAAGGAAGCTTTCCCTGGGACATATGATTATTTAGATGTTAGAGACAATGAGCAAAAAAAATATCCTGGGTTAAGGGTATCATATCTTCATTCTTCAATATTTCTCGCTCCAAAATGTCATTGTGATCCCACGGCGTATTTCTATGATGAAGACTTGGCGCAGAAAACTGTTGAAGCGCACAAATACATAAATTCTATGACAGATGACTTCGGATGCACAAATCAAAAAAGTAAATATGAGAGAGGTGTGCGAGCTGATGTTCTAATTACTCAGCCCGTCGAACGACTATGGAGAGTTAGGAATTTTGATGGAATTGATACCGTGAAATGGACATATGTTGGGATGAGAAGCGGGGTGTTTCGAACTTATCCTGGTCATCGTTCTAGAAGATTGTATGATCCATCACAGTAAGATTTTTGTTAAACTTTTGTGTTATACTGCAGAATTGTAATTCCGTGATATTTAGGCGACCATGGTTTAAACGAGCTTCTTCCACTCCTTCTAAAACATCAATATCAACCGCATACATGGACGCTGCAGGAGTTGGAAAAATCATTACTATTTCACAGGCAGTATTTGAAGGAATGCTTGTCCGGGAAGACACTTCTGAATGTGTTAAATCCAAGAAAAAGGAAGAACTATTGCCTGGAGGATGTCCGTGTGAAACTGATACTGATTGCCTCAGTGGCTTTTGTTACATCAGCGAGGCTCCAGGAATCAATAGAGACAAACCGAGATGTGCTACGGAGAGGGTGGAAGCCGTCACCAGTCTAGATATTCTTTATGAAAAGTAATACTTTTCAAACAAATTTAAGAAAATGGCTTAAACTATTATGTTACAGGTTTCATAAGATTACTTTTGAGAAAATGAAGGCAAGTGACAAGAAGAAGTCGTGTAATCAAACTTATCCATGTTCTCATAATAAGAAACAATTGTGTAAAACTAGGTATAATAATCAATTCTGTCAATATAAATCATGATATTAATATTTAATTTCAGATGTTACCTATTTGACAACGCTGCCTATTTAATAACCGACCGCGAATTTGTTAAGGCATCTCCTCTGGATACAAGCAAATACAAGGATGTAACTCTTGGAAGAAAAGAGGGAGAAGTCATGAAAGAACTTATTTACAAACACTCATTTTTCATGCGTCAAGAGAAAATAGACTTTCAGGGTAAATGTCGCATTTCGCCATATGCCCCAAAAGTGACATTATCAGGAATTCCTCAGAATCCAGAAGAACAAGACAACTATTATCAAAAGAAAGGTCCAATTCCAAAGTTTTCTAATGAATTTGGATGCATAACGGACGTTGTTGCTTATGCTGTGAATGCATCAGCTTTGGGAAGTAGTGGAATGATCGTCGGGAATGTTTCTGGTCCGTGTATGTCAGGATTTTATTACGTAGTCGCTCTGCCAAAGACCAATTTATTCTTACTGGTAATAGAGGATTGGATTCAGTATAAAAATTCCTCATTTTTTAATTTTAATTGCAAAATTGCTCAGAGGTTTGCTTGAAATTCCATTTTTCGCAAATATATAAATTCTATTTATTACAGCATTGTCAATTCAGGAGCGTACCGAATCATTAATGGGACATGCGCTCATAAAGATACAACAAAAACAACCTTAGCCGAGCAAGGCAAATGTCCAGTTTTAAGGAATATTGATATTGAATGTAAATTTAATAAGTCTGATAGACTAATGTTAACATGGTCATATATTTTCTCATTGTTACCATGTCTCTGGAGTAATGTTGAGAGTATTGTTAGATTTTTTAGATAATTATTGATTTAAGTGATTTACGTTTACTAAATATTTCTTGTATACTGATATAGGAATATGCTCGTTTTGTTATGTGCTGTTAATATGTGTGTCTTTGTAGAAATTTTCGTTATTTTGAATAATTTCCAAGAAAGCAGATAACCCAGATTTTTGTTTTCGAGAAAAATAAATCTATTAAATACATACATAATTGCATGCCCTAATCTCTTGGGATACCTAGCTTCCATTTCAAGTTCTCGAAATTTATTCTAATTATCAATCTTTAACAATCTAACATTTCAAAAATCTTTGACTTTATTTCATAATTATTTAAAGTTCTGATATTTTAAGCTTTACCAGCCTTTTCCATAGCTTTTAACATAGTCGTACCCATTTGAGCGGGGCTCATTGTAACATCAACGCTAGCATCTTTAAGAGCTTGTATTTTTTCTTCAGCTCCACCCTTACCTCCTGCAATTATAGCTCCAGCATGACCCATTCTACGACCTGGTGGAGCTGTTAAACCGGCGATAAAGGAAACAACTGGTTTTCTGTCTGGTCCCTGGAAAGAAAAGTTCAATGTTAGCGTATGTGTGAAATTCGCTCTGACAACTAACAGAATTATGCTCTGCCAGATACTCTGCAGCTCTCTCTTCAGCCTGCCCACCAATTTCACCAATAAGAACAATACCCTCAGTGTCTGGATCTTTCAAGAACACTTCCAAGCAGTCGATAAAGTTGGTTCCATTAAATGGATCTCCACCGATTCCAACACATAAAGTCTGACCCAAACCAACTTGGGTTGTTTGATGAACAGCTTCGTACGTTAAAGTACCAGATCTGGATACAATACCGATTTTTCCGGGCTTATGTATATGACCAGGCATAATGCCAATCTTACATTGTCCTGGACGAATTATTCCTGGGCAATTCGGACCGATAAGTCTGAAACAATAAAAATTTGTACAAAACTAAAGTTTACATTCTCACTATTCAAACCTGCTCTTAGTTTGGTTGAGTAGTTTTCTCTTTACTTTAACCATGTCCAATTGAGGGATACCCTCAGTGATAACCACAATCAATGGAACCTCAGCATCCAAAGCTTCAATAATAGCTTTAGCCGCAAATTGAGGCGGAACGTATATTACAGTAGCATCGCAATTGGTTGCATCTCTTGCTTCCTGTACTGAATTAAATACTGGAAGTCCCAAATTTGTCTGTCCACCTTTTCCAGGCGACACTCCACCAACCATTTTCGTTCCATATTCAATGGCCTGTTGACTATGAAACGTGCCTTGGCGTCCGGTGAAACCTTGGCAAATGACTTTCGTATCTTTGTTAATTGAAAGTTGTGGGCGAGTTTGAGTGTAACAAGTTCTAGCGAAGATTTGGCGGACTGAAATGTTGAATAAAATCTTAACTTTATTGTTAAATTTTTAGTAAAAGTTCGTGAATATATCTTGTTTTAATATTATATAACTAACAACACAGCGAATAGCAAATCAGATATTTTTTCATTAACTATGAAAAAAAGCAAAGGCGCTCGTATAAGTTACGATTAACAAGGTAATTGAAAATTTTCCAAAAACTTGAGTGCCGAAAGTCAAGGGCATGACGGACAAATCATGTAAACATCTAATACGTTATAATATTGATACAACAGTTGTGAAAGAGTTTACCAAATATTCAAAATTATATTATCTGTCTGAAATTACAATAGAAAGCAAAATCGTGCCACGAAAGATATAATAAATGTTATATTTTACCAGGTAATCTTGCGAAAATTCTACTAGAGGCCGCCATTTTGAAACTCCAACAACGAAATGGCCATTGCACTCTGATACGTTGAAAAAAACAACAAGTTTCGTATATATTAAATTTTTTATGGTAAATTAGTAAAAAAATAAATATAGTTTATCTATGCTTTTTAATGTCTTAATATGTAATAATTACGAAAACTTCAATATGGTGAAAAGCCAGTTTGGAACCTGAAATGTTATGTTTTTCAGCTTAAAGTTAAGAGATCGGTGATTTTTTGCAAGGTGTTTCTCTGAAATAATAAAGAAAAGAATGGAACCTTCAGGTAAGATCTAGTTTACGTTAAGCCTGCTTTTTTTACTTCTTACACAATACAGGACGACCTCCCGATGTAAACAAGAAACCCAACTTTCTGAATTTTGACAATTTAAAGGCGATCAGAATACCGAAAACACGACATGAGAAAGGCAAAGGTTACATAACCATGTTTTTAGATAAATTTCTATTAAAAGATATTCGAAGCAGTTTGAATTATGAAAATATGCAATTACTTTATAGGATTCAGAGTTTTATTCTCTTTGACTTTAATTATGAACGGTTAAATTTAACTGAGCTAATATTAAAAATGTTTTATAACTTTTTTAGGCTCCTCTGTTCTGGAAAAAGTAGACTTAAACTCGTTTATGTTTTCTAACGAATTACTTAAGATTATCGAAAAAAGCTTCCTGCGTTTTGAATCAAAGAGAAATTTTGAATATAAAGGCGCACAATTCGTCAATAACCGTGTCAAAATGAACATGGTAAGTAGTATATTATTTTTTGTTTTCAAACGGTTCATATTTAATGTTAAGAAATATGCCAATTAGTATTTTTTGTTTTAGTTCAACAATCGGCGAAAGGAGTTGAAGGCATCTGGATATAGTGAGAGGGAACTCAAAGAAGAATATGGTTTTATGATATTACATCCTAATAATCCTGAAAAAGTTTGAAAAAAATCTTATTTGAAAATTTTACATATATTTTTTCCCTCAGTTCAACGAGTTAAGTGTCCACGGTGTTAAAGTAGGGAACAACAAGAAAAATATTTTGGGCTCATCTTCTAAAGGCGTTTTACTTAGTCGTCATGCTGATCTAGTTGCAAGTCATCATTTAGAACCTGGAGACGTTTTTGATTTGTTTATATTTAAATATATCAGGGTAACATTAAAATTTTTAAGTACAATTGATATGACAAGTTGGATTAACATTTTAGGGGCGCATGAAAGCTATTGATCCATCCGAAAACGAAATTGATCCTACCTTCAATTTTGATGCCCATATTATGAAGGGAGGAGAAACTATAAAGCAAAAATTAAATCATTTGTCAATATCTCAAGCATTCGGTTATGCACAGGTTAAAGCAGATCAATATAATTTTCTTTATTTGTTTAAGAATACTCTTTATTAAACTATTTCATACTTTTGTAAAAATAGCTATTTACAAAATGTAAGAAAATACTAAGTTTGAAAATTTCCGACAGATTTTTCTGTATGAGTATGATGAGACAGCTGAAATTGTTGAAAGCCCTAGACATGTTTGTCCTCATGCTATTGTATCGGTAAAATTACAAAACAGATACCGAATGTTCAAAGATGTAAAAATTACGCGTCGATCAGTTGATCTGGCAGATTCTTCTATAAAAATGTAATTGTTAAAACTTTAAAATTAGTTCAATTTATAAGAAATATTTAAGCCATTTAAACGTTAATTTCAGTCAACGCTATTCCGTCCCTCCTAAACATCAACTCAGCTACAATTTACATCTGCCTTCTACGTCGTCAACTTTAAGCTCAGGAAAAAACGAAGCCGCTCCTGCTAATCAATCTCATCCCAATGTACTTAAAACTAAAGATATAAGTAAAAAATGTCCGTCTTATAATAAAAGATTGTTTTTGTAGCCTCCCACTGCCAAGTCAAGTGAAAATCGCATTGTTTGGAAGGGACATTTGTCCACAAACAAGAACCGGATTTTGTGTGAATGTATTCTAGTCTCTAACAATTCTTTACTTGTGTCTATTGAATTGTAAGTCATTATTTATTGTGGAGGCAAAATGAAAGATAAAACTTTTTCAGGCCGAAAGTCATTTACTTGCAAAACCGCATTGGACTTCATGATGTGGAAGACAAACATTTTAGTGGTGTGACAGCCATCAGTTTCAAAAAGGAATCACTAAATTCTCAAAACGGTTATATTAACGCATTTAAGCTAAAACAAGCTGACGGGTGCAGCAAAACTCTGAATGGAATTTCAAACTATTTTGCAAACACTCACTCTGCTGGCTTAGCAGACTTACCCAATGGATACCGGATTCTGGTTTTCCCACTCTGCGAGTTAACTGAAAAGTTAGGTGAGATATATTTATCTCTATTGTTTAAAAGAAGTTGAAATTATTATAAAAATATTTCATTTTCGTGAGATATGCATTTAATTAGATTCACTTCACTAGGTCTCCCCAAGGAAAACACATCAGCAGATGTGTTTGTAATAATTTTATCGCGTACAAGTCTTCAGCTCCCTCAGAAAGCCTCCATCTTTACCGCTCCGAAGGTGGGGGCGAGAACCAAGGAGCAAGGCATTCCTGGAAAAATAAGCGAACAGCAAAAGGTAACTTTTTAATGATATATGTATTTCTAACTATCATTTTAAATTCCGGAAGTGTAATTTCCCCACTTCCTCTTACTTTTTAATATCTAAAATTTCTTGAAAATTTATAAAATAGTCTTATCTTTTTTATAAAATTAACCTCGTTAAATTTTATTCCTACAAACTAAAAAACATTTATAATAAAAATTATACTAGAAATCTTTTAGAAAAGTGTTTTCGTAAAATGTGTACCCTACGCAACTACAGCTGGATGTTAGTACCGCATTGAGTATATGAGAATTATTTGCCCTCAATCAAGGTTATAAATTTATATGAAAGATGATACAACTAGTTATCGATAAATACGTAGTTTAACTTCTGATAATCAAAAGTTTGAAATTAGAGCAAAAACAGATATTTCCAAACTTTATTAATAAAAAATTTAGGCATTTTCATGCTACTTAGTTTTATTGTAAGTCTTTGTAAGATCGTTTACTATACCATAATCTCAAATAAGCGAAATTAAATGAAGACTGTTGGTAGTATGCATGTTAATAGTCTATTCTTCAGTTTAGATTTTTTGCTGGAAAAGAAATGACTACAGGAGATAATATCAGTCCGGAATGCTAATATAGTGCTTAACTATTATAGTGTTTAACAAATTTCCAACATGTTAGCTGATTTCTGTATCGTTTTTTTATATTCTAAAGGTATTGATGAGTCGGAAACACACAAAAAGTTGTACAGACCCAGGCGAGATTCACCAAGGGAACGTTACGAATTGGGTTTCAACGAATGTTCAAAAAGTAGCAGGCGAACCTACCGGAAGGATGAGTATAATAACCAATACAGAGTGTATCGGTCCCGCAAGAGAAAGAAACGATCAAGATCGCGATCGCTGCCATATAACAGACCACGTGAAAAAGTCGAACAGAAAGGGCTCTCATGGAGGAGAGCGAAATCGCAAGCATCACCCAGAAAAGAGGAAATATTCGACAAGTATCCAGCATCAAAAGACTATAAAAGAGAACATTGGTCAAATAGACAATGAGATACCCTCAAAACAAAAAAAAAGAAATGGCGATAGCAAAGAGTCTCGAACTGAGTTAAACAATTTATCCAAAAAGTCTATTGAGTCTATAACACCTGATGAAAGTTCATCAAAATTAAACAACTTTCGTGCTATTAATAAAATACTGACATATCAATACTATATGGATGATTTTCCTAGTGAGTATATTTCAGGAGAATAATCAATAACTATATGTAAAACTGTTTCAAGGTCCCAGCAAAAGTATACTGAGATCGAGAAAAACTTTTTCTTGCCCTTTTGATTATTATTTTGCTCTGAAGAAGAAGTTTGTGAGTGATATACAAAACTACCTGACCTCGCATCCTTCAATTCAGGGAACTCCTTCAAGCACTTCTTCTTTGACATTTACTGATTCATCTAGTGTCAGCAATAAAAATGGAAGCTCGGAAAGTGTTGATAAAAAATCAGAAACGAAGGCCTCAAAAGGTCAGGAGAATAAGCACAGCTCAAAGAAAAGTAATAGGCCTAAAGACGAAAGAGTTAAATCGGTGGAAGCAATACCGTCCAAGTCAATCAGTCAAACAAGACGGGTTGAGTTGAAAAGCAACGGGAAAAAATTCATCAATCCAAACTATGATGAGTTTTCTGATTCAGCTCCCATTAAGTCTTATGCTTTTGTATCTTACGATTATGATAAAACTTCATATAAGTCCAATTGGATTATTGGTAGGAATAGTTTCTTTATTTGTAAATTAAACCTTTTATCTTCTATGAACTTCATGTGAAAATCATATTTATCATTACAGGAGAAGAGGGCGAACTAGAAAGACCAATTGAAGATATTAATTGCATGAAAAATTTGATGGATTTTACTGTTACTATACAAGGTTTAAGTGATGGAAATAGGAAAAAATTAGAGAAAAGTGGAACTGGCAGAATAGCCATGACTTATTTGGTCTTGCATGGGCAATTATCCACCCATGATGAAACCAAACATGAAGAAACACTAATAGAGAGTTTATGGCTGGAAGGTTTACATAGCTTCATCCCTAAGTCTATTAGAGAGATAAGTGACAGAAGAGATAGTAAAGAAGACAACAGTATTTTCCACGTGAGACAGCTGATGGTTAGTTTAGGACTTTATATTGCATACTATTTTTAACTCAATATATTCACAGAAAAACAACAATGGAGTCTCTGAAATAATACAAAGTTTTAAGAGGGCTAACAATGCTCCGTAAGTAGTGCTGTCTATTTTTCAAATTTTGAATACAGCACTTTTTTATGAACTAGGAACGATCGAGTAGCTGCTATGACATTTCTTCGATCATCTTATAAGAAATATGAGAGTCCATTGTGAGTATTCACTTAATCCATAAATATATATACATTTATATATATATGTACTAATATATATACTGTATAATAACTGAATAAATTCTTTTCAGAGAGGTTGAAGATGAAGCTACCGTAAGTTAACTTTTTGCGTTTTCTATTTCCTTCATCTGGTAAAACATGTACAGAATCTTATTAATATAATTATGTTTTTACCAGTTTAGATTTTTACATAAGATTAATATTTTTCCTCATAATTTATTCCATGCATATACATTATAGTATACTGCTGAATTGGATTCTTCTTGCTATAGTAAAGGTATAAAAGGGATTGCACAGTAAACTTACCCAGTTGATTTACAAACGTCAAGTGATTCTCTCCTGATGTGTGCTTGATGGCAGCTCATTTTATTTATTATTGTGTACAATCTTTAAAAACTATTAATCAGTGTAAGACTGTTACATCAAGCTAGGTTTCGATATCATTCTGTGGCACTCTTTATTGTTACTTCTCGAGGCTTTATATCTTGTGACTCTTGTTTTTTGAGATTTTCAACTTGAGCCATTTTCTTTGAAAGTTATAAATTTTTTTATTTCAGAACTGCGTCAAAAGCAAATCGAGATACTAAAACAAAGAGATAATAGCGTTATCACGTGAGTAAAAGAGCTGTTGCTGAAGTACAAGAACTCTGTGATTCTCTAAATTGTTTTGTTTATTTATGTTTACCGACTTTCCCATTCCTGTTTTCTTGGTGGTTCATGTATAAAAGTTTTACAGTAGCAATAGAAAAAAGTTTGATTATTCATAGTTTCACTCTTTTTGTTATATCCATTTGTATTTCCACCTTTTCTATCAAAATCAGTTATCACCTATAAAGTGAATAGTAGCACTACTATTAGGAATTTGCACATATCCTTGTATTCATATTTTTTTTGTATTGCTAAAAACTGGCACATAATTTTTGTAGGGATTTTCCCGAGGACCAAGGTTGGCCGTTAACTTTGTACAAAATTGATTTCTCTGAAGAAGCCAATGGTATGTACATAATACGTGACATCTTGCACGAGAAAATCCGTAAAACAATAAACTTTAGTTTCCTGGTATTATTCTTGACATTAGTCCAAAAGAAAAAAGAAGCGACTTATTAGTAATTGATCACCAAGATGTCAGTATGCTAGCCAGATGGACTATTTCTTCAAATATTTTTCAAACAAATATACTAGAGAAAAACAAATAAATACCATTTTTTATCATACAAACAGAACTAGTAGTAGCAGAGAAATGTGATTCAAAGTTTCCCAATCAACGAATTTTCATAAAACATTTCGAATCTTCCTAAACTTCCCAAATCATTTAGCGGTTTTATATTTCTTGAATAGGCAGCCCAAAAAATTTAGGAGATTATACGTTGTTCGATTTTACTATAATTACAACACTACGCCTTAGGATAGGCAATTAATATCGGGAATATATATCCTTTATAGGTGAAAAAGCTGAAGAGAACTGGTACGAAGAGGAATATAGTGTTGGGAATTTGTTTGTAAATATAGACAACAATTCCGAATATTTCTTCAACTTTATCAATTTTAACATTGATTCTATATCAGAAATTAGTTCAACAGATCGTGTGCGGTAAGTTAATTTCTGAATAATTCAGTAGGAAAATGCAAAAAGAAAAATAGTACAAAATTTTCTATACCAGTTTTGTCCTGGGCAAAACAAAAATCATACTTTTGTAAAAGATTAGGATCTGGTGAAATTAAGATATATTAACGAATTCTTGAGGTATTACTTATACTATATTGAATTTTAAATATACGTTGTAAGAATTCAATCATATATCTGAAAAACACTTTCTATTTTAATCTGAAATTTCTACTTTCGTTTTATGTCTTTCAATACTAGTATATTTATATAACAGACTGTGGATAGATCAAGGACAACACGGATCTTGCTATCTCTCTTCACAGAATAATTCGCAATCAATTAAATTAATAGATACGGATCGATACGGAAGGAAGAAATGGAGCAATTGTAATAATTATAAATTGAGTTCAAGAACACTTCAGTTGTCTCAGGTCCACACTTGGATAGATAACTTTCTTGAAACAGAAATAGAAGCCTTACAAAGAAATATGAAAGCTTTAGGCTTGGGATTAAAAGCTGAGGAGAGACTGGAGCATTTACATGCACTTAGTGAACAGACTGTCTTAGGTTCCACATCCGATAATACAAAAATAAAGGAAGTTTTTACTCAATTTCGTCTTGACTGGTTAAGAAAGGATCCACTAGATAAAGTTATAAGAGAAAAAAGTAACTGTTTCAAACCCAATAAATCTATACCCATGAGGTAAGAATCAAGTTAAAATACTATAAATTCTATCATTGCGTATTTTCACAGATTCACTGTTCAGAGTATTGTTCGGGATGAAATTCAAATTTTTGACGTAGAAACGCAGAAAATTTTACATGCTATACCTTCAATAAACAAGTTAAAAGACCCCACTTCAGCCAACCAACATAAGACGGTACAGCAATATTTAAAAAAGATAGCTAAGGCTGTTAATTGTAGAAAAAGAGGGTCATCAGATGAAAGCACATCAACTTCCATTTCGTCAAAAGCCCAAAAGTTAGATTTGCAATCCGTATCTGAAAAGTTTTCAAATAATAAAGCTAACGGCTATAAATCAGTCGATAGCTTCAACTTATCGGTAGCAACTTTAGAAAAATCCATTAAAAATTTTATATCAAATTTGAGGTTGGACAATGACTTAAAGCTTCAAAGACCCCTAAAAGTTCGAAGAAAGACTAAAAACATCAAGTATTTTGAAGAGAAAATAAATGAAGATATATCAGTCATATTTAAAGATGTAGCTAATAGTAGTGAGAAACTATTAAATTCATTTTCACAACATAGCGTCAAGGTCTTACTTGTGAAGCGACTTGAAAATGATATGTTAATATTAGCGGTTAAGAATCAGGATGCTTTTGTAAAAAGAGCTGAGAAAATACTACAGCTTGAGAACAATACTTTTTTAAAATCTCTTTTGTTTGCTATAAGAGATAAGCGGGAAACAAGCGAAATGTTGGATATGCAATTAAATCAGACATCGCTAGACATTATTGCAGAAAAAGGGTTTATTGAGATTCTAGATAGTCTTCAAGTAGAGTTTGATAAGATAGGAGGTACCAATGATTCGGAACTTCGAACCAGATTTTCGAATAAAAATTTCACATTAAGACTATCAGAAAATGCTAATTATGTGATGAAGCAAAGGGATTATTTAGCAGCCATTGAAAAAGATAATCATTTTAGGAGAGGGAATGGCGAATTCGAAATTAGGGGCTCAGTGGATGAGAGTAATGAGCTTCGAAAGAAAAATTGTTTTACAATTGAAAATAACACAGAGAGGACTGTTGTATTGGCAAAAAAAGAAGTTATAAGGGAGGATGGAGAAATAACTTCTGAAGACGGTAAGATTTAGCTGTCGTTTGACTTTAAAACTCCCCCAAAGCACTCTTTAAGAAATTTCTCCTACTTTCTAACATTATAATACAGAAAAGGATTGAGGAGGAAGAGGATGGAATTATACTATGCTAGCCACATCATAACCTAGCAAAACATCAAAGTGATCAAACAAGAATTTAGGAGGTGGAAAGTATGCCAAATTTGCCTTGTTGTAGTCTAAGTGTTTGTTCTGTATAATTTCTTGGTATAAATTTATTGTGATTATGACCGCTTATCCTCTCTATAAATGTGAATTATGCTATAATGTAGTTCTAATTTGTTTGCTAGTATTGTTGTTTATTTCGGATACTATTTCACAATTTAAAATTCCAATTAAATCTTCATTCATTCCAAGATGATCTGTCAATGAACACGTGACGGAGTATTTATAATTAACATTTGAAAATATGCAAATTGTCTACAATAAGACAAATTCAATATTTCGTTGTTAGAGTTGTTATTTTGATATTGTCGCACTCTTTTTTACAACCGAATTATAATAAATATAAGAAGGTCTCAAACTGAAATAAAGATTTTGATCACTGCTGTGTAGGGTAATAAATGATTTCGCTAATCTGAGTTCATTGATCAGAAACATCACTATCTAGAGAACTATGTCTGGATAAAGATGATCCTGTATGAGAATCTTTTGAATGTGTTGACGTTTCAGTGGTCCATTCCTGAGAAGTCTTTTCGCTATCTTGTGAAAACTCCTTTATTTCATAGGAGATTAGGGAAATACTGCCAGCCATGGATAGCCTGTTGGGTCTTATTCTGCGCCGCATTGCTGCTTAATATAAGTAGTAAGTGCTTTCAGAATCATAAGCGTGAATAACTTACAACTTGAATTATAAAATTCATCTCCACGACTGTTGCTAGTATCAGCATCTCGACTTTTACTACTACCAAGAGGAGATCTTGTTATATCAGCCGGTTGTCGTAATATTCCTTTTTGAGGAGGCTGTGCTACGATGCCAGCACTTTTAACGAGACTTTGTTCCATCTTTTTCGATATAGACTGAGGAAGTGAGTCTATAACTGTTTGTGAACACAGACAAGCAACAAAAGGTGTCCAGAATGCTTGCCAATATAGGGCTATCAAGGTAGCCCAACATGGTGAAAAATTATCCCTTTCTGGGAGGGTGAGAGCAGTTGTTGATATTAATACTATTAGACTTGCGGTAACTTGTACAACAGTAATGCAAATGAAGCGTATTCTCATTTTGCTATCTGCCACAGCGGCAGTATCAGTAGTGATGCTAACTACGTGAATTGATCTATGAAGCAGATAAGTTAGACACTTGTGCTAATCAAATGTGGAGAAATTCAAATTCTACCTTGAAAATAAATACGTAAATCTTACCCCAAGTACCGTAAATAAAATACCTATTATGACTATTGAATAAACAGCTGCTATCTCATATTTGTTACGAGAAATTAACGACCAGCATAAAGCATCACTTCCATAGGCAGGTAGTTCTGTACCCGACTGTCCATTTATTGGCATAAAAGATATTATAGCTGCGAAAAGCCTAGCTACATGCAGCTGGGATGATAAAACAGAACCTTCTTTGCCTCTCTTTAAACCGTTATAAATGTATCTAGCGAAAGTGAAATACGAAAAGCTATAACAAATCCATGAGAAAGATAAAATCCAACCAATGAATAAACATTGGGTGGAGTATGACCATAGCAGTGCATTCTCATTAAAAATTCCTCTAGTAATTTGATGTTGGCAAAAAATAAATAGAGCATGCAATCCTACTAATATTCCTACAAAGAAAAAATTGCTGATTAGTAAATAACAGTAGATGAGTGCTATTGGTACCATAGAGTCCTAAGCATGTTTGGAGTTGTTTAGCAACAGTATTGTGAACATTTTTCTGAGTAAAAATTATCATTCCCAAATTAGCCGACAATATCCAGAGTGCAGATAATATTAACATTGAAGGTAGACCATTTCCTCCCAAGAGTTGATCAAAAGAGGACACTCCGTCACTCTTCTGACCGGATTCAATGTGACAATCTTGAGAATAAGGGAAAAATCTGCATTGAATTAACAATTGTACCCTAACTCTTCTTATAGATCTTACAGCTGAATTTGGCGAAAGATAACTTGAATAAAATCCTTTCCAAGCCTCAATACGATCCGTCAATTGAGTGAGTCTTGTATTGTAAAGATAAAAAGTGAGAAGATTTTCAGGGGGAGCAATAATAAATATGTCAAAATTTACAATAGGGTTATCGTTCAGCCGTATCTCCCTCAAGTTTGCAGTTAATTCAAAGAGATCAGTATGCAGATTTTCTAATTGATTATAACTCAAATCTATGAATTGTAATTGATGTAGAAAGGAGAACGCAAATTTATGAATGAACTTTATTCTATTATTCTTAAAGGTTACTTTTTTAACATTAAATTCATACATTTCAGTTTTACATTAACTTATATTACTCAATAAGTAACCTTTAAACATAGGCTTGTTACTCTCGTCATTTTTGATAATAGCCATTCGCTAACTATTTGCAGTTGATTTGCCGAGAAGTCAACTTCTAGTACCTCTGAAATGTTGTTATTTAATTCAATGATACTTGAGGATGAAGGATTCCATGTTGTATTTCTAATGATAAGCATTTGTAGTTCAGTCATTTCACCAAAAGCTGTATCATCAAATTGAAAATCATCATAGAAAATGTTGGAGATATTTAGAATTCGAAGATTTTTTAAGGGTTGTAAAGTATCGTGAGAAATATACTTAAGAGGAGTATTTGATATATTTAATATTTGTAATAAACCCTGATTGTCAAAAGCTTTTCGTGATATTGTCATCAAATTACCATCACTAAGATCCAACCACCTTAAGTTACTAAAAGATGAAAAATTACAATTATAATTACAAGTTTCATTATCACTTTAGACTCACATAAGTTTTCTGAAAGTAAAATCATTGACATCTTTCATATTTACTCTTAAATCCGTTATCAATTCAAGAGTTTCTATTTTTAAATCTTTTAAAATTATTGATACATCTGTTTTTGCCACAGAGCATATAAATTGATAATTGGAGCATCGACACAGGTCAATGTCTTCTAAATCAACCAACTTACAAGTTCTACATATAAAAAATTATTACAGAATGTTTAGGGAAAAAACTTGTTTAAACCCCGTAGATCTGCTATCGAATTCAAACTCTGACTCTTTAGTAAATGCTAATGTTAAAAGCTGCTTTTCGTTGGGTCCAAAGACATTTTCATTTGTTGGTAAACAAAATCTATCGGGATAGTCTTGATCCCTACTTTCATCGTAGCTGCCTTCGCAATCTCCTCTACCATCACACCATTTGTAATGAGGAACGCAGCGTGCCTCTTTTGATAACCCTCCAAGTCGGGGACATTGATACTCTCCAACAGAGCAAATGACCGCCGCTGTTACTGAGAATCTAAAATTGTCTCCTATACGTCAATTCCTTTTCGCTATAGTAAAAAACTTACTGAATAATAATTAATGAAACTAGTAAACACTTCATAGTTAGAATTTTAAAAGAATCATTACGTCATATCACAACTACATAAGATTTATTATGAAGGAAATTTTAACGTTCAAAAGAGTAAGAAAAATCGTTTAGAGTATAGTTTAAAAGATAAAACATTCAGCCATCCCATTCGCAGTCGCTCTCATCAAAGACGAGTTCTGGGTGAACATTTCCTTCTAATTTAGGGGACAGTTGAATTATAGAGTCATTTGTGTCATTTGCGCTATCAGTTTCAGATTTTCTTGGAGTTGGATCTGGTATTTCTATACTAAGTGCAATACTTTCATAACCTTTTCTCATAAAGAATTCCTGTAGAAAAACAGTTTAAAAATCCACATGCATATGCAAAATAAAATTTACCTTAAGCATTTGTCTTTCACCCAAGTCCACATTAAATGCGTCTGGATAAAATCTGGAATGTAATTTGCAAAGTCTAATAACATCCTCAATTCTTCCTTGTTGTACGCCAAATATCATGAAATCAATCAATCGATCTTTCTTGGATAAAAATAGAGCAAATTCGTTCATATACTCTGTTCCAACAAGTTCATGGTACTTTTTTAACCTGTCTACATAATCAAAAACTATTTCTTTCATTTCATTCGCGTCAAACATGGTCCACTTTTTGCTGCAAACACTATCAGCTTTTATGTAATTTTGTATAATTTCTGGGGCAGATAGATCTGCCATTGCATCATCTACATATTCTCTCCTTCTATCCTCTTCACACGCGAACTTGCTGCAATACACTGCGCACCAATTTAGTTTCAAACTTTTTAGTACTTGCATAACTTTTTTAACGGCTTTGTCAGTGAACTGTAGGCAAGTGCTGCAGAAAACTTCCAGAGAAATCATACATTTCTCTAATTGTCTATCATCTAATGGATAACCTGCTGTTGTCAATGGTGATAAAAGAATGTTTCTGATATCGTCAGATTGTATAAAGTTAGATAATCTAGGTATATTGTTAAGTCTGGTTACTATACCATGCAGATGTTCGTGCATGCCAAATTTGCATAGTCTTTCAATAATGAAATTCCATAGAGAATGTTGATATATGTTAAAATGGAAGCAGAATTCAGCAGCAAACGTTACCGCATTGGCGTCATTTGCATGGTTTCGAACGATACCTATAGCCAAAGATTCTTTGTCACTTCTATTAAAAGATTCTTCAGTATGAGGAATATTGAAATGCTCTAAGCACTGAAGATAATAAAGTGTGTTCATGCGTTTCCGAATGACATCTTCAGTTAAACCGCTACGAGTTTCCAATGATTTACGCCCTATTAATACATATAAACAATCAATAGCACGCACTTTTTGTCTGTGTTTGTATGAGTTGTCCTTAAATGCAATTGCCAAAAGATGCTCTATATTTTCGTGGAGATTTTCGTCATTTAACAAGAAAGCAATTCTTGTTGTTGATAGACATTCAAAGGGAGCTTGTATTCCATCACCTGAAGAGTCAGCTCCTTTCTCTGACAACCATTTAGAAAGCAATTTCAATTTTAACTTTTTTAGGTCGACTTTGTGAATTTCCGAAATTCTTTTTGCAGCTTCGTGAATCATCTTCAACATCACATTAGATTTGTCAGAAATTACAGTAACTGATGGATGTTCATACAATTTTAACAATAAATTAAGTGGTTGCAAGTTCTTCGATTCACCCTCTGTTAAGTTTCCTAATTGATGCTCGTAAAGAGCTTGAAGGGTGGCATAGTACCTCCATAAATTAATATATTCTTTGCGCATATCATTCACGTCGTTTTCAAGATCTTTATTCGTTCCCTCCTTAAGTCTAAGTTTCCATACTTCCGCTAATTTTAGGGCTATCTCAAGAACAATAACCCTGTCATATCCGTTTTGCAACTGTTTGCAGATCCAGTTTAGCGATCCAGAGGACTTTTTAAAATCTTTAATTTGCATAATAATATTTTCAAGATTATTGAAAAACTCATCGTCAATCATTCTATCACCTTCCCATAATGACTTCACTTTGGTTTTTTTAGTTGCTTTAATTTTGTTCAGCTCATTAGTAATTGCTCTGAGCATTAATACATCCTCTTCAACTGCAATAAGTTTGGCTGTTTTCATCCACAATTCAAGGGTATTAAAATTAACCTCTTTGACTATGATTGATTTCTTTCTCTCACTGCTTAAAAATGCATGGAATGGCAATTTTGTACTATTATTTAAAGGTAAACTGCTCTCTAATATGCCCATATCCATTCCCAAATCTTCAACATCATGGGGTGAACTTATTCTTTCATATCTAGACAAGTAATCTAACAACAATAAATGTTTTTCTGTAGATTCACTCTTTTTCAACTTGTTCATAAGCTTAAGAGCATATATTAACTTTCCGTAATCATAGGAATCCATTTTTTTAAAGATAGCTTTCACACGTTCATATAATTCCTCCTTTGGAACATGACTTAAAACATGATCAATAATATGATGAACGTCATCCAAAGCTTCCAAAGAACCATCAATTAACAAATGTTCTACATAACTAAATAATGCTGCTTTCAGATTGAGCTGAAAAGCTCGACAATAATCTGTTATTAAATTTATATCTGTTTGCTTATGCTCAATTATAGGTTTCAAAAGTGTTCTCTTAGCATCATTATTCTCATAGAATACTTCTTTGAAGTTAACATTCATAGCCTCTAATCTAAGACCCCAATTAGCATTCTTCTCTAGCAAATTAGCTTGAGCAAGATGAGTTCCTTTTTCCGAATCAGTAAACTTTAGATAATTTTTTACAACTAGACAAGTCTGGAGTATTTTTTTGAAATTTATACCACAGCCTTCAATGAACTGTTTAATAACAGTTTTTACTGTTGAATCTGACAAGTGTTTAAGTAGACAGACAGCTGATATCAAGTCAACAGGTTCATTATTCATAACCTATATATAGCAGCTTCGTAATTATAAAATAACTAATAGTTAATATGTTAACTAACCTTCGAAAACAAAGCCATAGCTGTTTTTTTCATAAAAGTTTCCAATTCAGATACATCTCGAGCTGACGATCCTGCAAAATTACTTCTGCTCCTTGATATATGTAGTCCGAAGGAAAATATCAGCCAAAAATGCTTGCTTTCTATCAGTAAATCTAATATTTTATTTGCTACTGGAATTGCAACTTCGAAATCTGAAATTTAAATGAGTCACTACGAAGAAATAAATTTAATCTTAAATAAAAACCTGCATGATAAAAAGCATTGAGATATTCATATAACAGCGGCATTACAGACTCGAAATCAAGAACACATGATGGTAGGATATGAAGATGATCGAAATATGTCTCAGGATTAAAAGTCTTCAGAATAGAAATACCGTTAAAATTTTGAATGTGTCTTAAAAGAAAACTTACCAAACTTGAATTTAAATTCTCAATACTCATACAATAGCTACTGATGAGGCTTGCTAAAGTTAGAGGTTCATTGATTTTCGATACTTCACTTAACATAAATTGATTGCATTGACAAGCGAGGGTAGATACTGTTTTTTGGAGTTTATCTAACAAATCTGGACACTCACTGACTAAACTTTCATGATCGCAAACATAGGTAATGATTATCTTGGGCAGAGGGACTAAAGAATCTGCCACAAATGGATTTTTTTCATATTCCAGTATTCTATTACACAAATTAACAGCTTCATTGATATTTCCAGTTCTAACACACATCTCTACAATTTGGGCATGAACTTTATTTTGATTTCTCAAACCTAAGGCATCTGCAAATCTGAATATGTACATTAGCACAATGTCTAACAAGAAGAAAACGAAATTACCTCTTAACTTTATGCCATGATAGATCAGAACAGTCTTTGCTAGTTATATTTTCAACGTACATTTCGAGAAAATTTAGTCTTTTGTTTTCAAACATTATATCATTCATTTCCGGATTTTCATCAAAATTTTTCTGGTAAGAAAATGTAAAAATTTCACAATATTAAAATATATAAATTGACATACTTGAATTGCTATCGATGAATTAAATTGCTCTAGATAATCTTCAAAGTGCATTCTATCCGCATTTTCTGTACATTAGTGAAATATTACTAAAAATTATGATGAAAGTCAAAGTCTGACTTACCAAGCGACATTTTCAAGACAAAAGTTATTGCAATAAATATCGCTTTCCTTAATTCATTGTACTGAAAAAATTTTGCGATACTTCAATGTCTCATTATTTTCATCTATTACAATACCTGTTCTGTTGTATGAGAGGTTTGTTTACGTTTGCTGCATGTTATGGCAGTTCGTAAAGCGCATGTCGATACTTCAACGCTGTTGTTTTTTATAAAGTCCCAGAATTCTTGCAACTGAAAAGCTTAGTAAATATATGGAATTTGTAAATCTTTAAAAAATATACCTTAAAATCAGAAATTAAGTGAACGGTATAAATACGGTAAACAGATTCAACGTCAACTATACCATAGCATTTGACTAGCTTTAAAGCATCGCTCAAGGCAGATCCTTGATCGGAGTGTATAATTTTTTTTATCCAGAGCTTTATTAAATAATTCTATATATATATATATATATATAGATATATATATGTTTGATATTACCTTCATTTGGGAAATTTCAATACACTTTGGAAGTTGATGAATATTGTATTTATGCAAAACAACTTTTAATTCTGCCAATTCACATTCTTTTCTAAGTTCTTCTATTTCTGGATGATCTAAACGTAAGGAGCTATGAACTAAGCATGCCATTTCAGCAGACCAAGGCACAGCAGCTGAATGTACCAATCCCATTACTGCTTTGATTTTATACTGTGATACATAAACTAAGTAATCATAAAATAGAACTAGATATAAACAAACCTCAATTGTGTCAATGCAGTTAATGATTGCTATACATTTTGCTTCCCACGGTGTATCGCTAATACCAATATGCATGCTATATCCCTCTCTATTTGAAATATACTCTATGTATTGCATAAGAACTTTATCTAATTTTAAGGAATGTTCTTGAGTATAAGTTCGAAGACGTTTGAATATACAAGTAGGAATGAGCTCTATAGCCTGAATATCGTCCAACATTTTGAACACAATGGACTCTTTCGTTTCCTAGGTGCAAAAGCTCATTGAAATATATCGTTTCATAAAAATTAAAAACTTTAGTTACTTGTCTATATTGCGATAGAGAGAAATTACATTGATATTTCTCTCGCAGATCTTTCACCTTTGTTAGCTTGGACCATAGGAGTTTCAGTTTAACAACTGAATCTTGTACCTAAGAGTTTTGCAAAGTGATAAAATAAGGACTATGGTTATAAAATTACAAACATCTTCTAGTTTTTCGTCATGAAAGTGGGCCGAATAACAAAGAGATAGTGAATTACTTGCGGCTGAGTAGGAATTAGCTAACTTTGGCAGTAGTTCTAATAAAATATTACAAGCATCAATAGCATTATTAGGCCATCCTTGAGTTTCATTCGATTCCAATTCACATGCTTTTTCATATATAAACTTTGCAACGTGTTCCTTTTATGGAAAATTTAGTTTTAATATCTGAAGGCATGTAGACATAAACATTAGAGACTAACAATTGATTCAGGTCGACTTCTTATCACAAAAGGTATAAAGTGATTGGATAACCAAGAGCTCAACTCTGAAATTTTGGTTTTGCTGGGAATAAAAGCTAAAAGTGCTGAGACGCCGTTCTCAGGCATGCTTTCGTTTATTTCTCTCTGTTATTTTTCAAAAAAATTAGCCAAACCAAATGAGCAAGCGTATCATATTTAAGTATACCTCGTGTCTATTCCATATAATATAAGCTTTTTTCAACTTATCTTCTCTAAAACATTTGGCAATCTCTTCATAAATATCGACTCCTTTCCAACGGCTCCATTCATTGGCACTATAAAATTGTATAGGATATAAATTCATGAACAGATACTTTTCAAACGTACTCATATTCATTATTGCACATCTTAAACGTCGTTAGTCGATACATGGTTTCCAATACGGAGATAGAGAGCTTTGATGAAGCGCTTTTAAGCTTGATAAGTTCAATGAAAAAATTTTTATATAATCGTAATTGGAAATTTATAACATACCTTGTTTTCTATAAAATTTAAAAGTTTTGAATTCATCTCAAACGATGGCAAGCTGGCTTCAGTAAATGTTATTAGACTGTCTTCGGATTGAATATGCGTCATCTTTTCCAACAATTGAGAGAATAGATTAATGGCCTCCTCTGGTGCTACTGAATTCCAAGGAGAAAGTTTCTCAAGTAGTTCCCGACAATGCACATCATAAACGATCTAAATTTTTCTTATTACAGATACCTTAAGAGATTTATTAAAAAACTAACTTCTAGGTCTAAGGTGTATTGCCTTGCTAAATCTTCAGCTTCTGCGAACATTTTTTTGTTCAGATATCTGCTCAACCTTAAAAAAGAAAGAAAAGTGATGAGGTTGCAAGCACTAGGAAAATATTACTTTTCTTCTGGTCTAGACTCCGTCAGTGCTCTCACACGTAAGCTTTTAAAAAAATTTGTCTTATCATTATCATCACTTTCGACGAAGAAAACAGCATCGTCATGAGCTATTATTGGCTTTAAAAGGTAACTGGGGGACTGTACTTTTAGTGAATAGAAGGGATTGTTCAAATCGTTAAGCGCGGCCACTCGAAGAAGCATCTCATGTTCAAGTATTTGTATAACACAAACTGAAATTGTGCTAAATTGAGAAAAGTAAAAATTAATAATAATCTAAAAATTATCAAAGACCAACTTTTCTCTCCTTCCACAGCCTTCTAATAAGTACATTTCCTGAATTTTAACACCCCGATACCGTTTCAAAATACAAAAGCAATCCATATCAAACACATAAATATCACCCTGAGAAAATTTTATATTATCATGAGATATAAAATTATTTAATTTCTCACTTTGTTATCTAAAAGTAGCAAAACTTCTTCATTTTCAACAAATATAATTTGCTTAATTTTAGGAAAGATTGTTCCTCCAGTTGTTATGGCATTGCTTAAAGCCCACTCATTTGTAACATCATAATTCCATTGAATAATGAAATGAGATCCTGTCCCCTAAAAAATTACGTTTGAAAATTAAAGTAATACCTTCTTAAATCTCTTTGACTTACAGCTGTATATATTTCGTCTGCTCTTGTTGATGAAATGCTAGTTACATTCATGTGATAAGAAGATAGATCCAAAATACCAAATTTCAATGAAGACGTAAAGTCTTCAAAAGACGGAAGACCTTTGTAGTCCATTACTTTTACAAAAAAATAATCTTTTAGTGGTCGGACTATCGAACTTCACTCGTACAAACCTTCTGACAAGGTATTAATTTGAATATTAGAAACATAATATATTCGTTCGTTTGAAGCAAGTAATATGTAGTGGCAGAAACCATCGTCATCGGGAGGTGTTATAACTGACTCTAGGAATGTTTGATCTCTTGTGTCTCCTATATTTAATTGCTGTTGAAGATATATTTTATAACTACAAAAAATCTTTCTGATTATCAGAATTACTTTAGTGAATATTTCTTGCTGTCGGGGAATGTAAAACATTCGTATTTTACCATTCTTTTCAGCAGTGAAAATGACATTCTGATCATAACTCCAAGCACAAGTTTCAATAACATTTTCTAAATTGGAATTAGGAAATTGTTAACAGATATCATTATATTAGCCCACAACATACCAAACTCCAAAACTGAGAGAAACTTGTAGCAACCGTCTTGAAATAGAGATATATGCTGATCAATACTAACGACTGCCCAATTTTTACATACAGAGCCCCGTATCAACGGTTTAGACTTAACCTGAAGAATTTGAAGGTATAGCTAATGATTACCTTTTAAAATATTTTTCTTACTTCACCGTCTGCCGATATAGTTGCCAAAGTTTCAATGTCAAAGAGAGCTAATCCAGATTCTTCTCTGGGACCAAAATTAAATGTCTCTTCCCCTGCAAAGTCACAATTGACAATGTTCCACTGAGCCATATTCCTTTCACGAACTTTAAAGAAAATCTCCTTTTTAAGATTGACGTTTCTTAAAACCAAATCAACCAAAGTATTAAAAACTTTGAAAAAGATAATCAACAAACCTATTTAGACAAATAATCTAAACGCTGAAAAGAACGACTAATTATAGCAGTTGAATTTCAATGGTTTCGTTCAATATTTTCGTCAAGTAAGGCGGGAGTACTTGTAACCGCCAACGGAAAAAGGAGGTTCCGGTTCCGTTTGTATCCATGGACAGCGTAAGAAAAATTCTATTCAACTTAAAAAACAAAACTAGATATATTTAAATTTTTTTGTCTTAAATGACCTTTTAAGACAGTTTTCTTCTATAGCAAAAAATTAAACAAATAGTCTTTTGAAAATTTATTAGATTGCCTTCCTAATCTTTCGATTGAGAAAATAATTCCCATTTTAGGGCGATATACAACCAATCTGAAAAATAATGACCTGCAACGTCAGTTTTGTTTGTCAAAAATGTGCTCAGCCTCTAAAAATCGATACTTCTTTTGATCGAAATTTAGACAGGGAAGAATATAAAAAATTATCAGGTATTTTTTGTTGTGATTAATTCTGAACATTGATTAATAAATTAAGACTGTATAGATATTTGTCGGAAACTGAAAAGCGATGAAGAAACAATCGATATTGGATTATCGTCATTAGCTGTATTTATCTCACTTTTTAAAATATGAAATGTCTTTAAGACTAGTATTTTTCTAGTTAGAAGAAGATGTATTAACGTTAACAGTTCCTCCAGCGAGAAATGAAACATTAGACAGCGGAGGGGAGTTCACTTTACTTGGTGATCCGGAGGTTTCCTCTGAGCATTTAAGCTTAAAAATGAAAATATCTGCTAGTCTTTTTGATGTACTGTCGGGACAATCTGAGTTAGATCATCCTCTGTGTGAAGAGTGTACAGACACATTACTTGATGAATTGGATAAGCAATTAAGTTCAGCCCAAGAAGAATCGATCATATATAGGTAATGGACAGTTTTTTTTATATAAATTTATATAATGACTCAAAACTTTCAGTGATTTTTTAAAGAAGCTTGAGGAGAATGAAGAAAACCAACCAGATGAGAATATTTTAAATGAAGAATTGGAAAAGGTAAGTTTTTTATTATTTCGAATAGGAAATCATTTTCTATAGTTCACAGCTTACAAAACAAAAAGAGACCATGTTATCTAATCTTGAACATGTGGAAAATGATCAAAAACGCTTAGAAGAAGACTTTACAAATGCTCGAAGTGCTGCTAAAAAAACTGAAGAGGAAGAAAGAGCATTTTTTAAGGAATATAATGAATATAAGCGGCAACTATTGGAATATGACAATGCTCAGAAGAGGTTATTATGAAAACATTAGGTTTTATTGTCACTATAATTTCCTCTGTTATTATAGCGTTGAGTTACAATTAAGATATGCTCAGATGCAACTGGATAAACACAAAAAAACAAATGTTTTCAACATTACCTTTCACATATGGCACAATGGATCATTCGGAACTATTAACGGTTTTCGACTGGGAAGACTACCAAACAAACAGGTTGCTTATTCTAAAGATTAAATAAACATACGTTTCATCATTAAAATTATAGGTTGATTGGAGTGAGATAAATGCAGCATGGGGACAAACAGTTTTACTATTACATTCTTTGTCAAAGAAAGTAAATTTAACTTTCAAAAGGTTGAATTTATTTAAAGAAATCATACGTCGCATATAACGACATATAATTTTAGGTTTATTCTTGTGCCATATGGAAGTCACTCATACATAGAGTCACTAGCTGACAAGTCTAGAGAATTACCTTTATATGGTTCTGGGGGATTCCGCTTTTTTTGGGATACAAAGTAATGAATGTATTCATTCTTTTTCAAAATTAACTGTTTTAAATTAAAGGTTTGATCAAGCAATGGTTGCTTTTCTGGATTGTTTACAACAGTTTAAGGAAGAAGTAGAAAGGTGTGATTCAAGTTTTTGTCTTCCGTACCCAATGGATAAAGGCAAAATAGAAGATCCTAATGTTAAAACCTGGTATTCGATAAAGTAAGATGAAAAATAATTGTAACTTTTTTTTTAGTAAATTATTTTTCAGAACTCAGCTAAACTCCGAAGAACAATGGACGAAAGCTCTTAAATTTATGCTTACCAACTTAAAATGGGGTTTAACATGGGTTTCTACTCAATATGATGATTATGACAAATAACTTAGAAAATAATTTCTGATTTTGAATTGACAGTTCTTATAAATTGTTAGATTTAACATTTTACTGTCAATTTACTGACAATTGTATATTTTGTTTCATTACATAGTGAATTACAAGTATAGTTCTTGATTATTAAAATTATTGATCAATAAGTACGCTATAAGTGAAATATTTATTTGAAAATATTGAATATTGGTTATTGTAATTTTCAAAATACAAAATTACCAATCATCAACATTTAGTCACACTTTAGTGATGAACTATCTGCTTCTTGATGCTCCTGTTGCGGCGCCACTGATTCAAAAACTGTACCATCCTTTCGCTTTAAAGAGTTAATACGATTTCTAAACATTTGGTTCTTTTGAATACAATAAAAGAATTCCTGAATGACTTTAAGAAAATATTTAATGAACAAAAACCCAATGGCTACAAAGATAGCAGCTGATCCAGTGAAAAGAAATGTTGAGATCAATACTATTGTTGCAAAACTAACGAAGGAGACTGTAAAGCATTTTGTATAGTTTTAAATTTAAAATAAATTTTACAATAAAACCTTCTGCAATAATTAATATTAGAAACCCAAATCCAATACTAGCAATCACAACTGATATAAATATCAAAGCAGGGAGAATGGAAAATATCAAGAAAGATGAGATTAATACTGCCAAAAATGAATGTTGTTTTGCAAGTACTATTAAACTTTCACACTTTTCTGAGATTTTATATAATTCCCAAACTCGTATAAATTGTTGATATGCCCTGGTATATAAGTTACTTAGTTCAGAAAATACTTGCTTGTCCTCTACCTCCGTCATACTGCGTGATTTATCTTTTGAAGAAAAAACATTGAAAATAGCTTAGTAATTTAATTGTATAACTTTACCTAAACATACACCTCTTATTTTATTACAACTCTGTTATAAGTACTCCGCGTTTTCTATATGTATTGCGAAAATACCAGTTTTCTCTATCACAACAACACTTTACAGACTTCCGGTTCCGGTCTATTCTTAAAATGGGTAGAGGAAGTCGAAGCCGGTCCCCAAGACGAGGTAAATCGGCTGTTTTCATTGACTATCTTACAAAAGATTTTTTTTAATATAAAAAAATTAACTAATTTTTTTATATCAATCAAAAATTCTT
This sequence comes from Dimorphilus gyrociliatus, assembly GCA_904063045.1. Lineage (NCBI taxonomy): Eukaryota > Metazoa > Annelida > Polychaeta > Dinophilidae > Dimorphilus > Dimorphilus gyrociliatus. Next base: position 1,477,434 of record CAJFCJ010000005.1, read on the forward strand.
TTTTTAACGAATTAATAATATGAAATGCTGGGAAATTCCTGATGTCAGATTATTTACATTAATTATATGGGTTAAGAGCTATAATTTGGCTGCAATATAAAATTTAGATAACAAATTGATGTTTTGATTTTTAGATCGTAGAGATAAAAGACGTTCGAGATCTCCTGAGAAGCGTCGTGACCACTATTTACCAAATCAGGATTATCAAGATTTTCATTATCGTCCAAGACACAGAAGTCGTTCACCATTTAGTAAAGAACTCACTTCGTACCATGAACGGCGTCGACGATCCAGATCGCCAGATAGAAAGAAAAAGAAAGATGAATTTTGGGGGTCTGAAAAAAATAAACATAAACGATCGAAATCTCGGAGTCGCACTAGATCTCCTTCCAAACAAAAGCAATCCTCGTCAGCAACTTCAAATAAAGCTGCTTCTAAATCGAAAAAGAAAAAAAAAGGTATGTGTTCAAATAAGATAACAAAAATTATAACGGCATTTTCTCCATTTTTTATAGAAGAAGAAGTTCAGATGGACGAAGACGGAGATGAAAAAGATCCCACGGAAACTGAAATGATGAAAATGATGGGATTTTCTACTTTTGACACTACAAAGAATAAAAAAGTTGTTGGTAATCAGGAAGGAGATGCTCATATATTACTCAAAAGGAAATACAGACAGTATATGAACAGAAAAGGAGGCTTTAACAGACCACTGGATCCCATAACATAATTGCGAAAATATCATCCCCGGAACGATAATTCAAGCAGAAAAGTAATATTTTATATATGTATGATAAATATTTTTTGTTTCTCGATATCACAACGCTGTTCCGATAAAATATATTTTGCAGATTTTGACATTTGTTATGTTATGTTCTGTTCGGTTTTAATACTAAAACAGCAGCTTACATAAGAACTTTTTGTAAGGTATTTACGTAGATTGTCAAATCGGATTAAATTTAATAAATTTAGCTAACTGGACATTAAACAGAATAATCTGCGATTGATTTGATAAAACTTGGTTATAAAAGCTTGAGTTACATTGTATAAAACTGATGTATTTTTATTGCTATTGTAGTACGTCAATATATATTATATTCAATTAATAAATCTCATAGATAAGCAATCCATTCTTTCTTGGACCCAGCTTTTATGATATTTGCTTTCTAATCCAGTCGTAGTATGTTGAAACTCTTGCAAATGCCCCAGGGTATTTTCCAGGATTATATTTACTAGTAAAAGAGGCAACACCTACTTGGTACCAAGTGTCTCCTCTCAAGCACACTAATGGTCCTCCGCTATCTCCCTAATAAATTTGATGGTTAGTATTAATTACATCAGAATCATTAACTTTGAAGAATGTCAACTTACGGGGCAAATTCCCATTGTAGATGTTGCTGATTTCATTCCTGCGCATAAGTGAATAGAACTGTCAATACCCCATGTTCTTGAGCATTTATCATTAGGGTAAATAGGAATTTGAACCTGAAGCGCATTTTTATTTACGCTTCCTCCACTTTTTGTGCAACCCCACCCTTGAAAGAAGCACGTATCATTCTCATCAGGAAAGTTTCTAATATAACCATCATTTAGCTTTACTGCTTGTATGTGCGGAGCCTTATCTCCAGCCAAGTGAGGTACTGATTCTGCTAATTTTATAAGAGCAATGTCGTTTTCCCAATTTTTGTCTGGGTTGTAGAATTCGTGAATTTTTATTCTTTGACCATGAATAAAGTATTCAACGTCATCTTCATCACAAAGTCCCAAAAAGTCAATTTTGCACAATTTTCCCTTAATCTTCTCAAAAATGTCTTTCTAAACGAAAAAAAGTACAAATTGTACTAATTAACTATAATATATATAGTAACAATTTTGAACTTTGAATGCTGACAGTGCAAAATGACAAGATAATTCGCCTTAAACGTATGTAATAAAGATCAATTATTTACAATTACGTTCATTATTTAATAAATATGTTTCTATAATTTTTGTTTTTGGTACTAGAACCTTAAATTTTAATCTCATATAAAACAATATCTATTATATACAGTGAGTTAAAAAATGTACAACTTACAAACATTTCCGTATCACCCAGTCTAACATGAATATTTTTCGCTTCAACTGTATCGCTTTGAAGAAAAACAAGAGTTTCGTTTGCATTTAAAGATATAAAAAAATACTTACTCTCCATCCTTTAGGCAATGGGCGGCGGTCAGAATCCATCTATCATTTATCAACGAAGCAGTGCAGTAAGTTATTTTATAAGTTAAAGTAACACCAAAAAATTTCGTTTTTGGTATTTTAATTTTCAAAGATGCTAAATAAGGCCATTCACCTACTTGGACTGATTCTCCACCGATAACTCGTCGAAATCGAGGATTAGTACTAACATATACTGCCAAAGTGGCAAAAAATAATAAAGTCACCTTCATATCTTTAACGGCATAAACTGCGTAGTGGATGTAGTTTGTCAAGCCTTTTTATCTATTTAGCGCTGGTTAGCACTGAATAAAGGTCTAGGTCCATGTTCTGCACACATAGATATTTTGCCTTGAAAGCTGCCTAATTCCAGGCCGAAAGTAACAAAAAATGTGCTTTATTGTATCTTTTATATTGTGTGCAGAATTATATGTTTAATTTTATTAGAAACTCAATTTTTAGATCATTCGTAATCCTATGTATGCATAAAATTACATCATTATTAATTTCTTTTATTAAAATTTCCTGTTATATTCTTAGAGAAAGGGAGGGTTTAGGCAAATTCTTTATCTGAATGTAAGATCTATTCTTCTACCCTTAAATATTAGTAAACTAGGAAACAATTGGATTTGTTTTTATGAACTGTATAGTATTACTATATATACGTTTTACCAATATCATAATAACAATGTACAAACTGCTCTCGTTCTGCTGTTAGTGCTTTGTAAACAGCTTAATAAAGGATATATAGACGTAAATATTTCACGGCGCATATTTTAAAGATATTTAAGGATATTGGAGTGAAGTTTTCGAAGTTTGGATCATCTTTATATGCTTTCTAGAAACAAATACAGTATATGCAACTGTCTTAAGTTAGACAAAATATTTTAATTTGAATAAACTGCTTTTTCGATGGATATGAATATGTTAATTTTTACTAATAAAAATGACATGACAATATGCAATTGCATTTTCTAAGTTCATTGCTGTAATTAAATTATTTAATATCATTTTAATTTTACAAGAAAATAAATAATAAAGAACAAGAATATGTCTTAGTAATAGAAAGAAAACCACTAAAAAATATACCTTTTATTAGTAATGTAATAAAAAAAAATTTTCAACCGCTAGATATAAAACCTTTGGCACACGAAGCGATTACTCATTGAATTTTTTCGTGACCGTATTACTATCCGGGGTAAAATACTCCGCTTAGTCACTTAATACAACTACAGTATATTTCTCCGGTTTAAGGTATTTTAAAAGCTTGACTTGAATATTTTAAGATTAATTTTAACTCAGTCGGCACTCACTGTTTTGAAATGAAACGGTTTTTGTTTTCATTTTATCTGTTAATATTATTATGTAACGGAGAAATGCTACAGTCTGAAGAGGAAGTTAAGGTAAAACTAGAAGAAGTGAAATTGTAAACTGTTTATTTACGTATGTTTTTCAAAATAGGAATTTCTTAAATACTACAATTATTTGAAAGAAAAAAATACGAATTCTCCCGATGTTCACGATATTATTCTTTCGGAGCACGATTCCTATCAAGAGGCTCTAAAATTATTTCAAAGACGCTTCAATTTGAGAGAAACAGGGAATTTAAATCCTGAAACGCTTGAAGCTATCAATTCACCCCGATGTGGATTTCCTGATTACAAGGATACACCCCTTAGTAGTAAAAAGCCAAATTCTTTTACTCTTAATGACGAGAAATGGAACCAACCAAAACTATCCTATAAAGTTGTAAAATACTCTAACAAAATAGATAAAACTCTAATCGATTACAACTTGGATAAAGCGTTTCAAATGTGGGGTGAGAGGATTTCCCTGGTTTTTGAACATTGTAAGGATTGTGATAAAATTGACATAGAAATAAAATTTGTTAATAGATCCCATGGTGAGTACAAGTTCTGTGTAAACTTGCAATTTAAGTAATAGTATAAAAAGAACTAAACTGCTATATTGATTATAGTTAAATATTTTTTATCTATAGTATACAAACCTATTTTAGGCTTGACTCTATAAACAGTTTACTTAGTTAACCAAGTATTTACCTCTAATAGGGGATCAAAATCCTTTCGATGGTCCAGGCAAAGTGTTGGCTCATGCTTTTTCTCCAGAAAATGGTGATGTTCATTTTGATGACGAAGAAGAGTGGACTTTTACAGGAATAGAGGGAGTAAACTTTTTTCAAGCAGCTCTTCACGAAATTGGACATTCGTTGGGTCTGCTTCATTCTGAAAATAATGCTGCTGTCATGGCCCCCAAGTACAGTGGATACATAAAGGATTACACCCTGCATGATGACGATATAAAAGGTATTCAAGCACTATACCCAAGAGATAGCAAGCCAGGAGATTTAGACCCTAACATATGTGACGAAAATTTTTTGATAAGCGCCACAACATCAACTCACGACGGCCACAGGTTCTTTTTTAGTGGCAAATGGGTTGTAATAATCTTTAATAATGCTTCAATTAAAATCGAAAAAATCAAATACATTTTCAAAGGATTTGAAGGAGATCGTGTGGATGCTGCTGTGTATTTTAATGAGAAACAGTATCCATATAATCAGAGGACAAGATTAATGGTTCTGTTTTCCAAGAATAAAGTACATAAGTTTGAACGTGACTTAGGATTTGATTTCTATGAGGCATCGAACTATCCTAAGAAAACGTCACAAGATTTTTCAATAGTTACTAATAGGGCCGGAGTAGAAGAATTTGATGCAGTAATGGCTATCAACAAAACTCTTTTATTTTTTCGTGATAGCTATTTTTGGGAAGTTTCTGATGAGCAAGTGTCTGGAAGAAAACATATAAAAGATGTTTGGAAAGGTGTTCCATATCCTATTAGTTCTGCTTTGAATTATGAATATAAAGGAAATTATTATTTTTATTTTTTTAAGAAGCACAGTTATGTTCGGTTCAACACAAAAACTGGCTCAGTGCATAAGGATAATGCAAATCCTTATCCAAGAAATAGTCAAAAGCTGTGGTTCTCTTGTGAAAAAGTTGTAACTCTAGAAGAGAAAGCGAACACTGCTAGTTGTATTTTTACATATTCTGTTGGCCATTTTTATTCATTGTTGGCAGTTTTTTATTTATTTTATTCATTGTAAGTTATAGAATAACTTGTTGAACACAAAAAAATTATATTGTCCATTTTGATATACAGTATTATGCCAAGATAGTACTTTTATTTATATATTTATGGTAAATAATATCTTAGTATGAGTAGGAGGGAATTGAAGCAAGAACAGTCATTGTGATACAGATAAATTTTTAAATAGCATCTTCGTAACATCAACTAGAAATCTTTAACAATCATTTTCTTCTTTTAACTCAGGAAACAATTCCGTTATAACGTCATCCAGTAGGAGGTATGACAGCTAAGAATTAAAAATAAATAAATAAAATTATTTATAATAAACTTTTTCTTACCTGTTTATTTAGTTTAGGCTGTTGAAAGAGTTCAAACAGTATTTTTGTATCTTTCTTTATTTTATCTTTTCCTATGCCAATAGAAAATATTTCTAAAGTAAAAAAGAAAGGAAAATTTAAAAAAAAGTAACATCTCAGTGAAGTCTTACAATAACTTTTTATCGTTTAAAGAGTATTGTAAACTTCTATTATAGGTATTATACCAATTTTAGTAGTTAAAGGAATATTTGCTTACTTGGAATGGAATCTTGCAATTCACATAGTGTTTTTTTACATCTTTCTTTTTTTTCTTCTTCTGACCTATTAATGAATGTATTTCAATATATTCAATATAAAAAGCACATTATTCCTACCTTGGAAAATTATTCTCATTGAAAAGAGTATCTTCTAGCATTTTTATTAATTTACTAAGTTGATTTTCATGAAATACATAGTCAAGTTTTTCACCGAGTTTATAATCCATCAAATTGTCGAAAGTGTTTTTAAGAAACATCCTAGCTACAACGAAGAATTGTAAAATCGCCTGAGATACTCCGAAAAGATATTTTGCTGTAATGGCAAGACTTATTAAATAAGAAATTTGAATATAATAAAATATATACCTAAGTAAAATATAGCATCAAAAACACTGTTGATAGATGGTGCTAAACACTTGTCATGTTTCTGCTTCATATGCGGCTGCAAACTTGAAAAGCTAGTTTCAAAGCTCGTTAAACTGGCACTCTCTGCATTGTTTTCATATATTGAGTTAACCATCTGTTAAAATACAAGATAAATAAAAATCACTTAAATAATGATTATATACTTTTTCGCTTGATATGGAAACGGCGTCAGAATCAGAGTCGTTATTCCTACTGTAACGAATTTATTTAAGAAAAAACTGATAATAATATTTTAATCATACCTCGGTTTAGGCTTTCCAGCTTCTGTACTACTTACAAATGAGTGTAAAAATGATTCCAGATGTTGACCTTTTTCTTTCACTAACTTCATTGCCTTGGTTCTAACTAATTTACCAACATCATTAATATCAGGAAGAATACTAGATGTAAATTTTGAATTTGACTTTAGAAAAGTGTGTAATAATTCTGATCCCTTGAGAACGGGTAAAGTGAGTAAGTTTTGTAAATATTCTTCAAATTCTTTCTTTTTAGAAGCCAAGAAATCCTTTCGACTTGTCCCGAATGTTTTTTTAGGCGGCAAGTTCAAATTAGGTGGAATGTTATCGCCTGAAAATTTTATATATTGATTTTAACCTCTATTAATCGAACTTTTACCATGAAATTCTTGTAATCTAGACTCTAAGACATAAAATTCATGATATCGTCTTTCAACTTTCCACATTGGGGGGTCGCACATTTCCTCTGTAAATAAATTTAACTTATAAATCATCTTGTAAGATAAAATAAAAGAAACAAACTGTCTGTACAAGGAAAATCCAATCTGTCAATTCTTCTTAACTCTAGGACAAATGTCCAGAACGGCTTTTTTTCCTGATCATACTTTTCTAATATGTCGACTATGCAAACTCTCCAGTTGCTTAAATCATGCAAAGGAGAGGTAGCTTCCATTACTTGATCACTAAATTCTGTTCCATCTAATCTGTCTTCGATTCCCTATATTTAAAAGAATAAATAATTCACAATTAGTAAAAAATATAACAAACCATTATTGGATCCGCTTCTTCACCTCCATAGTCAATTAAGTCATCAAGAGGCTTTCCATCCATAACTGTAATTTAATTATTAAACGGAATGAAAATTAATGCAAACAATGGATATCTACCATTTGTGGTTCTGAAAACTCCTTTTAGTCGATTACTTATCTTTGACAGACCTGCATTTTCCGCTTTGGCTTTTGAATTATTTCTGAAAAAAATGATAGCAATGAATATTTGAGAAATTTATAGTTCGGGGAAGGAAACGATAAAATAATCATAAAATATAGTTTTTTGATAAGCACAATAATAGGTTATGCTTCAGGTTCAAAACAGATAATGGTAAAAAGCACAAAATTAAAACTGTTTGAGTTCAACACACTCTTGCAATAATGGAAGATCGGTTAATTAACCACAACTTGTCTAAGAAATCTTTTTAAGATTACCTAAATCTACGACCAATCTCATTCTCTGTCAATGATTCGCTAAAAAAGAGTAAATTTTAACATGCGAATATAATCCATAAAACAATGAATTTGTCATTGTAAGTCTTTTCAGTAAAACGTGCAAAGAGAGTCATTCGTTATATCTAATTGAAAATTACGAAAATGTAAAACCTTGAAGAACTCAGGCTATCTGGTTTTTTCAATCTCTCGCCACAAAGTAATTGAAAATATTCGTCACTATGATGAAATTTCGGAAGAAATTCTTTTTCCAGAATGGTAATTGTATATTCATAAGCTCTGGTGAAAATATAAAAGTCAGAACCATATTTTAAGTGTACAAACATTTCTCTATTGTACCTAAAATAAGCCGTAGTTGTTTGCAATTTAATAACATCTTCTGGAGGACCATTTGCAACTGTTTAAATAACTAGTTAAAACCTGAAAGTTTTGAAGTATCTAATACATTACTTTCTCGAAATTCCTCAATAATTTCCTCATCAAATGGTATTGATCCTAAAACGTCTCTCTGCATGAAACTTTCAAAAAGTTGCCTCACGTCATCATGGATACATTGTAGATCCTCTACCTTTAGATCAGGTCTGATTAGATTTTCATTCAAATTATCTGCAAAATTGTACATGACAAGATATATGACCCTAACAATTTCCAAAATATACTAACCAGCCAGGGTGTAGAATTGTAGAAAGTTAACGGCCGCTTCTTTTTTCATAAATTGCATAAACAAATAAAAAATTTCTTGATCTTCTCTTATCTCTTTTAATTGTAAACTTAATGACTGAAAATTAAAAAGGGATTATTTTCCGTTAAAGGATAAAATTACGTATATTACTGATTTTTTAGTATTTCTGGGTTTTGAGAAGTTTTGTAGAATTGGAGTCATTTCTGGACGAATGTTACCATTATCAGTATTCTATAATAAATTGATGAGCCATTTTTAATAAGCAATGTTAAAATAAAAGACATTCTTTACTATATGGTACTTACTGTATCAGAGCTAAGGAATGTCAGTAGCAAAAAATTAAGAAAGTCCTGAAAGAAAAAAATCATGAATGTTAAAAGGAGAAATAATTTTTACATACAGGATTTGCTAAGACGTCCATAAGTGGAAGCAAAATAAGACCAGCCAGGATTTCCCTCGCAAGTGTATATATAGGCCTGAAGAAACAGAAATTGATAAAAAGCTAACTTTTTTGGAAACTTAACCTGCAGTGTAAACTTTTATTGGGTAAAACCAGAGGGAAAATACCATCTAGAATTTTACGAAGATATTCACTCTCCGCCTTTCTGGTATACATGGCCTTATGTAGGCAGCATGGTCTGTATTTTTTCAAGACAAACTGCTGAATATCCTCATCAACATCAGAATTATAGAGTTTTCGGGCATTTAAGTAAAAGTGAAGGTGCTGCAGGGTTGTTTTGAGCAGTTTTTGTAAAATTAGAGAAGGAATGTCGATCTATTTCAATTGACGTCTTTATAAGCATTTTAACATGTAAAACAAATAACTTTGATTACTTTTTGACTTCTCCTGAGCACGGCTGCAGTGATGTGGCGCATAATAACTCTCAACTCATCAACAAATGCCTCATTTTTACTCAAGTCACTATATTACAAGATATTTAAATTAGTTTTTTTATTTTATTTAAATTTTATACATACTTGTACCAAAGATTATATACATATTTTTCAAGAATTTTGTTGAATAGCTAAAATCGAAATTTTTCGTTTGCTTTTACTATATCAGTTTAAAGCTAAGAGTAACTTACACTTTCAAGTGCTTTATCTATTCGTTTGGGAATTTTCAACCGAGTCCATGGCTGATAAGTGACTAGAGTTGGCTCTACAGACATATGCCTCCTGCATTTTTCCTTATCACAAAAAGGACATACTGCCGGTAGGTGAGATTCTGTGGAGTCCTAAGTCAAGAACAACAATCATAAATAAAGCTGTGCCATCAACAGCAAACAAACCTTTTTCTGGCGTACTTTATTAAACAAAAAATTAGGGAGTAACGTTGTAGGGCTAAAAAAAAGTATAACAAGCAATTTAAACTGTTTTTTTATGTCATCTTTTTATTCAATTAACCTTAACGAACAAAAGCATAGGGCAGCTCCAGCAAGGAATGATACTACAATGTAGAATAATCTTTGAGCACTGAAATAAAAAATAGCGTAATAAATTAGATAAAAATTAAATTCAAAATGATCATGCTTTTTATGTTGTTTCATTTTGTAACTTTCCCAATCAGTGAAGAGAGTAGTCGAAAGCCTATCATTTTGGTACCAGGTATAGGTGGTTGTCAATTGGAAGCAAAATTAACTGACGATTTTGAAGGTGACAAAGATTGCCATCATGAAAGAGAATGGTTTCGTGTATGGGCAGATGTAGCACAATTTTCAAGTATGTCAAAGGAATCAATTTGTCTTCAAAAGTATCTTAAGCTAATCTATAACGAAACCACAAAGATATCTGAGAGTCCAAAGGGAATTAAAACTAGAATTCCGGGATGGGGTGAAACAACCACTTTGGAATATGTTGATCCTTCTTGGACTGCATGGATTTGGGGCAATTTAGGAACTTATTTGTCACCTTTAGTTAGTAGTTTACTTGCTCTAGGATATAAAAGAGGCCGAGACCTTAGAGGAGCTCCATACGATTGGAGGAAAGGTCCTCACAGTCAGATTGACTTTTTTATAAAATTAAAAATCCTTATAGAAGAAACGACGAATCTTAATAAACAAAAAGTTGTCCTTTTTAGTCATAGTTTGGGAGGAATATTCACTTTGTATTTTCTTCAAATAATGCCAAGAGTTTGGAAAGATAAACATATCGATAATTTCGTGGCAGTTAACTCTCCGTGGGGTGGAACTATCCTAAGTTTACTCTGTTATGCTTCTGGCTATAATTGGGGAATACCATATGTTGACCCTCTGTCTTTGAGAGTACTTCAAAGATCATACGAATCTAGTTCTTATGTTTTTCCGAACATGAATTCATATAGTAAAAATGAAAGCTTAGTTTTAACACCTTCAAAAATTTATACAATTGAAAATATCGAAGAATTTTTTGATGATATTGAATTTAATAGAGGAAACGAGTTTTCATATAATGTGATGCCTATAATTAAAATGTTGATGCATCCGGAAGTCACAGTTAATTGCATATATAGTAGTGGTATCAAGTCTCCTGCAAAACTCTCTTATGAACAAGGCTTTCCAGATGAACAGCCAAAATTTATCTATGAAGATGGGGATGGGACACTTATCACAAGAAGCATGAAAGCATGTGAAATATGGAACGGCGAAAAAAGTCATCCGGATTACAATTTCTATTTACACCATGTTCCAGGTGTAAATCATCATGATATTTTATCGAATAAAAATTTTTTGAAAATTCTAAACATTGTAATTGAATGAATAAATAATGATAAATATTTACCTATAAATTATAACGGATATCAACACAAGAGCAATGAATGATTTATTAAAATCTAAGTTCTCTTGGAACCAAACTGCAGCATCCGCCATTTTTGTTTTTTTACTATGTCGTTTTTTCGTAAAAGTTTAAAAATTTTTAGATTTTGCTCTATTTTATTACAGACTTTTAGATTATTCACAAAAATTTAAAGAAACAATGAAATTAAAAATTGTAGACGGCGCTTATGTCAAAATATCACGTGACTAGGTGGAAGCTACCTAAACTTTCAAAGAATCTCGACTAAAAGTTCATTCTGGTGTAAGTACGGTATGTAGACAGCTTTTATTGAAATAATATATAAGTTAACATAAATAACATATATATGATGGTTAAGTTTGTTGAAGAATGGTTTTAGTAAATAAGAAATTGCTTGATTGTGTTTAATTAATCGTTTGCTATTTATTCTCTACTTATCTAATCTCTACTGTATTTTTTGGTACTGTTTAAACAGCTTTGTACATTCTCAGTCGTAAATGTATGACATATCGTAATTTTGCTCGTATTTACCAGTTTATTGTATTATTTAATTATCCATACAAGTCTCCTGTGGCCTAGTTATATTAATAAAAATAAAGTTCATACCTTATTTACCCTCTACTTTACCGATCTTTGTAATATTGATTAGAATTAAGTTTATGTCTGGCAGTCACTTTTAGTATCTTGAGATAAGTAAAGACTAATTGGTGATAAATAGTTTATTATTAAAGCCTAAATTAATCTTGCAAAAATGTCCGAGTGTTTTCGTTTTTCAAGTATACACAGGTCTTTTGTATGAAATATCAGGCCGTTGTCAACCGCTGAGCGATCATTCAGTCACATTCAATAACATACGTCGTACTAGATCATCATTCGGATAGTAATCAAATTTTTTATGCAGTAGCTTATCAGCTATTAAAAGTATTTTATTTCGTTTAATCACTAACAAAATTATCAGCTGATAATTAATGACCGCTAATCGAATACCTTTCTTCCTTTTCCTGGAGAAAAAACCTAAGGATTTTATTATCCGATTGGCGTCTATTTATAAAAATGATAAAATGAAAAAAAATTTTCACTTGTTTATATTTTTTTAACAGAAATCACTAGTGTCAAACATATTTCAATAAAAAATTTTATTTTTCCTGTGTTAAGTTGTAGATATAGTTTTAATCTGGACATAATCTTCTTGTAACTTAGTTATAAGCCACACTACTATAGATTAGTAAAGAAAAGTAATTAATAATTTCTTCAGCTATTGAAATGGCGGACGAAAATGCGAATGAAAGTTCTACGTCGAAGGCTCTAGGCTTGAGGATACAAAAGAAGCTCTTGGGAAAAATGAGTTCAAAGAAGATAGCTAAAACATTCATTGATGACACTTCAGGAAGAGTTTTAGATCGTTTATATTCTATTGCTCTTGAGAGATCAGGGAAAAAAGCAGCGGATAAAGTGTTAAAGAACTGTATTAAGATTGCTGTCAAATTAGCAATTCTTCACCGAAATGATATTCTCAGCAAAGGAGATCTGCAAAATTTAAATGAGGTGAGAAGTAAAATGAGAAATTTATGCAAAACGATAATATCCTTCCATGATGTCGACTTTACATACGATTACAAGTTTATGAATCACACATTAAATGCTATTTGTGTCAAAATAACAGATGTTTTAAAGAGACATTTAACTGATAAATCTATTCAAAGGGTTCATCATGTTTTCACGTTCTTTATGGATGAAGAATTCATGAATGAAGTATTCAATTCTAGCTCGAAATACAGATCCCACTTGGATAAGTTGGTGATCGAACTAGATTTACTCTTAGAAACAAATAGTCTCTAAAAAATACCTTGAACAATAAAAAAGAAGGAATGAACACGTTACGAGATTTTCCAATTTGATATTGTGTTTATTTTTTCAAATTACACAAGAAGTTTGTTTGCTATGGCTTTTAATGTATTGCTTCAAGTTTTTAAGAACTTTTTTTGTTTTTATAAATTTTCTAAGTGTTGTACATTCCCAAACTATCTCAACAAGCAGAATTTTAACTCTTTAATTATGTTCGTAAGATAAATTTGTTACTGATTTTATTGCTTTTATTTGCATGAATTCTCATTTATACATGTAAAACACTTAAGAGAGAGATGGAGTCGAGTTTATTTTAAAATATCTAATGATGACGCTATAAATTATGCTTGTAATTTGTCTTTTTATTGAATACAATATCTAAAAATTTATATTTAATAAAAGATCCGGCTCGATGAAGAGAACACATTTTAATTTATATTACAGATATTGACTTGAAATCATATCTTCATCAGATATTTTAAGGCCTATTAACAATAACTTTAATGATTTTAAGTACTAATAAGTGGAATATTATCATATCTAAACAGGAAATCTATTAATTTAGAGATAGTTAATTTAGTAGCTTGGACAATTTACAAAGTCCTTTACTATATCAATCAATATATCCTCCATTACTTGGAAGTAACAGGAGATGTACTTTAAAACTATACATATGCTGCCTTTGTAGGACGCCGCCAAAGGTCAAACTAGTACACCTACGAACAGAAATCTCCCAACTGTAGATAAATCGTTTTACACGAATAATAAATTAATATTAAAAGGATTTTCAAGTGGACTAACGATTGATTATTCTTGAAAAATTTGCGATAAATTAACTGAAAGAGTGTTTATGACTTTTAAAATTCTTTTAGGAAGGCTTGAATCACCATTTTTTAAATAATATATAAATATATATATATTCATAGATGGGAGGAGTAAAAGTCAGCCAGATCGCGCCACTTGTCATTAACTGTTCGGCGTCTTTTTATTATGCAAATAAAACAATAAATTTCAATGAATAATAATCTGAGAAGTCCTGTGACTGTTAATAATGTTTATCGAAATTTAATACGGTGGAAACGGACATTGGGAGTAGCTGTCAGATTTTTTGAAAATATTATTAGAAATAGGAGTATGGATCCAGGTTTTGGTACTTTCCTTGTCTAATACGAAAATAGCGGCGAAAAACATGGCGCTCATCATGAAATGTTATAAACAAACCCAAGATAGACGATTTTTTTATTCTATTAAGCTAGCTGCGGTTGCTATAGTTATCATATTTGCAGTTTTTCATTTGGGATACATATTTTTTTCCGGTAAAATTAAATAATTGTTTTTATGAGGCTTTTTGCAAAAATATCAATCCTATTTCTCTGATTCAGAAAATGCTACTTTACAGTGCTGCTTAAATGATGTATATGATTGTATGAAGCATAGTTATACAATACAGTAAGATTGAGTTTTAATTGAATCATCATAAAAACACTAGCAACTTGACAGAGATTCACAAACCTGTGTCAATAAATTATCTCTAGAAAACAATCGACATCATATAATATTTATAGGAGATTCCAGGTCAAGGCAACTGTTCTATGAGTTTGCAAAATTTATAAATTTTAATCAATCGTAAGTAAGGTCATTTATGTCTATACCTAGTTTCTAAAGCTTTTTACATTAGATTGCCAAAAATCAAGCATTCCGATTTGAAACTTACAAATAAAAATTCCAACATAAACTTAGTAAGATGTCATTTCAAATAAGAGTTTCCTTGAGACTCAATGTAAATAATTTCAGTACTTTCTTTGGAATCCTTTCATTGATTCCAACTTTACGAAGAAACTAGCATCTTTATCAAGACGGGGAGAAGATTCTATTATAATTGCATCGAGTACAACAGTTAGTGATCACTATAATCACCTGCCAACGAATTTCTTAGAATTGCCTTGCATGCTCTTTTTATCCTTGCACGCCACTAGTTCAATAGAATAGAACATGTATCAAGTTAAGGTATAACCTGACGCTGAAAATTCTAATGTTTGATAGCTAATTTTTTCTATAGATGAAATTTATTTCATACGATGATTTCTATTTGTTAATTTCAGTGGTATATTAAAAAGTACAACTCTAGTAATTTTGGTAGAAAAGTTTTTACAGGTAAAAATATTTCCAATGAAAAATTTCTATTTTAAGAGCTTTTCCATAGATGACGTGAAGAGCTTGAAAAAGTTTCTTAAGCAAGCGGGAAAACACGTAGTTTTCCTGTGGAAACTTCAAGGTAAAATTACAATCATGAAGAGCTCAATTTTGCAAACTTTGACTTGAACTATTACGTATTAAATTAAAGTTATATTCAGATGATGTATTAGATTCGATTTTGGCGTTACATCCATATCGATATATGATAACAAATCAAGAGATAGAATGGTATAACGTAAAATCAAAGGAACTACTGTAAGTAAGTCCCTTGCCTAAACAGGAAGCTATAGATAAAATATCCTTTACTTTTAGATATAATAGTAATGCTATATTATGGACAAATTTCAAAGGGCAAACATCATCTTTCGACGACGGCTTACATTTAAAGAAAGATTTATTGAGAAAGGTTGTTTTTTAATAATTGTTTATGAAATATGTTTTTTACACTCTCTCCTTTCAGCAAATTAATACCCTTTTAAATTTTTATTGCAATAAAAAAATGAACTGGAAAGATACAAATTGTTTCAAGAAATCAGAAGAGGTCACAATTATTCAAAAATTTCTTTTGATGATCTTTATCATTATGTTTGTACTGACAAATCATGGATCAAAAGTATTGTTTTTTAAAAAACCCTTTCTGTTGTAGATGTGCATTACGTATTTTACTATTGTTTGACTTAGAAAAGAGAAATGAGAGTACGAAAGAAATCATTCATTCTTTGTTCAAATTCGGTCTAATTATGCTATACTTATTCCTATCAGATAGGTTATAGAGATTTTTAATTAGCAGACTCACCTACTTTAGATTTTTTAATTTTTACTCTAAGTGTTTTTCCAGATGGAATCTATTCATGAAAGCCAACAAATCCTTTAATCCTGGCGCTATGATGTTTACTATATTTGTGATAATTTTTATTAGTTTGAAATTTCTTGGAAATGCTGCAGAAGTATTTATTTTTTATTCATTGGAAATTTTATATTAAATAATCTTGAATTTATCATATTCAGCCATCTATCTTAAATAAAAACCAAACTGAAGAATGGAAAGGATGGATGCAAATTGTAATTCTTCTATATCATTTTACTGGATCAAGTAAATTTTTAGGTATTTATGCGCATATTAGAGTTCTTGTAGCAGCGTATCTGTTCCTTAATGGATACGGAAATTTCACATATTTTCTCTCTTCCGGTGACCTGGGTATTAGAAGGTTTCTGAAGGTTGTTTTCTTTAACAATTTTTCATTTGTTTAAAGTAAATGATGTTTAAACAGGTTGTCTTTAGACTCAATTTTCTTGTAATATTTCTATGCTTAGTACAAAATAGACCATATCAATTCTATTATTTTATACCATTGGTTTCATTTTGGTTTATTATTTGTTATATTACTTGTATTATCCCTCCAAGGTTCAACAATGAACAACCGACATGTAAGTTTATACTTTATTCTGGCTATTTCGATAATATGAGTCGCTTTTTTAAATTTTTCACAGCTAATTATAAGACATATTTGTTTATATTTCTTAAAATAAGCGTTTTATTCTTATTAATATCGTTTATCTGTTACTCCAAGGTATACTTTAGTTATGTACTTATACTAAAAACATATTGACATACACTACTTTCCTTGAACAGAAAACATTTACTACGATTTTTACATTACCTGCCCTCAGATTACTCTTTGTCAATATGAACAAATCAATATATGAATGGAAATTTCGATTTTCACTGGATAGATATGTAAGTCTCAAGGCACTTCAAATTTTAAATGTTTTATATTAGCTTTGTTCAGGGTCACCAAGTACTTTTCTAAAAATTTTAGTCTTATCAATAATATCGTTTCGTTAATGTTATTAATATATAGTATTAGAGGAAAAAAAGCATTTGAAATAAACAGAGTATCAAAATTCTACAGAGTTGTATATCAGGAATGATAACAGCATCTTGTTTACATATTCTACGAAGAAAGCAGATATCAGTTTCATCAAAATATATTATATCCTTTTTTGGAATTTGTTCAATAAATTCGATTTTGGTTTACGAATGGTTCCTACATTATTGCAATAGTAAAGCGGAATATAACAAATATCATGCTTTTCTTTCAGTTGTACCTGTTAGTATTTAAAACTTTATTTCTCATTTTTACATTGAGTTCCCCCTCCTACACAGATTTTCGCCTACTGTTTCCTGAGAAATTTAAAATCGAATTGGAGAAAGAGCTATTGCTACGTGTTTTCTTGGTTCGGAAAGATCTCATTAGAGGTAAAGCCATTAATTATTAAATAATTCTTTTATTGTACAAGATTTATTTCGAAAAGCTATTCATTCTTCAATATCATATATGGTTAGCGTCTGATACTCAAGGAATTCTTATTCTACTACCAAACTGCCCCATTGTAAATGCTATTTTTACAACATTTATTTTCATAACTGCCAGCTATGAAATCCATTGCATAACTGTAAAGCTTGAATCGTAATTTCTATCTAATATTGATTTTCATTGGCACCTCTTTTCAGACTTCACTGTCAACAAATATTTTTTCTTCTAAATGAAAATAGACCAATCTCTTCAAGAAAATTCTAAGAGATTGAATGTAAGCTCTCTTTAACATTTTAATATTTGTTTTTATAAATTAAACATTTTTCCAAAATTTTTAGGCATTTCATCCTAAAGACAATCTAGATAAAACATTTACCGACACTAGAGTGAGCCACCAAGTGCTAGAGTATATAACGGAACTTAACATTATCAAAACGGAGACTTTCTCTTTGTCAATTAAAGCTTATTTATAAATAAAATTTATGAACAAAACACAAAGCTTTTAGAGTATTCAGTTCAGATATGCAAATAGAGCCTCTTTCATTAGCTAAATTTCGAAATTATAATGTCTTTTTTTCTTAAATCTGCTGATTCTTCACATTCTAAACTCTCTTTCTCTCTTTCTATTTATATACTGCATAAAATCTATTGACTATTAAGTACAGACATATATTAATAATAATGATAATAATGGAAGAGGAAAATTAATCAAAGAAGGTGTATAGAGGCAATTCTGTAGTATTTATTTTTTGAAGTGTTGACTGAAGATGCTCTCTAAGATTAATCCTTCTTGATACGCTACCCGATATCAAATTATACTAATAGCGAAATTATTTACAGGTTCTTTTCGAAGTAAATTTTATTTTTCTATATTTAATTCGATTATGCTTTCTTTCTAATCTAGAAAACTGTCAATAGTTTCATTTAAAAACGAAATAGTAATGTATTTTAAACAACATATATAAAACAATATACAGTAGAAATTTATAATACTTAATAAACAAAAATCGTTGACTTCTCATGGCACAAAAAAGTGAAACTCTTTGAAAATAAAAATCAAACCAGATAAAACCTTTAAAGTAATTTTCAAGAACATAAAAATCAATGGTCTAAGCTGCTTAAAGAAACAACGAATGCTTGTAAGGCGGAAAATGGATATTTATAATCCATAATAAATACCTCTTCGTCGACTTTACCAAATTGTAAGACGATATCATCATCTGAAAGAAAAAAGAAATTTAAAAAAGTCTCTTTCTTTGATAGTGTTATAATTAATTTATACTGAAAAAATATAAGGCGGCTAAATACTCTCTTTAATCTATATTCTATGTATAGTATTAATAGACAGAATATAGAGATATATCTACCGGTTATTGTTGTACTTTTATAAATTCTTCATTAGCTAACAAGAAATAATTAGTACATAATATATTTACAAACCATGCATGTGAACAATCTGGAAATTTTTTACTGAGGCCCTCTTAACGCGACCATTAAAATTTAATTGATAACTATTGATTTCATCATTCCAAGACGGTGTCTTATTCTTTAACAACATCATGTTATATAATTTGCTGTCTTTCAGCCTATCAATGAGATTGTATTGGAATCCTTGTTCTGGTATTAATACGTTCATCTTCTTAGGCCCTTTTAAACCAAAAGCGTTATGCTCATAAGCAACAGCTATAACCTCTTTGTCTGCGTTTCCAACGTTTCGTTGATGCATTGTAAAATGTCTAAAAAAGTTGCGAGACTTGTATAAATATACCGTATATATATCACAATAATTAGGAAAGCTTAATAATATCAAAAGGAATAAGGATTATTCTTTGTGACTATTACTAGAAAAAATTGTATAGTACCTTCCTAATAGATCTGACTTTAACTTTCCAATATAACCCGATCCATTTACAGCAATATTCGTTTCGTCGTTACTAATGACATAGTTACCTTTCGTAGCGTTTTTCTTTCTTGCAGCTAATAAGAATCCTTTCTTTGAATTGTCTTTTTCTAAATGTAAATAATACGTAGGGTGAAGAGATCCATTTATTCCCAATTTTTGTCGAGTTATTACACATTGTACAAAATTTTCAGCTTTGGGAGCTGGTTCATAGATTAGAGATTGAGGTTGTATATTCTCAATATTGAAATCTTCTCTTTCTTCTGAAGATTCATCCTTAGAGACAAAAAACAAATAATAGAAATATTGAAGACTAACAGGTATAAACGTGAAACTGAATCATTCGAACAAGATTATTCAAACTTAATCTACAGACAAACGGTTATTGATTTATTGATGATTACTTATTCATTTTCGCCAATAGAAGTGTATCACTTGTTTAATATAAAATTTTGATGAGAGACCTTTCAAACATTTTTTAATCCTAAAAGTTTAAAATTTGTATGCAAACATTGATAAAAGAAAGTAGACTATATACAAATTCTCACATAAATTACCGAGAATGGTCTAATTAATTTTTGTATACTTGGAAAATTACTGTCATTTAATTAAGAATGTAACAATATGATTGTAGGTACTACTCTTTAATTAAAGCAAAGATTTCCCGTTACCTAAAAATTAATTAGTTTTTGACTTAAAAGATGATAAGATATTTCTTTAGCTCTTCCCAAGGCAAAATATTAGAAAGGATAAACTTTTTCGTAATTGATTGTATGATTGACAACAATCACTTTGTCTATTTTTTTCTATTAGGGAATAGAACATTTTTAATTAAGTATTTTGAATTATTACTTAACGCTGTGACAATTTTTTTTGCCTGTAAATAGTTAACTGTTCTTAAAAAGGTTACGATACCACTTAACGTTATATTTGCAAATATAGTAAATATCTTTACTACAAACATTTTATACTCTGTGTTAATGGATATTGATATAACCACTTGTTTACTACCTTGATATAGTTGGAATATTGAGTGATTCATTAGTCATTGCTATCCCAATCCTAAATATCTAAAAAAAGGTGCTATCGATTCATTAGTAGGTTGAATTTTTTTGTTTCTATAAGTCATTTTCTCCTTCATTGACCTCTATGGTATCCTATGCAAAAAGAAGTAACTACCTCTTATCACCTCTTACGTTGACTCTTTAATCATCTTTCTTAAAGTAAAAAAAATAAGAGGCTTTTCATAACGTTGTATGAACTCATCTTAAATCGAAATATGAATAATCGCTTGTTTAAAATTATTCTTATCATTTCCCATACTAATTATAACATGAAAATTATTTACCTCGCTTTCTGATATGTCTAAATCATTTGGCACCATTGTAGCACGAGAATCAGCTTGAATCGTAGCCTGCTTACTTTTATTTTCAGTATGGTCGTTCATGACCTGGGGATTAGTTTTCTTCATTGTAGACAAATTTGTATTATAGGAATACTGAGCTGGTACTCTATTATGAACTGATTTCGGGGGATCCTCTCTCCTTACAGGTCTAATGTAATAAAAATTGTAACCAAAAAATTAAAGTGTAAACGAAGAAAAGACTTTTTTTACTGCTCTCTAGTTTTATTCTTAATAATGCAGAAACACCTGTGTAAAAGTTATACTTACGTAGCTAAGTGTCTGCTAAAGTTCACAGCCGATTTCTCCATCGCAGTAATCTTCAACCCCACTAGTATTAAAAGAACGACTTGATAATTTCAAATATAACTTGAATGCGCACAAATTATCCTCTAAATAAAAAAGAATGTTATGAGGAGCGAATATGCGTGTAATATTATCCGATATGAAGACGAGAATGAAGGGAACGACAGCGACGGTATTGATCGATTAATCTAATAAGTAGGCCTACTCTTTTAGTAAAGGTACGGTACAGAATGGTTAGAAATAAATAAGAATTTACATATCGATTATCTATTGGTTTATGCGTAAGAATGATTAGTGTTATTCATTTTAAAAAGTTGTACAATCAGAGCAAAGTTAGGCAAGATTGTTGGCCTACACCAGTTTTTTAAAAGTAGCTCTGCTCCTTTACATTTGTATGTAGTGTAGACAGATAGATGGCGCCATATCAAGACAAGTTTCTTATTCCAATAGATGTGTATTGTTATTTCTATTCGTCTTACAAAATGCTTCATATTAAAAACTTGCATATGAATTGCTAATATAGAGTTAGAGTAAAATTTTTAATAGTTTTGTAAAATGGAATAAACAGACTTTTAATTCATTACAACTGCTTGTTTTAGAGAAATTTGGACATTCTTATTTTCTCAACTTATCACAATGTCTCAAAGTGATCGGAATAATTATGAAACTTTAAGAGAAAATGACAACAGTATATACTTATTCTTTGAGCCATGTACCCACTTCTAATAGTATTTTCATATTAAAGCTTACACCGTAGATGATGCTATCGAAAATTTGGGTAATGGTAAATACCAAATAATGATATTTGTCGTATCTTTGCTATCCTGGGTAAGTTAATAGGGACATACTTTCCATTTGGATAAGATTATAATTTTATTATAGATGACAGAAGGAATGGAACTTTTACTAGCAGCAATATTAGGTCCTTTATTGATTTGTCACTGGAAAATTTCACCAATATCAGAGTCTATAATGAGTTCTGTAATTGTCATTAAAATATCAAATTTACATAATTGTCTTTTTCATAACTTCATTCCAATGTATTTATTAGGCCACATATGTTGGTTTCACTTTGGGAAGCGTCCTATTTGTGCCATTAGCTGATAAGGCCGGAAGACTTGGAGTTTGTACAATTACAATTATATTATTTTAAATACTATTTATTTGTACTAATATATTAAAAACCCATTAATTAGTTACTTTCCTGGTCCCTTGCTGAAAACTTTTATTTTGGTTTCTTATTAGCGTTTGCACCAAATATTATTTGGGCAATAATATTAAGATTCTTAAATGGCATGTTTTTTTCCTATATACCTATTGTGTAATTATTAACATTACCTAAATTAAACCAAAAATGAACCAAATCAATTTTTCGGTTCTTCCAAGAGCTATCTACGATACAGAAATTTTATCAGTTAAAACTCGTTCAAGTGTCACACTATTAGGCTTGGCTAGTGTTAATTATTTGAAACTTCAAAGAATAATTTCATTCTTCTTTTAACAGGCCAGTTATTCATTGGGAGTTTTTCTCCAAAGTGTCTTAGCTTATTTTATAATTCCAAATTATGGATGGAGGATATGGGTTGCTGTAATTTCTACCATTACTTTACTTTCATTTTTGCTTTCATTGGTAAGTTTCTATCATTTCTCTTGTGCCCATATCACATATATACAGTATAAATATAGACATTTAATATATTTCAGAGTTTACAAGAAAGTCCACGTTTCACCGAAAAATTAGGGAATGTACGGAAAACAGAGTCTATATTAAAGATAATGTATAAATGGAATAATAAACCATTCCTCAAAGGACGATTATTGCAAAAGACAGCTAAACTTCCCAAAATTAATAGTTACGCTGAAATTTTGAAATTTGAAGATAAATTTTCAGCTACTTTTCTTTATCTTACTTGGTATTTAATTGAAGTTTTTAAATATGTTAGTTTGTAAACTATTTTATTATTCAGGTTTGGAATTAATTTAGTCTATTTCGGAATTTGTTTAATTATACCTCAAATATTGAAAGATGGCGGTGGATGCATGAAAAATCTCAGTTAGTTTAATTTTAGATTATATCACAAAAATAATCTTAAATAAAATCGTATTCAAGCTATTAGCAATAATTATGGAATGGATGAATTTGGCAACTGTCAAGTTTTTTCTGGTAAAGACTTCTTATACATTATGTTGTCAGGTTTCTCTGAAGTTGTCGCTGCATTTGCGACGTGGCTCTTAATAGAAAGAGTGGGCAGAATAAATATGATATTTGTAGATAATTTATTGACCGGGATTATTTCACTTGTGCTCATTCATTGTTTTCCAAAGTAAGACAAATAGAAAAAAAATGCACATTTTGATTAATTTTTAAATTTTAGAGCTGTTTACGTCGTGTTATTATGCCTTGCAAGAGCCTTTTCATGCAGCTCCTCACATGTTATTATACTTTTGGCTTGTGAGTTCTTCCCAACAAATATTAGATCAACAGCAGTTGGTATCGGATTTTTTGTATGTAAAATTGGAGCTGCATTGTCACCTTTCATAGGTCAATATTTAGTGACCTATTACCCGAGAGGTGCAATTGGTACAATTGGAGTTTTTAGTTTATCAACTTCCTTAATAGTTTTATTTATTAAAAGAGACACAACAAGTGCGTATCTTGACTAAATTTAACAAATAAAAAAAAATCAAAAAACATTTAATCTGATGTATATTTTTTATTTGTAACAATTCATAATTTTCGGTATCCATTAATAAACTATTCTTGGAGCTGAACTATAGAAATATACGTTGAATATTGCAAAGATATCTGGAAAATCCAATTTGTTTTGATCCTTTACAAAATAGAAATAGCAATATAGATCAATAAAGGTTATCATAAAAATTTGACATTCTGTCATAGTTCTCTTTATCCAATCAAGAGTATTTATCTTTTCTGGGTTAACTGGATTTTAATTTTATGGGCTTCGGGATTTAAAATAAAAACGAATAAAGAGAAGTATACTTGGGATCTATGATTTATCATTTAAAAATAGCATAGTTCCCTTAGCATAGTTGTATAAAATTAGTAACTGTCAATAATTGACACCAAGAACATATTTCGTTACTTTGCCAAAATACGTTCTTGTACAGCTTTAAAAGCAAAAGCAGTTTTTCTTTAATTATATAATGAATTCAGTAAATTGCATTGACTGTGTGCTTCTTTTTCTTTGAAAGAAAAATACTTTTCGGTTTAGACACTCTCATAAAGATTGACCTTTTTTTCATCATCTTCATCCTCATAATTCAAAACATCAGCACCTTCATTGAAACCGCTACTTAAACTTGTCCTGGCGGTACTTCGATTCTCAGAATCTTCTATTAAATTAGTATTCTCCTTGCAAGTTCCAAATATTGGCAATTGCATGAAGTTATTTTCAGGACCGAAAGTAGCACATAACGATTGAAAGAAGAAAGTAGCATATATCCAACTGACTATCATTACTACAGTTAAAAATAAACCCAGTTGAAAATAAGCATAGACCTTTGAAGGCAGAACTAAAACTCCTGCCAAAAAAGTTGACAGAGCGGCCATGCTCACAGCAGAACTGATATTAGTAAATGATTCATGCGTCTTTTTTATCCTACTTGTTTCTCTTGAGAGCTGGAAAGCAACGCCGTAATGGATGGCGAAATCAATACTTAAACCAACAGCAAGAGAAATTGCAACGCTCTCCAAGATATTTAATTGCCATCCTGCAAGAACCAGCGAACCTACTGTTACAAAGATTGCACAGGCTATAGTTAAAATCGCTAAAAGTGTAATCAAGATGTTAAATGTGGTAATGAACATGACAGCACAAGCCATGGCCAGAGAAACCGCCATTGCTTGAAACGTTTCCGTTGATAATGACAATTGAAGATCATAAAAATCAAAGAACATTGAAGAGAAGAATCCGTCCTTATTACCATTCTCATGCCAGAACTTATCCAACTTGTCATAAATCGTTGCCATGCCTTTAAAACTAAACGTAAAAGTATCTGACATGTTGACGATAATTCTATAAGCTTTTATATTTGTAGATTTGAGAGTATACAAAGCATTTCCAATAAAGTAGCCTCCTTTTGTCATTTGTGGAAAACAATGTTCCAAAATTGACCTATTCATATAGTTAGGATCCTGACCACAGCATGGAGCTTCGAACATTCCCTCTTTACAATCTGCCTGTATCATCCGATAAAAGTATTCAACTGAACATTCACCGCCGCCAAGTCTTGCCCACGGTTGCTTTCTTACACTTTGGCAAAATTTTAACAAATGATTCTGAAATTCTGTACCATAAAAATCTAAATTATTAAAAACCAAGGTTCCATTGTCTCCAGGCTCCATTGAATCTCCATTGTCGATAGGCTTAACACCGTACAAAAATTCAACAATAACGTTTGGAGAATTCTGAGTGTTTTGGAATTTCTTTTCGTATGTTTGAAACCATGCTTCGAGATGGAAAGTTTTAGGTAGTAGTTGAAAATTTTCACTTGTTGGCAATTGTAATTTTGGCTTGTAAAATGTAAAAATAAATCCAAACATTCCTATCAAAGCAAAAAAAATGATAAAGAAATGTCTAAATTTTATAACCATATTCGGTAAAAATTTAGCAAATACAGCAAGTTTCACTCTGGTCAATATCTCAAACTTTGGACATTTACAATCACATTTTTTCATACAGTGCAGCACAACAGCTATCGGTGGTATCCAAGTAATCATAAAAAATAGATTACACAAAACGGCAATTCCACAAAATATCCCAAAGCACTTTATAGCTGTGATATGAGAAACATAGCAAGCAAAGAAAGCTGTAGCTGTGGTCAATGATGTTACAGTAATGGAACTCATAGCATGTTTCAATGTTCTTTTTAAGAGCTTTTCAACAGTTATTGTCTTTTCTCTTTCGAACTCTAAGCTCCAGGCATCGAAAAATATAAACACATCATCAGCTCCGATAGCAATCAGTATTAATAGGCAGAGTAAATTCATAAATGGAAAAAATTTAACACCGACTATAATATGATAGAGAAAATATGCAAGAAGAAAGCTAAATATCATGTGCATCAAAGTGGAAATCATGACAGCCAAAGACCTTACATAGAAGGCTGTTAGGAAGAGAATGGCAATCCCTCCAACACCGATAAACAAAAGATCTTTTTTCATATAATCTAAAAAGACGTTTATTCTGTTATCCATATATAGTCCTGCCAAATTTAAGTTCTTATACACTATCTTTCCATCTAAGAGATCATTGAAATATTCATCTTTGTTAATAATACCATTTCCAATAACTTGGGCATATGTAACCTTTGATTTATCTGCCAAGTATCTATTATCAGTAAAATAATGAAACATTTTAAACAGGTATATATCTCTGCCATCCATAAAACACTGAATGCTTTGATCTCTGCATGTAGCGTTTTTACTACAACTCTGCCAATGGCCCCCGAAATATATGATACTACAATCTGACATTAGATGTTTGACAATTCTAACATCATTATCGTTTATCTGAGAGCAACTTTTCATCCTTAATCTGGCAATAAAAGAACCCAAACTTTGTGCAGGACATTCAGACGCAGAATATTTTAAAGGATAGTAAATATCCGTTGCCTCACACAGGGTTTTTAAGTTTTTTGTAGTAAATATATCGGTATTATCTGTTGTTTTCCAAACCATTTTTGGCAGATTTTCGTCTGTTA
This sequence comes from Dimorphilus gyrociliatus, assembly GCA_904063045.1. Lineage (NCBI taxonomy): Eukaryota > Metazoa > Annelida > Polychaeta > Dinophilidae > Dimorphilus > Dimorphilus gyrociliatus. The sequence goes on from CAJFCJ010000005.1 coordinate 1,504,348, forward strand.
TATCTTTCAAAAAGCAGTCATAGTCAGTTTTATAAATGCTCTTTCGAGGTCGATTTAAGGATGTATCACTATGCGGACTGGGGAAAATCAGTGTTGAATTTGGACTTTGTGTCAATTGTCCAGCAGCATTTCTTTGAGCAAACAGCCTATGCTTTATATTTGTTCTCCTCGTCTCAAAACCCTGTTTAGGTAAAATAAAGGAAAATAATAGAAAAAAAATAGGTCAATATCATTAAAGATTAAGTGTATTCAACATTAAATTGAATAAAAGGTCAGAGACCCCATGATCACATGTTAGAATATAATAGGCAACAATGGATTTTTAAATCTATTCTGAGAAAAATCAATTTAAGAATCTTTGATTTTCATCTGTGTTTAAATAAATCAATAACTCGAGAATATCTTTTCTAAAGAGTTCAATTAATATTAGAACGAGATTTCTCGTTAAAGAACTAAGGTAATCGTTTTTTGAATAAATTTAATTACTATTATATATGCTAAAGGAAATATTTAACATAGTTACTGAATAAGAAAAAGCATTAGCAAATAAAAATTCATTAAAATATTAAATATCCATGCTTTAATGATGGAGTGTACCATTCCTCAATACTTAGTAATAATAAATATCTATAATCATTAGAAAAACAAATTCAGGTCAATTACGAATTTCTCAAACTCAATAAAGTATTTTTTCTATCACAAACGATATAAATCAATCTATACTATATATATACACAAAAAATTAGCAATTAAAATATAAATAGGCTTAGTTGTTTCATATTGACGTAAATATAAATGAGTTATAGTCATATGAGCGTACATGAAAAGTCGTTTTTTATAAAATATGAACACAATAGATGGCGTTTGGACTGCAAAAAAATCCCTTTAGATAGAGCATATAGGTCATGGCTTGGTCAATAAATGAAAATAGGGTATATTTAGAATTCGTATATACTTTAACAATAAAATTAGCTCTAGGAAATATCTTTAACGGATTAAATCAATTACAAAGAGCTAATTATTCAAAAGAAGTATTATCAAGAAAGTAAATTTTAAAAAATATAGTAAGAATACCACATGTTTTATATCGTAACTTCCACGTTAGCAGCAGGCCTTATTTGAAGGGACTCCCTATACATTCAGTGATCAAATTTTTATCGTTCAAAAAAAAACATTAAGCCTACGATCATACAATTTCAAAATTTTTCAATAGGTCCAAAAAAAATTATTAAAATGTAATATAGAATTTAAAATTGGTTGAATAAGTATTCTATAAGAGTAGTGCAAGGTAAATGTAGCTATTTTTATCGTTTAGATTCATTAACCTTGCTTGCCATCCAATGTAAAAGTTATATACTGTTAGAGTAAACAAGTTATAAATAGTGTTCAGTCTTTTAACAAAAAAAAAAGCTTGATTGAGAAAAAAAAATCTGTAAATTTTATTTATTTGTAGAAAACTGTAAAAAAATTTACAGATTTTTCAAAAGTCAACAATAATTGACAAATCAATCATAACAAATAAAATGGACGTCGAATGAACCATTTCTCTTATACAGTCGGTTTAGAACGAGGTCAATAAAGCTGAGTTTTTTTAGTGGATAGGCCTATCTTAAAGTAAACATGGTTAAAGTTTTAAGCTACAACGTTTTTACACAAATAATCAATACTATTTTACAAACTGTAAAGAAGTTCAATTAAACTATTCTCTCTTAAAATAATAATTATTCCCCTAAAACTTTCTAATACATAATTCATTATATCTGAATAACAATAGTAAAGTATTAAAATATGAAAAGAAACTATTAAAAAACAAAAAATAGCTATTATTTAATTAAAATAAAGTTACGAAAGGGCAAATCATTAATTATACATCATTATTTAATTCGATTATTTAAGAATCGTTATGCTTTTGATAAAAACAAAAATTGTAATCTTTGGGCTACATTTGATGGTTAAATGAATCATTTTGAAAAGTTTAATCCATGTTAACTTTGTCCTACTTTTGATGGAAAGATACCTAAGCAAAACATGAAAACAATCCTGAGACGATTATGAGTGAAACAACTCGTCTACTTCTCTATAAGATATATAGCATTTTTAGATGTTTACGAGAGAACACTTTTTTTTTCATATTTGATATTTGTGACGTAAATAATTCAAACAACTCTACCTATCAATAAATAATAGGTGCAAACCGATAGGCCTAAATACGATAGAGTGTATTGGTCCTATAAGGGACTTTGGTTAAATATTGTTTACCTGTTCTGGTATCTGTAACATCAACTTTGCTAACCGTTCGTTAAACTCTTACCTCTCTTTGAGATTTTTCTTAACCTAGTTTTAACTGTTATATCTTAATCATAAAAACCCTATTATTTTTAAAACACTATTTGCTAACTAAATTTCTAGGAGCTGTTTACTCCACATTATGCTAAACTTTGTTATGCAACTGACCTACATAGCCCGCTCGTGTTTGTCCTCATTACAACTCATCTAAATTTACCCACCAAAGGGTCGATTATGAAATGCTTAAATTATTGACTAATACTAATGTTGACTTGATTAGTGTCCTTGATTATTTCGCAGCTGATTGGATGGTCCAAAACGCCACCTACCTAATCTAAACAAAAACAATAATATACTAGGCCTGTGTCGATTACTCAACAAAATAAAAAATTGAGGTGTTACGTAATATTTTCAACCAATAAATAAGCTTCAATTTCATTATTTCACAACTTAGATCGAGTATTCTTTATCATAAATGATTTCCTAAGTTGGTCAAGAACAAAATTAGCACATTACATCTTTCCTAATTATGATTGACCGGAAAAAAAGATCAAGTTAAAGGAAGATAAAAACCATGTCATGTATTAACGGATGTAGCTTAATTACGTTGTTATAACAACAAAAATAAGTTAGTATCGAATGAGTGTATATGCCTAAGAAAAGTAGGTCACACGTGTCTGAACTTCTGTATTATAGGGAGTAAATATATCTATACAGAAAATAGAGATCGATTTATCAAAATCTAAGAGGATTTGACTCTTTTGCTCTTATTAAGAAAAACCTGATATAACAACTTGTAAGCTCTAATGAATAAAAATCTATTGTAATATATGAGCAATCACTTTATAAAAACACAATTATACTCAATACTCATAATTGGTTGAACGGGGGTAATTAGACTTAATTAAGAAATATTTGAATCTTATACCCCTTTAATGGTTTTAAGTCTTCATTTCTGATTCTCAAAAAGCAATTTTCTTCTAACTACCAAGAAAGAGGCTGCTTATTTCTTTGAATATCAAGAACAAAGAGCATAGAAATAATTTCTGCTTCTGACTTAGTACCAATTACAAATCTTAATTTGAACGAATAGTCTGAAGTATATATGTCCTCAATGATTCTAGGTCAAATAGACCTTAATTGATATTATCTTATAAAGTGGATCGCACCATATTTAGCCTTGAAAATTGTAACAGTTTCGATCATTTGTCATTCATAGCTATCGTGTAGGATCTCTTTGGACATTGCATTTGCACGTGACCTCTGTTCTTATTTCTGTTTTCTTTTATTCAGAAGTCCATGAAGGTGCTTTGAGAATTCTGACTTTTTCGTTTTTTATGTTAAATTTTAAATATTTGCCATTGAAATTTAGTGTGTCAATGCTTTTAATAGAAATACTGAACCCTAATCCTATATAACAAAGATAGAAATATTTGTTATAGTATTTTCCTTGCATGTGCAAGTTAGACCTAATATTTTATTCATTCCTTTAGCAGCAAGATATTTAATATATTAGGGTAAAAATGCACAAGCTCATGTCTCAGCTCGTGTCATAGCACAAAGGAGATAGCATATATATGTATGCTCTAAGTACAGAATCTAGTATTTTAACGAAAATTCAAGAATTCTTACCTTCCTTGGCTCTTTGAAATCAGGAAATGGAACAATATAAAAGGCAGGCAGAGATGTTAAAGTTATAAGAGCAATTATCACTATTACATTAACATATGGATATTTACAAATATAAGTCGCGTATCTGCAAAAAAGAAAAAATACGTTTAAAACTGTATACGAAGAGATTATGAGATATCATATTTCAATGAAAATGTACTGGTATCTACTAAAAACTTATTTAATAAACCTTTCAGAAGGATTTAAATCTTTCAATTTTCTTCTGAGAGATTCCATTATAGTACCAATTTCAACAGCGATCAATAGAGAACTAAGGGTGAAGACATTTCATTGAATGGCCTGGAGAAGAATTCAAGCTTAATCTGGCGCCACCTGTCGTTATAGAATAAATATTATGCACTACAATATTATTGCTACTAGTAAATCTAACGTATCGTCATAAAACATGAAAATTTTACAGTAATTGATTGCAGTTTCTAACAGTCTGACAGATACTGAAAAAGTTGATAATCAATATCACTATGTAGCTAAGCAACTGTTATTTTCCTATGCAGAAATTATACAGGTAAAAGATCTTTCTCGCCATTTCAGCGTATAAACATGCGCATATTGATTTCGGATTGAAACAAGCAAAACAATTCGATCCTAGAAAAGAACTTCGCAAAGATCTTTTGTTCAATGCTCACCATGCGGTTTTAAAACTTTCTAGAAAGTAGCTCAACTTAAAGTCTACTTCATTTCCATCATTAGCATTAAATATATACGCTTGAAGCGTCAATGAACCTATTTATTTAGTAATTGTTTTGCACTTCACCGAAAGAACATCGCTGTATCCGCAAAATTGTTTAAAATTTTATCGATACTTCGATGATCGAACAAAATATCCCTTATCTCTGAGCAATATAAATCTTCACCTAGATGGATGTATAGCCTATAACGTAAAAGCAAAGCTTCTAAACTTTAAAATGTTTGTTTATTTATATTACAGTTTAATTAGACCTTGTATATTACTTATCTCAGTCATATTCTTTTAGAGACTAAAATTTATTTTCCTTTCTATTTCTACTATAAGCCTGTATTGCTTGTTCAATAATTAATGACTGAATGAATACTAAGCTGTAAAAGTTTCAATTTTACTTCTTCATTCGTTAATTGTCAATTGGTTCCATATTTTACGTATGGACTTTGTATTAGTTGACAAATCAGACAGATTTACAAACCTGAAACGGATTTCAAAATAAGTTAATGTTGTTAGGCTAACGCCCTCTATCAGCTGAATATATTAAAAGTAATAGGCATCCTAAACTGCCGAAATTCTCGTATGCAAATGAATAGTTGAAAGATTACTTGTATTTTGAAAAAAAATACTTTCAACCAGTTTGATAGTTTGTCTAAAGGTCGATGTAGGACTACAACTCTAACATGTTGGACCCAACCATATGCAGGATTTTTGTCGCTTTTACTATTTCCAGCGTTATTATTTCACAATAGTAAACTATAATATTAATATTAATACAACAGTGAACCCAGCTTTTCGAGTTTATGCAAAATTGTTGGCCTAAATTTTAGCAGTCGAACTGTTTTTTTAACGACAAACGAAAAAATCAAATTAAGTTAATTCATACTTTATTTCATTTAATAAACTGTTAGAAAGCCTAGGAAGGTGTATACTTTAATCCGGAAATGTAAATGTATCTATAATAGAATCCTGTTGATAAGAACAAAGAAAAATTTGTTTTTAAGCACAGAACTCGAGAGGAAAATTTGCAAATGTAAATGTAGATTGAGTTGATAAATTCTAACACGTATACAGTCACATTCTAAAAGAAATTGTAAGTTACTATGTAGACTCCACAAAGAAAGCGTACATTTTACCTAGGCCTGATTTATTTGTTTAGTTTGATAAAAATTTTCTTTCTTCGGCACGTGCAATTGTTCCCAAGTATTCGTATCAATAAACAATTTATTGTTGTACATATTATTATTAAAACATAAACATAATGACCCAATCGTATAACTTTTTTCTAAATAAAAATCGAGAATAAACACCTATTATTGATCTATTAATTGAAGCGTTTTCGAATCAGCTGGCAATACTTATTAAATTCTATAAATAGGCTAATTGAAATGGAAAAAACATATGTAATTTGTTGTAAACATCTATTTCGTTGAAATTCCGTTGAAGAATTTCTTTAATAATAGAATGAAAATAAATTTTATTCTGACGGGGTTCACGTGTTGCAATTAGGCTGCAAAATCTCTTTAAAAGTGATTTACACCAATTTGCTTAATGCTGCTAATATATATTCAACGTCAATTTTCATTCTCAAAAGTACTATATACCTGGTTTTACCACAAGGAGGCTCTTGTGAACTTGTGCTGAAACTTCTTTGTTGCAAGAGAATTCGGCTAATGTTAAACTGCCTAATACTATACCTACCGGTCTCACATTTAACGGTTAAAACCAAACTATTTAGTCGGTTTAGCCAATCAACAAAGAGTTGAAGGCTTTCATAATTGGAAGATAAGCACCAAATAGAAAATGTTTGTTACGATATTTAATGAAAAATGTTAATTCTTTGAGGAATCACTGACAACAAAATAAGAATTGACTGCCTTAATGTTGCATAATCCTTCTATCTCAAATAATCCTTATCCAAAAGGCTAGTGCCGCCTTTGTCCTCTCTTATGGAATAAACAATGATAAGGAATTGCACAAAAGTCAGACGAAATTAGACTTTGATATTCATTTTGCAGAATTCTAGATACCTAGAGAGGAAATCTAGTTCTACATCAAAAATATTAATTCCTCCTATAACTTATACCTATTTATCTTACTCGTGAATATACTCAAATGCAATAGTATGAAACATCATGCTGGTTGGTCCATCTGTTAGACAATTGTAAGCTTTGTTGAAAAGCAAATAAGAGTACTCTAAATGCGATTTAATGTGAAATTAGTTTTACAGATATGATTATTGGTAATGAAAATTCTTTATTTCATTAATTAGTATAATTTAAATCGTATTAATTTCACCCAATATGTTAACTTTTCTATTTTTGTATCTTGACGAGACTTCCTTAGCTATTTGATCCTTCAACTCAAAAGTTCTCTTTCTAATTGTATCCAACTTAGGCAAGAGTTTCTTTTCATCTTCAATTGCCTCAAGTCGATTTTGAACCATTAAATGACTCATAGCCGTCATTTTTTCAGCATCAGTGAGAAGCTGTTTCAATTTATCAGCTACCCTTTCTACATATCTTGGAGAGTCCCTTATCATCATTAGATCCTGTGTTTTAGCGTCCGTTAACAAGTTCAGGATATGTTTTGCAAGCGATTCCATAAATTCAACATTATCCAAACTTTTCAAGAGGTCAGATGGAGCTCCATCGAACGTAATACTAGTTATTGTATCGTTAGTATTAGAACCTAATTCCAATCGGCGCAACGAAAGAAACGAGATTAACTGTAAATTATAAAACAGTATTAAGTTTGAAATAAAAATAAAACTTTATAAACCAGGAATAATCAGAAGCTAACAAAGTTTGCTACAAAATTTGCTTGCCTGATCAACTTTAAGTCTTATTATAGTAATTAACATGTAGAACTGGGTCTTAAACCAATAGAAAGTAACTAGCACAAAAAGTGTGACTTAAGCGACAATTAACATACTGTATATTGTACATGGTAATTACCTGCTTAACTGCTTAGATAATATGAGTTTCTAGACCATTTACCAAGTTTATAGTATTCTTAGCTTTTAAAGTTACAAACCTCATAAATGTCGTTTAGAAACAAGTTTCTAGAATCGCCATAATCTAAAACTCCCCTCGCAAAACAGCCTCGAGCAACACCCTCTTCGGATTTTATTGTCTCAATCCCTTTGCTATCGTTATTATCTCCATAATCAATTTCCTGACCTCCACCTTCAATTGTAATCTACATAAAAAGGAAATTATAGCTAGAGCTGAAAAGGCAAAATAGGTGTTTACCGCAGAAAAGTCAATAGTTTCAGCTGAAGGATCTTCATTAATGTTTCCCCAATCAATCTAAAGCACGAATAAAATTAGTAAGAATAAGAATACATAAAATAATTTTAAAATTCAACCTCTTCTGTATCTTTCTCTTCTTCATCATCAAATGCAATAGTCTCATCTGAAATCTCAATCGAGTTCGGTATCTCATTGAATTTCCACTCATAAACGGTGCAATTTCCTTTTTCCAAAATTAAACGAAGCATAGACAGTTTGTCTTTACTTCTATATACAAAATGAAATATGTGACAATTGCTTTCGAAATGCTATTATAGAAAAAAAATATCTTACTTTTCGCCACTTAAAAATTCTGTAAAGTTTTTATAATATTCATAAGCAGGTTTCAATTCTTTAACTTCGCTGGCTATTTCGTTGAATTTTTGCGGTAGATCATTGGATAAAGCAGTTAGTTCAGTTTTTAACTTTCGACCTTCAATGCCAATCTTTTTAGTTTCAATTTTAAATTTATTCATTCGCTCAGATGATATTCCTGCATAATCACTTTCTTTCTTGGCAAACTCCTATTTAACAGATAAGTAAGATTTCATTGAATTAATTTGCTAAAATTACCTTTTGGTTTTGTCTTAATTTAGATAATTTTTTTTTCAACGAAGGAATATCGTAATTCACATTTCTAGCTAACAATTGAGCAGCTTCCGCAAGATATAAATTATCTTTTTCATATAAGCTGACAATTTCTTGCCAATCTTTCATTCTCTGTGAAGAATATCTTCCAAAAATATTTTTCGTCTCTTTTTCAGTTTCTTTTAATATTTCAATTATTTTTATACAATGAAAATAATTAATATCTATTAAAGGAAAACAATTATTATCGCAATTTACATTTGTATATTTTAAGCTAACATGTTCCCTGAAGTAGTTTGGTCACAGAATCAACTTCTGGCATGTCTTGAATTGCAGAGTTAATCTTTTCTCTCACAATTAGAGCATCTTTTTGCCATTGTTGTTTACAGTGTCGTCTATTTATTAACCAATCTGTTGAAATGCAAAGATTTTGATTAATTTACTATAGATATGGACTGAGTTAACCTGCAATTAATATATCTATAATATAGTGATGATGTTCAAAGACAATTTGCAGCATAAAATCTTACCAAGTAGTTTATTGAAGTGTATATCTATAGGTAAGTATTCCTCTGACATCATTTATTATCGCTCAGCACGCATATGTCTATTAAATAATCCAAATTGAACGGTTGATTTACTAGATACTTAACAACTTGCAAATTGAAACAAGTTGAAATTCAAGATAGTCGTTTATTTACGAAGAAGAAATAGTTTTAAAAGTAAATGTTGTGCTTTTTCTATCTCCTATGTGTTACCGGAAAAGCAAAACATTCGGTTTGCACCACGTGATCAAATAACAACACGTTCGGTTTAAATAAGCAGAACTTGATTATGCGATGATTATAACTTTAAAAAGTTTAATTTATCAAACGTTTGCGAGTGTGTGCAGTACTTATGAAAAAATTATACAAATTAAACGAGAAACTAAGTTTCTTAATTTGTATATTTCGTACAATTATCAACAGTCGAATATTTAATGAATATTAATTAAAGAATCGACTTGGGTGTACGTGCACTTAAATACAATATAGAGATTTATACGTATGAATTGCGGGAAAAAATAGTCTCGTTGACATATTTATCCAGGTGGCTACCTCAACAAAACCAGCTGGAGATTTTCAAAATTAACGTTACGATTACATTCACGTCAAACTTTGTCAGTTTATAAATGAGTAGATTGAGTTGTGAATCTATATTTTCTAAGGAGGCAATCGTTTAGTGGACAAAAATTAAAAAAAGTGTTTTTAAATATTTGAATAAACATCAATGTTAATTTTGTCAATGAATATGGAAAACAAAGGATGCAAATTTGGATATGTATTATTTTCAACTCTAAGTGTTATTTTATGTTTGTAAATATTAAAATGCATTCACCTAATTATAATAAATTCCCATTTATACACCGTCTATCGAAAACAGCGGCTATATCGAGCGGATTTTATATTCACGCTAGTAAGTCTACATCTAGTAATCTAATAGAAAAAATTGTCGATAGAATGAACTATACAACTGCCGAAGTGGAAATGGCAAAAAACTTTGTCGGATTAGGACTTGGTTTTGGTTTTGTTTTAATATTACCTTTTGGAATTTCCACCATATTTGGTTTAAGTTTAGTGATGTTCGCGAAAAACTCTTGTTGGGTGAGAAAATTTTGCGTTGTAAATCCCATTTGTTTGCTCCTTAGACTAATTGTAAATAATTTTTTTTTCAGTTTGTATTTCATGTAGTCCTCGGGTTTGTAATTAATGTTTTAAGTTTGGCAGCTGCATTATGTCTTAGTTATGCAATTCGAGGGTTAAAAACTATAAATAAGGAACGGATTAGATTCGAAAGTAAGTTTAACAATCTGCTTTACGTCTATATTTAATAATATTATGCTTTTAAATATTTTTGTTGATTAATCTAATCTTGCATTTAAGATTTTACGAATGCAACATCACCAGATAAATTAAACGAAATCATTGCCTTCTTGATATCTTCTTGTGTTTTATATTTTATAGCTTACATATGCTATGTCATATCAACATTATTAGTATGCTTTGTTTGTCGAGAAGTGGAAAAATTATTGGGTTCATTGTCAATTAAATTTCCAATGAGGCCAACCATTATTGAAGTGACTGGAAAAGGACCAATAGCTCCTGAGGATTTAGTCAATGATTCTGAATCCGCAAAACCCATTCAACCGTCAGAGGCAGTCTCTACTACTAGAGGGAATAAATAACTTCTAAATTTATTCATATATACTTATATATTCATCTCGTTGTTTTTGTATTTTGTGCCGAGTTTTGCTTTCTTGTTTACCCTTTTTTTTAATTAATTTACTTTATCGTTTCATGCACAAGAAATATCTTTATTCGAATAAAAAAGAATTCTTCTATTGAGTGCAAAGTTTTTTTGGTATGGAAATAAAGTCTTACACAACCAAATTTAGATGATTTAGAATATCACAAGCACCAAACCTGTTTTTGACAAACAAACGATGGGGCCTAGACCAATCGATCGAGGCTGGATTCCCATTCCAAACTAATATATTTCTCTCTTCTAGGCAATCTATCGGGAGGGAGCTGGTTACCAAGCTGATGAAATTTCTGCCTCTTGCCCGCATTTGACGGCCAAGTCATGTGTTCGCTTGATTTGGAAGAAACGGCAAACCGACTAGGAATTGAATATTTCCTGGTATCTTACGCACCTTTAAATACAGATGTAAGATGTTCTCTTATACCCAAACGTGCAATTCGAGAAGTGCAAAAAAACGGATGCGGAATGCCCCCTGCAATGTTCTTCAAATCCACTCCTGTAGAACCAGAGATGATAATTAAACCTGACCCAAAAAGTTTAATACAATTGCCATGGAAATCTAAGTTTGCCTGGTTAAGCAGGTAATATTATTTTTTGTACAACTAAAATAGTTATAGTATATGATGATTCCAATTCATTATACAGTGACTTATATATGTATGGAAAACCGTTTGACCAATGTCCCAGGGCTTGTTTAAAGAGGCAGGTGGAACTCGCCAAGAGTATGGGATTTTCCATGAAATCTGGAGTAGAGCGTAATATACTACTTTGTTTATTAATTATGAAAATATCTAAAGTTTAATTTAAATTACCTTTGATCCTTAAAGACCAATATTTTGTTGATTGATATAATCAATGTTTTTTATGCAATTTATTACCTCAATCAATTATTAATTGATTTTTATTTTTCTCTTTCTTTTCGTTCAGCTGAATTTACACTTTTAACAAAGGATGGAAAAGAATTCGCTGATAAAATTGACATGCAACAGCCCATGAGCCTTCAAGATCCACTTGCGATTATGAGACATTCCAAGTTTTTAACTGATCTATCTGATTCTATGGAAAAGATTGGGTGGAATCCATATGAAATCGACCACGAGTCATCTTGCTGTCAATACGAAATTAACTTTGATTATGTTGATTGCTTAGAAACAGCTGATAGATTTATGTTTATGAAATTCATGATTAAAGAACTAGCAGAAATTCATGGTATAAAAGCTTCGTTTATGCCTGTGCCTATACCTAGAATACTCTGCGGTAATAACAGTTGATTCAAATTTTTATAATCCGACTTTTCGTATAACGATATTAATAATGTGTTATCTTTTATATTAGCCAATGGCTTGCATGTTAATGTTTCCCTTTGGAATAATAGCACACATACGAATGCATTTGAGGATGATTCGGATGAGTTGGGACTATCCCAAATTGCTTATAACTTTATAGGTGGTTTAATGAAACATGTTGAGGATACATGCGCCATTTGCTGTCCAACAGTAAATAGTTACAAGAGGTAAATGTTGGCTTTTAGAATAATTACCCTTAAACATCTATTCTTTTTCCACAGATTAAATAGAGGTGTATGGTGTCCCAACGTAATATCTTGGGGTGGTAATAACAGGACTGTTCTATTTAGAATTCCAGCCTCTAATAGGTTAAATTCCAAGAAATAGGATGTTTGTCTAACGGTTGTCCTAATTCTTTCAGGGTCGAACACAGATTGCCTGATGCGACTGCAAATCCCTATCTAATGCAAGCGGCAATCTTGGCTTCGGGCCTGGATGGAATCATAAATAAGATTCGTAATTATTTTGCAATGAATAATAAATTAGCAAAATAACATAATAAATCATCTCGTTACAGATCCAGGGCCGAAAGCTGATTTCGATGTTCAGATGCAATCCGAGCAATTTAAGAAAGTACCGAAAAACCTTGAAAAGGCTTTAGATAAATTGGAATCAAGTACATTCTTGAAAGATTCTCTTGGAGAACCAATTATCGATGGTTTTATTCACCTTAAAAGAAAAGAATGGAATCTGTTCCATTCGGAAATTACACCGTGGGAAATAGATTATTATTCTAATGCTTAATTCTTTGATTTATAATTATATAGCATATTTTTACACAGTCTGCATGTTTAATTAAATATAAATTAGGAGAAGTAGTTACATTTAGTTACTAATAAATAATATTGTAACACTTATCTCGTTATAAAAGAATACATCCAGCTAGAGTTTACGTAGAATTTGGAATATTATAACAAACTTGAAAAGTGTGCAACTCTGTAATGTTCAGCTTCTCGATAATTAGTCTACATTCAACCCTCGAGATCTATTTACTTGAAAGTTCGCTAATTATATCATGATAGAACTAATATAATATACATTTAATACGTGCTTTATTTCATATACATGTATACTAATATACAATATATATAAAGTATCTGTTGTTTGTTAGATTATCCTAAATAAAGATGTCAAAGTATACATTCTAATAAAAGAAGTAAATAGTTTTATTTTCACACTAATATTTCTATTGTAATCGGGCAAAACTGTCCTGAGTACCATTCACGTTTAAAGAAAACGTCAAAAGTTAACTCTTTCATACTTGACAGCCTGATAGCTTGATAGTTTACTTATAATCCTTCAATTTGGATATTAAATTTAAATTTGATCTATAATTATCGAACGTAAAAATTATTGAGACCGAGGCAACTAAAGAGTTCAGATAATTGATGCTTTATATAGTTTTCAAATAACTCTAGAGGTGTCGCATACAGGGACTCTAATGAAGAAGCAATTGGCCATCAACTATCGCCTCCTATAATCTATAGTTGAGCGCATGAGTCTCTTATCAATTTTACATTTGTAGAAGCGTCTCAATAAAACATCGTTCATACTTAACAAGGTAAGAAATATTTCACTAAATTTTACAAGAAATATTCAATATATCAATTCGTTTGACGTTCTGAAAGAAGAATTCTTAGCCTAGGCTGAGGTTATAGGTTATAAGGCAGATTTTAATCATTTTGATTAGATCTACATTATGAGAGAGTAATTATTGGCAAACAATAAGCATGCTGAAAAATCAGCCGTTAAGTACGGAAGTCGAATATGAAAAGTTTGTCTAATTTTTTTCATCGAGGTCCTTTGAAATTTCTATGGAAACTCGAATTGCACTCTCAATTGCGCCTTCTATCCATCCGTGGAAATCCGATGTTTGTTCTCCGGCGAAGTGGATGCGACCATGAGTCTCTTGAAAACTTTTCCTGAAATGATTTGTACATTGTCCAGGTAGGCACATAGAAAATCCTCCTCTTGAGAACGGATCTTTTGACCATTTTTTCACCACAGCATTTTTATACAAAGACTTCACATCCATTTTAAACATATTTGATAATTGTGTAATATGGCCTTCTATGATTTGTGAATCAGACATATTTGCTAGTTCTCTGGCTTTATCGCCTTCACCTAAAGCTCCGTAGAAAACATTTCGTCCAGAATATTTTCCAGGTACATTCATTGGTCCTGTATCCCAATCTGTAATGATATCTCCTTCTTTAACTCCAAAAGATTCCCAGAAAGGTTTTGAAAATATTTCAACAACTCTAGTTCCCGTTTCGAAATGCATTTTGTCAATTGCTTCTCGTTTCAAAGAAGTCAATTTAGGTTGAAATTTCAATACTCGTAGCGCACCCAAAGATGTCGCAACAACAACGTAGTCAGAACATTCCTTTTCTAATTTAGATTGACCATTGATTTTATAGTAAACACAAGCGTAATCTTTCTTCGTTGATACTTTTACTACTGTAGAATTGAACTGGATAGTATTATTCTTTAGGCTCGATGCGACAGATTTTGGGAGATTGTCAAGGCCTGAATTTACTAGTTTTGCGGGAGCAGCACCGTACGTAAACATCATAAGTACGAACTCGTACATGGAAATAGATCTCATTTCATAAAAATATGATAAATACAGAATATTTTTAGTTAGTTCATTTGAAAATTTACACTTTTTTCTACAGTAATCTTCCAACGAAAACTTATCAAAATATTCAAGAGCATCCATCCAAGTTCTTGATTCTATATCATCCATAATTTGTTCTTGAAATATTTGCATATTTTCGGCAATAGTAGAATTAGTTTCCGGTTTGTCAAAAACATAGCTAAAAGGGTTTTTTTCCCTCAAAGCAGCTTTGTATCGCTTTATTCTTCCATTTAATGCAATTAAATTGTTATTGACGATCCTACGAAACGATGAAACTTTTATCGAAAAATTAGACATGATAGATAATGCAAATATGTGTGTAACAGGTATTTGAAGAGCGCCAAGTTCCCCTTTCCATCCAGACGGATCCCTATACGTATGAATTCGTCCACCAACTCTATTGCTAGCCTCAAATATTTTCACCCTTTGGCCCATTTGCTGTAACAGTTTTGCTGTAACAGTTCCTGATATTCCAGCTCCCAGTATTATAACTTTCTTTGACATATCCTTTCTTAACGGTCCTAAAAATTGAATTCAAATGTAGTTAGATCTTATTTAAGTATAGAATCTAAAAATCTCACCATCATTTAGGAAATTGTAGTATTGAAAAAAGTCATATCTTGTAGGGGGTAAAGACATTTGATTAGCCCTTTCATAATGCAACTTCGGAGGATTTTTCGGATATCTATAATTAGTGTTCGATACATGACAAACTGTAACTAACGGTTCAAACAATAAAATCACAAATAAACAGAATTTTTTACAATTTTCCATAACTGGCTCTCTTTCAATAAAGTACAATAATGATTTAATATGCTTTTAGAAAAGCTCAAACTTAATATATAGGCCTTTTTCTATTCTGTAATGCACAACGAGTTTAATCATATTGAAGAGGTTCACAATTTTTCAAAGCCTTAGATTTCGTTTTATTATTTAAAATTTCATCTTGGAAGGTGAGTTCTTTAAAAAAATCATCTATAGCACTATTTCATTTTTACACTCAATCATTATGTAATATATTTAATTTATTCAACATCTATAATATTATCAAAAGTTATTTTTGTCTATAGTAAACAATATTTCAAAACATTATAGTAAGTTAGATTGCCGTGTAATTCGAAAAGCTATTAAAAAATCTTTTCATTAATTAATAACGAATTTTCTCTCTTTTTACAAGGAGCTAATCGATGTAAATTTAACTGTATATGATCGTATTGAAAAATCCAATTTGTAAATATCAACTCCAATATTTGTTCATTTCCCATCATAGACAATTACTTTACATTCTAATCTAGGAAGCACAATAAAGATTAATATCACGATATATTTCCATAAAAAGAGTCTAATTTTTTCTGTGTATAATTTGAAAAGTTCTCTTTATCTACAGATTTTAATAATTATTTTTAATATTTCAGATATAAACTTAGAAAGTAATACAATCCAACTTTAATTAACACTTCTACTCATGAAAATGACACTCTCCTCTACTATTTTACGATTTTTAACTATAGTCATCCTGTTTGCTTCTACCTCTCAATGTAAATACGAATCTCGTTTATTTAAAGAAAGCTTTTATCATTTATATCTAACATTTTATTACTTTAAAGCTTTTCAAGATTGCGAAAAGGTCGAAGGAAAGGGGATAATCATTACGGGTGCTTCTAAGGGAATTGGTAGAGAAATAGCTAAACAGTTATCAAAATGTAACGTTAATTTGATGGCGGTCGGTAGAAATGTTGAAAATTTAGAATCATTGCAAGAGTTTATGACATCTAACAATGAAAAAGGAACGTTTACAACCCTATCCATAGACGTTGCAAAGGAAGGAAACCCTAAGAAATTAGTTCAAGTTATTATATTTCTTAGCTAAAACAATCATTCACTCTCTGTGAAAATAACGACTTATTTGCAGAAGGCTCTAACACAATTCAACAAGATCGATCACGTTTTTTTCTCACATGCCCTTTTAGGAAATTATTCCCACTTTACTGGATTGGAAGAAGACTTCGATTTAATTAGACAGATGATGGAAGTTAATTTCTATTCAGTTACTCGTTTGATCGCAGAAATTACAAAATATTCTAAAGGTTATATACCAAATTTTATAATATTTTCATCTCAACTGGGTAAGTTTACATTAAATAATCATTTGTAAAATTTCAAAAAGATGTTTACAGTTGCCGAGCCTCATCCTACGACATTCGCTTATTGTGTAAGTAAATCTGCTCTTATTGCCTTCGCCAAGACACTGCAATTTAAGCTTTATCAAAAGCAAATATCTGTAAAAATAGTTGATGTACCGGGAACTGGTATGTTTTTCTGTTTATATTATATCATATTTGCTTACAAATATAATTGTTATAATAGATACACATGGTCTCTATACAAGTCATAAAATCTTTTATCACAATTATAATAATAAAGAACGCTCAAGTAAACTGGGGAAAGATTTCGATGAATTTTTCGAGTTGAAGGTAAAACCCCATTTGGCAGATGTGAAAGATGTTGCTGAAGACATAATCTTATCAGCATTAGGCAATGAAGAACATGTTGACCTAGTGGAGAAGCATAAGCGTCATTCTGAATTATAGAAATGCTTTGAATGTGATCTTTTATTAATTAGAACGCATAGTGATAACATTATTTGTAATACAGTATAAAAAATATAAACAAACTTTTTATTACATAGATAACAAATCTTTATCAATGACGACTTTCTAGTCAGTTCTTTTCTGTATTTCTAGAGCCACCCGTATTCCACTTTCGACAGCACCTTCCACCCAAGCGTGACTATCTGAAGTATGTTCCCCGGCAAAGTGTATTCTACCAGAAGATTTTTTCAAATTCTTGTTAAAATCATTAGAACATTGTTTGGGAAGGCAAAGAGAGAATCCCCCTAAACTAAAAGGATCATTCAGCCATTTATAAACTACTCCACTATCAAACACAGTTTTTACTTTCTTTCTGAACAGTGTTGATAACTTATTTAAATGATATTCTATCAAGTCTAATTCCGATAAACCATTCAGCAAATGTGTTGTCCGACCTTCACCAACCCCACCATAAATTAGAGATCTTTCCACTTGTCTTCCAGGAATATTTATAGACCCTGTATGCCAATCAGTTGTGATATCACCTTGATAAATACCTTCAGATTCCCAAAAAGGCGTTTTGAATTTTTCAACAATTCTAGTTGCCGATTCAAAGTTCATATTGTTTATTGCCCTTTGTTTCTTTACATCAAGTTTTGGCTTAAAGTTGATTATCTTTAAGGCAGCTGTTTAAAAGGAATTTTCAAATGAATTAGGTATGTAATTTTTTTCTGTAACAGATATGAATTTGTCACCTATTGACGTTGCTACAATAACATACTCTGCACATTCTGTTTCTATTTCTGTACTTTTGTTTATTGAGTAATGCACGCATGAATATGTTTTACGATCGCTTATTCTTTGAACCTTTGCCTTAAATAGAATAGTATTATTGGCAAAATCTTCCGATATCTTTCTAGGAAGGTTATCCAAACCATCCTTAACAACTTGCGGATATTCAATATTAAATGAGAACATCATTCTAATGAGTTCGTACATGCTCACATAACTTAAGCCTTCAAAATTCATGCAAAATAATATTTGTTGAATAGCTGCTTCTGAAAAGTTGCAACAATTTTCTAAATATTCTTTAACTGAAAAACTATCCATATAAGTCATAGCCTTCTTCCAATCCAACTTCTCTAAGTCATCTAAAATAGCTTCTTCATACATTTGAATCAATTCAGACACAGTATACCTGCTCTCTTCCTTTGTAAAATCCAATTTAAATGGATTTTTTTTCAAGCTAAATATACTCTCTCGTAAACGGATCCCATTCATAAAAAGAAAATTTCGACTACCAGTCCGTTGGAATGGTACGATATTTAATGAATAATTTCTTATTAAAGATAGTACTAATTTATGACAATCTAGAATTTGAATAGCTCCTAACTCCCCCACCCAACCTGACGGATGTCTAAAAGTTTTAATACGGCCGCCAACTTTATCACTAGCTTCAATAATCTTAATGTTATGACCCATTTGTTTTAGCAGCCTACCCGCTGTTAATCCAGACATTCCCGCACCAACAATGATAACTTTTTTTGACGCTTTATTCCTCATTGGACCTAAAAAATAAGTCCTTAAATGCACATTTATATTAGAAAATACAATAGAACTATACCATGATTTAGTATTTCTAAGTATTTTTCGTAATTGAACCTCTTAGGTGGGGGTGCTATCCGTTGCATTCTTTGATGATGCGCTTCAGTTTGTTCATTCTGTAACGATCTTAAACGTTTCTCCCAATGTTGACAAATAATTCTGGAAAAAGTTAAAAAAAAGAATGCAGAAAACTCTAAACCACTGCAAATGTTCATGATGATATCTGAAAGAGTAATGAAATATAAAACTACTCTTGCAGCTTTTAAATCATTTATTTATTACAATTAAATCGACTTGACTATTTACCTCTAACTGGGAGAACTCTCAAAATATTAAATACTATTTAATAAGCCCGAGTAGTTTAATAAAGTTATCTATTTTAAAATATTCTCCACATTTTTAGTTTAAGAGTAGCTCAAGTTCAATATAAATGATTTTTTTCAGTAGATAATAGATATAATACCCATAATGCAATTTTGCTCTATTAATATTTGCATGAAGAAATGTATATGTCAATGTTTGAAAATTAAAAACTGTTCCAAAACACTGAATAGAAAACGCATTATCGTGAGAGTATAATCATTATAGTGTTTTTTAAAGTTAACAAAAAACTGGTATCAGAAATCTCTCAAACAGGATTAAAACTAGTCTAATGTTACATTTATTAATTATTTATTGAAAAATATATCAGTTAAAAAAATAATGTATGTTGTTAAACAAAGACATCCTCTCCTGAAGTACTGGTTTACCTTACATTTTTTTGTTTAACGCGACTACTCTTAAGTAATTGTCGCAAATGTTATAAAGATTTCTCAGATACGCAATCATAATGATCGATCATATTCAATTCATTCTTTCTTTAGAAAATTGTTTGAACAGCTACCTCAGTTACAGAGTTTGCTGATCTCAATCGAAGAACGTCTATTCGATTTTTTATTTCCTGGCAATTTGTTATTCCATTTTCTAAAAAAATAGTTACTTGTAGCTCTCCTTGAGTCAGGTGTCTCTAATTCAAGATATTGTACACCTGTTTCAGAAACTACAATAACCGTTACAGCTGCATCTTTATTATTTTGCTTAAAGAGTCTCTAAGCTTTTGAGCGTAACCTTCCTACGCAAACTTGTAAGAACATGATCAGCCGACGCTCCATCTCCTGCTCTACTTAACTCGGACAAGATCAATGTTAAACTCCACTTTCATTCTGCTACATACATCATGGCTAAAATGCAAGTCATGCAATTGAATGAAAATTAACTTCTATTGTTTCATTCATATTCTTAACATCCTTCTTTTCATCCACTCCTATTGGAATAGTCTTTCAAAAAGACCATTTTTCCTGACTTCAATTACTTATTTGGCAGTACTTTCTCTTAGTGAACCAGCCACTATATAACTATCAGTTGCGTTTTTTGGTCCCACTTTAATCATAGATTTAACGCCCTTGCAAATCAATGAAATGTACGTAGAAATATAACAATCAATAATGAAAACTATAACTCTTGTAATCTATTAATATTTCTAGTAGTTACAATAGCCGTTGTACTTTGTGTAGTGAAAACATGTGCTTTTTCTATAACAATATCACTAGATTCACCAGTAAAAAATATGCTTATATATAACAGATGAAAATTCAACATAAAACGTTTCTACTACAATTCAAATAACTATACGAAATAAACTTTTAATGTGTGTTACTACAAATATTTGAATTTCTGAACTGCCTCTTTCTCTCTGTTTACTCTGTTCAAAAAAGGTTCCTCAAGCTTTTAATAAGCTAATTGTTCAATCACCTAATATTTATTTAGTAATATATCATCAAGACTATTATTAGATTAGAAACGTACAAATTATACAATGTTCTATTTATAAATTATTTATAAATCTGTTAAATTAATAAGTACCCATACTATATGTATTGAGCAACATTCTTTCATGTCCTAAACGCTTCGCAATTATGTGACAGCTTCAATGACTGTAATATTACCACCATTTTAATGCCTTATACACAATTCATCATTGTAAAAAGTTAAACTCTCTCGCTCAGTTCAATCATTTTCAAAGTAAGCTAGTCATTCTAACAAAATATCAGCAGACACTTAATTAAAATTAAGTGAATTTCATTTGAACTTTACAGAAATACAATAAAATAACTTGAATTAATTTTCTATAGCTATGAAATATCTTTGATCATATTACCATTTCTAGTTATAATAAAAATGTGTCACATTCAATCGGTATTGCTCGCTAGTTATACTTAAATGTAAAAAAGAATTATTTAAAATAGCCCTTTATTTGAGATTGATGATGTTTGTATTGTTTTGTATGTTTTTAAATAGGAAAATCCAGTGAGTATTACAATATTGAGCTATTTTAAAGAAAATCATTTTTCTCTGTTGTATATACATATATTGCATATAAGTTAAGAATAAAATTGCTTGTTTTGAATTCAAAATAGTAAACGGTAGGTGTATATAATATTAAAAATAACTTTTCAGTAGTTTTACATTAATTCCATAAGAACAAAACATCCTACTCTTAAATATCTTAAAAGTATACAATAACGCCTTAAAAAAATACTTTATCTGTCTACACATTGCACAGCTGTAAATAATTGGTCTTTTAGCTAAAAAAAAATTATCACCATCAATCAAGATTTGGCATGCAAGCGGAAATTTAAATTAACAGCTAATTGCACAGAATGCAATTAGTTCAAAACACATATAACATGCGTTAGGGAAACATTACAGGTGCTGAAATACAATGTGAATAATAATTAACGTAAGCACATTGTGTTGGTATAACTTTAAAATTTACGAGCAAATTGTACAAAAATGTTTCTTTCAAGCATTTTGTGATATATTATGAATCAACATCTTATAAGAGAACAGAAATACCCGAGATCAGTAAAAATTTTGCTACTATTCTGATGCAGAGACGCCATCTGAAGCTTCTGCATGAACTATTCGAAAGGTATCGGGTGTTAAAGGTACAGCTGAAATCTGGACATCATCATTATTTGCAACAGTTTGCTGAACAACTTGAATTTGACCAG
The DNA here is from genome assembly GCA_904063045.1 of Dimorphilus gyrociliatus. Taxonomy (NCBI): domain Eukaryota; kingdom Metazoa; phylum Annelida; class Polychaeta; family Dinophilidae; genus Dimorphilus; species Dimorphilus gyrociliatus. The sequence continues at coordinate 1,526,423 of CAJFCJ010000005.1, forward strand.
TTCGTAAAGCCTCCAATTGTTCAGGTGTAGCATGGAAAACTTGAATTTCACTGTTAGGTGACGAAACCATATCTACACCTTCAATTCCAAGATTTAAGTCACTAGATTCATTTGTAACATATGTAGTGTTATTCCCTGAAGAAGATGAGTTGGTGTTGGGGCGATTTTTGAAAGCTTTTACAGTTAATGGCATTCCTTTACTTCTTCTTCTGAATGCAGTTCGACACTTAGAATCAATATTTTGTTTAATTCGATGCCAATCGCCTTCTGATATACTAAATTTGTGAATTAAATGACACCTTATACCAAATATCATTAAAGGATCCAGCTGTTTTTTTCCGTGCTTTCCCATACCCGATAAATTGCTGACCGCCTGCGTTTCCCTATCAAATAAATAGTCCAGCAGTGTAAGTGCCATTTTTTCAGCTGATCTACAGTTTGTATTTACATGCAATAAATTAGCTGGTGTAACAGGTGTTCTTACTCGTAGATTCGGATTATTTTCATCACCGAGCCATGATCCATTAGGATAGTCTGATTCGTTATTTAGAGTGATGAGAGTTACATTTTGCGATACATTTGCATCAGCCGGGTTAGTTACTTCCGGCGATGGAGATGTGGGTGAACTCGGCAAACTCCCGTAAGAGCGTTTTTGAGACGTTGTCGGTTTACTTATATTTTGATTCATGTAGACACCTTGACGGGGTTGAGACGTTTCAAATTTTTGTTCTAATAATTTTATGGCATTAGTCTGTTTATCAACTCTTCTTTCTAAATTATCTATCTTCTTTTCAACATTACTTAAAGTTTTTTGAATTGTGTACAATAAACTTTTAATAGATGCTTCAGCCGTGAGCTCTTCAGATAGCCGCATTCTCTTGGAAGGTAATTCGATATGCTAAAAAGAAAACTTATTTACTTCTTGTCTCAGAATTTAAAATTTTCTAATAAAACGGAATATTTTTTTTAATATCATAATTTTTATATGGAAATTTTAATGCTATTATAAAATTAAGCATAATCTTTCTGACTTAGTGAATGACTACGAAGAAAGAATTTGCTTTACAAATATAAAGCAAATTCAAGCTATTCCTCTTCCAAATCTCATAAATGGTTGTCAATGGGCCCTAATCAAAAACTATTTAGAAGTAAAACATACAGTTAATCCCTGCTGCACCCATGATATTTTAATCATCTCTTTAAAAATTTACTAGTTAGGCTGGATTAACTTTAATAATTTAGTCCTTGAATTGTTTTGCCAGATTTTGAAACAAATTTCGAAATTAAATATCTACAAAAATTCAAATGAATTAATCTTTAGGTTGTGTTTACCTCTTCTTTAACGGATGTAAATGGATGTTCAGAATATATAACTTGCATAGAATCCATTAAGGTCGCATCAACCGTTCCCTCCACAGATGTCATATCCTCCGCATCCGTATCTGCGGCGTTCGAACTTGACATCCTTTACTGCAAAAAAAAAGAACAGAATTGGTTTATTTATTCTTTTAAGTGTATAAATGCCGTTATTTTCAAATCAAATCATTGGACTATTATTTATTATTTGCTAACATATTTTGTCGAGAACTTGAGATTTTTTTGAAGTATCTAAAGCCATAATTTCTTAGTAAGTTAGATTAGTTGTTTCATACGTTCGAATAGCTTGAAATTTACCTAAAATCTCGCCGATTCCTCGAGAAAAAACGATAATGGCGATCTTCCACGTTCGTTATGCAAATGAGCTGTTCCGTTGTACTCCCTACTTATTCTTTCCTTTCTTCATCCCCCCTCCCCATGTCGCACAGCTCTGAAGTTTAAACATGCTAAACTCATAATTATTTAAATTATATAATATATTAGGCTACCTTTACTCCAGTAATTATTGTAAAACAGTCATTAATCTATTTTTATTAGTAAAGAACATATATATAATCATATGCAATACATATTGAAGTGATTAACAAAGGAAGTGTATTTTCACTTTTGGTCTCAAGATACTAGTTTTAAAATATTCTTATAATTTTATGATAAATGTGTTAAGGCAAAATATGCAAGAAAAAGAATACTACTTTTGTATACAAACTAAAATAAATTTAATGACTTTGCAACAATCTATTGAAAGCGGCATAAGCTGCTTCAAAGTCGCAGATCATTTGCCTCGCTTGATTTTCATCTAAAGTTTCGTGAGCACTCATATCTCGTAGTATTCTGTACCATTCGTCCACTTTTACTTTTCCTTCGAAATCTGATGGGATCATGCTCAATCTACTCATCGTTGAATGCAAGTCAGTCACATCATGTAATAATTCGTCGCAGGCTCTTATATCCAATCTTAATCTATCCATAACGGTGATAAATAATGACACAATATCTGCAATACCACGACTGGTTGAACCTTTATCATCCTTAATCGTTATGGGTCGGTCCTCCTTTATTCGTTCTAAAGCTGCGGGACAATTTAATCTCATACTCTTCATAAATGACTCAACATTTGGAAATTCTTCACATTTAACTTGTTTAAATGCGGCTTTGTTTTGAACTAACAACTTGGAGCAGGCTGCAGTATATTCTTTTGGCAGAACACTGTCTTTTATATAAGCTTTTTCCAGACATTGTAATGTTTTTATTACAGCATATAGCTCTGCTTGATTATCATATTTCTCCCTCTCCTGAGCTGTTTTATATAGTTTAATTTCCTCCAGTAGTTCAGGTCTTACAGAAACATCATGATGTTGGGAATTCATTATCGGTTTGGTAGTTTTTTTGGTGATTCACAATAAATACTCTGCGGTCCTACAATAAACCGATTCTTTGTACCAAAAGACTTTTACACAAAATCTCTGTAAACTTTTTCACAAAAAATTTTGTACATTTTTTAAACTGACCATAAATTTTAAAAATTAACTAATGTAAATATTATTTCAGAAAAAATTTCAATGCTTCATTTACTAAAAGTGAAACGGAAGCAGATAAAGGTCAAGGTATAATGTCACCAATAGCGATCCGGTTATTCTTTTTATGAAATATAAAATTGCTGGCAATATAGTCTTTTATCTTATATCGACATTATCATCAAAATAAAGTTCGAAGCCAGTAATCTGAAGGATAGTAGTTCATCTAAAGTAGTTCTGTTGATACTTTAGACCCGCTGGTCAAAGTCTTGTTTATAAGTAATTTTAAAACAGTCAGTTACTCTGATTAAACTATTTCAAAGGGCAATTACTGTATTAGGTGACAACCAAATGGATTACTTCGAACAATAAATTTTACTTTTAACATAGCCAGCATTTGCTTTATTATGTCAAACACTATCTAATATTATTAAACAGCATCAACTTTACAATTTTGAAGGAAGCTGTTTCATAAGTTTTTCTAACTTCATTGCAAGAGCCATATCACCCTTTATTTTCAGCTTACCGGACATAAACGCCATTGTTGGCTTTAGTTTACCCTGTAAAAATTCAAATAAATCTCAATTATAATTGAAATTCATATGCAGTTAAACATTACCCGAAACATCTTTACGAAGTCATCACTTTTAAGAGTAAGCGTAACTCCAGAATCACCAGGACAGTCGCCCTGTCCAATACTTCCCGAACCATTTTTCAAGTCAAGCCACCACTTTCCTTCTTCTTTGCCTTTTATATCAAATTGGTACACTCCTTGGACTTTACTAACAAGATCGTCATTTAACAAACTCTTGACAACTTCGAAAGTCTTCCCAACTTCAGAGTTTGCGCCTCCTGAGGAAGATGAGGCTGGTTCAGATGATTGACTGACTGGAGCTTCACTCTCATTACTAAGGGCAGTACCGAAGTCATCGAGGAAAAAATCAACCAACAATTTGGCATCCTTCTTAAAAGCATACTGACTAAGGTCAGTAACCCCGCTTTCTTTAAGGACGTCATCATCTATATAAAAGTTGCCTGTGTGATCCGTTGATTTGCTTAAAATAATATAAGCTGCGTCGGACATAATATCAACTTTTCTACAATCATCTTTAATACCAGCCCCGCCTCCTATCATCTCCATGGCTGCAGTATAAATTGCAGTTCTGGGCCAAAGCGCATTGACAGCGATCTTATGGGGCTTAAATTCTTCTGCCATACCCAAAGCACACATTGACATGCCGTACTTGGCCATGGTGTAAGCAACATGATTTTGAAACCATCTTGGTTTCATATTCAATGGTGGGGAAATGTTCAAAATATGGGCATTTGTTCCCTTCTTCAAGAATGGTAGACAGGCTCTTGAGCAAAGATAAGTACCTCTGGCATTTATTCCATTCATTAAATCATACTTCTTCATATCTGTTGCCTCAGTCCCAGTTAATGATATAGCACTAGCATTGTTCACTAGCACATCAATTCCTCCAAAAGTTGAAGCAGCCTGAAAATATATATCAAACTCAAGAATATGAATAATTACATAACGAAATTTTGTTAGGAGTCCCACTTTCATTTAAGACTATGTACTATAAAGAGACCTTCATTTACTCTACTCATACCTGCTCAACAGCCGTGTTAACAGCTTTTTCGTCTCTGATATCCACGACACAGGGCAAAGCTTTGCCTCCAGCCTCTTCTATCTCTTTAGCCGCCGAAAAGATGGTTCCTGGTAGCTTTGGATGAGGTTCTGCTGTTTTTGCAGCTATGACAATATTTGCTCCATCCCTAGCGCACTTGAGAGCTATAGCTTTACCTATGCCTCTACTTGCACCAGTTATAAAGATTGTTCTGCCAGCTAATGCACTGAAAAGTTTTGGAGTTAATATATCGAAGTTTATACATATATAATTGTTACCCTGTGTTTGCTGCCATTGTCGTTCGAGTTTTTGACTCTTTGTGACTCTTAGCGGTGTTCAAAGTCTTGAAACGAAAAACTCTTCGATATCAACCAGTTTCTATTGCAATCCAAAATAAAAACATGGCGTTCTACACGGCTATTTTGGGACGAGCATTTCACAAGAATAATAAACTTTTGTCTACTTTTTGTCGCAAAAGACTTTTTGAAGTGAACCGAACTATTTGTAATTACAATTTGCAACTTTCTAAAACCAGATGGATGTGTCAATGTAACGACAAACGACTTAATTCCTTATTTTCGCCCAATCTGCAACAAATTCGTTATATCTCACTCTCACCCGTCTCCAGAGATAAAGAAAGTATTTCAGAAAAGATAGTTAAGGATAAAATTGTTACTGTGCCAAATATTTTGACATTATCTAGGGTAGTAATGACACCAATTCTTTCTTACTTAATTTTAAATGGTCAACTGAATACGGCATGTGGAGTATTCGTATTAGCAGGATTAACCGATCTCCTTGACGGCTATATTGCAAGAAATGTTCCTGGGCAGAAGTCAGCCTTTGGAAGTTTTATGGATCCTTTAGCAGACAAATTACTCGTGTCTACTATGTTTATTTCTTTGACCGTTGTTCAACTTATGCCTTTACCCTTAACTGTTATTGTTTTCTTAAGGGATATTACATTAATTATTGCAGCCTTCTATGTCCGATATATCTCGCTACCACCACCGAGAACATTTTACAGGTTATAGATATAAGCAAAACTTACAATTTTTTACCCTAAAAATATTAACTAAATATTTTTATATATAACCTAGAACAACGTGTAATTTGAAGGCTTTTCGAGTACATGTTAAATATATAACCTATTTATGGTACAGATACTTCGATGCAACCCACGCCACTTCTGAACTCAGACCCACTTTGATAAGCAAATGGAATACGGCATTGCAGCTGAGCACCGTAGCCTTAACTTTAGTCTCCCCGGTTCTTGGTTTACAAGACAATTGGCTTTTGCCTGGACTCTGTTGGCTAACTGCCGGAACCACCGTAGTATCAGGAATTCAGTACATCTTTGCAAAAGACACGTTCAAGATTATAAGTGCAAGCAGACAAAAAATGAAATTGAAAAATTCAACAAAATAAAAGCAAAGAAAATTAGATTATTTTTTTGGACGAAGGCTGTGTAATAAATATTGCTAATTGATGTGAACATGAAAAACTGAATAATTTTAATTGCAAACCAGTTTATATTTGAGATTTTTAATAAATGAAATAAATATTTTTCATTTATGCTATTTTGCTAGTGCATTCTCCTACATTCTACGAAATGGACATTATAAAATGCTTCAGGAAATCTGATTAGACAGTGGACTTTGTCCATGTAATCTCAATATCCGACGAAATTCCATTTAGGCTATTATGTTAATGCAATAAGTTGCTAACAGTTCGCGTCGTTAAGTAATTTTGTTATGCCTCGAAAATCTCTTAGTTTGATAAAACATGAACAATTTTGACAATAGTCATTCAGATAAAACTTTGTAAAACGAGATGTCGCTTTTGCATTCTATATCACATGATAGACCACATGATCAATACGAGCGATAAAGCATTTGTTGTTGGAGATGTTTCTTTTTACTATATTGATTTTATGTCTAAATATATTTAATTGTGTTTCAGAAAATCAGGTTCTATATTGAAATATGTTCTTGTGAAACTAATCTATTCTAACTATTCCTTTTAATAGGTTGAAATTCCTGTTATATGTTCTCCAACAAGCCAGAGAACTTTCTTCAAGGGATATTGCAATGGTGCTGAAGAAATAATAAGAGATAGATGTTGTATAATAAAAAAAAAGAACTTAACGAAAATAATAGGGTATGATTTTTGATTAATCTTTTATATAAAGAAAATCGCATTAATTACAATTGATTTTTCCCCCACAAACAGTTTCGACTTTAGTAACAACCAATTAAACAGTTGGGATATTCTAAAGAATATATCGAACCATAGAAGAGATGTAGAAATTTTGTATGCCTTATAATATAAAAACTCTATATATTACTAACTTCCATTTTTTAGGTTAATGGATAATAACGGACTAGAACCTTTACAAGAAAAGGATCTTGTTTTTAAATTTGAAGGATTTATTCGTTTAGAAAATTTGTGAGTACAATTTGTAGCTTCCAAAAGAAAATATTAGTTTCGTAAAATTTTGGGAGGTAAATAGATAAGGGTAATTAAAAACATGTTCATTAACGAGTAGTTAAGTCTGAAATAAGGGGCCAGGGCGAATGAAACTCGTTTTGGATTAAATCAAAAATTATTTGACATTTTCGGTCGCATTCGTAATAATACAAAGGATAATAATTTTATTTTTCAGAACATTACCACTAAACTCTTTACCGAATAAAACTTGCCCTGGCGGTAAACAATTTTGGCTATATTCGAATATTAGTGATAATAAACTAACTTGTCAAGGGATAGTGGATGTCTGCACAGGTTGATTTTTATCAACAGACTTATTACATTCTTTTTTTTAAATTTGATTATCCTATTTATAGATCCTTGTCCAGAAAATTCTGAATGTCATCGAGATGGACCAGGTCTCAGACTCTGTCTTTGCATGCCCGGATTTCATGGATATAAGTGTCTTAAAGAGGTAAGCAAATAATTATATAATTTTGACAATTATAAAATACTTAAATGTATTTTTGTCTGCGAATGAAGGGAAAATTCAAACTACCAGCATATTTAGGGTCTCTTTTAAGCGCAATCGTTGCTACATCAGGAATTTTATGGTTTACGCAAAGAAGAAAAATTATTAAGAGAGATTAACTAAACCAGTTTTTCATTTATTTTTTATCGTGGATATAAGAACATTAGCTTATAACCAATTGTTCTAATATGTGACATATATATACTACATAATAAAGATTTGTATATTTATGATTATACTAATTCATAGTCACTTTCTTCGTCACTTAAATAATCGTAACAATTCGATATTTTTTCATTTTGTACCAACTGTTCTGGTGGATTTGACATGCAAATCAGATTTGACGTAGCTTTTTCTAGCATTATTTTATCGTTTCCTATTTTCTCATCTTCAAGTTGACAAGCCAATTTTCCATTCGGGTTATGATAGTTTGAACTTAATGTCTGAGGTTGTGAGGAATCGATAAAGCTATCATCAGAGTCAATACTAGGTTCAGAAGTATTTGTGGATTTTTTTGTGGACTGTTGAAGTGACACATTATCGTCGTCGCTGAAGAGACTGCCTTCAAGTTTTTCATTTGACTTCTGAAAGAGCCAATCATGGCATGAATAAAAATCTTTTACTATTTGCATCAAATAGAAGTACTAACAGAACGTGATCTTCCAAAGTTTGGACCTATAGACCGTCGTCCATAATGTCTATTGGACATAGATAGCCATTTAGTAGCTATTTTCAAGTCCTTTTCACGGTCAGGATTGGCTTTTAATTTTTTTTGGGAGGAATTCTACAAACAAAAAGGATTATTTGAAAGTTAAGATTGACATGAACGTTACCGAACAATGATACTCCTTATTGGGTGAAATGTCAGTTGAAGATAGGTTTTTCTCTGTGTCTTCTTTTTCTTTAATTTTTCTACTTCTTCTAAGCTCAGAACTTCTCGACTTTGTTTGTGAGCTTGTTTGAGATGGAGTTGCTGATGAATTAGAGCCATCTCTTGAATTAAGCTGAGTTGAACGTCGTTTTTTCCCCCATATTTTCTTTTCATCTAAAACTGAACCTTGGCTAGGATCCCATTCTACATCCATTTCGCGTTTCTTCTGCTTCGAAAATGGAGTGGAAACAGGTGATAAATCCTCTTCGTCTGTTGTACTTTCATAATATATTTTTCGTCTTTTCGTCGATGAGCTTAATTTTCTATGAGAGCTTGTTCTGAATGCTCCTCTTTTCGGGGAAGGCGTTTTTGTTAGGAACAATTTTGACTTTTCAGAATCTCCTGCAATTGTTTCGCTAAGCAGCGACATTCTTTTTAAAGAGTTGTTTGTATCTTTCTCTTCGTCATCTGTAGATTCGGACTTTGAACTAATCGCCTTATTTGTTTCTGTTGGAAGTCAGCAGTAGTAAAAGGATTTTAGAAATACTATATGTAATTTACCTGAATCTTCAGTGGAACAATCCAACATAGGATAATTCAATGAAACACTTTCATCTTCCTGCTTTTTGTCTAATGAGCTTTTAAAATTCTTTGAAAAGCTTTGATTACTTTTCGTATCTGATAAATAGTCATTGTCGGAATCATCTTTCAACTTGGGATTCGCAACAACTGTTATTTCATCATCTGAACTTGATGATTTAAGCCTAGTGACACTATCATATTCATCTTCTGAAGTTTTATTGTCACTAGGCGCTGACAAACCTTGGTTTCTAAAGATGAGATTATAAGAATCTATTATCCAATGCAAATGCTCAAGTAACAAATTGTTTTGTTTTTGATCATTAGGATTGCGTTCGCAAGTATCTGCAATGCATAATTGCATATTTCATGCGTAAATATATTAAATATAAAAGGAAATACCATCTGACAGTTCATGTAGGAGAGTAGAGGTAAATCTCTTCAGAGACAGAATACGTGTTTCGTCAATATTTTCGAGTATGTATTTTAGTACATTCTTTGTATTATCCGTACAGACTTCACTTTTTGCATTTGTTAAAATTAACAGCAACTCTTCTACATAATTAATTGATTGTAAAAAAATTCGTTTATCCTTAAATAGATTAAATTGCCAAGTTACCTAAATCGTGATCCTCAAGATTAATTATAGACTCTTTTGCTAATTCGGAAAAGTTATTTGATATATCTACGAGAGTAATAATAATCCAGATAGATTAAATATAAGATTGCATTACAATTAGTTTACTTTTCAATAAATCATTGATATTAGGTATAGCAATTTTTTCGCACTCAATCAGCTCATCAATACTATCCTCTTCTGTATAATCTCTAAGTATTAAAATTAACTAATAATAATAATAATCATATGACAGATGTGAAGTAACTTACGTTTGCTCCACCGACTCATCATTACTTTCCTCTTCTGTATTCTCTCTAAGTATTAAAAATAAGTAATAATGATAATCATATGACAGATGTGAAGTAACTTACGATTGCTCCACCGACTCATCCATACTTTCCTCTTCTTCTGTATTCTCTCTAAGCATTAGAAATTATTAATAATAACAATCATATTACAGATGTGAAGTAACTTACGATTGCTCCACCGACTCATCCATACTTTCCTCTTCTTCTGTATTCTCTCTAAGAATTAAAAATTACTGATAATAACAATCATATTACAGATGTACAGTAACTTACATTTGCTCCTCTTCTCGACTAATAACCTTCCATAAACTTTTCGCATCTTCCGATGCTGTAAACACTTCATCGTTTTGGATATTAACTGCTATCGCTTGAATCTTGATTAAAAATTAAATTTCAAGCTAAATAACGACTAGCAATAGAAGTCTAAATTAAATATAACCTTGTCTTCGTGATGTAATATTGACTGCAAACATTCCCCATTAACTATATTCCAAAACTTTATTTGTCCATCTATTGACCCGCTTGAGAGTTGGTCGTAATTAAGAAAGTCAAAATCTAATATAGGGCTATTATGTCCTTTAAAAGTCTAAATATAAGAGTTTCAATTAGAGAGAGGATACCAATATTAGTTAAATATAACCTGAAGGTATTGATAAGATTGTGAAGACCAAAGTTTTAGAGTTTTGTCAAAAGAGGATGTTACAAAAACCTTTAGGGGGAAATAAAGAGTATGTAAACTTCCCACTTAATGGCATTAAATAACATCTAACCTTATCAAAAGGTGAGAATTTCCCACAAGAGACGATATCAGTATGTTTTGAGCAAATTGCAACAGAACCAAGATCCCCATAATCCCAAACCTTTTTTATTGTATAATCGTTAACAATTTACATTTGACGGCGAATTTGCTAAAATTCATTAATTTACCTTTGCTAGCTTATCATTGGAAACGGATAGAAGTACCGAATCCTCCGGATCAACTTCAATATAGTTAATTTGTAATTTATGTGCTTGAATAGAATTCAAGAATTTTAATTTAGCCAATGAACGTGTTTTAGGCTTTATTGTCCATTTCTGAAGTTCTCCGCAAGAAGTTGCAACAATCACACATGATTTTGATTGTCTAATATTATTGTTTTTATATGAAAAATAAAGAATTTTAAATGTTTTTTTATTAAGAAATATTCTTACTTTGGGAAAGCAACAGCAGTTATTGATTTCTTATGATTTAGCCTCGCAATAGAACGAAATTCACTGCGATCGCAATTCCATAGGATAATTTTACTGTCCTTCAAACACGTAACAAAAATGTTGTCATATTGAAATTGTTCATTTTTTTAATTGAAATATTAATTTACATTTTAGACAAAGATGTTTTTATTTCATTGGAATTTGATAAATATACACTAAATAAATAAAAGAAAATCCTTTATTAAATAACACTTAAATTTTACTATTACTGGTACTGTCGTTTTTAAGGGTAAGGACAATAGTTTCCAGTTCTGCATTCCATATTAGAATAGCTACAGTCTAGTTGCAAGTTTAATTTAAAAAAGAAAATAAACTAGAGAATATTTCTATATGTTTTCTAAGCTTACAAGATTCCTACAAATTGATGTAAATGATAGAAATAATTTCAATTTTTAAGATAAATTTACAAACCTTACTGACGCTGACGAGTAACGAGAGAGATTTATGAATGTCAATAGCACAAATATTATCTCTATGACCGGTAAGGGTTATTATTTCAGCTGTCCTTATATTCAGAATATTTAATAAATTATTATTTGAGTTTGTGACAATTTGGTCATTGCCATAAAATTTTGCTGTGACGATATCATTATGTCCCCCGTAATACTGCAATAAAATACAAATTAGCGATTTTTTGGGAGGAACATAGTCGATAATATAATACTTGTTTTATTCTGCTCAAATCATCAAAATCATAAAAAAGTAATGCCCCTTCATTTGTACCGAGACATATATTTTGTTTCTTCGACACGAAAAATGCAGATGAAATAAATCTCTTTGATTTGTCTTCAATTCTTCCAAAGAGCTGTAACCAGAAGCATGAAGTGAGTTAAGTCACTAGAACATGTCACATAAAGCAAACCGGAATATCAATTGGTTCTGGCAATTCACTGATTCTTTTTCCTGATTTTGTCAAATAAAAATGAAATTTTCCTGTCAAACAAAATACAAAATTAGAATGGGAACAAATTTAAAATCATTCAAGACGGCTACCTTGTTCACTGATTGTTAAAAAACATTCTGTACCATCGATAGAAAGTAACTTCTTAATACGAAATTTAATTGGCATAATAATTAACGATATAACTGGCTAATAAGATAAAATATTAAAAATTATTATGTAATAAGAATGAAGCTATAATTTATCCATATTTTTTACTTCTGATATATCAATTTTAAATAAGATTTCGGCCAAGTTCAACTCCCATATTATAATTAGATTATCTTTAGCTGTGCTAAAAAGTTTAAAAGAAAATTTTATTATTCTATTTTGATTATCGTTCAAAAAATATATAACCTTATCATTCTTTTATCATCACTTGTTATAATAAAGGAAGTGACAGAAAGTTTATGACCAAGAAATTGCTTGCTACCACCTTCTTTTAGATTCCAACTTATTATCACTCCTAATTCAGAACCAGTAAGCAAATATCGTTGACCTTCTTTCAGGTAGAAATTGATTGCGCTAGTTTTTAGGAAATTTTTTATTAGGCTTACTTTGACTTCTAATACTTACGTAACACTATCGCATTCAATATTTATATCGTCGAGGAAAATTCGATCATCTATATTCCATATTCTACATTTATCATCAAAACTTCCAAAAGTTAGCCAAGATGACGTAGAGTCTATTGCCATGCATGTAATTATACACTGGTGATTACTCTGAGAGGAAAAAGTTACCGTTATATTGCGTATATATAGTACTAATTTAAAAAATACATCAAAATCAAATAATGAACACTCCATGAAAACGTCATATTGGGTAATTCTCAAATTTTCTCGACAAATGAAGATATACTGAAAACTAAACCCTTAAAATCAATCCTCACGTAATGTATTATCATATTCACCTTTTCATTTGGTGTCAACTGGAAACAAGTTAAAGGATATTCTTCGTTCTGTAATCAACTACTTTACAAATGTATACAGTTTTGTCTATTAGACCTACTCTTCCATATCTTCGTTCAATTTGCCCATAATTATAGGAAATACAGAAAACTTGACTCGTGTAGGGTGTAAATATATATTGACCGTCCTTGGTTATCTGTGAAGCATTAAACTCTTGTATTTATCAAATTTCAACAGGGCCGCGAAATAATTAACTATTCTTCTTACGTATATTTTTCCGCCCGAGAAGTATGGCCCGTAGTCGATTTTTGGAGCAAAACTATAAATTAAGTAAGAAACAGTTGTACTCTTGTTAAATGAAAACTAGTTAACTATATGCAGAAATTTGAGTATTTGCAAAGCAAATGACGTCCACCACACGTTTTTAAGTGATTCTTTGCGCTAGTAATTTCGGAAAAAAGTTTACCTTTTAATGAGTTTTTGCCTGTTCATTATATAAGTCTATTATAATAAGTAAAATCAAGACTATAAACGGATTCTTTACAAAACGCTGCTGAAAACGTGTACGATCAGTTGAAATTTTCCCACGATGTCTTAATAACCAATCAACAATTGATTTTGACAATTTCGTAATACGTCTTAAACTGGTAATATATATTTTGTTGACGCATTTCAGGTTTTTTTCAAGTGGTAATTAATTATTTTTTTTTATTTTTAAAATTTATTCAAAAAGTGAAAAAAAAGGAAGAAAAAAATTAATAAGTGTACGAAAAAAATTTTAATAACGTAAACCGTTTTAAAATATGAGATAATTTGATGACTTTTATTATTTTTCCTAACAATCAAATAGAATATATCTTATAGTATAAATACTTGTATTGTTCAACAATAACAGACAATTTTCGTGTTATAAATGCTATTTTAAAGTCTGCAGATTTTTTTTTCAGCGTATGAGAAAAATGACCAAGATAAAGTTTATTGTAAAAATAAACAAAAATCTTCTGCTTCCCTTCTATAAATATATCAGCCGATCCTATTTCTGATATTACATATGATTTTGCGAGTTCAAATTCCGTGAAAATTTCAACAATAGAAAGCAGATAACATATAAACATTCTGTAAAAAAGTTGGAGTATTATGATCAATGTTGGCTTACGTTTATATAGGCAATATAGTATATATTTCTTTTTTATAGATAGCTAGATTTAATTGATAGCATGTTTTTATATAATATTTTATTGGTACTATTTACGTAGGCGTTAACTTCTTATCGAGTAACATGTAAACATAAAGCATGGAGTGGCCAAGAGAAACTGATCAAGCTTATCCTGAATTATTTACTAAACCCCCACCGCAACCAATAGAGAAAAAGCAAGGGCAATTAACTTATAAACAACTTGAGCAGTTTTTCAGCGAAGTTTATTACATCTAAAAGTATAGGCAATTAGAATCTTTTGGAACAATTGTTCTTTATTTCAGGGATACCTGATTGTTGATAACTTCTTCGATATAGAAAAAGATCTTGAGCCCTGTAAAAAGGCTATTGAAAAGGAAGTAGACTACTGTGCAAATATTCTCTACGAAAATGGAAAAGTTAAAAGTATACTTTTAGTTTCTCTCAAGTTTAGCCGAATTATTAAAATAAAATATGCAAAATTTTAGAAAAAGAGCTCTTTGTATGTTGTCAAATTTTAGTTTTTCAGCCTTTAAGTAGGTTTTACCATAAAGCTGAGAGAAGCACTCTGTGCAATAGAAATAAATAATAATCAGCGTTTGTGATCTATTTTATTTGTGTCTGATATTTTTAGTATTTATTCAAAACTGGCTTAAATTAACAATTGAAAACATATTTCCGCTTAGATAAATACGAAGACAGGGGTCTTTTTGAAAGACTCACGTGTTTAGGAAAAGAATATCCTGGAGCTAACCTTGTAGCAAGAAAGCTGCGAAATTTACCGCAAGCCCTACGGCTTTTATGGACAAACGAAAAACTATTGAATGTTGTAGAGCAAATAGTTGGACCTGATATCCAGGGGCATCCTGTTTGGGCTCTACGCACTAAAACTCCCCAGAACGAAGCAACAACAGTACCATGGCACCAGGATAGCGCCTTTCTAGATAACGATTCTTACAAGGTCCTACAACTAACAGCGTGGATTCCTTTTCTTGATGCCACAGAAGAAAACGGATGCATGCAAGTTGTCCGTAGAGCTCATAGAAAGGGTAAAGTAGCCACACATCAGTGCTGTGCCGGCAATACCTGGTATGTTATCTTAGAGGAAGAAGAAATAGAAAGAACACTGGGTATTTTCTCGCAAGACAAAATCTGTAGAGCTTCCTTTAATTATTCTCGTTTTAGGTGCTAATATGAAGAAGGATGTTGTAACTTGTCCAGTACCATATGGAGGAATGCTTTTATTCAGTAATCTACTTCCTCACCAAAGGTTTTTAATTTATACGAAATTTATTGTGTTGGCTATGAAATACGTATTTTCAGTTTGCTCAATCAATCGGATAAAATACGATGGTCTGTCGACTTCCGTTGGCAAACATCCAAGGAGAAAGTTGGATTTTGGGGACTAAAACCAGGTGTGCAAATGAGAATGTCTAATAAGCCAGATTTCACAATAGATTGGTCCGAGTTTGATGCTATAAATCGATACAACGTTATGGCTCAACACGAAAATGTATTATTATACTTGACATTCATCTAAGAAAACCTAATTAATAATCATTCTTTTCATTTTAAGGAAAATTACTTAGAGACTGTAGTTACAGGACCGTGGATGAAAAAGTGGGAATTAATCCATCATAACCATCATGTTAATGCACTCTTAAAACAAAACGAACAAGACTCGTACGATAATATTGTTAATCCTTAATTAACCATTGAAGTTGTTTCCCGTCACGTATAGAAACTCGGTTTTAAATACACACAATTCAATTATGATTTAGTCTACCGATTTTTTTGGCTTTTTGTAGCGTATTTGTCGCGATTGATCGTTAAAATTTCAATTGTTTAGGAACCAAACAAAGTATACATTGTAAAATTATCAAACAATAAATGTAGGCATTAGTCCACTTAAAAGAGAACTTCGTTTTACAAACCGGAATTGATACCTTTTTATTATGCTAACGGTGACAGTGAAAGGAATCAATAAAGTTGTTGGACATTGTAAATGCTTTCTAATGCATAGTTTTCTGTCATTTCTCAAATTAAACTAAATCACTATTTATATCGTAAATTGCAAACACATCTTGTCTTAAGTGTTTTCTTCTATTTAATCTGTTAAACAATTGTTTTAAAACCAAATTCAATACTGTACAGCCTCTACTTTCGAAAATTTAGCAAAAGGAAAATAAAATGTAAGACTTTAACGATTTATTTATGATATTATATCATCGCTATTGATTTTTGTTTAAAGCTATTATTATCCTTTATTTATAAATATCTACTTGTATACGGTATACAAATATATATATATATATTTTTTTCTGGATTTTTATATACTACATGCAATATAAGAAATGGAAACAAATATTTAAATTCTAGTAATACACCTATCAAGTGAAAATTAAGAACATTATGTTTACGAAAACCCTCATCTTATTCTTTGATCTGTAGAACGAGTATCGGAATAAAGTAGATTTTTCCGTTGCCCTTCCTAGTATGATAGGCCTAACTAATAAGTTTGGGCAGGCTTTACCTTTTCTTTGAACTAGATAAAGTTACGTCTAAGTATATATCATAAGCATTGATCATATTTGACTTGAACATGAGAGAAAGCATATACTGTATATGTTCACTGAACAGGAAAAGGGCCGTTATATTCTACTAATTATCAATAATTTAAGAAGTTTAAATCACTCGGTCAAGTTGTGTAAGTCTAAAAGTTCTAATACTTTTATATTGAATATTCCATACAACTAAAAAGAATTCTTTGACTGTGATTTTCTATCAGAATTTACAAGATCAACAGCAAATATCACTGTTGTCATTCGAAAGTATTCAAGAGGATAACCGAACACTTTTAGCACGTTTTATAGAAGTTTTATAAAATACGGACAAGGAAAAAGAGTCGGATTATAGACGTAAAGGAAATTGAAGAGGAACACAAGGACTTAATTACAACGAAACGAATCGAAATTACTGATCTATTAAAGCCTATGATCGATTAAAATTCTAAAGAGGAACGTTCGAGGAACAAATCAATTATATACAACATGGCTAAAAATGTCCGTAAAATTGAAAGATTGAAAATATACAAGGATTTATGTATGGTAAACAAAGATTTTATTAAAGAAAGACAACTTTTAATTTTGTGTTTTTTTTTCTAACCTAAATAGGACAGTCGACAGATTGTAAAAGATACGGTTAAGGAGCATATATCTGCAGATCCAAAATGTCGGATTTTTTCTAAACTGGAATTTAGATGTTTAGTAAACGATTACACGACAATTATCTTCAGAGAAGTAGGCTTAATCGTCTATAATATTAATGCATTGTACTTATGTCTAACTCTGTTTTTGACTGAATAATACTAAATTGTTAGATTCAGAAGCGTTTCCCGTCTGAAGTGTACTTGAACAAAAAGTCTTTGGTAATAAATGAGCAACGTGATTCTCAAAATAGATCGTCTAACAATACAATTCAAACCTTGACCGAGTACTTTATTAAAAATCTTCCTGATGAAAATTTAACGCCAGGAAGCGCTGTCAACGTAGAGCAAACTCGGAGAACAACTAAATACCAGAGTACTTTTATAGAGAAAAGGAAAGTCATGGAATTACAAACTCCCTTATGTATGGTACAGCAAATTAATATTTAATACTAATTCTCTATTTTAAACAATAGCAATGCAGACCGGTATACGAATTAAGTATCCAAATAGAGAAGAAATATACCAGAAGCAGCGTAAGCCGAACAAAAAAGCTATAATTGAGTCTAAGAAACGATTGGACGAATCTAGTCGGACAAAAAATTCTTTCAAGTTATATAAAGGAGATGATATTAGGTACACCAAACTTCAAGTAAGGCTTACAGATTACGAATTAGACCGCAAATGCTGTTGTTACCGAACAAGTTACACCTGGCGAAGCAGATTATCTGAGGAGCCTCAGTACACTACTCAGTTTACCCCTGTCTTGCTTACTAAAGCAAACTGGATAGACGGCGACGATGTTTTATCAGTTGGAGAGATTTCGGACGAGGATTGTGAAAATCAGGCGACGAAAGCCGATTTACAGAAAAACTCAATTCAAGAAAAAACTAAACCCAGTTCAGGAAGGAGTGCCTCAAGAATCAAATCGGATAAGAAAACTAAAAAACGTGTCAGAATTGATTATGAAAATAGATGATAACTAATTTTTGAGAAGTTTGGAAAATGAAACTTATACAAAAAAAACAATAGTGTATTTATATTTTAAGAAAAAATGCATCATACATGAAATATAATACATTAGAAAAAAGCCAAAAATAAAAATTGTCATTTTATAATAAATATTTTTGCAAAAAAGAACCAAAAGAACAATGCAAACAAGAATTAAAAAAAAATAAAAATAAAAAAAAATGATAAAAATTTATAATAGAGGTTCCTACCGCGAGAAATTTCTTTTTTGACTCACTCAAAAAAAGTTAAAATTAGTTGTTCAAACGCTATCACAGTTTACTACATAAATATAAACTTAAAATCTACGGTAAAAATTCGCGTTTTTTTTGTAGTCAGATGGCCAAAATAAACGCCAGAAACCTATGCGTAATATTCTTTTGATGGGGCCTTTTGATAACCCATATGGGCTGGAGATCTTCCTCTCTTACTAGGTTCATCCAAAGCATAGGATCCTTCGTCTTTTTTCTTCATACGGTACACGAGAAACATTACCAACAAGACAGCGCATAATAAACCAACTACTGCTCCACCAATTATAGCGGCTAATAAACCCGGATGACCTAAGAAAGACGACCTTAAAGCAGAACTGGGTGGTTTAGGTTCTCCAGATGATGTTGCGGTAACAACTGAGATATCTACTCCTGAAGACATTAATAATTTGTTATAAAAATTGCGATCGATAGCAAGAAATTTAATACAAACTTTCTGTATCGGTTTTCGTCTTTTGGGTTCCTAAAAATAGAAAAGCAGAAAATTTATATTTTTAGCTTCTAAATAGGTTTTTTTCTTGTTTAGATTATTGAAAAAGAAAGCATTAAGAACATGTGATCTCTTCTCCATACGGAGACAAATTGACAATAATAGTTTTAATATTCCAACATTCTTTAATTTCTGCCTACCTGGACAATCTACTTTATCTCCCATCTTATTTGCACAATAAGATTCCCCAAATTCGTTTATTTGATGCGTTTCGAAAAAGCCTTTTTCATCGCATTTGTAAGCAAAAGTTGACTTTTTATTTCTGTTCTTATAATCTCTATTGGCGTCGAAGCATGGTTTTGCTGTGGTAGGCATTACAAAAAAAAACAATCTCATTAAAACGTGAACTCAAGCGTTCTTTTAAAAAAAATATTAAGTCAAATTGAAGAGTCTATAAGCATATTAGTTTAGAAAAGCGTGTTTAAAACTATTGTATTATTTACAAGAATTTTATTATTCTTGCATATTTTTTTATCACACGGCAGATTAGGCATTAAATTTAAAATGCATTAAAACAAGCAATAAATTATTTTGTGTTATGTGGTTGTCAATCGACTATTTTGACCTTACCATTGTCTCCTGAAGACAGATCTGTATTTTTTAATTTTTATATTAGGAAAGTGTAACTTAACAAAATGTTTATCCACTTAATGGAAACTCTTGAACTTTTAAAGTTTTTTGTTTTGTTATAAAATATTCTTTTACATATTTTAAAAATAAAACTTTTAATAACTGACTTTCGCCCTCAGAGGAACCCATATCATCATTAGCGGGTTCTTCATCATCATAATCATCGTCATCCTCGTCATCATCGTTGTTAGGTAATCTATATCCTCCTGAGCCACCATTGTCATTTGCTGATGCAATATCTGGCACTTCTAATTTCTAAAAGTAATAATTTTGTCTTTTAAAACAAATTACAATTTAGTCAGGTGTTAACCTTATTAGGCCCTTCGACATATATCGTATTATCGTCATCTTTCTTGATATTCTGATAAAATTAAAATATCTCATTAGTATGATATCACTTACGGCATTTCCTGCAGAAAACTCTATCTTTGCAACAGAAACATAGATAGATTTACCCCTTTGCAAAAGAGTTATATTACATTTTATGAATGTACAGGCTATATTGTTCATATATACTAATATATATACTAACATATGATATATTTAACTCAAGATTACAAGATTTTTTTTTCTTGAGAAGAATTTGAGTGATATATTATAGCATTTTGATGTATTTTTAACATTTTACTGGAATACACTTAAAGAGACTATTTGCTCTTGATTAGGCACGATTTGTTATTTGCGATTCTGGCCGGCTCAACAGCGGACATGAATAATCTTTCAACATAAAATTAGGCTACAACACTTTTTACATATTGTTCGCCCTGTTTTATCAATATATTCTATCAATATAATCGGGTCAACGATAATAACAAATTTTTATGCAGCTCCATGCTAGTAAACCATTAAAAACCAATTACATCAGAAGTGTGAATTATACACGTGTGTTAGTCACTACTCAAATCTTGCGGCATATGGCAAGTTAAAGATTATAATAACTATATGAAAGGGAAAATAAACTTAATTTATTTAATATTGGTCATATAGGCTGGAATATAATACACAATTAGATGAAAAGCTTACCTCTCTCTCTTTACTTCTTACGATTGTCACATGAACGATTAAGAGGAGCAAAAATAATTTTTTAATCATAATGAATTGTTAGATGAGTTACATTCGTATAATTATCCCGATTTGCCTCGAAAACAAGTACGATTAACAAAAATAGTAAGCTGCACACATTAACAAAACATTGCACTACTTTCCTACTTTTTGTGTTCATGCGCAGCAAAAGAACTATTTTTTCACTTTTATTTCGTATTTTGTCAATAGTTTGTCACCAAATTTTTATTAGCGGTTTATAGCAAAATATAATAGACTTTAAAATTTTTTTAAAAATGAATACGTAAAATTTCTGATTTATCAACTTCCTTTTACAACTCAAGATGGCGACGACGGGAAATTTGTCGAAGAAAAAGAAGGTTTTTGCTTTTTCTACTATACTAATACTAACTATAGGTTTTAGAAATACTGCTCATATAACAATCAATTGATATGTGCCGTAGCTTGTTCATTAAATTTAACGATCTTTGAGATAATTGGTGATTTTAAACGTCGTGCTTTGAACAGTTCGTCTTGGACGGTGTATTTAAAGCCGAATTAAATGAATTCTTCACTCGTGAGTTGGCCGAAGACGGCTACAGCGGTGTTGATGTACGCGTAACTCCTACAAGAACTGAAATCATCATTCTAGCCACTCGTACCCAAAGCGTTTTGGGTGAAAAAGGCAGACGAATCCGTGAACTAACAGCCGTTGTACAGAAAAGGTTCAAGTTTCCGGAAAACTCTGTTGAGGTATATTTATAATATTTCGGAATAGCTCTGTAAATAATTTGTGCATTCTACAGTTGTACGCCGAAAAAGTAGCCGCCCGTGGACTCTGCGCTATCGCTCAATGCGAATCTTTAAGATACAAATTGATCGGTGGTTTAGCTGTAAGAAGAGCATGCTACGGTGTAGTTAGATTTATTATGGAATCAGGAGCTAGAGGATGTGAAGTTGTCGTCTCTGGAAAATTGAGAGGACAGCGTGCAAAGAGTATGAAATTCGGAGATGGTCTTATGATCCACAGTGGTGAACCCTGCAAGCAGTATGTCGACACCGCTGTTCGCCACGTTCTCCTTCGTCAAGGTATGTTGGGAATCAAGGTTAAGATCATGTTGCCGTTCGATGCTACTGGAAAACTTGGACCCAAGAAACCATTGCCTGACAACGTAAATATTTCCCAAGTAAAAGAAGAGGTTCTTCCAACTGAGCCACGTAGCGAACCTCCAAAGGATACTAGACAGGCACCCCCCGTGGCAGCGCAAGCGGCGCCTCAGTAAAAACTTATGTGCATTGGTGTATTATTCAAATACACGTAAGAAATATGAACATAACGATTGTTATTATGACACTTTACTACTTCTGCATTCCGAATCATTTAAGGTTGATAGGTTTGTACTGTAGCATTAGGTCACCCCCTTGCTTCCAGTACAAATGTTTCACAGTTCTTAAATCAAGATTAGGATCCAAAAGCTAGTAAAAAAAAATTAATTAATATTTAAAAGTACATTCGAATTTTTTCAACTTACGTTTTCATTGCACCATAACTCAACTTTCTCTTCTACAATTGAGGAGACATCTTCGTCGTGGTCTGTCTCTGAACGCTCTGTTGCTGTTGAAGCAGCCGTCTGAGAACCAGCATCGGAACCTTGGCCTAAAACTTTTTCATAAACATGTTCCATTACTTTACGAACTAGCAACATATCATTGGCAGATAATCGATCTCTGAAGTTAATAATGTTTAATGAGTTTACCGTAGGAATTTCCTGAACAATAAAGGTATACTTTTTGTAATAGTTCTTGCAAGAATAATGAGGTTGCAGGAAGAATGGTATTTTGCTCATCTTGGGCACTTGTTTCTGGGAGAATATTGGCTTTTTCAATACAAATACACACATATATATACTTTATACCAACATCAACTAGAACACTAGAAATCCAATCGGGTACTGAGTCTTTAAGCAGCATTTGTTCGGTATCACCACCGGCATCTCTACATAATAATCTCAATATTGTTCGATTTCCCGCTTCACTACCATCAATAATCTTGTAAGAATTGATAATATGTTATTAAAAGTATACCTGATTATAATAGGAGTATGTTTGGGAATTTGAAACGTTCCGTTTCCTTTCAACTTTTCGCCGTCGGGCCCATCTAAGGAAATATTTCCTTTATGATATAAAACACGTTATCATCTCTTACCTTGCCAAGTTTTCGGCCAGTGCTCGAAAAGAGCCTTTAGAGTAAGTGTTCCTAGGTTTACTGTAAAGATATATATACTGTATATCTACGCTCTATGCCAAAATAATTAATCAAACCTTTAGCATCATTAGAATCTCCTGTATTGATATTTAGATCAGCATCCCTCGCTAAAATCCATGCCGAAAAACAGTCGTTTTCATCTAAGTGTACAGTTGGCATCTGAAAAAGGTTAGGATAGGGTTAGAACCCTTTTAGATGATATTAACAATTTAAATAAATAGTTACTCCTGTCTTCATATCAACAGTGAACCAATTTGGAACATATATATTATTTCTTGTCTCTTTCTCTCGCTCATCTTCAAGCGAGACATCACCTAAATCTTTGACTTTAGTTGCCTGAAAAATTTTTGATAAAATAATCCATTCATTAGTCAGCATATAATTTTAATATTTACTGTTAGCGCATCCCATTTTGTAATATTGTTATCAGTGTCCTTAGTTAAGAAATATCTCCTGCCACTTAAAATAGAGTATTGTCGAACACTTGGACCTCCTGGTATGCTACAGACGAAATTGTTGTCTTGTTTTTCTTTGAGAGACTAGATAATACATACATTTTTCTGAGATATACATACATAAAAAAAACAAAACTTACCCAACAGTTCATAGTTGAGTCTGTTGTTGAAACCCATAGGTTAGATTCATCTTCTTGAAGTTCTACCCTTAAAACAGGCGCCTTTTCTTTGCATATGAAGGTACTGTCTTCACTTTCTCTAATATCAGTTGACCAGACCTCACAATCCCTTCCTCCTGAATACATTACGGTGAACGCCTGATTGGTCTATTAAGGGAGCAAAGGTATATTTATATCTAAGTCTTAAAAACTCATTTTTACGAGCACAATTACCTTTAATGTCCACACACCTTCTGTGTGCACACGGAATGTATGAATACATTTCTGTTGGCCAATAGACCATAATTTGATTGTTCCATCAGAACTACCTGATAAACATTGTGTACCGTCTCGATTTAGGACTAGACATTTCACGTTGTCACTGTGTCCCTTTAATTTCATTAACTTTTGGCAAGATCTCGGATCCCAAACTCGCAAGACCTTCTCCGCCGATCCAGACACAATAACTGAACCGGACGGATTCATAGCCACACTATATATACTATCTTTATTTCCATTTAAGGAAGATGCTGTTAGAATTTGTAATTATTACATAGGAAGCAGATATTATTTAAATAAAAGTACTTGTCACTGTATTATTTGACGCAGTCAGTGCTGTCAATGTATTAACATCCCATAAGAATATACTCTTATCTAAGCCGGCACTAGCCACTTGTTCTTTGTCTTTTGCGTAAGCTAAAGCTTTTACATAGTCCTATGAGACAAATAAATATTTATAATTTCATATTTATCAGCACTGAGAATTTTACCTACCTTATGTGTTCTTAGCGTGGACATACAGAAACCCTTTACAGCATTCCAGACTTTTACTGTTGTATCACTGCTGGCCGATATGACTGAGGGTAAATAGCTTATTAAAGTTTTGATAGACACAATGAAGATAAGCTTACGTGTTCGGCCCGAACAACACAAAATAATATCATTAATCCAGTCAGTATGATGTTCCATAGACTGTATATAATGAGTTTGATTTTGTTTGACATTCCATATCCGAATAACAGAATCTCTCCCTCCAGTAAACAATCGGTGGCTATATGGGTCATATTGCACAGAGTTTATTCCTGAACGATGTCTTCTTTCCTCTTCATCACGAATTACATATGATACCTGTGTATGGGTCGGTTAATGTATTTTTAATAGGTTTTCGTGCATTTTGTATTACTAAAAAATATTCACAAATTCATATATTCCTCCTACGCTCTTTCGTAGTCATTTGTTATTTAATAAATAATTTAATTCTATTACATTTCACATTGATCGGACACACTAAAACTAAAGTTAAAGGAATGTTATTATTCGAAGCTATATCTTTCCTTATTATCGCTCATCCGAATAATTTATCTATGATCAATGGAAAAAATACAATGACTGATTTCATTTTCCAATTTTGACAACTAATCTTAACAAAATATAGAAAATGATTCGCAGAATAAAAACCTGGGTTTTCTTGCGGGAAGTGTTATTATTTTGTCTCTGATACGCTAGCGTCATTGTAGTATAAAATTCGGAAAATCTGGTTAAAGGTTCTATTTCGCGGAATGCTAATGGTGGGATATACAAGGCCATTGGTTTTCATCATTGCACGTGCAGGGTACGTGGTACTTTAAGGAAATAGAAAATCCATAGAAGAATTGCACATTTTATTTCAACGACTTTTTAAATAAAGGTAAGAACGTTTGTGAAAAATAACTGTAATATGTTGCATTCTTACATGATGTCAAAACTAAAAATAAAGCATGTATCAATACATTTTAGACTGTTTGTTATGTTACTATTATTAAACTAAATAACAATCTATAAAACAATTTTATAAAGCTGTGTTTATGACATTAGAAACTAGTTGGTCTCGCAAGACTTATCATATAGAATTTATTTGAGGCTTGTTCACAATCATTTATAGTTAAACTACAACCTTTTTTATTACAAAATCTTCATATGTTATGATAATATATAGGCTTAGTTATGGATATGTAAATAACCATTGGTGTGGAAAATGTGCAGAAATATAAATTAATTATTAACAAAAATTTGCAATTGGCTTTTAAACATTTATAAATGTTTCTATTGCCTAAGGAAATTAAATACAAATTGGTCTATGCAGTTAGTAACACTTTATTTTGCATTGTTTTTTTTTTGTAATGGATCTAATGCCTAACATATATTGAAAAACTATGGTATAGTTAAATGATGAAAGTATCAGTTTTTTTTGATAAATGTAAAAAAAAACCACTGAAAAACAATCGAAATACTTTGAATGAACTTCAATCATCATATCTAATAAAACATTATGTAACAATGTCTGAAAAATTAATATTACTTACAAATTTGGACTCTTTACTTCCTTAAATTATTTTTTAACGGTTTAACCTCTTTGAATTTACCAGTCCTGTATAAAAATTATATAAATTAACCTCCACCAAGCAAATGCTAATAAAGAAAAAAAGATGATTATCATAATATTAACTTTACTATTTTTATTTAGTAATGAGATAGTTATTAAACAATAAATTTTATAGTTGTAAGGGAAATGAGCGAAAAGTTGTATATCTAAATTAACTTCACATCTTCTACAAAAACTTTCCTTGTTGTAGTTGGTAACTTGAAATTATCTCATGGTGAACTTCATTTGGCAGCTTAGTGTTTTTAATATTTGAAATGTATCTTAATATTAGGACATAGTATTTGTATTCAACAAACATGTTTACGTAAGTAACTAAACAATGTTAGTTGATTATTGAAGAGGCATGTATGGGGATATCTAATCTTAACATATTAAGATTTATATTTAGCCGTAACAGGCTCGGATTATCACCGTGTCTATCTATATAAAGATTGAGCTTTTTTATATAAAGTTCATTTACGTTCAAACGTATCTCAAGAAAAGCTAAAATATAAACTTGAATAAAAGTTGAATTAAATTTTAGAAAATGGCTTCTATACCGTTTGCTGCATATAAAGCTGGTAGTATACATGAGAATATGAGAAAAGCTATGAGATCAAGAGCATCTAGTGGATCATCAGTACCACAAAAGACAACCCCTGCGATACCAATGAAACAAAAATCTGAATCCTTCTCAGAGAGAGGAACTGGCGGAGTCTTCGACAACTTACGCAAGCTTGTTTTGAGTAAAAGAGCCAGCTCTGACGAATCCGTATAGCCTACCGAGTAAATGAAAATATTCCTTCTTTCATGGAATGGATTAATTTTCATCACGAAGATTTGAAAACTGTTTTAACGATACGTATAATGTAATTAGCGACATGCTTTAAGCCTGTGAAATATCATTTGATGAATCTTGGTAATATGTTATTGAAAAATGTTTTATTAACTGTATATTAAATGTAAAACAGACAGTATCTAATTGTAACTTTTTTATTTATTCATTTATATACTCGTTCTGCTCTGAACACATAAGATCTTTTAACAGCTTTTTTTAATGATTTTTTTTCGTTTGTATATGAAAAACAAAGCATCTTCTCTGAAACAAAAGTATTTTTTAATGTTAATATACTTAAATATACTTTAACTTATTATATATCACATGGATCCTTTTAGGTCAAAAAGACTCAATGACTTATCTGCCAGAGTATTCAAAGATCAGCTGCAAAGATAAAATTGAGAATAGGCTGAATTTTGCAAAGTTATTTCTAGTCATTCCTTAAGCAATCAGCTCACGATTAGTTTCATATTTCTTCTTTGTTTTCTCTCACTATCCCTTCTGCACTGAACTATTGCAGTGCTAATGATCGTTTGAAGAAATAAAGAACTTTTTAAGAGTAGTCGGTGAGAATCAATAATATCGTTCATTAGACGTATGCAATTACTTTATTTATCAGTATCGGTTAACTCTTTGTTATTTTGTCGAACGATAAAGTGACTTCTTGAAAGGCATCTTTAATTATGAATTAAACGTCCTTGTCCTTGTATTAGATTATTACAGATATTACAAGTTGTCCAGCTACCTAAATGTTAATAATTCTTCTTATTTACAAAATTAGCTTAATTTATTTGAAATTTTACTACATCATGGTAATAATTTTATTATTACGTGTTGATTGGGTGAAGTTTCTTCGGTAGGGGGCGTTTTATGATGTATATTTGATTGAAATTGATTTACGGCCAAGTCATTCCTCCAAGTTTCATCTAAAGTTTCAAGCGTTCCCTTAATCGTTTATAAAACGAACAGCTTATCGGCAACAATTGCAGAATTACAAAATGGTAAATATTATTAATACTTCTCTCTCTTATACTCTCTTAACGAATTTTTGAATTATATTCAATGATGCTTTACTGATTTTATTTTATTATACAGTAGTAGCGTATTTTCTTATAGGGTATTGTTTTAAGTGTTGCTTTATAGGTTTCATTTTCGCGATAATTGAAAATTTTCATTTGAAAACAGTTGAATCTTATTACAATTAAAATTAAATATGAATAAGAGAGCCCGTTTTTACCAATTCGCTTCCATTACAGGCAGATATCAAGAAAGCGTTTCCTGACAATAGATTGAAAGGTGAGTGTTCGATTAGGTTGGCATTTGTTACATTTCTGCAAACTGAAATGTCAGTACATACGCTGTGAATGATATGCTAGTCGCATATTTGCAGAAAAAATCTGTACTGGAATTATTCAAACTGTATAATTATGCAGCGATTAACGACGTCTGACACCTAAATGAGCTCCCATGTAAATTAAGCTTTTACATAATCTACGATAGAGCTTGACACCCTGAAATTATATGTACAACTGACCATAAACTAATTTACTTTAAAAAATAGATCCTCTTCAATTCGTCACAAATCCTCCTTTAATTCCTATTTTGTGGGGAATGAATAAAATTGGCTCTTTTAGCTCACTCTAGTGACATAAACTAAAACTTCCTCCTTAAAAAGACCATCTCGCTTACTAAACCGAATACAGTCAATTAAATAGGGGCTTTTTACACTGCAAACACCCCTTGCAGTAGTACCTATTGACAATTACGCCTGTTCCGGCAAACCATAGTAAAAGGGCTGTTTGTTAACTAGGCCTAACCACTTATTACTCCATCGATCCCTCTGATTAAATATTTGATAAAAAATTTGCAGATTTGCAATCCGCCTTCTTAATTTTTGATCAAAATAAGGATGGAAAAATTACCAAAGACGAGTTGCAATCGGTCTTGGAGGAGGCTGGTGCTGACTTTACAACAAATCAGATTGAAACCTTCATGAAGAGAGTAGACGCGGATGGTATGTAGCTTTCTATTAAATTTACTTTGAAACTATCTCTATTACTCTTCGGGAAAGATATTAAAAGTATGATTTCGGGAAGGCAAACATCATAGATTTATATATGATATAGCGTGAAGTCTTTATAAAATCATACGCTTATTTGATCTGTATTCGAAAGGCAATGGGTCGATTGATTATCACGAGTTTTGCTCTATAATGAAGGATATTGTCAGTACTGCTGATCAAGTAGAAACGAAGTTTGATGCCGCTTTTCATGCAATGGATCTAGACGGCGATGGTAAAATTAGTCAATCGGTTAGTAATATATCTAATCAAATTCACTATTGGCGTATATATCAGAATCTTATGGCGCCATCTTACGCATTTCGCTCTTTTTTTTTTTTACAAAAAGGAACTCCAACAAGCAGTTCGCGAATTGGGGGATGAACTGAGCGATCAAGAGGCTTTGGAAATTATTAAAACAGTCGATAAGGACGGTGACGGTCACATTAATTACGAAGGTTAGTAAATACAAAAATCGTGTTTCACTGTTTTTTACCGACAATCGATCCATATAATTTCTTCGATTTTTCCAGAATTTGTCACCATGATGTACTGCCTACAGTTAAATGTTTAGATTAAAAGCAGTTCAGTAAAGAGCATGAATCTAAATGTCCTCTCCCTAATTGTTTCTCTCATTTTTTTTAGCTTAATTAGCATAATGTTGTATACTGTATGGTACTTGGTTTACCATATTGCATTCTATTGTAGTAGCTAAACTATGTAGGGTTATATATTTATACGTATGTAGAAAAATGTATTCAATATATAATATACGCAGTTTTTCAGTATGTAGATTAGTTGCTCTCTATTTATAATAGCAAAGTTAACCTTTCAATCCATAATTTTCAAATGAATTCTTCCTCATTCACTGTTAACATTTCATTAGTTTGTTTTTCTTTGGCTTTACTCTCTATTATTTAGTTTCATTTTGAATCTCTTAGAAGAATAATGACTCATATTATTTATTAAAAAAATTAGATGGTATTTCTATATATACCATATCAATTTGTAAAAAAATTATTAATATAACTAATAATATGTGCTATTCAGTTACATTCTGAGCAGTCATAAATTTAAACTGTTTATATTATTTTTGTCTCTGTGTTAGGTCAAAATTATTTTGCTTTAAAGTTAAATAATAAATTGAGAGAAAGAAAGAATTATTTATTTGTCGGAGTCTAAAAAATAGGCCAAAAGTAGAAGAAAATGAAGTTACGGCCTGAGAAAACGTTTGTGAACTGAAGAGATCTCAACTTTTTCAACGGTTTTATGCTTATGCAATACATTTTTATCGTCATACGAAATCGAATTCTTCGCATACCGAAACGATTGATTCCATTGATTTTTTTCTGGATACACTATGCATAGCCTCCCGCTAGCATTAATATTACTTTTTAACATCCCACTCCGCCCCTCTAAATAACTAAGAATAGAGAAATAATCGCTTCTTTTTTCTCTATTACGTCTGCCACCGTCTAGTGATCGCGTCAAGAATATACAAGCAGCGCCACCTAAGCTCAATACGAAATCTTCAGTAGGTGAGGAACGCGACTGTGGTTTTGTTTGTGAATTACCAAAAAATTTAACCGTCCGTGATAATTTATAGTTCAGAAACGATTAAAATTTTTATATTGGAAGATACATTCTACAATATTCTTTCATTTTGATAGCTGTTAAGGATCTGTTTCGACTGAAAAACGTCATTTTTATTATTTTATCAGCCTATGTACATCTGGAACTTACTGAAAATTTCTTCCTTTGTTTAATCGAAGTAAGTAGATTAGATATATTTTCAGATATGTATTAGTATTGATCTGTTTGAGTTATTAAATTTTAATAAGATATGTTAGGAATGTGAATCATAGGTAGATCGAACACGATTCATTTAAATAGCTTTCAAATTACTAATATATTGTTCAATTCGGTAGTTACTTTATAATTGATAACTTAAAGAGGCGATGAAAATGTCGGCTTTCGATAACAGGTGTCATAAAACTTGTTGTCTATAGTTTTAATCCAGTACTGGGCCTACAACTCGGCTTGTATAGGAGTGTAAAACCGCCTACGAAAAAAATAGTTTATGAATAGAATTTAGAGGCAAATAAACTTATTCAAAAACCGTATGAACGATGTTTGCTTAGTGGAACATTGCCGGCACAGTCTTTATATTCTCAGACTTATACAATATGTGACTCGGCACCTCTCGGCGCAGGATGTCGTCAGTATAGTATACAACAATTAAAATAGCTTGCTTTTGTTGTGGCGAAATATTTTTTCCAAGACCATAGTAGTCCTATAATCTTGAGCACATAAATATACAAGGCTAGTAAGGTTCAAATCTATTGACAGTTAATACGACCTTTTAAGCTGTTTATCAACTCACATTTGTAGCATTCCTTTTCAATCAGTGAATATAGCTTTTTGTCGACCAAATTACTTCCGCTTGAATATTTGAAAGTTTTTTTATATCTGTATAGGATGAATGAAGAAACTAATATCCAAAAAACCGGGCGACAGTTTAGGATTACTGCTCCTGAAGATTTACAGGAAGAGGCAAGAAAAACTATTGCGGTAACAATTTTTTCTTTGACCCTTTAACCTTAGAATATATGTGTTAGGCTTTTAAAAATAAACGTGAACTACTAGATATATAAATAGATATACTAATATGTATCTAATTGAAAGATTTACTATAAACATTCTTTTTTTATTAGGTCATGGAAGAGCAGAAGCAAGTCAAAGCCCTTATGACCAACGACAATGATTGGGCAGCTGTAAGTTGTTTATTGCCTTCTATTTTTATTTATATATTTTATGTAATTCGCCTTCCTTCATTCTTTAACTAGTGGAATGAGGTAAAATTGGGCGTAGTTGCATAATTCACATATTTTGATTCAGAGGGTTGAATTACAAACTGAATTGAAAAAAAAACATATGATCGAAAAACTACGTTTTATATAAATAATAATCTAATGAGCACCATCTTTTTTTTTTAAATCACGTTTTATGGTAATGTTTGTTTTTTTATCGTGGTAAAGCGATTCATATGGACTTTTTTCCTTTCTTTTTATGCCTATAACATTCTTTTTTAAATCCGTATTGATCGTGCTGATTATAGAGTTTGGGCAACTGGAAAATGAAAATGAGACGAAAATCCACAACAAAAACTTTAGAGGAGGAAGAGCATGGCGAAGAATTACCAAATAAACAATCAAGCAAAACATTTGATCATATAATAAAAACAAATAGAATACGAAATATGTATCCCTATGGTGATGAGATAGAAAGTGAGCAACCAAAAAAGAAAAGTGAACCTGAGGTGATAAATAAAGATGAAATACCTGATTGGGATGGAGGATTTGAAAAAAAAGAAGAGAAGAAAGTGTGGAAGCCAAAGGTGCCGTTTCAACCATCTAAACCTGAAGAAAAAAAGCCAAAAGCGTCTACGAAATACTCATCCCCAAAATCCTCAGTTCGGAGTGTGTTTTTAAAGGATGATTCGCCAAAAACCAATTATGGATTTACTACTGCGGAAGACACTTTTTCGGGATCCCCGAATAAATTCTCAGATAGTTCAGTTGTCAAAAATGAAGTGCCAATCACTTCTCTAAAGAATAATGTTTTATCTAAGGAACCACCTAGCAGCCCAAGAAATGGACATAAACACCCACCTGTGACACCCCGTGGTAAGGGGAATGTTTCAGCCAAAGGGAAATTCTTTGAAGAAAAATTTAAAGAGCAGCCCTCATCATCACCCCCTCCCGTTCAACCTAAACCAATTGAAACTTCGCCCTACCGCTTTTCTATTGATAAACAAACATCAGATGATGAACCTCGTCTAATTCGACGAGGATCTCCTGACTCTGGAATTGATGGAGGTGCTAATTTTGGTGGTTCATCCACACCTGGATCTGTTAAAACGACAGATGATTATGTTGATCTATCAGAAGCTAATATGGCCGAATTAAAAAGATCAAAATTAAACTCTTCTCCAAAAAATGGAGCAGGCGAAAAGCTTTTTCACGAAAAGAATATTAGAATCAATTTAAACGGAATAACTACTAAAAAGTTTGGCTTCACTTTAAGAGGCGGCAGAGAGGATAATCAACCTTTACATATAGGAAAGGTGCAAATGGGGTCTGCAGCAGATATTAATGAATTAGAAGAAGGTGATGAACTCGTGACTGTTAATAATAAACCCGTAGCAGATCGTAATAGGAATTCCATCGAAGATCTGATCTCATCTATCGAAAAGGAGAATTCCCCATCAGTAACCCTAACTATAAGACGTTCTATGTCTAAAGGTTTATACAATCCGTTTTATTATATAAAAGTTCTAACATTACTGACAATTCGCAGACGAAATGTGCGCGTTTTCCGATTCGGAAGAAGGCAGCATGGTGGAACATAATATAAGTGAAACAGAGCACCAACAAGAGGTTGCTCACTTATCTTCAACCGATCAAATCCCGCGTCAAGATGAATGTCGGGATTCAGTCAAGAATCCCGTCGCTGAAAGCGACGTCATTGTTGAAGAGGATGACATTGAGGAGGTGAGTGGTATTTTGTTTTTCTTTTATAAAGCCAAAAAGCGAGAGATAAAGCACTCCTAATTCATTCAATCACTATTAACCTCTTCTTCTTCTCCTAAGTATCTAATCTTTTCTCGGTAAATTACCTCCTCAGTTTTCTTGTCAAGAAAGAGAAGCAAAGTGGCAATTGTCGCAAGAACAAAACTTGCACATTCTAAAGGATAGCCCCAACCTAAACTCATTGATTCTTCGGTAAATATTACAACTGGGAAAAGGATAATGCAAACCATCAGCGAAAGAAGAGCGGTTACTTGCGTATAAAATGCCCAGCTATAGAGACGGTATCTTTGTCGGATGTTCCAAAAAGCTATCAAAATAAGAATGGTAGCTATACAAAGTAGACATATTGCAATTACTGAGAAAACGATGTAAATAGTTAGAGAAACGCTTCGTTCATCATTCGAAAAACAACTTCCATTCGTACAAATCGTCCATAATCCTTCACGAATTCCTGTTTTTAGTATCCAAGAACTGGTAGCTTGAGATATCCCAAGCGATATAATCGCTATTAAGGTGAGCAGGACGGAAAGGACTTTTTGAGGCCGAGTTATAGTGACTCGTTCGAAGTGGCTGGTTGGTGCTCGCCTATTTTCCATGACGGTTTGCAAAAATCTGCTACTCGGCAAAAATAGAACGGCGCATAGCTAAACGCGTATCTAGGGCGCCTGTTGCGCAGTCGAAACTGACAGCACACTCTTGATTTACGTTAGGCCTTTATCTCTTCAAGTTATTATAAGCCCAGAGCATCACATAACATTTTCATTTCTTCTATCATTCTAGCCTCCTCTACCTGATACCCTACCGCCAGAGCCTGATTGGTCAACTATGCCGCAAAGAAAATTGTCAAATGCCTCCTTAGAGGACCTTCTTCCCGATCCAGTTGTTGAAGAGTCTCAGCCGCCGTTATCGATTAAAGAAGAAATGCTTAAGAAAAAATCCTTTTTCTTGGGTAGACCTATTGATCAGTTACAAGAATACGCTCAATTAAAGACTATCAATAGCACGGCCGATCGCGACTGTGTTCCGTGTTTTGACAAGTCAATTATTCAATCTTCTTCAATTGTTGATGACCTTTTAAAAAAGAGACCAGAAGAGAAAACTTGGTAAATACAATTCTCTTTCTTAATAATCCTATTATAACTTTAAATAATTTAGCTTAACCATACAAATAATTCTTTTTAATACTTATTTATTTATGTCATTTTTAAAGAATATTTATACACATACAATGCTCAATAGGCCCTCGCCACCTCCCGCACCTGAAAAGACACCGGCCGAAACACTTTATAACTATATTGACGAAGAGCCTCCTCCGTTCAAAGAGAAACCAAATATGATGTTTCAAGAACAGAAACGCTCAACTCTCCCAAGAGACTTCGGTAGTGATCGATATTCCACCTGGAACGATAAGAAAAGCCGTAAAGAGTCAGTAGGTGACGAAATTGAAGAAATGATAAGTCACGCTCAAGACGCCTTAGGTTCAGAGAGGAATAGGACTTTCATGGAAGAGTTATCTGAACACAATAAACCTGCAAGTTACCCACCAAAAAGTTCAATGGTAATTATTAATATATTATTATTAAAGCCAAGTGTCTGAAATAAATTGCCTATACTTATAGCCTGAAAATGAGCGCCATAACGAAAAACAAATGAAGGAACCGAAACATACCCCTTTCCGAAGACAATTTGTTGATGAAGATTTTACACGTAAACCTCAACCCAGTCAATCAAATCTCCCAGAGTATAAACTAGAATCTAGCGATTTCACATCACCTAAACTATCAGGAATAGGACGAATAAATGAGACTGTAGATAGAAGCAAGCAACCAAAGCAGCTATTTCCATCAAAGAGATCTTTTGAAGTTCAAACTGACAGAAAAAAAATGCCAATGCCTTATAGGTTTGCTAATATCCGTAAACAATATAGTTCTTATAACATATTTTAACTTTCTCTCCAGACCTGAAGCTCGACACTTACAAGCATCCTCATCTGATTCTCAACTGTCTTCTAGAGGTATTAGTTTCATTTAAGAATAAGAGAAGTGTTAAAATTAATTAATTTTTATTAGATACATACACTGTGAGAAGAGAGGAAGACCCCCGTGAGAAAGTTCATAAACTGAAACTGCAAGACGAAGCTAAAGAGTCAAAATTTAGAGTAAAACGTGACAACGATAATATAGAAAAAAAGGATGGATTTCAATCTTTCTCAGATGTTCCTACTTCATACTCAAGTTCACGCGAGATACCAAAAAAGCGTTATGAAAACATACCTTTTGAACAACAACGTCCACCAATAGCATCTGCATTTTCTTACTCTACATCAGAGTTAAGCTCTCTACCAAAAAATATCAAAGCTGGCCATCAAGTTTCTCGTTCCGTTGATTTGTCTTTTCCTTCTCAAAGATCTTTAGATGATCACTATCGAAGACAATCAAATGCGTCAGACTACGGCCAGTCATTAAATAATAATTTTAGACAAGAGGAGGAAAAGCAGCCACCAAAACTTTCGAATTGGTCTAAACCAAAACCTTTACCACCAAGCTTTCGATCATATAATCCTCCTTCTCCTACTCGTTCCGATGGACCGGCAAGAATTCCTTGCGTAAGCGCTCAGGAGAAATGCCAAGGTTGTGGGGAGGTCTTAGGCTCCGGAGCAGCAATGCTTATTGAGTCTTTAGGATTACATTATCATTTGAACTGCTTCATTTGCAGTGTTTGTAGAGAACAGTTGGCCTCAGGATACGATAAAGGTGCAGATGTTCGGGTTAGAGGGAAAAAATTACACTGTCAAGACTGCTATTCTAATGAACAAGGTATTTGAATGTATAGAAGTTATAGAAAAGTGGTGTTTGTTGATAGAAAAGGTTTGCAGTTTTTTCTCTAGTAAGAATATAGTAAACTGACTTGATTGTTTGTTTATATCTTTTAGAAAACGCATTACTATAATAGATTGATTAGAATTTTGCACTGCCTGTAGAAAAAACATGGCTTTTAGTTTAACGATTAATTTATTTGCTGTTAGGCTAATATTGTTTCATATCAGGATTATTGAAGTTTATCTTATTTGTTTGTTCTACAGCTGGTATTAAATTCAGCCGAGTCTAAAATCTACTGCCACCAGAAAGATTTTCCTACCAAACTGTGATAAGACTAAACATAATTTCGTTTCATGACTACACCTGAAATGTTTTTCATATTGCTGTATTGTTAATTTTTCTGTGAATTCTTTTAGAATGATGTCATTCTATACACTATTTCACGTTAAAAAAATACGAAGCACTAATCACTGTTTAATTTTTAAGAGTCTCCGAACATTTACCATAAAAGAAACGAAGCTATCAATAGGACCCAAAGATATTAAAATCTTGCTGTCCAGCATACCAAAAGAGCTTATAAGTTACGATAAAATCTCAGCTTAATAAACTGTAAATTTGACAAAATTTTCATTATCTATCACTAGCACGCTAAAGCCCAGTCACCCGTGAGTTTATTAGTTTTTCATCAGCAAAACTTCATTGCACTTTAGTCGAAGGGTGCTCAAATCTATCAAAAGTAAGATACGCACAAACTTTACACTTGGGGCTTAGCAGAGAAATATGGATGCTACTGAACTATTTGGTTTATTATTATCAACAACTTTTTAATTATGCAATTAAGTACTATTTTCTCAGTTGTTATTCTAATGGGACCATATTTTATGTTGATAATTTTTGATATTTACTAAGGAACTTTACAATAAAAATGTAAATACAACAGTACTTGAAAAAAATACTTTACATAATTCCAATTTTATTATAAATTTATATTAATTGTTTAATTACAAATTGCCATTTCAACGTCCCTTGGATCTGAATGAATTATTTCTTTCCTAACTTCTTCCGTTATTGTTGGGTGGTTGTGTACTCTTAAAAGGGCAATTAATAGCTCTTTTTGTTCGCTTGATATATCAGCCTTATAACGCTGAACGAAAGTAAGCAAAGATTGATGCCAAAGAACGGGCAATTGTCTTTTGTCCTTTTCAAAGCGAACGAAATGAAATATAACAGCATCAAGAACTCTATATGGCAAAGCGTATTTCTTATCCAACAAAGTTCGGAGGAATATAGATGTAGCCCCATTATAGTCCATTTCCGCTAATTTTAATAGAGCGGCGGCAGAGTGTAACATAGGTATAGAATTTTTAGCCAGAATGGATGAAACTATGATTGCCTCTCTTAAAGTACAGTTTCCGCACTCTGCCAAAGGTAAAAGAACTCCCTTGAAAAATGCAGCTGGTTTAAAGAGAGATTTTTTTAACGCCATATAGAGGTGGAAATTAAGCCTTTTGTATTCACTGATATCATCGCGAATACGAGGTAAGAGGACCAAATTGAAAAATCTCTGAGCCATTTTCGCATTTAAATTAGATGCAAAAATTCGAGTAGCTTGGTAAACGGCCGCAGCAGTCCAGGAATCTGGCTCTGTTAAATACAAAACTTGCTCCCAATTCCTTAATGAGGGGATAATTTTGAAAGCTTTTGGTAATTTTCCAGATCTATAGCATCTTAGAATATCCCGAATGCTTCTGTACATTTTAACAACACGCTCATCCATATCCTCAATTCGAAGGGTATTTTTATCACTTAATTCTGTTTCAATTTCGGTTTTTTTCTCAGTTAATTTCTCTTGAATTATATCAGCTAAAGTTCTTCTGACAGGGCCAGTTGTAGACATAAATTTTTCCATAGCTTTTTCCTCGTCTTCATCTATTTCCTGGTCAGAGTAAAGTTGATAAATTATATAGTTATACAGAAAAAAATACTGACAATCTCTTCGTCTTGATCATATGCAAATTCTCCAATGTCATCATCACTTTCATCAGAGTCGTTGTTGGAGCTCTTTGGGAACTTGACGGTTTTAGGTAGTTTTTTAGACCTAAGAACATGAGAGTTGAAATCGTATTTAGTGAGGAATTTTTTAACTTACTGTTCAGAAACGCCATACTCTTCTTCAAGTTCTGCTTGTTGATTTCGGGCTTGATCAAGGATCTTCAAGCTCAGTTTGTCATCTACGAACTATAAAAAAGAGAAATAAAGTTGCATTGCTACCACGTGTTTAAGTCAAAAGGAGTACTTCTATTGTTTCTTCTTTTTTCTTTCGATCTTTTACGCGACCAGGTGGTCGTACAGTCTTATCTAATAGTATTTGTTCTGCTAGGGACCCAGCCGAAGCTGCGTTTGAAGTAAGAGCTTTACTTTTCTTAATTTTCCCCATTTAGTCGGTGAGTATATAAATATAGACGCAAAAAAAACTGGTAACGAACTGATATTAGGTATAACTTAATCCCGTAAAGCGTAAATGTTTATTTACATTTAAACAGAATTTTCAGCAAAATATCATTTAAGACTCGAAAAAGTATTGATATAGATCTGAAGATAAATAGCGTGATCACTAATTTATATTAGACTGTACTTGATCAAGTTTCGTTTCGATTGTAGAGATACTTTCATTATAACTTTACTTTTAAGCTTTTGAGAAATTTTAAAATATTTTGATAAAATATAGCAAAAATAATGAGACTATATATGTTATTCATAATAAAATTTATGTTATATTGAGATTAGTGTTAAAATCGTTTTTTTTTACGAGCGGAAATGACGACATATGAACCGGAAACTCAGGAAAATGTGCTATAAGTCTGTTTGGTGTTGTAATATCGCTCACCAAACTTCTCTTGATCCATTTAAGTAATTAGTTTATTTAGAAAAAAAGTACTGCTTTAGAAAAAAACCCATAAGAATGAAGAGAAAACTTCACGATCCGAAAATTACAAATGAAGTAAGTTCTACTTCTTTCATACTATCTTATTTTCTTTCGAACTTTTCTTGTAACCTGATATTTTTCACCAGGATAAAGAAGAATCACCAAAATCTAAGCGTACCTCACAAAAAAGTGGTTAGTTTTGGTGTTTAGTAAACCCACAAGTGAAATGCAAAAAAAAACATTCTTTACTTGCAATTTTCTGTTTAGTTTAAATCATTACATATGTTTTCTCTCTAATTTCTACAAATTTTCATACTCAGATGAGCATAAAAAGGAAGATGAAACAGCAACTCTCAAAATGCTGTCAGTTATTACCGCTACATCAACTGGAGCTGAAGAAACAAATGATCTATCAAGTATTCAATTGAGCGAAATATTCTCAGAATGTTTTATATCAACTAAAAAGCAGAAGAAAATTGATGAATGGCTAAAGAAATTAAAAATCTACTTAAAAAACTTAAATAGTGACCAATCCATTGACGTTGAATTACCCACTTTCTTACCGGAAGATGTTGAGAAATTTCATTTAAAATCTTCTCATGCTCCTGAAAATATTGAACAAGTTTCCCCCTACTGGCTGAATTCAGACGTTACAAGCAAAACTTTGAATATAGAAGTTTGTCTAGAAATACCGAAAAACTGTGTTTTCCCAAAAGATACTATAAATTACAAATACTTTTGTAAACGCATGGAATATTTAGCAAAGGTTGCATCTTTCTTAAAAAATTCAGATTTGGTTGCTGATATATTTTGGTCTTTAGACAACTCTGTAACTTATAGGCCAATTCTGATTATCGAACCGAATGAGCTGAAGAATGTTAAAGTTTTTGTTAAAACTGTAGTTCACAAAGATGTTCTTTGGAAATCAAGCCGATTCCAGCCCGGAGCAATTAATGTTAAACCTGAATATTTCAAAAAGAGTGAAGTTGAACAATCGACAAGTTTCTATAATGACAATTTGGGCTTAGAAAAATTTTATTTTGAATCCAGACGTCAGCTACAAGAAAAACTAAAACCTTCTGACACAGCCACGAAGGGGTGTATCTTATTAAAAATTTGGTTGAGAAATAGATTTCTCAATACTGGCTTTGGAAATTTTAATGATCATATAGCTGAATGTTTCTCCGTGTTTGTTCTTGAGAAAGAAGAAACTTTCCTTTCTCCTTTACACTTTTTTAAGATTGCAATGAAACATATAAATGAAGACTTTTTTCTCAAGCCGAAAGCCTTGAACGTAAGCTAATTATAGTACTCATTTGAGGCATACAAACTCTAAATTTTTAATGTTTTTAGGGTGAAGTTGATGAAGAATATAAGAAATATTATGACGTAATCTTCTTGGATGGCTTTTCAATAAATCTTTGTTCACATTGGCATAAAAATACAGTTGACAGGATTAAGTATGAAGCTAAAATAGCCTTAAGTCTTATCGATGCTTCTCAGGGTTATCAATCCAATCTTATTGAGAATTTATTTGCATATGAAATTCAGCCAGAATTTGTTTTTGATCAAGTTATCTACATTAAAAAATGCAAACCTATTGAAAGTGAAATAAGTACATGCTGTAATATATTTTCTGCTGTTCCAAAAATTATTCAAATACTGGAGAGAGCTATTGGCAGAAGAGTTAAAAATATAATACCATATTCATCTCCTACTCAACCCTGGAATATATTGTCTAAAAGAGAAGAAAATACTTTGGCGATAGGTTTAATTTTAAACTTACAGCATTCGTATGAAATATTGGAAAAAGGACCTTCGGCTGATTC
Source organism: Dimorphilus gyrociliatus (assembly GCA_904063045.1). Lineage (NCBI taxonomy): Eukaryota > Metazoa > Annelida > Polychaeta > Dinophilidae > Dimorphilus > Dimorphilus gyrociliatus. The sequence goes on from CAJFCJ010000005.1 coordinate 1,567,591, forward strand.
CAATGAAGCAAAATCATTTCGCAATTTCTGGGGAGAAAAGTCTGAAATGAGAAAATTTCAAGATACATCAATATGCGAAGCGGTCGTATTTCCAGCGGACAACGCTGCTAAAAAAAGAAAAATTATAACAAAAATGATTAAATACATATTGGAAAGACATCTCAATGTTGTCAACAATGACTTAAAAATATTATCAAATTCCATCGACAGTCAATTAACAGAAGAGGAAAAAGGAACCGGGGAAGAAGAATTGGCCTCAGTTTGTTCCTCCTTCGACAATTTGTGTAAAATACTCCGTAAATTGTCTCAGGATCTGCCCTTACCAATTCAAGCTATTCATGGCCTTCATCCAATATTAAGAATGACATCAACCTCCTCTACTCCCGAAATTATTGATATTATTTGTCTTCTAGAAACAAGCGGAAAATGGCCAGAAGATATAAATGCAATAAAAAGGTAACTAAATTTTTAAAAATATTATTCAACATTAATAGTTCTTTATTCAAAAGGTTAAAAGTTGCCTACTTGTTGGAGCTAAGAAAAAAATTAAAATTGTCCAATTATCAAGTCGAACTGAGCATTGACTTTCTAGATGTAACATTCAATAATTTGAAATTTAGAATATCTGTTGCTCAAACAGGAGAAATAACTATGCTTAAGATGAATAAATCAAACAAAGGATTAATAAAATTCACAGATACTGAAGAATCCATAGAAGCTCAGAAATTGATGGTAGCAAAGCCATTATTTGCATCAATGATAAAAGGCCTGCAGCAGGAGTATCCTGTCTTCAGTCTGTCTGTTCGTTTAGTAAAAAAGTGGCTTGATTCGCAAATGCTATCGCCTTACTTTGAAGACGAAGCCATAGAACTCCTCGTAGCATATATATTTCGAAGAAAATCCTGTTATAATGCACCAAATTGTTCACGTGTCACTTTTCTTCGATTTCTTGAACTTATAGCATCATTTGATTGGAAAATGTCTGGTTTGATTATAAACATTGATGATAGTCTATCTAATAGTAGTATGGAAGAAATACGAAAAGAAATTGTAAAAAGTAAAAAGACACTACCATCTATGGTTTTATCCTGGTCGGGTGATAAGAAAGGTTGCATGTTTACAAAATCTACTCCAGATTTTATAATAAGACATTTAGTGGTTCTCAGCAAGAAAAGTATGGAATTATTGTCAAGTTCACCAACAAATGTTGAAATTCTCTTCAAACCGGATCTTTCAATTTTTGATATTCTTATACATGTGAAGAAATCTGTTGGTAAAGAAATCGTAGAAAAGTTCGTGAATCGAATAAATGTAAGTTATAAATATTTAATATTTTAGATTTAAGTCAATGAACTAAACAAATTTAATTTATTATAAAACAGTTGGCCTACAAGAGTAATGCTATTTTCTTCTTTGATAAAAGCGAAAATTTAAAAATCGGAGGAATATGGAAACCCAATGCAAAAAATCGATCCTTTTCTACAACCCACTGTCATTATGCAAGCCCTAATTGGAACAGGGAGGGCGAAATTATATTAACTATCGATTCAGAAGTTGTGAAGGAAGATATAAGAATATTAGGTAAAGATGTAATTAATTCTATTGCAATAGTGAGACCAATGGTTTAAAGACAATTTATATTCCACTGTTATATTGTAATTAAAAGCTGATGCAAGTAACAAAAATCAATTTGCTTATTGGAGCTTGTTGTGTATGCCAATAAACTCTTTCAAAGTACAACAAAAATCTATTAAGTTTTACTTTATCTGCAGTAATTATTTAATAATATATATTCATATTAAATAACATAACAAAGCTTTCCGAGTATTGCTAACAAACACAATACAATCAATCGTTTCAAATTATTTCACATCCTTTCTCTCAGTTTGTAAATAATTCAACGTAGATCTAATTAAAAGTGATATATCATCGAAGAAGTGAACAAACACGAATATTTGAACCACATCCAGCCATAGCTGCCTCTTCATTATTTACATGCATCGTTTGAACAGCTCTTGAGAATGACACGAACGCTGTGATTTTCCCAGTTATTAGGTTAACCAAATGTAAACCACAGGTACCACTACCGGCTGCTAAAGCTGAATTCGCTTGCGCTAGTAAACTTGCGCAATACAAATATTCACCTTTTTCAGGGCTGTCTAAATTAAATATAACAGCTGGATGACTGGAAAATCTGTTTTTTATGTAATTCAGGATTTATTTCTGAAGGGAAAATGAAACCTACGAACCTGCAGTCCCACAACTCCAAAGCAGAATGTTTTCTCCAGGAGCCAGTTAATAAAAAATTATCAAAAGTATCAATGGCATCACCACATATATGAGGACCGGAAATATTCACAACACTTGTTCCTCTGGTGCGGGTATCCCATAACTTTATAACATTATCCCAACCTCCCGATACAAGCACCGAATAGTCTTTCCATTTAACAGAAAAAATTCTACTAGTATGCCAACTACAATCACGAACCATTGTTTCTGAAGATAAATCGTAAATTCTCAAACAACCATCACTTCCTCCAGTAGTTGCCTGATTGTTTGGTGAAATATCTAGGCAATTTGTACCACTAGGTTCTTTGAAGAGACGGCGGATTTGCGGGTCTCCAGTGTTTATAGAACATTCAATTATGCTTCCTAATGAAGAAACGGTGTAGGATTAATTATTTAAAATCGATCTTAAAATTTATAATTATACTAATTACAGTAATTAAGTAATTTACCTGAAGCAAGAGTGGCTAAAATTCCATCTTTTTTTATCCATTTAACTGACATTACAGGAATATCACCATCAATAGCCTTTGTGGTTGAAATTTGTTTATGATCCGAGTCCCTAAATTGTATGGTTCCATCAGCTAAACCCAACGCTAAAGAGCCAACAGAGTTGAATTGCAATGAATATACTGAATTTTCAGAGAAAGTACACGAATAAGTCAGCTTAATGTCCAATCCATTGAGATCTGTTTTTTTGCTTGCTTCTAGAGCTTCTGTCAATCTTCTAGCCGGCATCTCTCGAAAACTTCGAAATTGTTTGAATCTCTATAGGAACAGATGGCGCTGTAGTCCCAAGGATCGATTATTTTATAAAATATCTATATAAAAAATATATGGTACTGAATTTGGCAGATATTTTAATTCTCTTATTTATTTTTTAATTAAATAAAAAATCAATTAAAGTAAAAATATCCCCAAAACTAAAACCACAAAATGCTTTTGCAAACAACAATACAATAAAATGTACACGATTTGCTCCCTGGCATTTCACTTCCGACTTTCTCATCCGGCAAGCCTACCGCTTATATCTCTAAAATAAGCATGTCCTACCGTAACAATGATAGTAGAATTTATGTTGGAAATTTGCCCCCTGACATCAGGAGCAAAGACTTGGATGATTTGTTTTACAAATATGGCAAAATTATGTATATCGACTTAAAGAATCGCCGCGGTCCGCCATTTGCTTTCGTCGAATTTGAAGATCCACGGTAAATTATTTAAACTTATTGCATTTTTGATCGATTTTGTCTTATTATTGCCGTGATGGGCTCCTAAAATGTTTTGTATAGAAGTTTTAACCCGTCTTCGTAGGGAAAATTTTTTTTTTTCTACAAATCAATTTGTCACGACTATTACTTTGTAGTGTAGCTTAAACGAAAGGAAATCTAAGATGGCGGCGCTCAAAGTGTTCAAACGCAACCTGACTGTCGAATTGTTTTCACAGAAACTAAAATAGAGGACCTATCACAGAGGATGCAATTATCAGTTATTTTCAAAAACCTCTGAAATAACATAGGCTACATAGGTGGAATTTTGTAACTGCTCCGAATCATTGGGATTTTGAAAGTTCATAGCATGTGAGCTTTTCATTCTAAACATTTTTGCAAAAACAAATAGGCCGAATTTTCATAAAATACAGGATGGGAACAGTCTATTTTAAAAAAAAGGTTTTTAAAAAGTGAATTAATAGTGGAATAGACGTGGTTTTCGTAGGAATTGCAATTGGGAAAATGTAAAGTAAATTGTATGGTTCCTGAATAGATTTTTAGATTCAGATGGTTAGCCCCGTCATAGGACCGTTTTTCATAATTCGAAGATTTGCAGGCTTAAAATATTAACTTAAAGCATAGTTCTTGGAAAATGGCGTGTAATTTGTTTTTACTCATAATACTCAATGAAAACTGACACGTCATTCATCACAGTAAACATCTGTTACCAAAGTCTAAACAATTTTTGAATTTGAAACGAATTGCGTTAATACGCCACAAGATAAATGGAGAGTTCTTTAGAATGATCAATACGTTCTACTTTTAGTGACGCTGATGATGCAGTTCGTGGACGGGATGGATATAATTATGATGGATACACTTTACGAGTAGAATTTCCTAAGGATTCCAACAGAGGATCTCGTTCTCTGTATCGTGGACGAGGAGGCGGTGGCGGTTACAGAGGGGGAGGAAGAAGAGGTGGACGAGGAGGCGGAATGCGTCGACCAGAAAATAGAGTTTTGGTAACCAATCTACCTCCTTCAGGTTCGTGGCAAGATCTGAAGGATCATATGCGCGAAGCAGGAGATATTTGCTTTGCGGATGTTTATAAAGATGGCACAGGAATCGTTGAATTTCTCCATCATGACGATATGAAGTATGCTATTCGTAAATTGGATGATACGAAGTTTAGGAGCCACGAGAATGAAACAGCTTACATTCGTGTGAAAGAAGATGCTGGTAGACGAGATCGGTCAAGATCGAGATCAAGAAGCCATAGCTTTGAAAAGAGAGATCGAAGAAGTCCTAGCTACTCCCCGATGAGAAGGAGCCGTTCTCTATCTCCAGGTCGATGAACCCTGGTTGTTCTTTTTTTTTCTTGTAGCCTGTTATAAGTAAAAACGGCTATTTTTATAAAGATAGTTTAAAGGTAAAAAAAAATATTTTTCACGCAGGATTATTTGATCAATCATTTTGAATTTCGAAAATAAAATGTGATTTTTAGTAGGTGTACTAAATATAAGACGCATCCATAATGTTAATAGAATTACTCTCTAAAGCGATCTATATAACTTTTTTTGTTTCCAGAATAGACCTAAAGTTTACCAAAGCATTGATTAAATATATTCTATTGCATAGGTGTATGAAGTGAACACTTTGTTGATAAATTAAATGTAACTTTTGTTATGTGCGAATAAAGTGTTATTTCGGGAAAGAAACCAATGCAAAACTAAAATTCAGTAGTTATCAAATTACTTGCTTTTTTGTAATATTAAAACTTAACGTATGAGTAAACTCATAACTTTAAAGCACTGAAATTTTTTTTTAAACGTAACATTAATCAAATTAAAGTTTTGAGCAAGTTTTATTTTGTTGTGCAGTTGATATACTATTATGATTCACTAAAATTAACAAAGTAGTTTTCATTGTGTTTATTATATATTATACTATACTATTTTATACGATCAGTTTTATTTGAAGGAAATAACATACTACTAAAAAGCTGGCCGAACATAAAGTTCTTATAATTTAAGCATAAAAGTTTACTTTCAGTCGACTTATTTTTTTTTTCGTAAGAATAAACATGTGTTTGATTTCAACAGGTAACCTCCTTTATTCTTAAAAACCCGTAAAAATTACCGGATCTAAACTACCGGATCCATAGAGCGCCAATGCCAATCTAAAGCGTTAAAAATCGAGCATCTGAAAAAAGTAACCGTTTGAGAGACATAGACCGAGAGTGGATAGATAAGATGCTTACCAATTGCGGGAGTATTTTCTCCACATGTTCTGGCATCACTTTATCCTGTGATTCAATCTGAAAAACCACACAAAATCTCGATTAGGTAGCTCACCCGAGAGCATTTGAGAATCCTTAGGAGCTTTTGGTACATTTAGCTTATCATGACATCGCTTAGAACTTTCTAGAAGCTGAACTTACCTGGGCGCGCTTTGCGGCTCTGACGACGAGCTCTGGAAAATGAAGCTTGAATGTAAGTTTGTTGTGATAAATTTAGGCGATATATCGCGTATTTTTTAACATATAACAACTAGTTGACGCGATATATCATGATAACATTGATTGATTCACATTTAAAGCAGCCGAATAAGATTCAAAGCCATTCAAAACTTGATTGCATACGATGACTAGTACCCGTAGCCCACTCGTATTGATATATAAGGCCTACAGAAATGAGAAGCCTATACCCCAAGGACCAACCCTTGCTTTTCCATCCACAACCCAACGCGAGATTGAGTTTGTGTGTCTTGACTAGGGAACGCTACGGATCACTTGTAAATATTTTTCCTTCAGTAGATTTCAGGTTATAGATAATCCAACTGCTCAACTATTACGAAATCGGAGCCACTACTATCTTTCGTTAGTTGAGAGAAAATTATTAATATTTTCTTCAAATTGTCATCGAAGAGTTCGCTAACCCTCTCGTGACCAATTTGTGTTGGTTTTGTTATGTGTAACGTTACATGAATTTTTCAAATACATTTCACAAGAACCTAAAAAACTGAATGTGTTTTCGAATGTCCTACCTTCAATAAAGCATCCAAAAAGCTCAGTAGCCAACTGTGCAGCATTGTTCTTCACTAATTAATCGTAAAATTAATAAATGAGAAACAAGTAAAAAAATTTATCTAACTTTTGGTATTATCGCTCTTGAAGTTTAACTGAAGAGTTTTTCGGACTGTTTCCTAAAGATAAAATTGAGTCAGAAATAAGTAAAATTTACTTATAAGCATTAATTTGTTACTGGTTTTAAAAAAGAAGCAGCAGAGCTTTCATCGCAATCTTTGCCGCTATCCGCCATAACTGATGAAACTTTCACCAATTTTGAAAACTGGTTGAATTTAAAATCTTGGGAGAAAATATTAACAAATAATAAAGTCAAGTTCGTTAAGTTCATATTGAATGTATTTGAACACTTCAAATATCAGAAATAAGCAACACAATAATGAAGTATAATAACTATTGAGATTCTTAACTACTTGATCTTATAAGAAATACTGTGACAAATAGTCATTAGTGTGGGATATCATTGCAAGTGTTTTAGCCGCATTATCAAAATTGTAAGATCAAATTTTTTTCTTTTTTTACTGCGATGCATGCAACTTGGTGCGATCAGAAATTTCCGGAACCTCAATCATCCAAGGTGACTTTGCCTTTCCAAATTGAATATCTGTCAAGTTCTTTAGCAGCCTCCCATAGGTGGGATTCTCGACCTCCATTGTTGGAACTTCTAGCCATTTATTTTGGTAAAGAACTCTGTCAACGGGTGAAACAATACAGGCAGTTCCTGCCCCAAACACTTCTTCAACCCTGTTGTCCTTTAAACCGTTAACTAAGTCTTTCATTGTAATTATTCTTTCAGAAACGTTAAATTCACCCTACAAGATTTAATCCAAATTAGAATATATAAATGAAAATAACACAGATCATATACCCATTGTTTGGCTAGTTCAAGCAAAGATAGTCTCGTAACTCCTGGTAAGATAATCCCTTGAGAAAGGGGTGGTGTTACCAATTCTCGTACTGGTGAACAGAAAATAAGTAGTTATAGATATAATATACAATTTTTTTGACTATTACTTCAATATACCTCCTTTTTCATTCGTCCACATCATAAAGATGTTCATTGTACCTACTTCAGTCATTTGTTCGTCTTTTCCATATAGCCATAAAACTTGTTGACAGTTATGCTTTTTGTTTGCCAGATTTTGAATATAAATGGTAGGAGCATAATTACACCCCATTTTATAGCCTCCAGTACCACCTATAGTAGCTCTGACAAATTGCGGGTCAGCCAAAAGAGAAATTGGTTTAAATCCAGTTTTATAGTATGGTCCAACTGGTCCTGCTATTACAAAAAGTTTGGCGCTTGTTGATTTGCTCACTCCTAAGTGAGGATCAGTTCCTATCATTGTTGGTCGAATGTAGAGTGTGGAAGACTGACTACATGAAGATGGATTTGGTTTTGGTACCCAGTCGCTATCAATAGCGATTAACTTTTTGATGCATTCGATCAATTCTTCACCATCGAAATCAGGAAGGTTCGATCGTAGGGCTGTTGTCTTCATTCTCTCCATATTTTTATCTGGCCTGAACAGTCGAATGACATTGTCGTATCCTCTGTAAGCTTTCATACCTTCAAACAGTTCAATAGCATAATGCAATACCTTTGTTGCTGGATGCATCGAAAAATTTCTTATTTCTGAAATCTTCGGTCTTGTCCATCCCTCACTCTCTGTCCAGTCGATTTCCAGCATATGATCGGAAAAATTCTGACCGAAAACCAAGTCATCCGCATTGGGTATTTCTTTGGGATTCTTCGTTAGCTCAATTTCTAGATTGGAGGCCTTGAAACTTGAGTATCTCGAAATTCCAGTAACTTGTACTGGACGTAACTTTTTAACCTGAAAAAATAATATTTAAATTATGTTTAAAAAAGTATTGCTTCAATTATTAATATTTTCAAAAGTTAACAATAGCTAACCGATGTTGGAATTGAATATTATGTTTTTTATTAATCGATGTCTAAATCTATATTAGTTTTTAATTTTAGCTTTATTTGATTTCATTAAAAAAACACAACAAATAATATGTTAATATGTTAAAAAGCATTTTGATAATATCTCGAAACAGTTATTTATAAAATATCATGTAAACTTTTTCAAAACCAATATTTAAATAATTCATAAGGCAAAAAGTTAATTTTATTGCGTTTGTTACACTCAACCTCACACGTGCCACTAAGCCTAGTATTTAGGTCTGGGTCATTTTTTGAAAGATCTTATTCTTGAAGTTGAGAATGAGGAACAATGCTAAATGTTTAAAATATTTAAAATTATCATCTCATTTAACAAGGAAGTTTATCAAATATATAAGAAATGTTCCTAATCTTTCAACAGAATATGGCTAGTATCATTAATTTACATGGAAAAATCCAAAAGTGTAGAAAGAAATTTTTAACTGTGTCAGTTGCTTAAATTGAACAAAAAATATTTTAATTTACTGAAAAGCTCAAAAAATATAATATATAACATTTACAAACACAAAAAAATTAAAAAAGTATTAATCACCAAAGACGCAAATCGCAACGCCATGTTGTTGAGTTTGATATTGACTGCAGAACTGTACTGTGTCATGCAAGAAAAAATAGAGCAGGGTAAAATATTCTGAGAAACTGGTATGTTTGTAAAAGAACTTTCACTGATTTTAACAACTTTTTATTAGGTGAAACAAGAAAAATTACAAAACTTTCATAACTTGAAAATGTCAATTAAATTTTCAAGTTTAATTTTCATTTTTAAAAAATTAAAAATTTAAATTATATTGTTATTTTTCCTATTTGATTTTTTATATATCATTTATTATAAGTTAATGTTATACCAAAATTATCCTTGGTCTAAAAAATAAAATATGTAGACTATTATCTAGTATATGGTCTTTGTTTCATTCTGCAATATCATACTAAAATACAATGACGAAATCCTCATATTTTTTCAGTAGTTCTTATAAACTATTGCTTTTTCAATTCAGACATTTTATATTTGCAATAGAACGACTATTTTAAAAAACACAAAAACTTCGGAGCTTATTATTATATATTACAACTATTACATTTATAGGATTATAGAGCGAAATAGTATATAACCTACATTTTATACAAATATTTTATATGAGCTAGGTGGCAAATTAGCGGATATAACTTTTTTTTACAGCTTTTATATTTACTTGCAATGATTTATTGATTTCCATTTACATACTCTAAAATTCACTTCATTTTTTCAAAAAGAAAAGAAATACAGCATTTTAAAAGTACCACTTACTTTTGACAAATTTTGTCCAAGTATTAGGTTATTAATATACAAATTATAATTAGAAATTATTAAAATAAGTCATTACCTCCAATAGGCTTACAGACTACTACTATCTGCAATTTATTACTTAAGAGCTACGATATCACTGTCTAATATAGGCTTTCAAGTTTATAAGATGAGAAAGTTCATAGTATTAATCTAGATTGTAAAAATTATACAATTGAAGGATGTGGCAGTTTTCTCTTTTCCTTGTCATGTAAACTAGTTAATGCTCTATTTTAATGCAAAACTAGATAATTTATCAATTTCCTATGAAATATTTTATTTAAACTACTCTATTTTGACAGAGATAATAATGAAAAAAGACGAAGGCATACTTTTGAAATTTGTATGGTGTTGAATAGTTCACACAAGTTTAGTATTTTTTAGTTTTCTCTTGTGTTATTGAATTGTATTTGTAAAAGAAAAAAAAAGAATAATTTATGAAAGGGAAAACTTCCAAAGCTTGTTTTTTCCGTTAATAAAATACTACTTAGCATTTATAGTCTAAGGCGAAAAATTCTTTGTCTTAATAAATCAAGCGAAAACTGGTACATCAGATTGCAAAAAGATATATTTATAACTAAGGAATGCAATAAGAATAAAAATTAAATTATTAAATTATTCTCATTTGAATGGTGACGCTAATTATATTTTACTACATTCTCTAAAAAGACTTTTTTTTAAATTTAAATTCACTAGTATTAAGTTTTGTTAAATATTTTAGTAAAGTTTAAGTGAAGGCCAAGGCCAAGGTGAAGGATAAAGAGGCTCCATCGCTAATCGTTCGATTCTAGAAAACCTGTGCTGACAGATCTCATTATGTACTTGTGATAATGTCTGAGGAGCAGAAAGAAAAGAAAAAACCCGTTCGCGTTTGGGTCGATGGATGGTAATAACTTTTCTTAGTTCATGGAATAATCGTTTAAAAATTTTAACATTAAATTTCGTTTTAGCTTTGATTTATTCCACTTTGGGCATGCAAACGCTATAAGACAGGTATATACAATAGCTTGTGATTCATTTTTAATTCTTTTGTTATCTATTCATAGATAGTTTTTAATTCAAACAGGCAAAGTTAATGGGAGATATTTTGGTTGCTGGAATTCATTCTGACGGTACGTCAAAACACTCTACTGTGCTGGTAGTCAAGCCAAACATTTGATACTAAATTAAAAATATATATCAAATATAGCGAGCAAAGCTACGTATTAGTTTACTAACAACAAAATCGCTTTTAGACTAAGGTGCCAATCAACGAGTTTTGAAATAGACTATCATATGGAAATGTAGAAAATTTATACAATATTTAAACATTATCAACCCAAAGAAAGAAGAAATCAATAATGTTAGCAAGTTGAGTTTTCTAAATCTGATGAGCCTTTTAAACTGTTTACTTTTATCGAACAACAGCCTAGATCGTGAAATTATTGTATCATAATCTGCTGCGTATGATACAACCATACGAGTGACCTGTCAGAGTTGCCATTAACATAATTATAAATAATTAACGTCACATTGCTAATAGTTTGTAATAAAATAGAGGTTGCACTATATATTTTATCTCTATGTATAGGCCAAACCAATTAACAATATGTGTATTTTAGATAGCACCTGTTCAAATCAGATATTCTTATTCATTATTAGACCGTGAAATAAAATGTTTATAATGTACAAAAGTTTGAAAAAACTTTAAAAGTCTGTTTATAAAGTGTTTATGTGCAAAAAGAGATGATTAAGAAATATCCAAAGATCCAAAGTTCCTTGAATTTGATATATAAGGTCATTGCGTTACGTTATCTAGCAAAATTAGAATGCAAAGTTAGATAGCTATACTTTCTTCTTGTCAACGTAGATCAATATTTATAAAGGAATTCTTATCAAAATTATAAAATATGTGAACTGTGTTACATAGACTTGGAGAAATTAACTAAAAAAATACTATAAATTGTTATTGCATTTTAAATAGCCTTATCTTATTTTTTTTAGCTGAGATAGAAATACACAAAGGCCCACCAGTATACAATGAGGAGGAGAGAAGGCGAATGGTGTCAGCTATAAAATGGGTTGATGAAGTATACTATAAATTCTAATATAAAGTACTGTCGTATAATATCATTATATATTAATTCACAGGTAGTAGTTGGAGTCCCTTATTTCACAGCCTTATCAATACTTGACGAAAATAATTGCGATTTTTGTGTACACGGAGGTAAAACATCAATATAATTAGAAAATATTCTTTTAGGTTTCTTTTTCTCTGATTTAAATTGATTAATAAAAATTGTAAAATTTTTTTAAAGATAAAAAAAAGTGATGTTTCTATAGTTCAGTTCTTTTTAAAGCTCTAAGAGAAAAACGCTGAAAATAGCAAAAGTCTATAATTTACGAAAGTAAAATGATTTCTACCATAACATAAGCAATCGATAGTTTTTTATTCTCTTGTGACAAGTTTTTAATGTCTGCTATTTTGCCAATAAAATGTTTTGCTTATAACAGATGATGTCACAATGACTGCCGATGGCGACGACTCATACAGAGAAGTAAAAGCTGTTGGGAGATATAAGTACGCTTTCTGTATAAGAGAAAAGCGCATGTAAATAAAACATTTTATTCAGGGAATGTCAAAGAACAAGGGGAATTTCTACAACGGATCTTGTAGGTCGGATGATATTGGCAACAAAGCAACATCATCAAACTAATTACACTGGGAATGCTGAAGAACTAGAAATAGCTGGGCAAGCTCCTTGTTCTCATACCCCATATACCCGCACATCTAAATATATAGCAACAACAAAAAGAATTGTGCAATTTTCTTCCGGAAAGGAACCAAAACCAACCGATAGAATTGTATATTGCGCGGGAGCATTTGACTTATTTCGTAAGATTAGACACTATATTGGATCCTCTGAAGCTTTGTAATAAATTATTTACATTTTACAGATGTTGGTCATTTAGATTTTTTGGAAAAAGTAGCGAAGGAAGGAGATTACATAATAGTTGGTATTCACAGTGACAAGGTAAGATAAATAAATAACAAACGAATGGCCCAATTTATCTTTAGCAGTGCCAAAGTAATTCTATGCTAGATATTAAATGTAACAATAGAAGAATCTTTAAAAATTAAAGCAACTATTATTTCGTGATTCCCCTCCTTTTCTCTCTCTCTCTCTCTCCCTTCACTAATTCTCAGAATCGACGCTGGCCTCCATCAACGATTTAGTTTCCATCAAGGATTTACTAAGGATACTAAACAAAATTTGGTAAAAGAAATGTTTTGTTAAAGAATTATAACATAAATTGTTTAATCCATCATTGTATATTTTTTAAAGCGTTTTTCTAATATAGAGCCAAAACATTAAAGGTAGAATTGACTCAAAAGTTATTTAATTTTTGTTTAATAGCTGCTTTTATAGTTTTCACTTTAAAAAACTGTTAAAATAAAATATAAAAAATCTCTTCCTACAATTAAAACTAAAAAAGGCAAAAATTTCTATGACTAGTATTGAATTCTATTGTTTAAAATTACTTTGATTCTGTTCTTGAAAGAGATTCTTCTGTATGCTAGGCAATTTAATTACTTTGGTACTGCTCCATGAGTTGAAAAGATTAATTCATTTTACAACTTATTGCAGGTAGTTAACAGGTATAAAGGTTCAAATCTTCCAATAATGACAACTCACGAAAGAGTACTTTCTGTTCTTGCCAATAAGGTCGCTTTTCTATTTTCATTTCTACGAATATTTTTTATACTTGTTTTGTTGTATAGTACGTTTCGGAAGTTGTAATTGGCGCTCCATATTCAGTTACATCTGAAATGATGGATCACTTTCGCATTGACGTTGTCATTCATGGATCAACTGCTATACAGCCAGATGAAGACGGAACAGATCCATATGAGGTTCCAAAAACAATGGGAAAATTTAAAATCATTCAAAGTGGCAATACCATGTCATCTAGGGATATAATGAATCGTATTATTGATAACAGGTAAGGTTTATTACACATCATTAAAATAAGTAAAGTACACATATCTATATATATATATACAAATATTTACAAGTAAATATTTCAGTAAATTTATATTTTATTTACGCATATAAACAATGCATTCAAAGGTGTGATTTAATAATATTCCATTGGCAATTTAACGTGCTATAATCTTTATTTTTCAATCACGACAACCGATATCTAAACACGAACAAAATATGGAATTTATCGAAATGTCGATGGAATTTAAACATCAAATATAAATAAATCATCCTATATTTATTCTTTTTAACAGGCTAAAATATGAACTGAGAAACAAGAAAAAAATAGAGCAAGCAATGAATAACCTATCTCTTTTGAAGTAGTGAATTTGCGACTTTATCATACTTTGCAGAGTAGTTTTTTTTTTAACTTTAAATATTCGCTTCCTATATATATAGTATATATATATATATATATCTTTTACCAGTACATTTTTTAAAGCTGATATATTTCTGCAATCTACTCTGTTGTGGGTATTAATTATTACTTGCTACTTGTGTGACTTCAATGACGCTTCTGTGATTTCATTGCCAAAACCAGTACTTTGGCTTGAATAAACTTCGCAAATCTTCAGATAAGAAACTTATAAATGTTTATAGCATACAATTCTTTACGTCGCAAAGTTACAAATACGTTTCAATGTGAAGAGTAAATAAATTGATTCTCTATACAACGATACAGGAAAGTATAGATTACAGTTTACTCTAAACTCGAACAATATCCGGTTGTGATAATAAGAAACCGGACGATAACAAATTGTCCACGTTTGTAGAAACTATCTATATGAAATTCCTGACGTTTATTAAATGACCTTTTAGTCGAGTTTTATAAGAACAATGTTGAATATAAAGAGCTTCCTTTTTATATAAGTGGAAAAGTTTAAATTAAACTTTGCTTTCTCTATTAGACAGCTGTAGCTAAAAGAATGCTCTTGAAAGACCTATTCTCGCACACAAGAATTTGTTGGAGTTGAGATATTTGAGGGTGTCTTTGACCTATTTATAGATAGTATGTTTAGACGGATTAGCAAATGTAAATTATACACAGAGACGAGGCACAATCTCTGACGAAAAATTCTCACACACCCTACACAAAACAGAATCCTTTGTTTTATACGAAAATAAGTTTACAGCTGATTGAAAACATACTTTGTCAATGCCCCCCTTGGATTTGTTTAATTAAAAAAAAAAACACATAAATGTTTGAATTATATCAATTTTTTCAGTAGCTGTTAGATAGGATATTAAGTGATCGTAAAAATTATCTAGGTCTGTAGCATTTTTTTCTTTGAATCGACGTTCAGTGTAAACTTCCGGTTTGTGCAAGGCCATCCTGACGTTTGCTTAAGCTTAGGATTTTTCTTAAGAAAAAGAAAAAAATAAGTGAAAAAAAAAGACTACAAAAGCTAATTACGCGCTTGAAAAGAAATAGAAATAATTTTAGTTATTTCTAAGTGGGGGAATATTGGCGACGGGCCAAAATCAGAAGTTATTCCAACCGAAAGCGGCGCTGAGCAACGAATCGAAAAATCAATAGCGGTAAACAGCGCCAGTCAGCTTAAAGACAACCACTAGCAAACTTACTATGAAGGAACATCTAATACTGGCGGTATCTAATAAGACTGGCTAAGTCGGTACCGCATATTGGGGACACAGGTGGCGCTGGCGCTGCCCTGAAGGGAAGGAGGCACTTATCGTTGTCCGAACTTTACCTCAAATCAGTAGAGGATAGTAATTTGTCGACTGACGAATCAACAACTGGTTCTGCTCCAACACTTTTCTGTGAGTTAGTTCATTATAAAGAACCTGATGGAAAAAAAAGAAAGCGAAGGCGGAAGAGAAGAGCTTTAGATATGGGAGGAGCCAATACAGTTCCTCTTGAATCGAACGTGGACGTGCCGAATTCGAATGTTGACTCTGCAGCTTATCACAGGTTGAATGATTTTGAAACGCTCGATCAACAGTCAAGATTAATTGATCAATTGCCGAAATTAAACCAATCCATATCAATTGACTTGGGTGCTATTTCGTCCGAGAAAAATGAAAAATATTTCAAGGAGGATCCGCAAAAGTTGATGATATCTGAATTCTCAATTCAAAGCGGTAGTGAAAATATAGAATTGTCTGAAAATAATAGTCAAGAGGATTATCCTGGATCAAAACTAACACAAATAGAAATTGAAAGGAATTTTAACAGCAGTGCTCTTTCAACAGGCGGTCTGGCTGGTTCTGATTCCATAGGACATTCGCTTGATGATGAAACTTTAAATTTTGATATTAAACATCAAAGCTGTTTAAGTGATTCGGATGGTGGTGTAAAAAATAGTAATTCTTCTCCAATGACTAACGCCAACAACGAGAGTGCATTATTTATAGCACTTGATACGACTAAGACGGATTCAGATTATTGGCCAGGCCAAGAAAAGGAGTTGGAGGAGGCCGAAGAACTCTCTAAATTAGAATCCATGGACCACAAAGCTAATTTATCAGTGGCCGAACACGATCTTGAATTGCCATATTTAGCAAAAGATCAACCTAATAAAGACAATATTGAATTTCAATCTGAAAGTTTACCAACGAATGAGAAGAATTTAGGTATGTCAAAAGAATTGACGGAAGAGGATAATTCGGAATCTCCCCAGTCGACTGACAACGGTAATCGCAGCGACGATTCGTTTCTTTCTAATCCTAAAGAAGGGGATGCCGTTGAAATTTCAAGTGCTTTAGAACATACTCAGGTAGTTGGATTCAATGTCATGCCGAACAAAAATAGACGCTTTGACACTGAAGAAACTGATTCACAACAGGTTTGATCTTAAATGTTTATATTTTTCTCACTATTACTGTAGTTTTTCCTGCCAGATGATAATGAATTCAAAGTCAACAATGACAATTCCAAGGGGAACTGTTGCTCAAGACATACAAATGGTTGGTCTACAGCCTAAAAGGCAAATTCAGTTAGCTGAACCGCTTCCCTGCTATGTTTTCTCCAAGTCTGATGACGGAGAATTAACAGAATCGGCCCTTGACATTGAAATTCATCCTTGGAATCAGAATGAAGCTTTAGTTTTAGAGACCACCGAAAAAGAACCATCAGATTTTGATTCAAATAAAACTTTTGCCTCCACAATAGAATTGCAACAGAGAAGTATTCCACAATCTACCGATTCGGAGCGTCTCGACGCTGGCGTCGATACTCGAGATTTGGTTACAAGTTTTGAAGATATGCAAAATCTACCTTATGAAATTTTTGTCGGTGCTGAAGCTATCAGGGATGAATGGTTGAATAGAAATCCAGTTTTGCAAAGATCGTTTTCAACTTCGGATATTCCTCAAGAGAAATATAGAAGTGAACAACGTCGACCTAGTTTGGAGATTAAGCCACTAGACGAAAAAACAACTTCTACCGATAGTATTCTATTAGTTTTCGTGCCGTCCGGGGATAAGCGTCGAACTCTTGAATCGAGTTTTGACGGTTATAATCCCTCTCATTTTTATACAGTTCCAATTTTTGAAAGATCTGTTAGTGCTGATATGCTCAAAGTTTTCCGTCCAAATGAATGTCCAAAAAGGTCAAGATCCTTAGAAGATATTGAACCTTTGGAGGATGATATTACTGCTGATGAAATATTTGCTGAAAGTCTTCGCCAATCTGAACAATGGAAGGAAGAAATATGTAATGAAGGAGAGCCTGAAGAAGAAATTTTCAGAAAAAAAGTTAGTTGGGCTGATTTATCAAGTGAAAAATCTCCGAAACCTTCCCGAACTGTTCAGACTCAAACTTTCTTGCCTCATATAGCAACTCTTGCTCAAAAAAAGCTTGAATCTGCAAAGGGTGCGCAAGTGAAATTAACCTGCAATTTTGGAACTCAAACATCACAAGAAGTTATTGATAAAACGCTATTAGGGCTTGCGCTAGATAGAGAACAAGAGTTAGAAAGAGATTTCAGAAAAAGAAAAATAGAGTTTGCGGTCCAAGTCAATTTTCCTAAAGACAACTCTGTTAAGAATATAGGCTGTCAAACTGGAGATGTTTCTCAAGTACCTGAAGAAATTCCCACTGACGAGATTCGTAACAATGTCAATATCGATAGACAAAATTCTAAAGATAATGAAAGTATTGAAGATTCAAGCGAAAAATTTTCCCGTTCGCTTTCAAGGGAGAACCTTGAGGAGTCTTTAACTGCTAGTAGTATTGAGCCTTTCACAACTCTTGACAAATTGATCTCAGAGAATTTGATAAAACCGACTGTCGAAGATTCGGCTGATGACAATGCAAAAGCCAATAGCGCGTCTGATTCTGATAGAGACAATAGTGAAGAAAGCCCTAAACCTAGAACCAGTTTGGAATCTTTCCAAACTCTAAAACACGAAGATAGTCAACATGTACCTCAAACGGCTTGCGAAACAGGCCAAGAAATGACAGTTACAATTATGAGCCGAGAAAATGTCAATATAGAGGAAGTAGAGCAAACAATTGCAAGTAATGTAACCTCAGGTGGTGTCAAGATTACAAAACCTGATATTTTACAAGATAAGCAAAGAGTTGAAAAGAATAAATTAGCTGGAGCATTAACTGATTTTAAAGAATCGTCAGTGGATCAACCGTCAGATCTATTATACGTGTCCAAAGGTGAGTTGGATAGGGGGGAGGGCGAATATAAATTGCAAAAAGGGGAAGGAGGTGAATCGCAAACAGGAGCTAAAGGCGCATTGCCAAGTGACAAAGAAGGTAGATTCCACAAAGAGGACGAGAGTGAACTGCAAAAAGAAGATGATAAATCGGAAAGAGGAGAGGAAGATAGACTTCAAAAAAGAGACGAGGGTAAACCACAGAGGGCAAAAGAAGGTGAAATACAACAAAAGGAAGAAAATAAACCTCAAACAGGAGCCGAAGGCGGATCTCAAAGAGGGAAACCAGGTAGATTGCAAATAGGAGAGCAAGGTGAACCACAAAGAGGAGAAGAAGATAGACTCCAAAAAAGGGACGAAGGTGAACCGCAGAAAGGAGCCGAAGGTAAATCGGACAGAGAAAAGGAAGCTGGACTCCAAAAAGGAGATGAAGGCGAATTTCCAAGAGGGAAAAAAGGTAGATTGCAAGCAGAAGAAGGAAAACCGCAGAGAGGAGAGGAAGGTAGAATCCAGGGGGGAGATAAGGGTGAATTACAACAGAGAGAAGAAGGTAAATCGGAAAGAGGAGAGGAAGGTAGAATCCAGGGGGGAGATAAGGGTGAATTACAACAGAGAGAAGAAGGTAAATCGGAAAGAGGAGAGGAAGCTAGACTCCAAAAAGGAGACGAGGATGAACTACAAAAGGCAGAAGAAAGTAAATCGGAAAGAGGAGAAGAAGCTAGATTCCAAAAAGAAGACGAGGGTGAACTACAAAAGGCAGAAGAAAGTAAATCGGAAAGAGGAGAGAATGCTAGACTCCAAAAAGGAGCCGAGGATGAACCACAAAAGGCAGAAGAAAGTAAGTGGGAAAGAGGAGAGGAAGCTAAACTCCAAAAAGGAGACGAGGATGAATTACAAAAAGGAAAAAAAGATAACTTTCCAAGCAAGAAGAGAGATATTCAAAGGCAGGTGGTAGCTGGTTCTCAGGATTTTTCTTTGGACGAGGTTCTGCAAAACGTAGAAGCAGACCCACTTTTAATATTAGAGGAGGAAAAGATACAAATTAAAAACGTTTCGGCTACTCCCTCATTGGGCTACTCTATTCACACAGATATACATCTTGAAGCTGAAACTACCCTAAAATTTCAAGATCCTTCTATAATAGCTGCAAAGGTTTCCACTGATGACGATGAAGTACCACCGAAATTTAATGTGGTCAAATCAGCTGAAGTACTGGAATACGAAAAGTATTTAAGAGAATTAGACAACGAGGAAGGTGAAAGTGATGATCAATATGATGAGAATAAGGAAATGGAATTGAAAGAAGGTAATTTAATTAAAGAATGCTCCGAGGAAAATCCTTTTAATGAATCGAATGAACCAGGCTTAAAATCGATGAGTGATCTCCAAAAGATTAGCTCTGCAGGAAATGAGGCCGGTGAAATTGAACATAAACCGTCGAAAATATTGCACGAAACATTTGTTATTGGACAAGATTCTATTGAAGAGCCAGTTGCATTTGATTCTCCTGAGCCACATGAATTTAGAAAAGCTGAAGACTTGGAGTCAGGTGATTTTAAAACAAACATTGGTCGCTTAACAAAAAGTGAGTTTTTCATGAATATGGAAGATACCGAAGAGTCTGACGATGGATCTTCCGATTACGATGCAAATCTTTTGGGTACAATTAAACTAGTTCACCCGAATGAATCAAGTTTATCTGGTATAGAGGATAGATTAGAAGAAATGAAAGAAGACTCTAATAATGATAAATCTATTCGTGCAACTAGTGGCCTCATGACAGAATTGAGTTTGAAAGCAATAGCTATAAGTGATCCAGCTTTAGCACAGGCAAAAGCAGACGAGAGCTATCATGAAGTATCTGCTAAGTTTGATTCGATGAAGCCGTGTGAAGATTCTAAACAACTTTCAGATGTTAATCCTGGACAAAATATACGGGACAATAAAGATAAAAATGTCAGCGATATTGATAACGAAAATTTGCCTAGCATTGGTATCGCAAAACAATTTGCCGACAACCAGAGAGAGACTGGTAAGGTCGATGAAACACGATCTGCTACTTTGGTTGATGAACAATTGAAAATTTCTGATAAGAAGCTATCTATGACAGTTGGTGAGGAAATTGGAGAAACGGAAGTTAAAACGAAGAAGGAAATGGTTTTTGCAGACGAACTAGAATTGTCAAATAGCCAGTTAACTGCTGAAAATATAGCCGAAACCGAAAGAAAGTCAGCCTTTGTCAATCAAATACTTCAAACAGAAAAGTTGATATCGTCAAATAATATATCAACTCAGACAACTTTTGAAGCCAGCCCTCCAGATAAGGCCATTTCACCTGATTCTAGTAAGGTTAAGAAGAAAAACTATGATAAACGGAACAAGAATTCTTCGACTTGTGTAGAAGATTCTTGCCAGACCGAGCTAACCTTTCCTCCAACCGAGACCTCTACAAATCTTCCAAAGTACGACTTTCAAGATCCAAGTCTGGCTAGTTTAAAAGAGGAACATGAAAAGTTGTTATCTCTTTTAAAACAATCAAAAGAAGAAAAATTGAAATCTTTAAAGTTGAAAAAAAATTTGCTCTCATCGATACGCAAGGAATACAATTTAAGTACATCTACAGATTCTCTTCCAATTATCATAGTAGAGGAAGCAGATGACGATTGTGAAGATCTTGTAGAATTACCAAGAGACCGGTGCTACTCTATGAATGAACAACTTTTAGAAATAAGCTTGAACAGAAATCCAAATTCTCTATCCGGTATTGAAATAAGTTCCCCGGAACTGTACGAAATATTATCGAAATCAACGGATAGTGAAAATATTGAGGACATTTTAGCAACAAACACAAACATATCCGATGATCTTATAGAACAAATAAGACTTGCCAAAGATGCTCTAGCCAGGGCTATGGGGGGTAAATCATCATCAGAGCAAGTTATGAGAGGATTTATTACTCCAAATCTTCCTGTCGTTACTTTACACTTAATGAACGTGGAGACAAAATCGGACGTAGGTAATATTGTTGAAGATGTACTTGAAGAGACAGAAATTATTGAAGACGTTCATGTTGAGAATGCGAAAAGTTTTAAACCTTATCCTTTTGTGGAAACAGTCAGCAATATCACCCAACCAATTTCACCTATAAGCGATGATCAATTTCACGAGCAATCGAAAAATGTACAGGGTGGAAGTACCTCATCCTCAGGTTTTCATGAAATGAAAGTCAGCCTTCAAATGTCACCTCAAAATCTTCAGAAATTAAGCAAAAAGTATAAGGATGCTAAAATGAAATCTAATCGCTCTGATGCCTCAAATGAGAATGCTAAGTCAACTGATCGCCCATTCGACAGTATATCATCGTTGGACTTTGAGGAAATACAATCAGATAAGCTAAAGGGAAGCTTTCTTACTGACTTTGCTTCTTCTTTTGAACTTTTAGACACTGATGAAGAAAATTTCTACAAAGCGCTCAATACATCAAAAACAAGCGATAGTTCTATTCAAATAGAGGTTGACATGAAGGATGAAAGTATTGGAACTGATGACGAATTAGAAAGACTCCGCCTAGAGCGGGAGAGAATTTCTAATATGCTTGCTAAAGATGTTCTACCCTCAAATTCTCAAGTTGAGCTTGCTGAAGCTCAAATGAATTATGTTATGGGTCAAACTGACATACTTCTAGACGCCTTAGACAGAGATGAGGACTCCTTAGAAGAACTTCTAATCGGATTTCAAACTCCCGAAAAGGACATTGAGAGTATTGACTATGATTTTCAGACAAGATATCGTCAAGAGCTTACTCTAGAAAGAAACAATATTGAAGATAAAATTGCAGAATTAGAAAATGATCAAGAGAGTAAAGCTGACAGCAGCTTCTCTCAACCAGTGTCCTTAAATGTTAGCAGAGAAAGTAGACGCAAAAGAAACGGTCCATCACCCGTTAGAAAAGCCCAATTCGAACGAAATGTACAAATTGAAGCGTTCAGATTAGAGCGGCTAAAAGTAAATTCCGATTTTGAAAGGAAGAAATTTACACCAAGATTTAGAAGTTTGAGTCCTTATCGAGATAATATTGAAGAAAAAGATGAAATTCCCAATGCCCCCATTTATGCAGAATCTCTAACGCCTAGACAAAGAATGAAATATTTGGCAAGCAAACGGCGTCGACTACTCAGAGGTTTATATATTGTTTAAATATTTTTTAAACTTGAATTATATTGAACACTTTTAAAAAATAATTAGATTCAAAATCGAAAAAGAAGACGATTGTAACAACAACAGCCGGTGACTTGTTAACTACCACACCCCAGGTTTATTCAACATCTGTGATATCTAGTTCCTCAAGACATCGTCACTTGGACTTGAAAGAATTATCTGGATTTGAATCACCACCATTAATTTCAACTCCTCGAAGAGGATCTGATTGGGACGATTCAACTAGAAAATTGTTAGTCGAAAATCAGGATGCAAGATCAGCGAATCGAAAGGAAGTTAGAATAGCAAGAGAGGCTTTGGAGAGAACACCTGTTGATCCAGAAAGATATTTAAATTTTGAGGGACATATGGACAGAATTATTAAACTAGAAGAGGTAAGCGTTTTGCGTGTTTAAAAATTTTGATATAGTGATGTGTTTACCCCTTTGATATTTTCCTAATGCACATGTTTGTTGTCCTTTATTTTGGTATTAGCCACGGTCTTCTTATTCCCCGCACGATAGCTATTCTAAAAGTAAACGAACGGTAGTTATAACCTTATAAAATTAAAGAATTCTAAATTATTAATCCTTAATTTCAACTCTTTTTTTAGGCTATTGACAACGAAATTGAACGAATGAAAGTTAGATATCTGCCCGATTTCAACATCTCCGATACAAGGTAAATAATAGATCAACAACGTCTAAAGAATATATATATTTAGATTGAGGTTTTTTCAAGTGAAAATAAATTAAGAAACCTTCAATAAGATCAATCACTATTTCTCTCTTGTATAAAATTAATCGGGAAAACTCTTAATTAATCGACAACGGGTTAGATATTTTTGCCAATAATTCCAATATACTTTAGTACTTTAACCCTTTTCTTTGATTATCTTACTAA
This sequence comes from Dimorphilus gyrociliatus, assembly GCA_904063045.1. NCBI lineage: Eukaryota > Metazoa > Annelida > Polychaeta > Dinophilidae > Dimorphilus > Dimorphilus gyrociliatus. The sequence continues at coordinate 1,591,220 of CAJFCJ010000005.1, forward strand.
GATTTTATCCAATAGAGGAGAATTCTCTTCTACTACTATTATCATTTAAAAATGCGCAATTCCTGTTTATTAATGCTTCAGCCATTATATATTAATAGATTGGTAATAAATCTATTTAATCCTGATTGTTTGGTATAATATCTAAATGATTGATCTATTAATGTTATTCTATAGATAGTTTAAATTAAAGTTATTTATATTTTAGTAATTTACACTACTAATATAATTTTATCGAGTAGTAATAAATTGTTTTGCTAACATTATTTTTAATATTCGATAATCATTGTAGATCGATTTGTTTGCGCTCTTAAAATCGCCTTTTTATTGATAATCGATCAGATTTGAAAAGAAAATAGCTTCTGTTTGTTATCTCTTTGTAAAAATCCTATTAAACGAGTATTTTCACTTCCAACTTTCTATTTTCAGGACTACTTATAAAGATTCACTATCGATAGCTGACGCGGCGATTAATCGCCACGAACGCACTTTGGCAGCACTTGGTCGAAGTAAAAGTCGAACTTCTAAACCCTAAAATCCTTTATAAAGAAAACCTGCAGTGACTAGAACATAAAGGAAACTGTGATATATTCTAGAAGAAAATAACTATGTTTGCTGTGATCACATGTTATGTTTTACTCTTACCAATTAAGTTTCTGTTATGGGATATAATGCTTTTCCTAACATTTCTTTATAATTAAGCGAATCTTCCAAATTCTTTCTTTTTAAGATGCCATTCTTCGAAAGTTGTTTTCCAGACTTTCACAATTTGAACTGTTTTATATAATAATTATACAGTATATCACTTTTTTGATACTTTTCTGCAGACTCTACAAAAAAGGAATTACTAATAGAATGTATACAAAACTTCACTTTGAACCTCTTGTTGATCTTAGATATAGATACTATGTATTTAATAGTTTACAGTTTCATTGTGCTTACTATGATATACAATTTATATAGTATATATTGTATATACATATGTAATGATAATATGTCTTGAAAAGAAAAAGAACAAGAAATAAACCTTATTAATGAGTTCGTAATTATTGTTAGAGAGAAAGCTAATCCTTTTCTTATGAATCCTTAGAAAAAAAATGCTCTTGACAAATGAAATGCTGAATTGTTATTATTATATTAGACACTAGATGGCGAGGTAGTATAAATTTATATAGGTGAGAGTAGTATTGTGAGGAAACAGCTGTGCGGCAGATATAGGTTTCATAGAGTCTAATTCTCCCTTTAACATGCAAATAAATCTTTATTAAACCGTTTTAAAAGAGAACGATCTTATTGGTATTGTAAGTATTAAAAGAAAAATAATGCTAAACCTTGGTTCATAAAATACTTGTGGGTAAACTATCAAAGAATTGATAAATAAATGATTGGATACGTTTGAACATTATCGAATATAAGCACTAAAGAAATCGCTGATAAGCTTATAACCGTTGAAATTTATATATAAATACATAAATAGAAAGTAGTTCAGAGTCCAAAAGGAAACAGTTTTTTTTATATATATCTTAATCATCATTGTTTCAGGCCTATAAAAATTCACTCTTCTATTTCTTATGGTTGGAAATCTCGAAAAAACACAAGCATAGAACATTATATAGATAATCTTTAATAAAAAACACAACTTAGTTTTATATATTTTTTAAAGATAAGGAAACGATAAGTGCGTATATACGATAGTATAATTTTAAGAATAGTATAGAACGTTTTATTGTCCTTGAATATCCATAAGGAAGAAATGTATATAATGTAAATTTGATACTCCTTATTCTGAAAATTAAAGTAATTTGGAATATAGACGGTAAGAGGGGAAAAAGCTTAATGATCAAATTTCTTTCAAACCTCCGGTTTTTTTTTACTTCTCTATAGAGAAAGAAAGAAGAAAAAAAGGTTATTGATAATTTTTTTGAACGCTTTCCTCTCTCTCTCTCTCTCTCTCTCTCTTTATACATACAAACTGAATTGGAATATACAAGATTGACATAAAGCATGTATACCTTATTGTTAATATGGCCTCAAATATAAATATTAAAATTTTTGCGCCATCTTTTGAGTTTTCTATTAATACGGTAAAAATGAGCCATATGATAAAGAGTAAATTTTACTACAACTATGTAATCATCGAAAAAGAAAAATCCCCTTTAGAATAAGTCAGTGCTTAATACGGTCAGATACGAATTTCATGTCAAAACTTTGAGAGATAAGCGTGTGAAAAATAAGGGCCTTTAGCCAAGAGCCCGGAAGCAGTTTAAACCAATCAGAGCCGTTCTCCCGCCGGATATATTCATATTCATAGTTTTTATAACCAATCAGCGATCTAAATAGAAAAAATTGCTGAATGAGTAATTCCACAGGCTCTCTTGAATGAACTAGCACTTTACATTTGGCTATGCCGCTGCCCGTAAGACTAGGAATGAGGATGCCGAGAGTAGTAACAAACCAAAGGGAAAAGTTTGAGAGTGATGAGTTTTTTAGGAAATTAAATAGGGTATCCGAAATCAAGTACACAGGATTTAGAGATCGAAATATTGATGAAAGGAGGCAAAAGTTCCGAGAAGGATGTCTTCAGGGTTACACCGAAATTGTGAGTATAAATAAAACAAGTCATGCAGATGTTTGATAATTAGTCCTATAATCTCTATACAGTCCTATCTTCAATGCGGTATGAATTTAGCATTATCCCTAGTTTCCAATTCATGGAGTGAGGACTCTAGTCAAAGACTGGTTACAGAAGAGTTTGTTGATTTTCGTAGAGAGCCAAATAAGGTAATTTCAATTGTATACATTGAAAATAATTATTATTCCATTATTAATCTTGTATTCTTTCTCTTAGGTTCACCTTAAATCTCAGTTTATCCTTAATGGTGTTTGTGTAATATTTATTGGAAGTATCAATTTGGAAAGACTCGATGGAACTGGATGTATACAGTTCGATACGGAAAGAGCTCAAATTGAGAATCAATTGTTAAATCAAGAGCTTAGTCAATACAGAAGAACGACTGAAACATTTGAAGAGAGATATCGGCAGGAGCAAGAGAGAAGAACCGAGGAAGCAGAGGTTGTTCAAGCTTTACTTGATATATCACACGATTTTCAGATTCCTTGAAAAAAGTTGATATCGTTCTGTCGTAAGATGTTTAGACTAGACAATATAGAAGCTCGATATATTTCTTTGCGCGCTGGACGCGGCAACAGGAAGAGGCGTCATTCAGAATTACTGCGTGCCATTCGAACGAGGAAGGAAAAGTTATTGGCGGCCGGACCGATGTTGTTTAAATCAGTAAATCAGTTGTTGTTATTGTTATTGTTGTTATTGTTCAATTTTTTGCCTTCTATAAGTCTTATTTCTCCGTAAACATCTGTTACCGTAGTATTATTTTTGTTTTCGCTTACTAAAATACCATAAGGTAATATGTCCCTGCATGCTCTTTTCTGTGCTATTTGTACACGAAAATTTTAAACGACAAAGTTTGAAAGACCAATTAGGAAAATGTTGAATTTAACCCGTCAAAAATCTCCTAGATGTTAGGTCTCGATGACAATGAATATCAAAATGTTTTACAGGCCAATATCTCTCACAAAACAACCAGATAGAGTGTCATTTTAAAATGCTCTATTCATTAACAAAAAAAAGTCTTCATACTACAAATTCAAATACTTATTAATATTATACCTTATATTAAAATTTAACGGACCTTTCCTCACTGACTTTCATTATTTAAGCGCTTTTGAACCATATTTTAGGAAGAATTAACCAATTGCAATCAATTAATAAATCGTTATTTATTTTAATTTATGCATATTGTCAAGAATTTAATTGTGAAAAAATTATGAAGATAATTAACTGATAGTAATGATAATATTATTAACAATTTATCTATCTTTCTTTCGTTCTCTCTCTCTCTCTTTCTTTCTTTCCCGCATTCAAAAAAAGAAAATAAAGAATTTAAACGATTTTGTTGAAGTAAAGTCTTTTCTTTACATTTAAGTACAGTTAAGCCTTTTTTTTCAAAAATATTACTCTTTTATATATATATATATAAATAAAGATACCAATGGATTTCCTGTAAAGTGTGTATATAAACTATATATATACTATATATATATATAAATTTTTATCAATCTCTAAAAAAATAGAGGTTTCACTTTGCCAAAAGAAGATAAATGTTCACAATTTTTCTTTAATGTTTTTAGGCTAATACTAGAAAAGAAAAGAGAAAATTTTTAACATTTGGTTTTGTTTCTTTTTTTTTTTAAAAAAAAGTAAAACGAAAGAAAAGACACATGTAAAAATCATGATTATTGTTTAAAGTATTTTTCCATATACTTAGGGAAAAACCATCAAAGACTTTAAGGACGTATCCTTTATAGGCCATTTTCTTGTCAATTAACAAAAAGGAGAGTAGTTTTCAAAAGATTGAATACAATCGGAACACTTCCTCTGTCACGTGACTTTGAGTCATAAAATTTAAAGGCTTCCGTTGGCGGGGAAAAATACCACATTTCAAAAATCCTAAAGATTATTGGGGTTAGAGCAGTTAAAGAAAAAATTCGTATTGCACTCGTTTCTGCATGCCAGGACGTTTAATTTTCGTTTTTGCCTAACAGCTTAATACTTCTATAGGCCTAAGATAGAGATGAAGATCATTTAATTCTGTTGTTTACCAGTGCAAACTATTCTTACCATATTGTAATTTGAATATTTCTTGACCTAATTCTACGAGCCATTAACATTCCATACGGATGATTATGCAAACAGAATCTAGAATTGGGTAAAGTAATTCGACCTCGAGTATGAATCATATCCTAGAAATGACGTTGGCGGGGAGTTGTACAAAAACTAGATTAGCTTAGTAAATTTATTTGTACTTTTATTGCGAGTACCCTTTTTCCTCATTTGTCTGTCTATTCGAACTAATTATTTGTCGGGAAATCATAGAGTTCGACCGTACCAGAAATGTACCAGCTGCCATTTATTGTAACACGGAAAACGTCACGCTCCGATCGCTTTGATTTGACGAGCGTTTCCAACACCTTGAGAGACGGCTCGTTAGACGGCTCTGATAAGCGTCGATTTTATCTTATACCCGCCGAAGTTAGATGAAAGGACTTTGACAGATTTTCCTTTGCTTTTCTCTTTCTCTTAATTTAGTTGTCAAATCAGTTTTTCACCCCTTTTTCCTGTATTTTATTCTTTCGCTGATTAAGGGTTAACAAGGGATAAAACAAAAGGTCAATTTTTCTTATTAACTATAACTTTAAGACGAAAATATAGAAAAAAAAAACATATCCAAGTGCAAAGTTGAATAATATATTATGTCTAAAACTACATAATAAGTTGAAAGACCATAGTTCTCTTTCTCCTTCTGTCTATCTATTAGCTTTCTGATTCATACTAATATAAGAAATCTTTCAAGAAAATCAGAAAGGAAACCTCAAGTTTAGCATAGTTTTAGGACACTCGCAAAGAACTTCTTTGTTATGTACAATTGTTAAGAATTTTAAAAATTTCGCTTATTATATAATATATAAGAAATTAGATCAAAATTCTACAAGTATTTAACATATTAATATATATAGATATAGTTTTTTTTTTTTAAAAAAAAACTAAAATCTATTTTGTACCAAATTTAGAAAATATAATGATCAATAATCCAAGTATTTAAACAAACTATTCACTGATTTTCTAAATAATTTTCCCTTCGTTTTTTTTGTCAATTGCTTAGGTTTGCAAAAAGATAATGCTTAAGCAATCTTTTCTCTAGTAAAATGACAAGGTTTATAGGCTTGGTTTATACGTATGTATAGACTTGCTTATATACAAATATATAATGATTCTTAAACAATATTCATAAACTATATAAATAATTTTAATTAGTGTTTTCCTTTTTTTTATATTAAACAGAGATATAGACTTGGCTTTGCCGGATGTTTGACTTATCCCCTTGGTCATTCCATTCCAAAAACAACTGCTCCATCATCTTCGTTAATTACGCTCGAAAGTCGAAGACCTATATTAACGAGATACGATAAGGATAATAAAGACGAGCGTAAGGGGAACGAAGGAACGCCCTCCAAGTAATATTAATCAAATGTAATGTCGCTTAAGTGTCAAGTTACCAATCAGCTGTTCATTTTTACTACTATAAAAAATATATATTAAAAAAAAGCAGGTGTTGTACAGTATTCTATTACGAGACGGGAAAAAGTGAGCTAATTTCTCTAATTAGACGCCCAACTAAAGCTGTTCGCGCGGACACAAAGAAATATTGAAACGCCGCGGCGTCTACAGCGCTTTATCTACAATCACATCGGTTTGACCACGTCAAGCGATTTCTCGACCCTTTTGAACGGATGTCTTTATTCCGTATGTTTATAAACTGTCTTTTTAGCCTTCCCTCATTCGTTTGTGTATGGTCTTAGGTAGACGTTTCTCTTTTGAAACTTTTGTTTGATGTTCAGATTAGAGGGCGTCACATCTAAGACGAATCGTGTGCGAAATTTTAATAAATGGCATCTAATACGAAATAAAGAAACTCTATTCTTAATTTTCCTTTTATAGTACGTCTTCCGCAAGAATTCACACCTTTTTACATAATCTCTAAACGTGTACTGCAAACTCTGCAAAATTGTTCAACTTATTTAATAATAACAATAAGCGAAAATCAGCTGTATTCGAATAATTTTTGTTTTGATATTATTTTAATTAATAGGTTTTTTTTAAAAAAAAAAACTTGACATTTAATTAAAGTCTCCTTTTTTTTTCGAAAAAAATATAAGGTGAAATCACACAAAAAAAACATTTAATGAGCTTAGGTAGGAATGTACTGTATTAATTATTTCCGTAATCCATTAATTAGGACACCTGGATTTTTTTCGGATTTACATGTTGACGATGGCAAGCTTTTAGACTGTTGAGGTCCGACCAAAAATTGTGCACTATCCGCAGGAACAACTGCATTTTTCAATATGGGTAAGTGATAGGAGCGAGGTGGTCGGTTAAACTCTTCTTTAGAAATTCTAAAATGTAGATGATAAATGAAATTTAGATTATGAGTACGAAAAATTGAGTACATTAAAGAGCTTGTTCAATCAAGTTCAAACTCTTCATTTTACAAAGTACAACTCAGATTGATGTCTCCATCTAGTGGATACTTTCAAAATTAAAAATACGCTTTAAAGCGTAAAGGAACTAAGCGTAAATAAAAGCGAAACAAACAGGCAAAAGGGAAAAAAGAAGACATTTCTATAGGCAATAAACAAAAAAAGAGATAAAAATAAAATAGTATAAATAGGTCTGAGGGGGGAAAAATTATAAATACAGTATACAGTATAAATAGTATTAAAAAAAAGGTACAGAAGTGAAATCTGATGATTTGATTATACAGTCTAATCAACAAACCAATTTAATATTGAAGAGAAATACAAAGAATCTTCTATCAATTGTTGAAAAGATATTTGACAAGTTTCTTCATAAAAGAATATAAAATATATTATCGATTTTATAAGTTTTTGTCTTTAATCTAAGTCTTTTTTTTAACGGATATTGATATTTCTTATCATTATATATATATATATATATATATATATATATATTAATAATAATAATAATATATTCAGTTCAACGATAATTACAAAATTATAATTAATTAATTAACGATCAATACATTGATTTTGTCATCAAAATAGTGTATAATATCTACTATATATCATGTCCTAAAATCGTAATTAGCACCTATAATAGAGGTTTATTATCCTTTTTCTGTGTCGTATCTAATCTAACGCAAACATTATCAATTTAGAAGGATTATTAATCTATTAAATAATAATACGAATTGTCTATGTACATACTAATATAACATACTTATTATCTACTGTATTAAAAGGTGTTATCTAAACACTGTCACGTAGTATCTTATTAACATATGTTATTTTTTCCTTAACCATCTGTCACTAAACTGATAAAATGATTAAGTCACTCGAAAAGGTAAACGTTTTCTCAATAGAGAGAGGAATATCATACCTGTTCTATGTATATTTACTTTGAACTTGATTTTGGAATAAAGCATATTATTATTAATCTAAAAATAGATTTCTATATTCTATTAAAGAGATTACTGGTTGCTAACGAAAATAATTACTGTCAATAAAGTAAACAAAATAGAGGTATTTAAAAAAAAATCACCAAGAAATATATAAAAAAATTACATGCTACACACAACAACAAAAACTTACACTGAATTTGTTCCTATGAGCTGAATTACTAAGTATATACCAACATTGTATATTTACATATACATTTACATATAAATATATATATATATATTAATAATAAAATAATAAATATGAATATGTTAATTTAAAAAATATGCAAATTAATAGATAAATAAAAATTATTTTATAAAAAAAACTTTATCAATAGATCTAACTACTTACCTAGGTTCTAATGGCGCTGTTGCTGTTGCAGGATGACTAAAATGACTATAAGTCTTTATGGTTGTATCGTATCTTTGATGAAATCGCAAACTCGATAGGTTAAGACTTGATAAAGGTTCGAATTGTTTATTTGGCACATGTCGTATTCTATCCATACTGACTGTGGGATTAAAACCTGTGAAGTAAAAAAAAAAAAAAGTATTTAATTGAAAAATTAAGTCTTTATAGTCCTAAATCGGGTTTTAATTAGATTGTATTTCACCTTGAGCGGTATGAACATAGGATAAATGAGGCGGAGTAGTTTTCACTCGAGCGGTATTGGGTTCTTCCTTTACATCATCCGACTGTTTGAGTACACAAAAATCGGTGTTTAATTAAAAATGAAAGGAACCCCCCCTATAACTTTCTATACACTACCGGAAAGTATAATAAATTCTTGTCGTCCGGCGTTTGATCTTCTAAACGATCTAATCGCTGTTTTAAACGGGTAAAAGATAAAAAGAAACATTAAATAAAATGATAATGTCTAGATAAGGCTAGCACGAAATACGTACTTTCTTAGATCTCTCGTATAATCTTTCCTGGGAGAAGCACGGTATACCGCCGTTACTTCGGCCTTCGTATTTATTTTTAAAGGGAGGGTGTTTCTTAACAAATTCCTTACTCGTGAATGTATTGAGCTGTTTGTTTCCATTTTCAAAAATAAAACAAACACTAATGACGAAAGACAAACAAAAGAGAAATGAACAGTTAAACATCCTCCTTTTTGTGTTTTTATTTTGTTTGTTTTTTACATTAAATTTCTAAGTTACAATAAGACAAAGAGCTATAATAATATATCAATTTCCTCTTCAAACCCATTAGTCAGAGCCCCTATTTTTACCCACTCGATCCCTCCCTTTTCCAAATTTATTCATTTTCCCTATCCTACACCCTCATTCCTCCCTCCCTCTTTATAATCAACTAATTTAAATATTCTTATGACGATGGGCCAGAATTCTTTTTTGTGAAATTGTTATGTATAGCTATACTTAAAAGACTAGTGCACTTTTTGAGTGGTTTCTTATCCGCTGTTAACTCGGAAACAGTTAACGATTTCGAAAGTCTATGGCCGTTTTTAAAATCTTTTGATTCCACCTTCAAGTCATTTGAACTCAGCGACCTTTTTGTTAGTCTATCCGAGAATGGTGCTATAATGGGCTGTTTCAGCTTCTCTTGTAGGCTCTCCGTAGAGCTGTTTTGGTCTGATTCAGATTCGTTAAGCTTCCTTTGAGGTGAACAAGCTGGCAGTGAATCTGTTTGTCGCTTTGGCTCTTCTTCGCCATCAGATGTCGAGTATCGAACAAGAGAATTTGACGATTGATACGTTAATTCTTTAATTTGAGGTATGGAAAACAATTTCGGACAAACAGGCTGAGAAAGACATTGAGCGGGTGTTTGTCTTTTTGATAGTCGCAAATAACCGTGGAACTCCGTTGTCTAGAAAGGCAGTATGTTTGTACAAAACATAATGAAACGTTTAAGAGGGTTTTCATTGTTTGTACAGGTCTTTTTTTTCTGGCAAACTAAACATGCTTTCTTCTGTTGTCGCTATTTTGGGAACTAAGGGTTTTAAGTGTTTATGGGTGAAGAGAAATTGATACTATCGGTTAGGCTACTAAAAAATTTAGGATTTTTCATTTCACTTCTCCTTTAGGAGTTTTGACCATTCAAAGGCATTTAGTAAATAACTTACCGCTTTCTTCTTTGCTTCGTTATTATTTATAGCCGGGAGCGTCTATTAGAGGTTATAATTTTTCTTTATTTAGACAATCTTAAAATAGAAACCCCCACCTTGTCGCTCAGGCTCTTTTTTTCGTTAAGTGCTTTAGTTTTTGATCTTTTCTTCTTTCTTTTCGCTTTCGGTTCCGTCCACTTAAGTTCGGGTTCGGATTCGCTATTACTATCACTCGACGACCTAATATAATTTATTGATTTTACGTATTCGATTAATTAACTAATTAATTATTAATTATTAAAATTCTTACCCCGATTCGAGGCAATCGTTCGACAAATTCAAATTTTCTAAGATTTTTATACAACCATCCGAAGATTTAAGAGAAGTTTCGTTCAATAATTTATCAATATTAACAGAGCTAACATCAAACGCTCTTTTTCTAGAGCTAACACAGTCTTGACTTTTGTTTTTATCAATACCATTAACAATTGGACTACTTGAAGCGTTACTACGTTTCTCTGTTTTAAGAGAAATTCTCTTTGTTAGTTAATTTAATTTAATTACTCAAGTAAGAAAGGAGCGGAACCTTGGTCATTAGTTTCACTATTCCATTTCTTAATTGATGGATTCGATTTTATTTCAATTCCTCTTGTTTCTAAGAAATGTTGCGCAATAGCTCTTGTCATACTAATAAATATCTCGGTTTGAGCACTGAAACATACACTCATTTAATAAATAGAGTTAGCATTAAAAAATTTGGTAGGCCTATGTAGAAAGATTTAAGAATCGATTTTCTAGGTATTTCACCTTTTATTTGTCTGCGCTTCGTCATATTCTAAAACAGTTTCACAAAAAACTCTTCCCATATCTTGATAATCATTCACTGTAAAGTGCCGGTTTTCACCGCTGGCGACAAATGGAGAAAAAAAGGTTCATACAAAAAATATTCGATTATCATTCCAATATGTAATTATTACCTGCAAATAGTTGTTCCGCTGAAGGTCGCTTCCAAGGTGAAGCTATTCTGAATGTTCATTTGCCTAAACATTACCACTCTTCCTGTGGACTCTTTGCATTTCCTTATTTGAAATTTACATCCGGTGAAGGAAAACTTTTCTGGAGCCTGTTGTTTTTTTTTAGAATAATGTTGTTATCTTAACGGATTAATTCTCATAATATATATATATATGTATATACTCGACCTTTCTTGACATTAAGAAGGGAAAAAGACGCTCTTTAAGAAAATGCTCGGGACTAGAAAAGTTCTGTTCAGTCTGTTCAGTTGTGTTACAACCGTACATGAAAACATTTTGCTTCCGGCTATGCCCGTGAAGATCACAATAAATAAGAACGTTGGAAGTTTTACCGAATTTTTCAAGCATTTCTTTTGTATACCAAATTGTTGGAAATTTTTCTTTATGGGGATGCCTATAATTCCTATTAAGATCTTTAGCCGATAGTGAACAACGATAATTTCCAACAATAACTCCATCGGGATTTAACATGGGTACCAATTTAAATATAAACTTTTTACGTAAAGTCTAAGAAAATAAGTAAAGGAAACAGATTACATCATACGATTGTATAATAGGAACTAAATTACCTTTGCAGCATTTGAATTACTGGTAAGAAACTCTAAAACACCTTTCATTACCCAAGATGAATTTGATTCCCCTGGATGAACTCTTGCTGTCACGACAACTCCTTGTTTATCATCAGGATTAACGGCTTTTCAAAAAAAATGTTTCAATCAATTCATCTACTTAAAATTTTCAATTATAGGAAAAAAGATAATTACCAAAGTTTGTAACTGTTATTAAAAAGCAGCTATTTCCAGCTTTAGTTTCGCATAAAACCTCTCTTTTTATAACGTGCGACTTTTCACTATTTGTAATAATGTTGTCTAGATCCTCCTTAAGATCGGTATATGTGTACGGATAACAATGGGCGAGATAATAAGTATCTTCCTTATAGGGAAATTCCTAAAACATATATTCTTTGTTAAACAATCGATTCGATAAAAGCAATCATTCCCATGCTAAATAACAAACCATTTGCCATTCAAGCATATAATAAGGCATTTCTTTACTTAATAGAGGACAGTGTAGATGCATCGTATTTCTTCCATAACTATTGAACAAATAATAAATATATACATTTATATATTATCCTAATCAATTGCATAGAATATGTATTATAAACATTTATTTACTATATATGGTGACCAGTTCTCATCCATCCCGTATTATGTAATGACGTATGCTTCTCAGAGTACATTAGAGGTCTCATTCCTGGATGTGAATATAAATACTTTGACCTTTCAACCTTACTTTTTTTTTTTTAATGTATGGGAACGATTTTTTACCGTAATTATATAGGCTATCCTTCTTTAGGAAATTTACAATTCGAAATTTATAGGTAATATTGGGCAAGGAATTCCTGACGCGAAAATAATACCATTGCGTGTGTCGATTCGTATACAAGTCGGTTTTCAGCACCAGTTCGTATTCAAATTGTCCTCTGTATTCAAAACGGGAGCTTTTATTGTTCACAAAGAGTATTAAATATAGGTCAATGCATTAGAGTGTAAAATGTGTGGGGTAAGGGAGGTAACGGGGGGCAACGGAAAACGAAAGTGAGTCGGAGAAAGTAAAGGATGGGCGTTACTAGGAGTATTTTGTAATTGAAGCGAATTTGAATTATATACTTACACCCTTCTCACTTGACGAAGGTTTCCACTTTCAAATCGCGATTCGAACGTTAAAGAAGGGCAAAAACCAGAAGCAACTGGGGGTGGCTGATAATCTTTACCACTTTTTTCAGAATCGTACACAATCTGTACTCCTCTCCATCTCCTATCAAATTCAGTTTGTTGCTTATCTATACTCAACTTCTTATTATCTATTTAAAAATAAGTATAACAAATTACAACAGAGCGATTTTCAATATAAAATATCGATATATCATATTGTCAGGCTAATATACAATATCTGATAAGAGACTTATAATCCTGTTATCGACAACGATACATTCAAATTTCGTTACAAAATAATAAATGATAAAACATAGTACGATCAACAAACTTTTATAATAATTCTGAAAAAATAGTAAAACCTTTGCAAAATAGTGGTTCAATATAATCCGGCATAGTCCGTAGATGTTTCGGCGTCTGTAATAACGGACCATAATAGTGAGGGGGCCAATATGGTCCATATGGCCAATATTTAATATCCGGTGGTTTGGTTTTATATTTGCTAATAAACTCCTCCAGATGTTGTGAATAACGATTGATAACTGTACGTTTGATTGGAGCAAACATACTGTTATTGTCCGCATCGTCAGTGCAAGAAGAATCCTGAGCGCTTTCGCTCAATGACTGTTGATCGTCGGACATAGCGTTCTGTATCAATCGTTATACGTAAGAAAAAGTATAAGTAATCGGCAGAATATTGGCGGCATACTCCAGTAGACTATAAATCTATAAAAGCTTATGTAAACAAGCTATAAAATTGACTCGATCCGTGGAATTTGCTGAGTATATTATTATTCAAGAGCCAATCTTTATGCACTTTTCAAAAGGAATTCAAAAAGACCATGTAAAACCAATTTATCAGTTAAGAAAGCATTAGCGCAATGATACTGTTTCTTGCTCTCTCTCTCTCTCTCTCTCTCTCTCTCTTTTAAATCAACCATTCCTTCTCCATGGCAACAAACTAAAGCTCTTAGGTTTAAATCAATTAATCATTGACTAACAAGTAATTAAAGAATGCTAAAGGGTGGGGTCAATCGTCTTTATTAGGTACCGTTTCTTCCATTTTTAATTGTTTACTTGGATTTCTTTTAAACGTCGCCTCTTTGAGATATAAATGAACACACTTTATTGTTTTGCTTGTCTCATATTCTTTATTTACAATTATTAGTTGCTTTTTAATTCCGTTTACTGTATCCCATAAGTAGCCTTCTTCTTCCATTCAACAGAAAAAAGTACAATATTATTTGAAGCTGTTTCAGGCCGACTAAATTTGTTTTAATAATAAAAAAACAGGTTGCTAACAAAGTCGTAACAGTTCACAAAGGAGACACCGACAACTTCCGTTGACAAACACGACAGGAAAAATCAATAACAATACTTGTGTATAGATTTTACAAACAAATTACATAGCTATCGTTAAACATCATATATTAACCATATAAAGATAAATAGGCTATAATGCGCTTTTCAATTTAATAATGAATGAAAACATGGAATTGATAAACCTACCTTCCATCCTAGTATTGAGCGGTTCAAATTTCCATTGAGAGGCTCTAGCTAATTTAGGAGTAGGGCATAATGGTCCATAATCGGATGGCCAAAATGGGCCGTATTCGTCCTTTTCTATTCCGTATCTATCTACGTAGTTTCCATCAACTTTCTGCAGGAAGGATCCATCAGCCAATCTGCCAGTTCGGAGAGCATCTACGAAGGCATCTTTGGTGAAGAAATTAAAGAATTGATGCTTTTCAAAAGCATTCAATTTCTCATAGTCATTTAATGCTTTTTCGGCCAATTTTGCATATGAAAGATATTGAGTGGAAGTAGACGGTATTTCAGGTAAAGCTTTGTGTATTTCAAATTCGGGCGAAATCCTTTCTTCGCGGCTCAGGAATCGTCCTAATTTACGACCTATACTTCTTTCTGAACGGCCAATAGAATACACGGAAGAGCATTCAGAGGACGGGGATTTACTGTCCAAAGCGGAAAAAGCTCTAATCTTCTGAATTGATCTTTTTTTGCTGAGAATAAGAAAGTTTCGTTCCTTGATCTTATCGATGGCCGATATGCCCTGAGAATCATCAAGCTGCTCCCCTTCAACCTCCTCATCAGAAGAATGGGATGATGGTTGATCAGAATTATTGGAAGACGAATGTAGAGCTCTTTCAACTAAAGTAGTTATATCATTTTGAGTCTTTTTTCGTATTGTGTCTTTCCACGCATCAATATCTATTGAAAAAAAAAAAAAAGGTTAAATTTCTACTTTCAGTTATCAAGTTCATATTTAATTACATCCTAGAAACAAAAAGCTCAAAATCATTTTATAGCCTAGGAAAATGAATTTATTGTTAGTTATTTCGCTCGTTTAGCAGCGTGAATTTTTTATTATTAAATACACATATATATACAAATATGTATATGAAGATTATTTATGAAAATATAAGAAAATTTTATTTAAATGTGCACCACTCAACTCAAATATTTGCCTTTTGATTATAAGAAGGAAAATAAAGGAAATATGAAAGAAATTTTCGACTAAAGTCGATTAAATAACTAATTTTTTAAATACCTGGTGCTTGACTTGTTCCAACTCGTCCTATAAAAAAATTTGGTTCTTTTTTGGTTTTTTGATTTTTTTTTTTAGAAAAAAAAGAACAGGAAGTGAAATTATAGTTTTTCTAAAACAATAATAAAGTTAAAATGAAAAAGAAACTATATACAATCAAAAATAGACTGAAATAAAGCTGAATCTATAAAGCGTTTAGCTATTTATTAAAGACTTTTAAGCCTTTAATGTAGGTATTTTTTTTTGAAAGTAAAAGAGCTTATGATTTTCAAAGTTCTCTTTGTAACAAAACAGATTAAATTCATGACGAGAATAACGTCGTTCGCTACATTTAACTCGAAGAATAACGTAATGCAACACTAATTGATACTTGATAGTGAAAAAACATTGTTTTTCACTATTACCTATTACGTAAGCCGATAGGTATATCTTATTGTAGTTTTTAATTAATTCAGTAAATTAAATGTAAATTATGCAAACCATGTCTTTCCAATAAAAGTTGTTTTTTCTCCTCTGAAAACTTATTAATTTCAGTCTGAAGACCGTTACTTATCCCGTGTCTAGAATAAAAGTCCTTAGTCGGAGTTGTATTTTCCGATCTGTACATTTTGTCGTCTTCGACTTAAACGGAAATCTGATATAAAGGAAATTGAAAAAGGAAAATAAACAAGGGAAATAATACTGTTACAATAATAATAGCATTAGGTTAGAAAGAAATCTTTTAAAGCAAGACATTATGTCATATAGAAGACGTTCTTATTCATAATACTTACGTATTGAACTTAGCATTCGGATTATCCAACTATCAGCTAAAGTGGTTAGACACGAGCAGGTTAATTCTGCAACAAAGATAATTGCTTAGTAGCGAGACTAGGCTTTCTCATTGTAGATAAAAATAATATCGCTTGTTCGTGTATAACAGCGCCAATAAGTACTGCAATTAACACTTGAACCGTTAGTATATTGAACGTGGAGCGAGAAAAATCGAACGTTACTATAGGAGTGTCACATGAATTTCACTAGTTCTCAGCCAGTTAAAATTGGGTACACAATCCATAAAATTTACTGAAAGCTAATAGACCGACAACAGATGTGAAAAGGCTAAAAAATAAAGTTAAATAACGAAACAGATTGATCTGAAAGATATTTACATTTATTCCTGTTGTCTCGCGCCCTTGTCATTTTCGAAGACTAACGGATCTAAGGTATTATAGCATTATGATAGGCTTCATTTGATACGCTCTCTTGTTAAAAGGCTTTTCATATCCTTAATCGATCACATTAATCCATACGGCCAGGTTTATGAGCAAAGTTAATCAATTTAAACGTATTCACATATGGAGTAGATAGATATATCGTACTTATTATATTTAATTCGGCATATAGTCAATCAGCGGAACATTAATAGTACATGTAGGGATTAAGTTTCTTTACATATTTTGCTTTATATATACCGTTGTTAGAGTGGAGAGAAAATGAAAAGGTATTTAGACCTACCTTTGTCAAGACCCTTAAATCGTAATTTGATACTTTTGCAACAGTGGTATTTCAATCACTATACAATCAAAAGTTTATAGAGTGAGCTTCTTGAACAGATCCAATATCAAAGAATACCTTTAAGTACTTTTAGAATGTATAACATTCACTAACTATTGATAAAACACCTAATTGTTGTTGAATCACACGTAATTATGAAACTTTCAAGTGAAATCGAACTTTTCGAAGCAATTGCAACCGGAAGTAAATATTTTTATACTACAATTCGAACAAACGGACTTTTCGTATTTGATTTTCCTAAATACGCTTAATTAACCGCTAGATGTCAGCACTTTCGCGGAAGAAGCTGATCAAGCCGAGGAAGAAGTTTTCTGATATTAGCCGAAATATAGTAAGTAATTTAGTAGATAATGCCGAATTGTACGGCAACCTTAGATTTTTAGCCAGGAGAAAAAAAGTTGTTTTATTCATAAGAAACTAGACCATTCGGAAAGTTCCTTTTTATGCGGCCAATTTCTTCTACCGTTCAAAGTAGGTCATGATGGCGTCCTCCTTCTCCACGGTCGTTTATATTTATTTCAGCAATCGATAAATGCTTCAAATAGAACATTTATTATCTGAACTCCCGATATATTGGTCTATTCTCTCCTCAGTCTTTCACTTTCACATTCGAGAGTGTGAGAATTGTTTTATTGCCCATAAACTACCCTTTTTAACATTTTCATAAGGTAATTTGTTTTCCCCTTTGTAGCTGTTCTTCTAAAATGGATGATCTGAAGGATCTTTTAAGAAATCATATAACCACTGTTGTTTCAAAAATGTGCCGGCAAGTTCTTCCAGACTCTTTAGATATAAACGTTGAAGGTTCGTAGAAGGAGATCGCTTTTAAGCAATAGTGTTTCTATTTAAAAATACCTTTTGTTAAATGGGCTATTTTTTCTTCAATAGGTTTAATAGGAATCACTGTGGGCGGAAAAAATGTTCTTTTACTACGCATAAACGACGACATAAATCGATGTTCCGACAGCGCAAATTCTAATTCTAATATTAAATATGTTTCAAAACGAAAGCAGAATCGAAAAGATATTTTGCATGATGAAGATAATATTTCGTGCCATTCAGATAACTGTCAATCAGCTGAAAATAAAGTATTAATCAATTTAAACAACGCCGACGAAAGTCTCCCAGAGCATGTCTCTCAAATGCTGGGTATGCCTTCCAAATCAAAACCAATTAATCGTGTAGTGGAAGATGTTGCCCAACAAATTGAATTGGAAGAACGAATGTCGCCCTTTAGAGTAGGAGACAAATGGCTATGCCAAATGTGTAATAAGCAATTTACTACCTCAGTCGCAGCCGTAAATCACATGCAAATTCATACTGCAAACATTCAAACATCTGTTAAAAAACGAGCGACGACGACGCCGGACAAGCAAATTGATTCTACAGACGATCCGGATAATTATCTTCCGGATGGACGGTTAAAGCCGTACGATTGTTCAGAGTGTCATAAACGGTTTATTAGTAGGTAAGAGCGTTCGGCGGTGCGAAACAAAATTTTCTAATTTAACGCTTCCTCTTAGAACCCGACTTCTCTGCCACCAGAGAGTGCATTCTGGCGAAAAACCGTATTCTTGTACTATTTGTAACAGACGGTAAGATTTAAGTATATAATTGACGTCCTTTTTTCTAATTAGCCAGACCCCCTACAGATTTACGCAAAAAGTTCACCTGAGAACTCATATTCGAGTTCACACTGGAGAGCGACCGTACGAATGTCCAGTCTGCAGTAAGCGTTTTAGTCAAAAAGTTCACATGCAACGTCATAATCGTGTGCATACCGGAGAACGACCTTATCAATGCCCACTCTGCCCTAGAACTTTCTCTCAAAAGGTTCACGTAAGAGGTCACATGAAAAATCATGCACATGAGGTGGACAAAGAGAAGATGGAAGAGATGGTAAGAAAACTTGAAGAAGAAGACGACAGGCCCCCTTTATTACGGGCTGAAATGCCAATGGAAGCCGATGTATCGAATATGTCAAATGGAAGTGTTAGTTTATCAATGGACGACGACGACGAATACCCGCGCTTACAAATTGACGAAAGTTTTCAATCCGTACCGGGCACAGGAACATTAGAAGAAAAATTATAAGTTTTTTTTGTTTTGTAACTCTTTGTTTCTTATATTGTTTTACATTGAAAAGACGACCAAATATTAAAAAAAAACTTTTTGTATTTTAAACTTAACCAACTGGAGAATTACTTTTATAATTGCGTAACTGCGCATCCGCTTCTCGGGAGTTTTAAATGCGATAACAGAGTGGGTTAAAATTATCGATGCGATAAAAATCGGGCATACCAAGAACGCTTGAATGCTATGAAAGGAATACGCACTTTCTTCTCCGCGCGATACACAATCTGGCAGGTAGCAACGGTTAAAGGTTTCCTGTCAGCCCCAATTCTTATGCAAATCAACTTGCTATGGGCGAGAGCGATCTAACAACCAGGTCCGTTATAAATATATATAGGCCAGTATAAGCTGTCATTTTGTTATGCAAATCGCGGCCTACGGCATTGGAATGCGGCTTGTACAGGTGCGCTGGCACCTGTCTCCCTCCAGGTAGGCCTACTTCTTTGGCCTACGCGGCGGTTCAATGTCAGTCAATTATGCAATATCGTCCGTTATGTAATTTTTTCTTTGCTAACAACCGCTTGCGGTTGGCCTACTTTCCCTGGAATCTCTTTCAACCCTTTCCGCCATGAATTCCATTCAATGCATTGTTGAACTCGCCTAACGGCGATGGAAGCTAAGTTATACAAAAAATAGCTACCATAAACACATCGGTGGGAAGAGTGTCTCTTTTTACGAGTCTCCTTTGTTTGACTACCGACTAGTTCTAGTTAAATAAACAGCCTGTAAAAAAAAGTAGGCCAAACCAAAGGGCAATAGGCCAACTTCGTGGGACGCTATCAGTTTTTTTAGAAATAATTCAAACCATACTAGGTGTTTTTGAAACTAGGAAATACCTAATTCTTTCAAAACGGAAATATACATTATGCCTAACTAGTCAGTCACAATATACTGTTCATAAAATAGCAGTTGGGATTAATTGTTAAAAATATTTGACTAAAACCAGTCTACTACTAGGAATGTGTCACGTGGTTCACATAGGACAGCTATCACAGCGCCCCCTAGGCTCGTCTAGAAGTTACTTTTGTCACAAGGCCGTTTATCGATAGGAACGCTTCCCGATTTTTGCCGTTGAACGTTAAGAATACGATGATAGTTTGGTAAGTTAACTTATAATTTACTGTAATGTCTAGATACACTAGATATTCGAATAATAACTACTCGTTAAAGTCGCCATGCCCGTTAATGGTGCAAAATAAGAAATGCACTCTGCATAGTTTTTTATACATTCCTTACATATTTTCGGGCATTAAAAACCGTAAAGCGTAGAAAACTCGGATAGGTAAATTGATGGAAAATATGTGAACCCGTTGCATTAGATTTTATTATGCGCATTTTAAGAAAGTCCGATAAATTCTTGGTCAACCGGCGTGGCCTAGAAAATTTTTGGCGCGCTGTCAGCATAGTCGGATCGCGTGACAGCTGTACGGGATGCACGGAAGGGTCAGACTAGTTTTAGGCCTATGTATTTTTTCGCCCTAATTGCCAATTAGCGTCGATCGCGATAAGCCGATGGAAAGGGACTGGCAAAGTGGGAGGGGATTAGGAAGGCCCGGTATAATGACGTCATTCAGCCTATGATGTAACTCTTCCAGAGGTATTATAGACCTATTTTTTTTAAACAATTTACCGTTTTAAGTCGGCGGGTGAGAGTGTCGATGGGACAATAGACTACCAGTTAGGCTTGGGGTATTCTTACTTTCTCTACTTAAATAACATCATTAGCACAGTTTGCCTAGAAAAGCTCAAACTGAGTTCAATTTTTAGCTTTCGCAACGCCTGTGTCGGTAAGTATAATTGTCAAGCTGAATTTCTATAAGCATATCCGCACCTGCACGATTTTCCTAGCTAGGCCTATCCCTGGCTTTCTTGGCGCCAAAGACACATCACGTGATTTTCGGAATCTTGCAAGCATGACCTTTGATCTCGAGACGTTGTAAACCGTTAGCCGTCCTTCCCCTCAATTCCAAGTGGCCAGATGTTAGTGTAATGTGTTCTCGTGTTGTTTTCCGGTTTTTCTTGTCTCTCTTTCCTGCCTTGTTATTGTTTATGTTTTTTTCCATGCGGGTGCGACGAATTTGAATAGGCCTATAAATAGCCTAACCGACGCTTGACACCCAAAATAATAGGCAGTTCTCATTTTATTTTCAAACAGATCATGCTCGACCTACAGAAGCAACGTTTCAAGCATTTATTGGCGAATGCCATTTTGGAATTATGGAAAAAGGAGACAGGATCTTTATCTTCAGTTTTAATCGAGGGCACAATATGTATTTCCTCCGGCACTGGCAGAACAACAGTTATTCAGGTAGCCGATCATTTTATGGGCGTTCTCCATGATTCAGCATTGAATGCATCAGCTACCTCTGAACAACCCCTTCCTCTATATTCCGAATCAACAGAAAAGAAGCATGATTCGGGAGCGTTTTCTGATGGAGAGAGTGATCTTAACGTAACCGACGACCCCGATGACGAGCATAAAGATGTGAATGGCAACGACTACGACGCTGTTGATAAGAACTGTCGACGGGGAAGGGAGACGCCCCCCGCTACGCCAGCCGAAAAAGACATGCTACCTCTACACGCAAGTACCCCGGTCCTAGATTTAAGAAAAGATGAAGATTTATCAATATCTTCACCGGCTAATTACACAACACAAGTGCGAGATGTAATTAAGCAGAAATATCTATCTCAACGACCCGTATCAACTCCACCTACCGGACCCGTTGCGCCCTGGTTCCTCCCGCCTTCTTCTCACCATCACCTTGCCAACGTCCATATGTTAGCAGCCGCCGCTGCCGCGGCCAGTTTACAACCTCCGGCTATCAAGAAACGAGCCCTTTCATCGCCTTTTATGCCCTATTCTCCACATCCGGTTTCAGAACCTGCTCATCACCAGAAAGAAAAACGATCAGATACTTCCACTGATGAAAAAAGGTCTTACCGGTGCGAGTATTGCGACAAAAAGTTCATGTTCAAATCAAAATATAATGAACACTTACCTGTTCACACAAATGAGAGACCCTTCCAATGCCACCTATGCTCCCGAACTTATAAGTACAAGTACGATTTACAGGTTCATCTCAGGACGCATATGGGTATTCCGACTAAATCGACTATATGCCCATTCTGTCAGGTGAAATTCGAATCAAATAAATTACTCAGACAACATATTCAGGCGGAACACCGCGATGTTGGATTAACTAATGAAGACTCCGAGGAAAAATGAATTGCTTGAAAAACAAAAAAAATAGAAGCTAGAGACTTGAATGTTAAAAAAGAATGTTTGGTGCTTTGAACCACCCCTTCATAAATTTCTTTTTTTTTTTTCTATTTCCCCCATTCTTTTTTATTTCGTTAGAAAACTTATTGGTAGAATTTTTTTACATGTTGTTTTGATTATCAGTGACAATTTTCAGGTACTTGTTTACTTTATTATTTAGAATGTAAACTTTCAAATGGAATAAAGACAATTGCCTATTTTTGAGACTTAATTAACTTTACAAATACTCAGTTGTTACTTAAAAGCTGTTTTTCGAAAACAACATTTCATCTTAAAAAACTTTTGCATAGGCTACAATCTGGACATCGCATACATAACATTCTTGGAACAACAATGGCATCTTTCCGTTTCCGCTTCCGTTTGAGTTAAAATTTTACTTTTAAAAAATTGGTTTTTAATTTATTAGAATGAGCAAAAATGATAAATCATCTAGAAAGAGGCAAAAATTTAGAAAGTATGATACGTTTCTGTATTAGGATGCTGTGTGATTAGTGATTTGTGAAACAGACCAAGCAAGAAAACAACGACAGTTAACTCTACATTGGTAACAAGAACAGAAGAGGAAACCAAAAAGAAGATGATGTCATCAATATCCGATATATTTTCCGAGCCCGTAACCGTTTTAGGATACGATCCCTTGGGTCTGGTTAATAGATTTTAATTGCTTTCAGCTTGTTTCGAGTGGGAGGAAAACGCCTGAATTAAAAGAAACGCGTTTTTCAAATAGAAAGGCAAATATTTGGCAATTAACCGCGGAACACGAAGACAATTGCGAGGTAAAGATGAACTTTTCCATGGTGAATTATTTCACCGATTCCCCCTTTCATTTACAGGCCCAAACCAGCAAATCGTCTTTTTTATTGGCCAGTCAAACAGCTTTGATGTTAGCCGAATTACGTTCTTCAGACAACTCCCAATTTACGCAGTTTACAATGAAATCCTTACAGGATTCTCAGAACAATGACCAAACTGTTAGTAGCACGCAGGAGAATTGTATGAGGCAATTGGACCAGGGGGGAGATAACGAAGACTCTCGCTTCCCTCTCTCATGCGATAAGGGGTCGTGTTTATTTCTTGATGGGCAATATGACTTTGATTGTAGCGTTGATTCAGATAGCTTTCCGGTTAAGAAACCGGGTTTAAAAAAACAAGATCTCAAAGATAAATTGCTTCAAAAACAAACAAAGCAATTAGAACATTCAGTCATCGACCAAACATCCGCTATTCCTCTTTTAGATATATCAAACGAAAAAAGTAACGACAATGAGAACAATTCTATTTTGAATGACTCATTGATGGTCATTGAGGTGGACGGGAATTCGTCCAAAACGGAATCAGAGAAAAAAAATAGGCGCATAGTGATACCTGAAACTCCTTGCGGATTCGAAAGCAAAATTTCTCACAATAGCTCATGTAACAAGGGGAAATCGACTATAAAATATTTTCAAGCAATTCTTAACGAAATGCGATCATACATTACATCTCAAAATAGTGAAATCATAACAATAACTTATAAAGGTGGTACTATGGAAAAAAGTGCACCGATGCAATATTTTTCTCATCAATATCCTTTTTTGTTTACAGTAAGGCTTAAATTATAATTTACTATCTTCCCATAGGCCGTTCTTGTATATCTGCATTTCAGGCAATTAACGAAAACACATTAAATTTATCAAAGTATAGCAGAGAATCCGTAGAATTCTTTTGGAAAGTTATTATGGGCGAATGTGATAGTCTTTACTCGGCATTTAGCTTTGGAAGTGAATTCATTGAAATTTTTAAAAGGTCACTTGCATAATAAAAAGTGTTTATTGATAGAAATTAATGATTTGAATCTGACAGATACAGTCTGGAAAGATTGATAATAGAAAAGGATGGTGAGACTTTAACAGATCCTTCCGACGATGATAATAGGTCGAAGGCGTTATTTGACGATTGTAGTTGGTCTAATAATACATGGGAGGCTTTAGCGGAAGCGTCTGATGATAGACGTGTGAACGAAAGTGTCGGAATTAATTCCCTCCAATCTGAGGTCCGTTATATAATTAGTCTATTAGTTTATAGTAAATAAAGACCGTTTCAATATTTCCTTTTAACAACACAGATTGAAAAGGGAGAGGAAATTTACTTAAATAGCCCGGAGAATTATGAGGAAGATAGAGAATTTTTGACACATTCCATAGAATTTGATATGAAAAATACCACCCCTAAGTCTTCCAATAGCAATCACTTAAACACGCCTGTTAGCTGGAAGAATAGTAACAAAACAAATTCGCCGGTTTGATTGTCTAAAAATTAACTTATTGTTCAGTAACTATTCTCTTTTGTTGGTGTCAGATTGTCCCGTCACCTTTTACACCAATGCCTAATTACGACGAAATGAATACTCCGACTTTAAAAGTAAGATAGTACTTCATCGCCAAACTGTTGCGCAACATTACCCAATTATTTTCAATAGGGTGAATGCAAGAGATTTGGAGTTAAAGGACTTCCAAAACGGAAAATGAAAACTATTCTGAAGACTATTTATCACGGCACACATCAATGTAATACCTTGTTTCAAGTGTTCTTAAAAAAGATACTCCTTTGATCATGTTTTAAATACAGACGAGAATGATAGTACAGCAGGAGAAGAACTACCTAGTATTAATGACGTAACTTCCCCCAAGTAATGAACTCTCTAATGATCTAATTGTATTTGATTATTTATTAACAATTTTGTTTAGTGTCAAGAAATTTAAGAAATCAAAAGCGTCTAAAGATAGTCAAAAGAAAGAAGGAACGAGAAATCTTAATGAGGTCTTTTGACCGTTTAATTAAGTAAATGTTTGTGTTTGATTTAACGAATGTTCTTTACAAAATTTTCAGAAGAACAAAGAAATAATTAAAGAAATTCGTAAAAATACTGAATTATATACTTCAATATTGCATTACGAGGTTTGTTTGTATGGAGTATTTATTATGTACACTCTCTTTGTTATACGCGAAATAGCCGCATTCCATAAGGGATTTCTGTGAGAAACTCGACACATCTACCTCGCAATCTCATCTAAAGGAGTTACTTGAGCAACAGGTTTGATTAACAATTTCAATATATAAGCCGTTTTGCATTTCAGCAATTGTGTTGTTAAGAATAGCTTTAATCATCTATTCTTTATATTATTGAATATTACGTAATATTTAATTGTGAAAGATTACGTTTATATTTATTTTACTAACTGTTGATTATAAAAATACGGTTTAATAATACAATTGATTTGATTTTCGTTTCAGTGCGTGCATTACGAGGAAGCCCAAAGTGTCAAGAAGAACTAAGAAGCAGCGGTCAAAGGTTATCATAGCACTATTATGTATCATTACGCTGTATGCCGGCAGCTTTTTTAAAAAACAAAACAATATAAAATAGTTCTTTAATGACTGAAATTCTTGTAAAAGATAACGAATTTTCTTATCGAGTTTATATTTTTAATTTGCGATGAATTTTCGTTGTATAAAACTACTGCATATTTTGAACTGAGATATTTAAAACAACTTAAAATTGTTACAAATCAGTTAAATTTTTGGACGTGATCTCTGACGGACGATCCAACTTCGGAAGCACGCTTGTCAAATCCCTCGCTAGCCTTTGCTCCTTTATCAAAGAATACCATACCGGCCACACCCAGACCGGCTCCAAATAGGCAGAAAAGATAAGCAAAGTAATATAGGATAGAGTGTAGAAGAAAAGCCGACCAGATCAGCAGTTGATATGCTAGGATTACTAAAACAATAAGAGCGAAAGATATTATTGAACAAGATATAATCCAATAACGATGTGAAGCGTAGCTCTTATTAGGATGTAGATATCCATAAATCTTTGTAATAAGGGTGAAAATAATCAGGATGAAGTTGGCTAATCCTTCCTTGATCGGGTTGTCATACCTTTTACCGCATCTTTCGCTCAGCATGTTATTTATAGCTGGCGAAGGTGTTTTTGGTACATTCTTAGAATGCGGCATTTTCAACTAATAGATAAAGAAATTCGTTTGATTATATTGAATATGATATGGGATTTTATTTTTATAGTATGTATGGACGGCTTACCTGTTCAGATAAACTAAAGTACACAAAATCAGTTTGAGCAAAGGACACTTTTTTCCTGTCATAAGATATAAAAACAGGAAGTATGTTACCGGAAATATGTTTAGTAGCGCCACCGTGGTTTCGATATTGTTTTTTTAAGTTAAAACTGTAATTAACAACTTATTAGGATAGAATTAATATTTTATAAATTTTATTTTTTAAAACAGCTCGTTTTTATCATGTTTACGGTCATGTTAAGTAAATATAGCGCGAGGCTGAACATTGAAATGAACTCTGACGGATGTTGGCATTGAACAAATAATCCCAATACTAATCCTTATCAATGGTCATTCTTCTTTATATAAGTGCGGAAACGGCATGCTTTCAGATGCTTGTAGCCTTTACGAAAAAGAAATAAGAAAATGTATTTAAAAATTGTTTCAATTTGTCTTTTTGCATAAGAAACAAACCAATTACGTTCACTCCACTTAGAGCTATTCTCAACCATATGAAATGTGTAAATATGTCTAGATCTTTCGGAAGTGTTTCTTTCACTTTTGTGAACAACTAACCCATCAATAACGATTAAACTTCCTATTTCAAGAATATAAGTAACATCAGTGCCCTTAAGGATATGTACACACTAAAAAACCTTTTTTGACGGGGACTGGTTTCCATGTATGTTCATCGTAGTTGGGCTTAGTTCCTTCGTATATAACGGAACTACTTCCATCCTTGGCAGGCCATTCCGGATTTCTCACAGACCTATAATTACCGTACAAGCCGCCTGTCAAAAAAAAAGAAAAAAAACATTCCTTAAAAATCAGCCGGGCGTGAAAAGAATTCTATTCCAACATTTGTGAGACCCTGGTGCAAACCAAAGGCATCCGTTTTCTAAGGTTGCGTCTTCAAGGGCAATCCACATTCCAACTACTTTCATAGGTTCCGCGTATAAATATGTGCCGTCTTGGTGCGGGATAACTGAAGTTTAGTCTTATATGTAATTCTATATGAGCTAATCAGATTACATATGGGTCAATCATAAAGGGGGTTACTTTAACATACTTTGCCTCTATTAAAACGCTAAACACGCAACTCACCTGCGCCGCCGAATTTTGGTTGCTGCAAAAAAATATTTTTGTATGATAATGGCACTAGAAGAATAGAAATATGAACCTTAAAAATGTACATGCTTTGGGGAATGACGGGATCTTTAAGATTTATCGCTCTTGCCAAGTTCTGTTTGGATGATGAATTAGAGAGGTTTTACTTATAGGGAATTTGATAGCCAACCTTTACTTTATCACTAAAAGTGACTTTACGAAATTCTGGACTCAGTACGTGTAGGGCGTGTCCGATTTTGTTTAAAGATACATGTTTATCATACTTCAGATTGCCATCTTCATTGAAGACTCCTTCTTCGAAAAAATAGCGAATTTTGTCTCCGCTAGTTAGAAAATAATCGTCTCCGTGGGTCTGAAGTATGCATTTTACAAAACGAAGGCGTTTGAAATTACTCAAAGGTAACATTTAAACATTTACTATTTTTATAGTGGAAAACACAGTTTTGTGCTCATTTGGATTCATATCTTCTACAAGTTCATGACAAGCTGTCCTCAGCGACTGAATTTCATCTTCAGCCAGAAAATCATCGATTACAGCATAGCCATTTTTTTCAAACTGTAAATAGTCAGTTAGAAACTACGTCAAAAGATGTGTTTTAAATACAAACATCCTCTATTATGTTTTGCATATTTTTCTTTGGTAAATGACCGAAAGATAACAATTGGCAAGAATTGAAAATTTAGAGAACTTTGATTACGTCTGCTACGGCACATGCGCAAAAATTGCGCCATTGCGAAAGGTTTCCGTTTCCTCTTTACCACGCTTCATAAGATTTTGCGAAACTTTGAAAAAAGTTTTATAAACTGGACTTTGATTATTATCTTATTTAATAACTTTCGTTTAAGATTGTCTACAATTTTAAAATGGGTCAAAATATTTCATACTTTAAAGGAAATTCAGAGAAGGAATTCATTGAAAGCAGTATTGATCCAGCTCCATCTGATTCCAATGAAATTACAGGGAGTGGAATAGTTACAACTTATAGCGGTTCTTTCGGTCAAATTGATAATGAAATATTTTTTGTTCATGATGTATTAGAGAATAATTTTATACCAAAAGAAGGAGAAAAAGTACTTTATAAGGCTTCCAGAAAATCACAATTTGACAATTGGGTTGGAACTTCAGTTCGACCAGTTGATCATTTCGACGATGAATTTGACGAAAGTGAAAATGGAGAAGAAGATAAAAGTATTACAATGGTTTTTAATGTTGAAAGGGTTTACGACAATACTTGTTTCTTTAACAAGTCATTAAGCTTTCCACTTGACCTGTGCAAAAATTTCAAACTTGCAAGGGGAGATATCCTCAAAGCGGTAGTTAATTTTAGAAAAAACGAAGTCTACTCGGTTGAACCACTTAGGCAATATTCTTTTGCCACAGCTATCAAGCATGTGTCACATGGAAAGAAATTTGCCTTTACAAGGGAAGATGTATACTTTGACTTTAAAACTTGGGAGTTATGCGGCAATAAGGAAATGCCTCGGGTTGGTGATTTTGCATACTGTACAGCAATAGAAACTTCAAAGGGAAACTGTATGTGGAGAGCAACTAATATTATAAAGATAAATGTTGATGAGATGACAAATGCCGAAATAGCAAACTTGCAAGTTCATTTATACTGATAGCTTTTTATGATCTAATATTGTCTTTCGAAATTGTAGTTTGTCTGTTGATGAAATTCTAAAGCGGGAAGAGTTGGTTAAGTATTGCCATAATGATATTGAAATAGCAAAATTTTTTCACATAGACACTATCCTTCTTAATGGTACAGCGACAATTCATATCAAATTTAAGTATGTAATAGCTAAGCTACGAAACAGCAATTAATAGTAAAATTTTCTTGTAGAAATATTGGGCATAAAAATCACATCCTAAAAAGCTACGAATTGAACAATGTATCATCCAAAGAAATTAATATAAACAGAGCAGATTTGTCTCAATATGATAGGACAAAAGAAAATTATGTTATTATAAAGAGTCAACAAGAATTTAGGTTCAGTGTTACAATAACAGGAAGGTTAATAATTATTTCACCTGATATATTTTACGAATTAATTACATTTTTTTATTTTTTGGGCTACAACTAGACATCTTGGAAAAATCATTGAAGTTTTGGTTTTTGATTTCGAGGGATTCTTAATTGCTAGAGAAATTAGGGTAAGAAATAATTATTTTGAAAGATTGTATACAGGTAATTTTCAATTCTTTAAATACCAATTAAGGTTTCAGTTATAGATGCTACCAGCGCTATTATTGAAAACAATGATGATTATTTTCATGATAGGAAAGTGTATAGGGATACTCAATTTCGGAGAAAACAAATTGAAAAAGAGCTATTTGTTCTACCAGGCGAAAGACCCTTAAGGTTGTTAGTCAAATGTTATATTATTCTATCAGTACTTAACTCTTCTTAATTTGGAACTTTAGGATTCGATCCAATGTGCATGCCATAAGAAGGCTACCCCATTTTGACGTGCCTAGTTTCCTTAGGGGTTTAATTGTTAATAAGAAAGATCTCTTAAGTGATCCAAGACTAGCCATACTTTTAGAGGTATAAGAGATTAAATAATAATCAATAAGATCAGTCTTTACAGTTTTAAATATCTTTATTTAGGAACTGACCTTTGAAAATCACTGTGAAAAGTTTCAATTAAGCTTATATCTCGAAGAATTGAGCATGGAATTAAACATTGAACAGTATATGATGCATAGAGTAGTATTGTAAATAATCTTTATCTACTAAATTTAAATTGTATGTTATTTCCTATTAGGTTTGTCTGACAAAACGTGGAGAATATTTGAGTCTTGTTGTCAAAGGCCTTGCAGAGGGCCGACCATCGGTTCTAATTGGAGATAAAGTGATATTAGCACATCCGGATGGTAGAAATGATGTAGATCCATCGTATGAGGGTTTTATCCATGATGTTTTGAAAGATGAAATATTTTTAAAATTTCACGAAAGCTTTCACACGAAATATGATGGGGAAGACTTCGACGTTCATTTCTTCTTTAATAGATCTCCTATGAGAAGATGTCAAGCTGCTATAAGGAGTGCAAGGAATTTGAACAAAAATAGTAAAGAGCTTTTTTATTTATAATTTGCAAACTTTAAAAACTTTCTATTTGTAGTTATTTTTCCTAAAACGCTTGATATAAAAAAGTCCCAACTATTGACAATCCAACATAGAAACAAAAAAATTACTAAACAAACAAACGACCAGATAGAGTTCATTAACAAAAATTTAAATGAAAGACAAAAGTTGGCTGTACGTCGCATATTAGAAGGTTACGCTCGTCCTATTCCGTATATTATATACGGTCCACCAGGAACTGGTAAAACCACGACAATCGTTGAATGCATATTACAGTTATACTTATGTTTGCCTTTTTCGAGAATTCTCGTGTGCGCGCCGTCAAACAGTGCAGTAGATTTAATAGTAAGTAGTAAATATAATTAGACACTTTTTACTATAAACAGATTTATTTTCTCTAAATAGACTTCTAAGCTACATGCAACTGATAAATTACAATCAGGCGATATGGTTAGGCTAAATGCCTTTCAGAGATCTGCTTATGTATAACCGGTTTATTATTGCTTTCGATAAGCTTTCATTTATTTATGCAATTTGTCAGGGAATACCAAAAGAAATACTTCCATACTGTAAGGTTACTGAAGAATTGGAAAAATTTGTGAACTTTCGAATAATTCTGTCTACGTGCATCTGTAGTGGTTCTTTTACAAGTGTCAGTTTGCCAATCGAACACTTTCTTTTTACTAAACATAACTTTTTGCAGAGAATTGTAAGAGATGGTCATTTTACCCATTGCATTATTGATGAGGCTGGACAAGCAACAGAGCCAGAGACTCTAATACCGATTTCTCTACCCGGTGTAAAAAATGGACAAATTATTCTAGCTGGAGATCCGTTTCAATTAGGCCCTATTCTGCAAAATAGGTTTTTACCTATGAGATTGTTGGAAATCTCTCTGCTGGAACGTTTGTTGACGACACCCCTCTATTTAAGAGATGAAAAAAAATACGTGGGTCATGGAGCCTACAATCCTCATTTGGTATATTCTATAAATAACTGTTAAAAGTAGATTAATGATAAATTTCTTTCAGATTACTAAATTGGTTGATAATTATAGGGCTCATGAGATGCTATTGACAATACCAAATAGGCTATTCTATCATAATGAATTAAAGACTATGGTTGGGGACAAATTTAAAAAAGCTCTGTCAAAATTTGATGTATTGCCCAATAATAATTTCCCTATATTATTTCATGGTATACGGGTATGCAAAATTATAACTAGTAGACATAATTTTTATTAGAGATATGACATAGATAAACGTTTCAGGGAGACGATTTAAGAGAAGGGAATAGCCCATCGTGGTTCAATGTTGTTGAAGCCGTTCAGGTTGCAAGATATTTGCGACTTCTAATACAGGATTACAACGTTCAAAGTTCTGATATTGGTGTCATTTCACCTTATCGAAAACAAGTTTGTCTTCATTAAAAATTAACAAAACAATAACTTTTTTTGTTGTCAATAGAGTGAAAAAATTCGTCTACTGATTAGTCGTTTGGGTCTTGATGAAGTTAAAGTTGCTAGTGTTGAGGAATTTCAGGGTCAAGAACGGATGATAATAATACTTACAACTGTTCGATCAAATGAACATCTTATCAAATGGGATATTCGCTATAACCTAGGATTTCTTTCCAATCCGAAGAGATTCAATGTTGCTATAACAAGGGCCCAAGCCCTTCTGATTATAGTTGGAAATCCCTATGTTCTAACTCATGTAAGAGCCTAAATTTAATTTTCGTTATTTTTGTCTAACAATTATCTAAACAGGATGATAATTGGTTAAGTGTATTGAAATTTTGTGCTGAGAACCGTTCCTATATTGGATGCAGCCTACCAAACGGTATCAAATCTGTTCTGGATAATAGTCATATAGATGATGATAGAGAGGGCCTAAAGAGAACATTAAATGTATTGAATACGAAACCCCAATGAAATAGTGAAAATTAACAGAATCGAAAAAATACTCTAAATAACTAAATAATCCTAGTTTAAACAGTATACTTTTCTATTAAAAATAGCAAATTGTCTAAATCTTCAGGATTTAAACTATGAAGAAAAACCAGACACAGGACTTTCTTATATCTATATTTATAGGAATGGAATACATAGGTGAAAAAAATTGGGGCGATAACATAATTAGAAAAAGAACAGAATAAACGTATTACTACGTTAACTAAAAACGATCGGCCGTCACCGACCGCACTACACGGTTTCCAGTTCCAGCGTCAAAAACAATAACACGCTATTTCTGGTCCTTTCTAATAGATGAAATTTTCCATGAAGCTGCTCACACTTCAAAGATCAAACATCATCTTCGAATGATTTATGATGAATCATGAAAAAATTTACCATAGTTCATTATCCTTTTCTTTTGCCGGAACTTCAATTACGCGTGGTTTATCTATTATTCTTGCCGTTCTGTTGCCTTTTTCTACAATACCAACAATCCAAGCTTGGTAACCTTCTGTTTTTTCAATGTCTTTACAAAAGGCGGCAGCTGTTTCGTAGATTAATGTGAGATGTTTTCTCGTTATTTAGTATTGAAGACTCACCTTGTTCTCTTGGTAAAGCGATCATCAGGCCACCTGATGTTTCTGCTGATGTACCTTGTAAGAGACCAAACATGTTTCCGCATGCTTTGGCAACAGCTGCCATTTTAGCTATAACAGGTAAGTTATGGATTACGAAACCAACTTCATTCTTTTGGACTCTGGCCATATTTTTTGCATGCCCTAATAAACCAAAGCCCGTAATGTCGGTTGCCCCATGTGCATTATATTTGTGCATAAGTCTTGCGGCTGTCCTATTTAATCTGGCCATGGAGAACATGGCTCTTTGGTAGGCTTTATGTACATCATCTTCACTGACAACTAGTTTTATCCTATTCCAACGTTCTGGATGGTCTAACCATTGGTGTGCATTAACAGCAACTTGTGTCCCTAAAGGTTTTGTTAGAACCAGAACGTCCCCAACCATGGCATTATCTGGCATTATAAATTCGTTGGGTTGGCAAATGCTTGTTGCGACTCCCCCTATAGTCATCCAAGGATTCAAAACAGTTTGGCCTCCAGTCACAGAAGTCCCAGCGTCTTCTGCCTGATCTTTGAAACCGCGGATGATTAATGGAATAACGATATCTCTCTCTTTTTCTGTCATTTTTTGACTGATCGCTAGCAGCATTAACATATTATCACATTCTGTAACGCCCATAGCGTATAGATCACTTAACACGTTTGAACAGGTGATTTTACCCTAAATAAGCAAAATTAATAATGTCAGTAATTAAGTTTAATACATTTGAATTAAATAAAAGAATCCTATTAAACCATCATGTAAGGATCATCCACTAGGGGATAAAAGAAATCGGTTGTTTGGACGAGAGATAAACCACCATGTCGAATCGGCGTTATAGAAGCATCCATTCCAATTCCTAAAGAACGAATTCATGATGATAGTGTTCTAACGTTGAAACCGAATATCTTACCTAATCGGGGAATGGCCGAAACATATTGAAAATGAGCTTGTTCCGTTGCCTCGTTGCCGTCTTGTGTTTGGAGTCCCTCAAGAAGTTTGAGCAGAACTTCCTGGGGGACTTTACACCCTCATCCTTTAAGATCGGCAAAACGAGTTAACCGAAACGAATTGTCGAGATCATGCAAAACTGGGTCGAAAAGGCGACGAATCGCAGGTGCTTGTTGGTTTGCCATAAAAAGTTATTTACTGTAAAATAAAATTCGTAAGTGGATAGCGTTCGAAAAAAG
Source organism: Dimorphilus gyrociliatus (assembly GCA_904063045.1). Lineage (NCBI taxonomy): Eukaryota > Metazoa > Annelida > Polychaeta > Dinophilidae > Dimorphilus > Dimorphilus gyrociliatus. The sequence goes on from CAJFCJ010000005.1 coordinate 1,625,717, forward strand.
TCCGCGCCGCCCTTGGCGGACACCCTGCGCTGTAAACCGAGTGGAATCTCTAAAAAACGACGTGCAAGACTGGGCAAGAAGCATAGTAAATGGACTGGGCGCCATGGATTCCTGATCATATATCTCGGTCTCTACATCACTTTGAGCTAAAATTTTTATATGTATGCACTTGTATAGTCATTATACATTCATTTCCTTAAAAGAAAAGTTTAATATTGTTTTAGAAAGGAAAAATTCATAGTTACCTACTGAAAAAATGGCGACGCTTCTCTGACCGAAAGAGGATAACACGGGAACCAGGCTAGCGTTCAGTGAATTGCCCGGATACTCTTATACTTTTACCAACAAACTAGGCCTACATTCTCTCTCATTAGGAATGCTGGGAGCATTTCTTAAACATTTTTACCCGGTACCAGTCGAAAAACTTTATTTTCTAAAATAAATTGCTTTATTTCAGAGCAGTACAACTTGTAAAAAATCTGAATTTTATTTTATAGTTCAATGAATAATAATGCTTACGCAAATTTATGGATTTAATTCTCTTTAATATTTTAAAAGTCCAAATGAGACACTTCGACTAAAAGGAATCACAAAATATGTAGGCCTAACTAGTCTCTGTAACTTTTATCGTAATATTTTAATAGTTAATGAATAAATATTTCATAAAATCGTATGAATTTATTATACGATATCTTAACAATATGCTTTCAATTAATTAATAGTTTATTTAATATATTTTTTCTTGTTGAAACACGATATAAAGAATCCATTTGTTACATCTGTCTTAGCTGATAATCTAATAAAGCAAGAAGCATCTGCTCTAGAAATATCGATAGTTGCTAATTCAAATTTATCTTCAACTTCTTTGAGAACTTCACGAACGACACCTTCGTTCTCTACTTCATGTACTGAGCAAGTTGAATATACAACTTTTTCAACTTTGGGAAAAGATAACGCCTTCAGTAGAATTTTCTTTTGGAAGGCAGCCAATTTTTCAAGACGTTCTTTTGAATCAGACTTATCATCGTTTGTCAATTCGTCCATTCTACTTACAATACCGGAGCCTGAACACGACGGATCACACAAAATATATTTCACATTAGAATATTTTTTATCTGCTGGATCTTCTTCCAGGAAGTCACCTAATTTCGGTTTAACGCAACTTATACCGGCTTTCATCAATTGAGTGTTCATTGTTGAGAATCTTTTCATATCTTTGTCAAATGCGTAGATAATGCTAAAGATAGATATGCCTATATTATCTAACGGATACAATTAGATATTACCCTAAATACGATCATATAACCTTTCCTTTTCGCAAATTCTCTAGTTTTTAAAATGTAATTGTAATATATAGCTATGGAAAGTATAGGTGAACAAATCGTATTTTTTGCTTGACAATCGATTATTTACCCTTTGTCTTTCATTATGGCTGCCAAGTGGGATGTTTTGTTTCCTGGAGCCGCACAACAATCAATTACATGACTTCCAGCCGGAGGGGATAAAACAAATGCTGGAATGCAGCTAGCTTTATCCTGAATAATCAGATGTCCTGTTTCATACAGAATATGATCATGTAGATCGGTCGAACCAGGAAATATTAATAAATTTTCTACATAAATATCTCTTGTAAATTCTTTAGATTTAAGAGATTTTACTGATTTTATAAAACTGAAAATAAATTATTTCAATTAATATATAAAATAAAATATATAAACATTTCTACTATACTTTTCATAACTATCCGATTGTTGAAAGATAAACTTGTATCCGTCCCTTTGAAAGTGCTTCATAACTTCTTCATTAGTAGTTTTCAAGGTATTAACTCTTATATATTTCGGTAGGGAAATACTTTTAGTACTAGATTTCAAAAGCTCTTTATTCGATGAAACATTTTTTTTCACTTTTATCCTGGCTAATTGAGCTTTCAATGATGCCTTATGTTTAAGGACAGCATCCTTTAGTTTGCCCTTTGCTAATCCTCTTCCAAAAAGATAATCATATAGTACAACACGGCATAAATAAACTTCTGAGATAGACTTTTCATGCTTTTGAATATTTGTTTTGGTTGCTATTTCATCAAGAATTTCTCGATTCTTTAAAGTTTCGCACACGAGGGCATATAATGGTTTCTTTTTCTGAAATAATAGGCCAAAGTTTTATAATTTAAATATCTATTTCAAAGAGGAGTTACCTTGCATTCGCTATTCAGTACAAGATTCTTAACTGAACCTTTTTGTTGGTCTATTAACTTTAAGATTCGTGCAGCCTCCTTATGAATGGGCGACATTATAGGATTTTTAAAGTTGTGGACATTGGAATTTCAACGAACGATTTTCATTTATCAAACAAAAGTTTGAAGAATCTGAATGAAATTTATAAGATTCAAAAAAATTCGGCGTTGCGATTCAACAATTCGAATATTTATCAATTGCTAGACTCAAATGCCTTCTTTGAGCGATAAAATAGAATCTTGCCTTTACCGTTTGTAACAAATTCAATCAAGTATTTTACAATTTGCTATATTTAACTATTTTCTAACTATAAGAGATTCAAAGGTACTTGAAAGCCGCTTGGCCGCTCTGGTACAAAATTCTAACAAGTCAATCGCACGAATATCGTTTAATAAAAGCTTTATTAGGGTTTCCTTTTGGAATATGTCTGGCAACTGGTACATATATATATATATATATTTTAATAGTATATCTTCAAAATACAACTTTTACAATAATTACTTGTTTTTTGTTGTTCTTATAGCACTTCATTTTTTGATTTTTGTACAATTTAAATTACCTATTGGTTTATCGTTAGCAATTAGTTTTATCTACTTTAGTTTTTTCTCTATCGGTTTCGCTTGTTCAACCAAAGTGAGATAAATGACATTACTACTATATTATACATAGTCTATTTCCCTTTATGTTTTATAAAAGTTGAGATGTACAATTTTTCTACATTTTCCATTATTGGCTGGAAAGCATGGTCGAGCTTTTTTATTGGGTCTTGTTATGGCTGACATTTTAACAGCTCCAGTGGCTAATATTATGAAAAATACGGAACAGCAAATTGAATCTGTAAGATGTAATACAAATTTCATGAAAAATGTTACATCAGCAAAATTAGAGCATAAATTTTGGCCATTAAAGAAAGTTCTATCTAACATGGCTGTAAGTTTTATAACTAAAAATTAGAATTGAAAGAAATTCCAAACTATTTATCAGGAAGGTGTTGAATATCTAAAGAAATTTGGGAAATTTGCGTTGAGTACTATTAAAGATATTATCGTTGCTGTACGGTATTCTTTATGAAAATACTTTAAAAACCAATATTTAAGTCTATAGACAATTTAGGTTGATTTAGGCAGTAGTGGAGAAACAAAACGAGAACCGCCCTCTTTAGAGGATATACAGAATAAAATTGGTAAAGATGGGGAAAATGTTGAAAAATATCTTAAAGAGAAGTCAAACAAATTCTGCGATGGTTGCATAAATTATCTTTGATATGATTTGTTTTTACGATACTTGTTCATTTTTAATAGATTTAAAGAAACAAAGAGACTTGGCATGTGAAACAATGTTTACTATGCTTCAGAAAGAATGCTTTCAATTTGGTCCACTGAAAATGGGATTTATGAGTCCCATCAGTCAGGTGTTATGTAATAATATCAAAAGTAGCAGAGTATCTTGCCCAAATGGTAAACATAATATTTATAAAGTACCCAATACTATTAGCTCAATTTTAACAAAGGTATAAAGCCGTGCGGTTTAGAGAAAAGAACTCCAAACGGTTTGGGTACAACAACAAAGGGATACATGTTCTATTTGGGACGCCTTTCGAAAGACTCAATTGTTAATGTTCTATATATATTAAAACATCCCAAGAAACTGTTTTATATAACTGGAAAATCTTTTTCTTTTATTAAAGATGTTATTGAGAGATTTATTCAAATTGTTGATATTTTAATAGGATTAGCGAATTTTATCTCTGCTATTCTATTTTTTCGAGTGGCCTATGGGTATAATAAAAATATATAGCTTATAAAAGCTCTTATAATAACAATAAAAACTATTTAGGGCTAGAACCTATCAAAAAAGCTATCTAGAAGAAGATAAATTTGATAATATTTATATAACATCTTACTTTAAAGTTATAGACGCCAGAAGATGGTTGCAAGTATATCTACAAACTCTTTTTTTGAAAGATACATTAGACAGAATGTATCAAAAATGACTATAATATTTCAGAAACGTCCAAAGCTTCTTCCATTGAAGAAGGAAGAGAGGAAAGACTTTAAAGAGTTGTTTAGCTTAAAGTTATCAAAACAAGAAAAGAATCGGATGGTAATTCGTATTTAATGTAAATTTATTTATACAATTCATAGGATTAAGATTAAATATTTCATAGATAATGGGTTGCGCAAGTCGAATTCCGATATTTTTATTGATTGGTTGTTTAGCTTATATAGATTTTGTACTTTTCACGGTTTCAAACGAAGTATATAAGTCTGGATCAGTAACCTTCACGTCGGAAGGTTTTCATATAATTCATACAAAAGTTGAAGGAAAGGGTTTTATGGCCGAAATGATGAATAAAATATTTAAACTATTCTCTGGCTATCATAAAATAGACGACATTTTTTCAACATCGTGTAACATTTTTTTCATTTATCTTATTAAAATCCTATGTTTTATTTATTACTTTTGTTGTAGCTTGCCTCTTTAAACCTACTCCTCCTAATTATCAACAATACAAATCATGCATTTATAAAGTTGGTATTGTTGTTTATTTATTTATTATAATCTTATAAAACTTTTATTAATAAAAAACTTGAATAGTTAATTATTATTATCCTACTGCATATGATTGACGCGTATATGCTAAGGTTTAAAAGGCTGATTTGCTCTTTCTTTCATCCAAAGGTTTAGAATTTTTCATTAATAACAAATCAAATATTTAAAAAATAATCTTAAAAATTCTGTTAGAGAGAGAAAAAGAGGATTATTTGGCTTTATAATTATATTTTAAGAAAACGAGTTAAATGGCTAATTAAACAACGTCACTATATAGCGAAGAGGGGTATGGACTTCCAGCTAAAAGTAATAAAAACTATCTTTTTTATGAAGAGTTTTAATACTTAACGAAAACTCCATAATTATTATAATATCTAGGAGGAAAATCCCCTTATTAAATTTGTTCAAAATGAAGTTTTTTGTTTCAAACCCGTTGGTAATCGATGTATTGTTTGCGGGTAAGTGTAGTAATAAATTAGCGTATTATTTATTTTGTATCTTTATATCTATCTAATGGGTGCGCTTTGATAGAAAAAGAAAGAAATGTGCTACAGCGAAATGTCCGTACAAAGGATGTATTGCCTCCTACTGTGATGAATGTTGGATAGATATTAGGGTACGAAATATTTAGCATGCTTTTTATAACGTGACTAATCCGTGTCTTTGTCATTTAGAAAAAATGTTATATTTGTACAAGGTGGGATATAAGCGGTGAGGCGAGTGACTCTGGAACGAATTGAAACAAAATAATAGATTCTTTTTGTGTTACGTAATAAAATGATTTTAATGCTGCATATGACGAATATATGTATATTTTTTATTCTTGCTCACATTATCATTATGGTGATAATACGACATATACATATGCGACATAAAAGTGTCTATTTCTCATTATGCTGGCCCCCGTATATTACTATTAAAGTATACAGGAGTAGACAATTAATTTGAAAGTTTACAGATGATCGATGTTGCTATAAATGTCATATGCTACAGATACAATATATAATGTATATTTAAGAAAGTACAGTATTAATGTATATATTACTTTTTTTGTTATCTATGAGTAGACTTTCATAATATATCTAAAGAAGTTGAATGAAGATAGATGTATAAGTAAATTTATAAATTTTACACGCAATTATCTCTCTGGTGTCAAAACCCCATATTAAAGGCAATAAGACTACACAAATTATAGAGGCCATTATAATTATAGTTGGAAAATGTTTTCCAATTTCTTTTCAAGCACATTATTCATCTAATCTTTACCTCCAAATAGAGAAAGGATGAGGAGGAAAATATAAACTACATCTAAATAAATTTGGAGGGAAGCGTAAACGTATTCCTCCTCAGACAATTCATATTTACGGCCTCCCATTAACATCTGGGTATCGTATGCCAGGAACTACAATAATACAAATAATAGAATTATTGTTAATTTATTATTGATTATTCTCTTAATTTATCTTACCATAGTAAAGATTAGTGTTCCAAGACTTCCGTAAACCAGTTGTAAAATCTAAATGAAAATAAGAAGGATAAGTACTTTCCGTTATTTAAACTTTTATTAATCTTACCCAGCGAGTTTTATTGTCAACTCCTACAGCATAGACTATCATTACTCCAAATCCGAATAGAAGAAACACAAGCAGCAATGAGAATAACATCGAGCTGCATACTGTTATATCAAACTGAGAGGGGAAAACATAACGTTTAAAATAAACTTAAAAATCAAAAAGTTTATTAGGCAACGAACCTTCGTTTGCATGGCAAAGATTGTTACAGCCAAGCAAACTACTGCGGCTATACCAAATGCAAACAATACAGCTTCGGCCTTATAGAAACTGGAAATAATTACAAAATATCAAGCAAATTAAAGAATATATATAGTATATAATTTTTGAAATATTTACCTGGATATCATTGCTGCCATATATGAAAATGCTAAAGTCTATTGGTATGAAAGTGTTTTATGTCAAAACAGAGAAAAAAATGTATGTATTTGAACTTACAAATATCCCCAGCGTAATAAAGTTAGTAGGATACGATCTTCTTACTTTTGGACAACAGATCAGTGTTATATAGGTCACAAGGAAAACGCCACTGAATAAATGAATGAAATATTTAGCACATATCAAAAATAAAATATTAAAAATAACTTACTAAGAGACGAAATATACAGCACGATGTTCTTTAACCCATAGACGAGTTGGGGTGCTAAAAATTTATTAAGAAAATTGAATAATTTATAAAAATTTATTATAAAATAGTTACTGTAAAACAAAGAAAGCCACAAAGGCGGCGGTAACTGAAAGTTGAGTGAAGAGAATCAAGTATACTTTTCTAATAAAACTTCTTCTGATGTTTTTATCGGAGAAAGAGTTTCCTGTGAACCTAGTTTCGGTTCCAGCATTATTTTCATCTTTCCACCCTTCCCCTGTTCCTGGACCTAAAAAAAGAAATAAGTTATATTAATTAAAGAGTTGTATTCATACATATTCATGATGTAATTTCAAAGTAGCAATAAAATACTTTAATTAAATGAGAGTCATTCCGAAAAATTCATTTAAATATCTAAGAATCATGGTTTTTTGTATAATGTCAATAAATGAGGCGTATTAGCTGTCATTGAGGAATGCTTACTATAAAATTATATTAATTGACATTCGAAAGACATATTCAAAAACGAAAATACAAGTGAAAGGATATGAAACGTATTACTTAGACATTACTTCCTAAATTAATAGGACAAAGATAAGCGATAAGAATATGAAAAAGAGACAAATAATATTTATATTCAAACTCCCAATAATATTAACAAAGCCTGTCGGTTGAAATCAAGTCAGACTATTAACCTGTTTGATTTTCATTAGGATAATTCTCTTCCCAAGCTGGATAGGAAAAAATTGGTAATAACATGTATGAAGGGGAAAGAAAACAATGCGTTTTAAGGCGTCTAGGAAATTTAATAAGATAGTAGTTTTTTTAATATACAAAATCGAAATTAAGATCTGATAGCTTCTCACCTGCACTGGTTAATCGAACAGTATCTGCAGACGAGAGAATAAGGCTTAAATACTTAAAAAAAGTCACACACATTAATAAAATAGAGTACAGAAAACACTCTAAGAAGCATAAAGAATATACTGATATTGTTTAAAATAATATAAAGTTGAGTTTAAGAGAAAAAGTCGTTTCAAGTAAAAAGATAACCCACAAAATTTAGATTACTGATCAGGGTTCGTGCAATAACACCATACCTTGAGGAACTCTATTCGAATCAGGTTCTGTGTGAACATGGGCGAGAGTTTGTTCACAATTAATTATATTTAATATAATCATATGTATACTGTATATATATATATGTTTAATAAATGATACTAATAATTTATTCAACCGTTTTCAATTGAATATTTTTTGTGTTTTCGCCCATTTATGATGGTTTTATGCGCTTCTTAGTACAACCATTATTATTTACCTGCACTGTAAGGCGGGGGATCAACATTACCGCCCTGTGGAGGGTAAACCGGTTGAGGTGGTGCATTACCAGCTCCATAATTTGTTTGATAATTTGAGTTGTACGCCATTGTTGTCCTGTTTTAAAACAATTCAATTCTAAGAAATGGTTCGATATGGTTTTCAATAGCAGGAAACACGAAATCAACTACAATCTTGATAAGCAACAATTTTAAATTAAAAATTAGCTGTTTCTTAGTTGTATTATTTATCCTTCAAAATATAATGTCAAAATAAACTAAAATCTAGTACAGTACTAGTTTCAGGGTGGTTAAATCCTGGAATGGACTAAGAATAATGTGCTCACGTGATATTATTTTTCACGATCGCTTATTGGATGCCTTCACAGGAAATATCGCATTTCAGTACTGCCATCTTGTGACGTATTTTAATAGGGAAGTAATAGTTATTGCTAAATGGGAGGGAAATATTTATTCATTTTTTGAAAACCGGTATGGTTAGAAAGTCTCGTGCAATTAGAGCATTTATAGAACAATCTTTTAGTTCTTTTTGAGCTTCATCCAATAAAACCTTAACGCTTACTTCTCCTTCCTGTTAAAGAAAGAATAAATTTTGCAATTCTCACAAAATAATTCATTGATAGTTGTTTTAAAAATAAATAAACTTAAATAATCTTACTTCTGCGGCTTCTATTGTTTTGTAACGTTGACTAAAATGAGTGAGAACAAGATTTTTTACTTGACATTCTTTAGCGAAATCAGCTGCCATTTTTGGAGTCGAGTGCCCTTTTTCAATAGCATTCTCCTTCATACTATTCTCTAAAGTTGATTCGTGAACTAGATAATCCGAACCAAAGCATAGGTGTTTCATTTTATAACTACCACACGAATCCCCCATAATTGACACCTTCCGCCCAGGTTGTTCAGGACTAATTACGTCAGAAGGATTAATCTATTACAATAGTTATAAGAATGACAAGTTTCGTAAGAGACGTTTTAATATGAACTTAACCACTGTATTATCAGGACAGACTATAGGCTTTCCCTGTTTCAAGTGCCCGTACAATGGTCCTGGCTTTATTCCCTTTTCTTTTAAATATTCAACATTCAATCTGAAAGAAGGTCATTAACACCTTTAAAATATTTATTCCGTTTTACATGTTCCAAATTCACATACTTTCCTGGTAGGGGTTTCTCATCTATTACGTAACCAAACGAGGGAATTCGATGTTCCAATGGTCCAGCTTTGATAATTAAATTTTCCGTTTCGCAACTAAATTAAGAATAAAAAAAAAAATTTTTCAATGTTTTTGTTTTGTTGAAATTTTAACCCTATTTACATATGCCAAATTCCGTCGCTATCCGCCGAAATTTGTCGGCCATTGTTAACTTCGTTGGGATGTAGTGGAGAATCTGATCTCTCAAAGAAATCGACATTCCATACCTTGAATATTAAAACACAACTATTAAACGATTCAATTAGCAGTTTAAATAGGACTATACACAATATTACAATATTTAAAAGAATTCGACGATCAATTGTTGTTATTGAACGAGAAGCAGTAGACTATTGATTTTCAGAGAGAACCTACCATACCGTATTAGTTCTACGAATATATATATATTTACAGATATGTCATCCAGATATGCATCTCTCTCTGGTAATAATTCAACTAGTCCGGGGCTAGATCAGAATAAGAGGAGATCCGATTCAATCAGATCTAGCGTAGTCTTCGATAACTCAGGGTTCGATAGCATTTGCGAAGATTCTTCAAGATCAAATGAAAATGATACGGTTTTGCAAGGTTGGATAAGATTTCGAGAAGATGTAAGAACCAAAATGGAAGCAGCTAAATACGAAATAGACGAAAGAAGGAGAATAGTCGAATCTTCGATTATTGACTATTCAAATATGCTTCATAAAAGAGTAGATGAGTTCGGAAATGACTGTATAAAGGTATACCATTTTTCTGATTTATACTTAAATATTTCCAAGTTAGAGAGACTGTTTCATTCTCTTTAGAAAGCTGACAACATTATTAGAACCCTGGAATATTCGTCTGACGGTAAGGATAAAATTGTTCCAAGCATACCGCCTGCACCCAACACTGTACCCATTAAATTTGAAACACCTGGAGATTTTCATGGACGATTAAAGAATGCATTTGGCGATTTAACAAACTCTGTTCCTAAAATTCGAAAGAGGTTGATAGCTGAGAGTGAAGAAGTGGCATCGATGGATGCTTATGTCTCTACTAAAGACAGTAAACAGTGCGCAATTTCCGATGTTGCATCGTCCAGAGATGCCATAGCAACAACCGATCGTAATAATAAGACAGTAAAAATTTTCTCCAAAGGTGGACGACTATTGTCCATATTAAACCAAAAAATAATACGACTACCTGAGTATGTTACTGCTATAACAATAGAAGAGCAAAGCTATTTTTTCGTGACAGATACGGGTAACTGTAAAATACGAATATTCGATACGGAAAATTTTATGCATGTAGGAGATTTTGCAACTCAAATTGAAAAACCCGGATCCTGTTGCTTTTCGAAATGGAATGAGCGAGTTTTAGTACTTGATTTATCTTTTAAAACAATTAATTGTTTTTCATTTACTGGCCAACGAGAATATTCCGTTCCATCTCATCTAAATGATCCCGCTTATATTAATTGTTCCTTAAATGGAATAGTAGTTATATCGGATTGGAAAAATAACAAATTACATATGTATAATAGAAAATTGTCAATAGTTAAAACCTTTGATAATAAAGGTATACATCCTGGACAATTGGATAGACCTTTTGGAGTCATTTTCGACAAGTATGATAACTTACTAGTTGCTGATAAAAACAATAAAAGAATACAGGCTTTCGACGAAGAAGGTGAATTAAGAAAGATTATTATTAAATTTAAAAAACTGGATCAACCAAGATTAGTTATGGCTATTACTTTAAACTCGGACGACGACTTGATTACGGCTGATCATCAAGGGAAGATTATGACATTTAGATACTTGACTAATTCCATGGAATTTTGTGGATCGCGGGAAGAATCTGATGAGTTTGAATCACCATTAACTGCAAGGAGCCCCAGATTTGGGAATTATGAAGCCCTAAAAGATGCCGATAGTGCTAGTTTATTGTAGACAAAGCTTTTCCTCTCACAATGTTTTGTTTGTTGTTCGCTTGTTTATGTTTGTAAAATAAATATTAAATATTTACCTTTTTTTGCCAAGAATCTGGAATTAATTCATGTACAACAAAATCAAATCCTAGTTGACTTTGTGAAAGACTCAATGAGATTCTTAACATTGCCCTTAATCCAACGGGTCCATAAATTTCAACAACACGTTTTATCTCATTTTCTGTTTGTGATTTTTTGTCGTGTTGACTCATAGTTGAAAGGAAACCGGACAAACCATAGCAATGATCACCATGCAAATGAGTTATGAAAATTTTGGATATTCTACCGGGTTTTACTGTACTTTTCATGCATTGTATTTGGGAGCCTTCTCCGCAATCGATCATGAAATGAGATCCATCTGGGGTTTTTTCTGATTAAAGTCAAAAAGAGTATTTCTATACGTTAAATACCTGAGTGCCTAAAAATGATGCAAGAACATCCTCTTGTCGGCATTGGGTAAGCAGAAGAAGTACCCAAAAATATAATTTCCATAACTCTGATAGTTTCTAGATATCATGCAATAACAGTTTTTCGTCTGCTAAACCAACTTAGACTGGAGATGGCGTTGTGTCCTATGAACAAAAATAAGACATTTCGCGGCAAAGAGGTAATTGATTGCGTAATAATGGGTGTTATAGATTCTAGCACCTCTTCCAATCGTATGAGATGTCAGGGTTGTCTGAGGGTTTTTGCAACAAATCGACGGGACTCCATTGAATAAAAATGAAAAGTTTTTCAAGAAGACCCTGCTAACGATCGTCTGGATGGATTATTTAAAAGGAATGTTCGGATTGATCGTTTATCAGTCGAACTTTAGCTATGTATCAAGAATTCGACTTTAAAACAACTATGGGTTTAGATGATTTATGGATTCAAAACATGCGAAAATTAGAGGCAGGAGAGCTATTGAAAATGTTCTTTCTACTTCGAACTGAACACGAACAACTGGTAAGAGTTGAAAAGGATATGGAAAGTCGAGTTAGAGCTCATACTGTATCATCGTTAACGGCGGGCAAATCTTACGGCGAATTGGTTCCAACTCAACTATATTGCGATTACGGGGAAGTTTTAAAAGAACGCGAAATATTGGAGGAAGCTCTCAAGTGTTGCGGAGAGGAGATGTCTACCAGATCCTACATCTAACTATGGCAACGACGAATGGATGGAATTTACACTAATAGATATAGATATCTTTATATTTGAAAAAAGTTTTAGCTTTTCTCTTTTTATTACTTTGGATGTACAACGTTTCGATGTTTGCTAAACATCGACTGCAAAGAATAGAACTTTCCAGTTGATATTTTTTTACGTTTAGCTATAGAATTTGTAGTTTGTTCAATTGGAGAATACATTGGATGTTCACTCGAAAATGATGAAGTTATTTCGTCTTTTACAATCATTCGTAATTTTTGTAATCGTTGAAGTAGTAAACTATGAAATTTCACTGATGTATCTTGCATCTTCTTCTCTTTATACTCGTAATAAGTTTGCAGGAATATTTTCAGAATTAACCAAAGTAAAGGCGTACAAAGAACAACTAAAGTTAAGAGTAAAAGAGGTCTAAGGTAATAGAATTCTATTAGATAATCGTAATAACCATTTTCTAAGGAAAACAATAATAATATGTTAAACTTGCATTTTCTCATTCATCTTTTAATATCAAAAATACCGTTTGTTGTTGTGTATCTTGTACATGGATTCTTTATCCAGGCATTCCTGAGATGCATTATCCTACCAGCTATTCCCATGTCGTTCAAATGTTCCCTAAATTGTTCGATAAACGGAAAATCTCTTCGAAACAACCAACCGAGTTTAACTTGGACTATAAGATCTCTCATTACTTGAATTTTACACGATCTAAGACTAATTTCTAATTTTAGCTGCTCAACATCACCAATGATAGCTATACTGCTGCCTTTATTATTTCCTCCCATCTCAATCATCAAGTTAAAAGCTTCAGTTAGGTTTGAATAAACAATTGATCCTAATCTCTCTATTTTTTTATAAATTCTCCAACTCGTTGATCCTTTTGAACTATTACGTAATATCTCTTTAAGTGTAGTAGTATTTTCGATAGCAAAAATTACATTATCATCTTCTATAATATCGTCCAAACTACGAATAAACACTAAGAAATTGAATAAAACTATTAGACTATTTGCCCAAGATAGAACTAATAATCTTTGCCTTTGTTATTTAACGCTCTTGAAGATGATAGATAACATATTAAATTTTGAAAATAAAGAAACATTAATAACCAACTGAACAACCACCAACTTAAATAACTTAATTTTAACGTTTTTGAACGCGACATAACATTTAGATGCTAATTAAGGAAAAGAGATTAAAGAGTTAATTGATATAAAGCCTTGATTCATACTTACTCTACCAAAAACTGAAGAAATTACAAAGTACCAATGATTATGAAATTGTAATCTGTGATCAGTATATAATTTAAAGTTTGGTATCTTATTCCAATCTAAATATTGAATTGCGGAAAAGAGAATTATTGATATAAACATACAGAGAATTATAGTAAGCCATAGTGAATTTGTAAATGGTAACAATAGACTGTAGTTTTTATGAATATTTAAATATATAAATGATTTTATAATTTATGCATTTTTTTAATTAATTTGTATTACAATGGAGTTTTTATATCTATTGTTTCTTTCAAAACTGCTATTTGTATATCATGAAAGGAAGTTTCAATAAATTCCATATTAGGTCTCTTATATAGTCCATTAATCGTTAAATCTACTTCCTGTCAATATAATTTACTATACTTTTGTAATTGACATAATTGTCAATGAATTGTTTAGTTATACCTTATTGTATATGCCGGATAGTAACTCTTTTTGAGTGGGATAATTAACATACTTGACCTCAAATCTTAATTTTTCCCTTATCTTTAAAAGAAAGATATTTAGTTTTCTCAGAGTAATATGCAAATTAGATAACTTCATTAAATATATCGAACATATAGCCTTCGCAAAAACTGTCTTCTTTATCAGAACAAGTAATCTTTGGACGATTCAATAAGTCTTTCTAAGAAAAATAAGATTAAAATATTTTTGACCTAGATTCAAAAAATTATAATTTAGATTGCAGTATTGCTATTACATTGCAGCATATTCCTAATTTTATTGTTATATTGAACAGATCATCATTAATGTCAAGGGGAATCGTTGAAACTCTTCCGGGGAATATTGTATTTCTGAAAATTTCTATTTGACCAGTTTCTATAAAAGGATATTGCCGATTCTCTTCCGGAAATATTCTCCAAATTCCAACCTAAATTAGAAGAAAGTCCTTTAAAGTGTTAATTTTTAAACCTTAAGCTTACTTCTACTTTCTTCTTCTTTTGAACATTTAAAAGTATATAATACTCCATATTTAGACAGTGTCTTGCTCTATGAAATATGAAAGACTGGTGTAGTAATCCGTCATCAACTCTGAGCTAATTTATACTTGGAAAGTGATTATTATAGAATTTCTTTTAATAAAAATATTAATACATTTAATATACTTTCAAGAAGATATAATCCATTTGCTGTTGCTCTTTTCGGAAATGAATTTGAACAGGCGTCTTCCATTTCTACAGTATGAAAGTTAACATTGAGATGCGAGAGAGAATGGATTAATGCTTCCGTGGCAACTTTCATTTGGTCGTACGCCATCATTTGATGATACTATGCAAGTACCAATTAAATAATTAAATAAGCAATATGATGTATTGCGGAATGATGGATACATACACAAACTTCAACAGCTCCATTTATACATATATTGAAATGTTGCAAATTTTTTCTCTCTAATAGCATCCTTCTCTCCTTAAATAGATCGTCGTCCGACTTATCAATGCTACTTTTTTGAGGAACGCTAAAAGTAAAAAGACCAGTGAACCTAGTCCTTGGATCCAACTTATCGTAATCCTTAAAAAGGGTTTAGCATCAATTACAAATTAGAAAGATAGAGAAAAAAATTGGTAGATTGACAAACTTTAGGATTTAATATTTTCAAATAGACCCAAACATAACCAGGAGTGAATAATCCTCTAAAATAGGCCTCTTCAAGTATAAAATTCAATCTATTGAGATTTGTATTGACTAATATGATTGCAGATTCTATTTTGAATTATAATAAAAAACTGTTAAAACATCAGAAACAAATGAAAAAAATACTTTCCAAATAGCTTTATCTGGGTGAAAATATTATCAATACCATTAATAGTTTTAATTGTGTCATTCTCGTAAAATTCTATATCAATAATAAGGATTTCATTCATAAACGCTCTTTTAATAAATGCGTAAAGTCCTTCAGCATCTATATCATTTATCGCTACAAATTTTTTCCAGGAAAACGTCATCATAAGTGAAAATGCCATTTCCTCCGAAAAGAGTGGGTAAGGTTTCATCTAGTGATTAATTAGAAACTTTTTATTAGTTATTAATTTTAATACTATGCATATATTACTACTTTAACGAGATAGAAATATTCGTAATGTTTCTCGTATAGAGCTAATTCATCGTCGAATGATGATATTTGAACTACATCTAAATTACGTATGAGTGGATATGTATATTTAACTAGTGAACCATTATTGGGGCCAATAATTATTGAAGATCCAGTAGATAATAAACGACAAACTATCGTTATAAAAGAAAATGATGACAAGATCATTATTTTCTTATTATCATTCTTATATTTAAACCTGCAAGTTGAACGTCGGAAATGGGATGACTATTGACCTCTTCGAATATTAATCGAACGTAAACTTTTCTAGTTGTAACAATTGAATGAATACGACAAACTCCCGATCTATAAGCATTTTTTATCAGTTCTAAATCCTCATGTAAATCTTTCAACAATACAATTCCTAAATGTGATATCATAGTTAATTAAAGACCCTAATAGATTGAAAATGAATGAGAACCAATTGTAAAATTGATACTAGTCTGTTCAATATTCTTGCAGAATATAATATCGTCATCTTTCAGGAAAGGTCTAGCATCAGGTTTAGCAACTTCTGTACAAAAATTCCACCACCAAGGTTTACTGCAATCTTCTGCAAAGTATTAAAAAGTTAATGAAGAGTATGTAGTATGTTATTTTCTTTTTTTTTTAAAAAGAAAAAATAAACTTTTCATAAATGATGCACAAGTTTTATTTTGATCATTGCAGCTTAAAGAGTACTTAGTCTCTCCTTTTATAACATTCAAACAAATAAATAAGAACAGTATGAATAATCTATAAAAAATCATCGATATCTTTCAAATTGTACTCTTCCTTTGCGTTACGTTCAATAAGGTATTTCAAAATTGGAATACAACTATCGAAACGTTTATTTATGAATTTATAACAGTGAATAATGAGAACTTGAATGTGACGTTTTAGTAAAGCGTCTACTCTTTTTACTTTGTTTCTTTAATTCTTTTAGAGTTTTTGATAGATTTCGAATAAAATTCTTTATCTTTTTAAAAACAGAACGTATAATTAATTAAACAATAGATTTTCATTGTTCGATTTATAACGCCTTACTCTTATTATCTGATCACTGATATCTTTTGTCATTGGTGGAGGATGTTTCTGAAATTCTCTCGTCATAAAGTATAGATTGCTTATAGATCTGTTTAATATGCAAATTAGTTAATTATCTATTCATAAATTTGTAGTATTTACAATTTTATTTGTCCAATTAATAATTGTTTCTGTTGTATTGATTTAATTCGATGCTCTTTCAAATAATCTTGTCTAAGAGCTTCGTGTCTTGCCTTTTCCATATTCAACTGCAAAGCTGCAGCGTGGTTATTGTAATCTAAAATTTCATTTTCAGTTTTCTTTTTATGAGGATATTTGCTTAGTTTATCATCAGATTAGACTTTAGCTAAAAAATTACCTGAATTTGACGAAGATTCTCTTCTCTCTTCTCAGCTTCTTCTCTCTGACATTGCAGTTCTCTTTTCATCAAATCCTTAAGTAGATTAAGTAGATTATATCTATCAGTTCTATTAATTTATGTAAAAGAGACACAATACTTTATGAGTAGCTTTTAAACTATAATATCTATTCATCATATCGTCTATACTATCGAAATTTTCCGATTGATTAGCAACTTCTTGTAGGAAAGTTTCATAAATCTTATGGTCAGCAATGAGATTATCTACATGACAAATTTGATTCAAAAGGTCTAATGCCCTATTTTGTAAACTTAAAAAGGTAGAATGTAATAATTTTCTTATTAATTTATTATAATTAGAAAACCTGTCTAATTTTTGTTTTTTAATTTTCATTTGCTCTTTCTCTATTGAACTTTTTAGCTTCTCCTTTTCAATTTTCTGTTGATTATCCTATTGTTTTTTTTTTGTGAAAAGACGATATTATAATAGAAATACTACTAATGTCAAATAGCTAATATAACTTTAAGTAATTTATTATATTTCGCTATATATTGTTGAAGCTCGGACTCTTTTTTTTCAATATCTTTCTTTTTTCTATCTAATTCATCCATGGTTAAATTATATTTCTGTTTTACGAGCAAGAGGAAAGATAGAAGGATTAAGATAGACGACAATGATAACTTGAGAAAACAAGAGAGTTACTTTTTTTTCATCTTCTAAAATTGAATCGAATAATTTAATATCCCGTCTTGTATTTAATAGTTTCTGTGCATGCGTAATCATATTTATGCTTGTTTCGTCTGCCTCCATTGTTCAATTTCTTTCTCACAATATATAAATATGTTTAGATTTAAAATTTTAAAATATCAATTTCGGCCTATAAAAGTGTATTGAAATTATTACTTTATAGTAATAGGAACGTTATTTCCATATAATTTTGTTATTTTCAAGATCCAAAGTAACTTTTCCCGAAGTAACCAACTGCAAGGCTTTTGGGAAAGCTCTATGTTCAACTTCTTTTACTCTAGCGGCTAAACTCTCCTCCGTATCATCCGAATAGACTGGAACGCTTTCTTGACAAATAATAGCTCCAGAATCGACTTCTTCTTCAACGAAATGAACTGAACAGCCTGATATTCGAACACCAGCGGACAAGACTAATTTATGAGCATTAGCTCCCTATTAATAATGAACGAAAATATTGCTAATTTAATCCGTATTCTTACATTCTATACATATAAATATAAATTACGAAAATTAACCTTAAAAGAAGGTAATAAAGATGGATGAACATTTAAAATTCTTCCTCTCCATCTATTAACAAATCCTCCCGAAAGAATTCTCATAAATCCAGCCAGACATATAGTATCAATTTGAAATTCTTCTAGAATTTCACTGATAGCATTATCAAACTTTTCCCTAGATGAATATTTTCTATTTTGAACAACAATTGATGGAATACCTGCATCAAAGGCTCTTTGGAGGCCTTTAACATTTGGCTTATTTGAAATCACAACACGAATTTCAGCCGAACTGCCTGGTTTAGCGCATTCATTAATTAAAGCTTGTAAATTAGTCCCTGAGCCCGAAATAAGAACAGCTACATGTTTTTTCATTCTACTTCTATAGGAGTATCCCATTGCAGAGCCTCTCAATCGTACAGGAAAATTCTCAATATGTACTCTTTCTATTGCATTTTTAGCAATTTTTCCGACAATTGTAGACGGTAAACCTCCATCCTTAAGGATGGAAACAATTTTTTCAGCATCGCTTTCCTCAACAACAAGTATTCCTCCTAAACCACAATTAAATGTCTTTAACATTTCAACTGGATCAATTTTACCCTGAAAAGAAGAAATCGATTAATAATACTAATAATCAACCTTCAGTCTTTCGATAAACTGTACACTTTAGATAAAATACTTACTATTTCGGCTAATATACCAAAACTTGGAGGAATAGTCCAATCATTTGCATTCAAATAGGCATCTAAATTTTCTGGTAATACTCGAACTAAATTTCCGGGTATACCTATAAATAATATAAAATAAGAAATCTTATTTTAAAAGTATATCAAGGTCAAACCTCCTCCTGTAATATGAGCAAAAGCTTTTATTAATTTCCCTCTAATAAGAGGTAATAAATCTTTTACATAAATCCTTGTTGGCTCTAATAGAACTTCTCCTGTTTGAAGAAAATGTCATGTAACAGATTAAGTATATAATAGAGTAAACGATTCCGATATAGACCTATAGTCTTTTTCTCATCCAAAGGAAAAGGTGTGGAAAACTTCATATTAGCGATACTCAGGATTTTCCTAAAATAGTATATAAAATATTGATTATAGTTATTTTAAACAGTGCTTTTAATAACCTGACAAGACTAAAGCCGTTGCTATGAACACCGTTTGATGGTAATCCGATAAGGATGTCACCTTCCTTTATATCATTGATTCTTGGAAGATAATCTGCTCTTCTTACAGCTCCAACCGAGAAACCCGCAAGATCAAAATCTCCTTCCTTATATAGTCCCGGCATCTCAGCCGTCTCGCCACCAAGTAAGGTGCATCCAGATAAGCAACATCCGTCAGATATTCCTTTAACAAGGGCACATTCTTCATCCAAATTCAATTTACCAACGGCTAAGTAATCGAGAAAAAATAAGGGTTCAGCACCATGAGCTATGATATCATTAACACACATAGCAACTAAATCTATGCCGATCGTATCAAATTTTCCAACTTCCTGAGCAATCTTTAATTTGGTTCCAACTCCATCAGTACCTGATACTAATAGCGAGTCGTCATAACCAGCTAATTTTGGATCAAATACTCCTCCAAAAAGTCCTAAATCCGAGACTGTACCAGTTCTTTTCGTCATCTTTGCTAAAGGTTTTATTCTATGAATAAACTCATCTGCTAAATTTATATCAACGCCAGACTTCTCGTATGTTAAATTATATAATTTTTTTCTTTAATAAAAAAATAAAAGTCTCCTTAATACCAAAAATAGTCTTTGCTCTATGATAAACTCACCTGACTGTTGTTAGACCAATATCGTTTCTAAATGATATCCCATCAAAATCTAATTTACGTAAGTAGGAGAGAGATTTTTGAGAAGCCAATTTTAAATTATTTTCTAGACAAACAACAGAGAGAACTCGCCCTCCATTCGTTACGATAGAATTTTCTGTCTTTGATGTTCCAGCATGAAAAACTAAACCATCAGACGGAATACTATCAAGACCTTTTAAAGATAGATAAAAATAGATTTTTTTTGTCCTGTCTCAACTATTTCAGTAAACAAAGTCCTACCACATATCTCTTTCCCTTTCTCATACTTATTAGGATAACCTTTGGAAACAGCGACAGTCGCAACGGCATATCCATCTTTTACTCTTAATTGAATATTATTTAATTTCTGCTCAAGGCAAGCTTCTATAATATCGTATAAATCTGTCTCTAGTTTCGGTAAGATAACCTGAGCTTCAGGATCACCAAATCTACAATTAAATTCCAAGACCATAGGCCCTACTCTAGTCATCATAATACCGGCATATAATAGACCTGTTAAATAAAGGTATTTTCTGAAAGTTTACTTCTTTCTAAGCATAAAATCAATCTTAAACAATTTATATTAAATATGGAAAAAAGATACTTACCGATATATGGGCAACCTTCCTTTCTTAAACCATCAATTGTAGGTTGAATTATTCGAGTTTTAATATCTTCAAGATCAGTGTTAGTGACCTTATAGTAAATTGCATTGGGTATATATTTTAATCAAATCAATTGCTACTATTTAGATATAAACTACCCATGAACAAGGAGAGTAAGCTCCCATTCCTCCGGTGTTTGGTCCAACATCCCAATCTTGTAGTCTTTTATAATCCTGAGCAGTCGGTAGACAAACAACATTCACACCGTCGGAAAAAGCCAAACACTATAAATATATCGTAAAGTGACAAGTAAACTTGTTGAAATTAATTAGTAATTTCTTTACCGAAACTTCTTCACCTTCAAGCAATTCTTCAATAATAACATTCTCACCGGCACTACCAAATTTCTTATCCTAAGTAAAAATAGGTCTTTAGACATGGTTTATCAGGTATTAAATGATAAAAAAAAACAGTGAACTTTTACCCTTAAGATTGTTTCTAAAGCAGCTATAGTTTCTACTTTGGTATGGTTAACATAGACACCTTTACCAGCAGCTAAACCGCTTGCCTTAACAACTAAGCCTTGCTTTTTCCACCTGAAAATGTCAATTAATAGAATTGTACAAACTATACATCTACAGTATATATACTAAAGTACCGAAATTTGCACTTTTGTGAATTTATAAATTATAGTTTTCTTTTTTTTTATTACTTAAAAACAGTTTCTAACCTAACGTTCTATTCATTCTTTAACAAACTATATCTAGCCCCTATCCCACCTGAAAATGAGAGAGAATAACTATGAATGATAAGAGTAATAAGAATTCGAAAAAAGTGTAGACTCGGTCTAGTATACAAGTTATATGCTTTTGCTTATTGAATAACGAACTTATTCACAAATTCCATAGCAGATTGTAAATCTGAAAAGCACTTCCCTTCAGCTGTCGGAATATTATATTTGGTCATAAATTCCTTAGCGAAAGCCTTGCTGGACTCGATTCGAGAGGCAGCAAGTGTGGGACCGAAGCACTTAATGCCCTGAGAATGTAAGTAATCTGATATTCCATTTGCTAAAGGGTCTTCTGGTCCTACAACAACGGTTGACACATTCTCTTTTTGACAAAAAAAAGCAATTTCCTTGAAAGAGTCAATTCTTAAATCTGAAAAATTTTCATTTAATGCTTAATACAGTAATTTAATGTTTATTCGTCCCAAACCGATTCTTTTGCATTTTTCTAATAACTCTACTCCAGGATTACCAGGACCAACAAATATTCGATCAACTCTACTAGATCGGGATAACTTCCAGGCCAAAGCATGCTCTCTTCCCCCACTTCCAATAACTAAAATAGAGGTCATGACCTATAAAAAAAATCGTTCACTTAAGAGACTTTAAACCCCTGCAGATTTAAATTACACCATGCACTTTGTTCACTAAGAACTAAATTACAATTAAATCCTATAATTTAAGTTAAAAAGTCTAAAATAAATTAAAAAAGTAATATTCTATTTTCTCTAAATCTTTATAGTTTAAAGTAATAACATTAATAAATTATTATTAAACATTACCACGGCAGTTTTTTCGAGCGATAACTTTCAAGACAGCTGACTCGTTACATGTGTGAAGGAGGGAGAAAGGAAATATACGATTTTCGTAGATAGTATATGTCACATTTTAATCATTAATAACGAACTAGTGAGCCTAATTTTAAAATTACGTAACAGGAATGGCATATGGAAATTTTTAACTAAGAAAAAATACGAAACCTTCTAATGTCCTTTTTCAAGGTCAAGGTGACCCCGCCGACAAACTAATAAATAGGGAGTCCATTCTCATTCGTTCGCTCGCAGAATTCAAACGTAAGTAATTTAAATTTAAACAATCTAGATGAAAATGCTTTGAATGGTTAAGTGCTTTATTATTGTCATGTAACCTATTTAGTCATGTTAATGTTCTTCTTAGAACAGCAACACGACTTATGATAATCAGTAACCCTGGAATAACCTTGAAAATTCAACCGTTCTTAAGATTGTCGAAGAGTCTTTTATTGCGTATGCTGCTTATTTTTTTTTTAGAAATTCAGCTGTTAATTAAAAATACTATGCTTAATGGTGTAATACATAGACGAATGACTTAGATATCGGACGAATGAAATTAATCAATTCAAATTCTTTTCTATATCCCATACAGATAGAAATATGTCTATAAAAGCCATAAAAGCCCGTCAAATTTTTGACAGCCGTGGTAATCCAACTGTCGAGGTAGATTTAACTACTGATAAAGGTGATTATCGATTATTTTTCATTAAAGATTCCATGAAACAATTAATTTCCTCTTTAACGTCTAGGCATGTTCAGAGCTGCCGTACCCAGTGGAGCATCAACTGGTATCTACGAAGCTTTGGAAATGCGCGATAAGGCTACAGAATACCATGGAAAAGGTGTCTTGAAAGCAGTAAACAATGTCAATACTGTTATCGCAGAAGCTCTTGTTGATAAGGTAATATATTAAACATTTAAATATTGAAGGGTAAAGAAAACTTACCAAGCTTAAACAAAACAGCCTCTAGATCTAACTAAACAAGACAAAATGGACAAATTGATGATTGATTTGGATGGAACTGAAAACAAAGCCAAATTGGGAGCAAATGCTATTTTGGGCGTTTCTATGGCAATCTGCAAGGCCGGAGCCGCTGCAAAAGGCGTGCCATTGTACAAGCACATCGCTGAATTGGCAGGAAACAAAGAACTTATCTTGCCAGTTCCAGCATTCAATGTCATCAACGGCGGTTCTCACGCTGGAAACAAATTGGCCATGCAAGAATTTATGTTGCTACCAACTGGAGCGAAATCTTTCACTGAGGCCATGCGAATGGGTTCTGAGACCTATCACCATTTGAAATCTGTCATCAAAGCCAAGTATGGCCAAGATGCTTGCAACGTGGGAGATGAGGGTGGATTTGCCCCTAACATTCAAAATAATGAGGAAGGTTTGGAGCTATTGAAAACCGCAATTGAAAAGGCTGGTTATACTGGAAAAATAAAGATCGGTATGGATGTTGCTGCATCTGAATTCTGTAAGGATACCAAATACGATTTGGATTTCAAAAATCCAAAATCTGATCCAGCAAGCTGGATTTCATCCTCAAAATTATTGGATATCTACAAAGGATTTGTCAAGAATTACCCCGTTGTCTCAATTGAAGATCCCTACGATCAAGATGATTGGGATGCCTATGTCGAAATGTGCAAAGCCCTTGACATTCAAATAGTCGGAGATGATCTACTCGTTACCAACCCAAAAAGAGTACAAACTGGTATTGATAAGAAGGCCTGCAATGCTCTCTTGTTGAAAGTTAACCAAATAGGAAGTGTAACTGAAGCAATGGAAGCTTGTAAAATGTCTATGGATGCTGGTTGGGGTGTTATGGTCTCACACAGATCAGGAGAAACAGAAGATACCTTCATTGCCGATTTAGTTGTTGGCTTGTGCACTGGACAAATTAAGACTGGAGCACCCTGCAGAAGCGAAAGATTGGCAAAATACAACCAATTGTTGAGAATTGAGGAAGATATTGGCCAAGGGGCTAAGTACGCAGGAGAACACTTCCGTAACCCCAAGGGTAAAGTGTGAAGCTTCAACTAGTAAATGAACTATACAGCATAGAAATTATATGCTTTAGCTTAGAATGAATGTCGTTCTTGGCGAAACGAATGAGTAATAAACTTTTCCAATTTGACCTTAGCCTAAAATATAATGCTTGTGTTTTCTTCCCAAAGTTCATGAATTACGTACAACAGAGTTACTCCACGTAAAACGTTTTCTAAATATTATACAGTAAAATAAATCGATCATCTTGTCCTTTCTTTTCTCAAAGAATATTTGAAGGTCATGGGACATTTATTAATATCACTTCAGTTGTCACTTCATTTGAAGTTCGTAGTCACTTACGATTATGTTGATTTATTAAAAATTACATCAGTAGATAACAAAATGGTTATGAAAATAGTCATTTTAAAAGTTAATTATATAACTTTTATGTTGTAGGTATACTGACTAAATAATTGTACAAATTTGTACACAAATGTAATTAAGAAGCGCAATATCTTAAATCAACTACTAAATATTCAAGTTTTGCATTGAAGGGTTTCTTGAAGATCCAGTCCAATTAGAGAGTTGCAACTGTAATCTCAAATCCATTAGTTTACCTTGTAAATCGTTATCTTCCTGTAATTCTCTATCAATCACAACCAAAACTCCTGGTTTGTTGTCTGATGTTTGATTGCAATAGATTAAGGCTAAATCGTCAACTTCTTCATCATAAATCGGTTTAAAAATCGATTTACATTGCCTATGGAATTGAATAGCTAAGGCGTAACGACCATCATTAATATGCTCTACAATAATTCTTCTAGCTTCTTTAGCCGAAATATTCAACTCTAAATTTCTCTCCTCTTTTTCACACTTCGACGCTTCTTTCAACGAAATTCTTAATCTTCTTATTTCATCACTCATATCGACAATCTAATTAAAAAAGAGCAACAGGTGAATAACGACGATAAGTTAATCAAACATCTAAAATTACTTACGTGAGATGCCTTTTTCAGAGTTGAAAAAGATCTAATAAATTTTAAATATCCTTCGTATAATTGAATTAATTGAAAATGAACTTTGTAAAAGTGTTTAGCGCATGAATATCTTAAATCGTCCAAATCGGATTCGTCAGCCCTCTTTATCTTATCGTAAGATTTGCTTGCCTGTTCTAAATGAAGTAGGTATGTATCGAAATTTTCCGACAATTCCAACATTCCATATTTGTGTTTTTGTAGAAATTTGGATTTTATTAACGTCTCAGGATCAACAAAAACGAAAGGGCATTCCAGTTCATCTTTTTCCATTTCTTGCAAGGAGGCTGAAACGATAAGGTTGAAATGCTCTTTATCTATATTTCTTAAAGATCACTCACTTAAGCATTCAGCAATTGTTCTGCAGGAATCACATTTGGCTATTTCATGACAAGCTTCCCTCGTTATATGATATAGATTTAAACACAATTCCTAGTATAAATAACGAATGATAGAATATACATTATATTTTCCTGAGATAGTTCCAAGTACTTACAAAAAACAATCTTGCAAATAGCTGATGAGTATACATGGCTCTTGCGCCCGTGGCATCGGAGATTAGAGAATTTACATGGACTTTCCATTGCGCTTCCGATTCACCAATGTCCAGGGAATGAAAACTGCCAAGAGTCGGTAAAATATCAATAGAGAGTGGAGAGACTGCTCGTGAACTATCCATCTGATCATCGCTAGTTGAGCTTTCAGGGTCGGGTGACGATGCCATGCTTCTATGATCTTCATTGCTATCTAACCCAGTATTTGGTAGAGATATTTGTGAGCAAGCACCCAGGTCCTCAGCCGCTATTGTTGCCGATTGATTATCGTCATCAGAACTATCGTCTTTGTAACTTTCGGAAGTTGTCGCATCAGTTAGACTCTTATTGTGTAAATTATCTAGGTCATCATCCACAGATTTACTCATACCCCAATTCCACTGTTTATCATCTTGACTCTATATAATAAATGAGAAATAGAAGAAAAGTTGAAGATAAAAATTGTATAACTCACATCGGATTCATCTTCCAGGAATTGGAAACTCCGGAATACACTACCGTAGTCGTTACTACTAGCATCATCTTTTCTCTCACCTGATAATTAATTCGTATAGATTTTATTAGGCATAAATTGTAAGAGTATTCTATACCTTCAACTTGTGAGGAGGCTTCGCTACTGGAGCAAATACTTGCCAATTTCTCGTTATTATCAGAGGACTGACTGAAAATTACAGACGGACTCTTGGGTAGGGCTGCCCTTTGATGTCCGTAGGAAGTTGACAGTGCAATAAGACGTTCTCTACTCTTTTTCTCTGGAGGCGACGGAGATTGAACTGCTTGAGCTGAATTTTCAGCTATTTCCACTTTTCTTTTAGCGAAATCAATAACCGGAATTTGGTCGATATAGAAATCGAAATCCATAGTTCTACCGGGAAGTTCCTTTTTAGAACCCGAGGGTGAATAAGTGTTTTCGGGAGTATGTAAGATAGAAGATTTTTTCACGCATAAATTCAATATTTTCAACGATTCTTTCCAGTTAGGTTCTTCGACAAACTTGCAAAGAATTTTTAATAAATGAGAATCAATTGAATTAGAATTCGATGACAAATCGGTAAAATGAACAATACACTGCAGTATCTGCAATACAGATTGTTGCAAGTATAGCGGACCCTTGCATAACATCTAAAAAATAAAAAAAATACATTCAGTATATTAAGAATTTATGTATGAATAGTGTTTTTCTTTTTTTTTGTTATCATCGATATTTACCTCTACGAGTAATATGACCATGTTTGATCCTACATGGGAATAAACATCATAAAGATATTTCAAAACGCATTTGGTCCATTGAAGACTATCTCTCGAAAAAGTTCCCCTACTATATAGAGTCATTACAGTTGCGAGATGTTCTAGTTTGTCGCTTTGCCTTAGGCACTCTTTTGATATAATTTCGGCAGCAGTAATACAAGAAGGCGGTGGGTCTTCGTAATGACAAACTAATTGGGGTAATTGCGCAATAATATTTAAAGCAAATCCGGACGTTTGTAAAGGATCAGCAACAACAACTTCATACGATACATGCTCCGTTAATTTTGGTAATAATTTCCAGGTGATATCAGCTCCGCTATTTTGTAAAGTGCAACCTTTTAGCAAGAGTGCTTGAACTCCTGGATAGGTTGTCCACTTTAATTGTTGTAATACTTTATCCAACTTCTCACGACATTCTATATGATCAAATTTAATATGCTCCAAAACTTCGTCTAAAAGTCTTGCCGCAAGTAGAAATTCATGTTCAAGATCCGATTCTAGCATCGAAACTGCAATCCAGAAAATTTGAACAACAATAGTCAATTTATCTTCCGACGCAGCATCGTGTAAAGTTTGCAAAGCTTGAGCACTTTTACACCTATGCATATTTTGTTCATTTTGCCTCATATCGGGTTCGTGTTGACTGACCCGATTAGATTTTTTCTTCTCTTGACTGGCTTTACTCCATTGCAAGTCAGAACCGGGTGGTGCTGATATGATAGCTCTTCTAGCTGATATAGTACAGCTTTTACTATGATTATGTTGTATAGCAGGTCGCCTAATAGCGACAGTTTCCGATTTCTAAAAGAAAAAGAGTTTATTACAATTTGATATATAATAAAAAAAATGGACGCTTCTTCCAGTAGATATATTAATAAGTTTAAACAAAAAGCTTAGATATATCATAGATATAAAGTTTATATATACAGTGTATACATAAATAGTTAGTAAAATATTATAAAAATGAAGCAATTTAGCGATTTGACAAGGTATACAATTAAATTAGAAAGAAAAAATTGATAAGCCGAAAAATCATAGGGATAAGGGACCAATTAAGTTACCTCGTGATTTGTATCCTGTTAACGAATTTAGTGTAAATTATTTTTATATTAAATAATAAATAACAAAAAGAAGGGTTTGTTTTTTGTTTGTTTGTTTGTTTGTTATTTTTAATAAATAAAAAAGGTGAGTAGTAGAAACCAAATACTAGAAAGATATTTTTAATAGAGCTATTTGTATAGTACTACAATTTAATAAGGTATTTTACTTACCCTTGGTAAATCTTTATTTAAATTCGGTGTTGACATAAATAATTCCTTTGCGATTCCTCTCTGTTCCAAATTTACAGTGTTGACAAAGTTGATAAGTGTTAGCATAATCTCAATGACGTAACCTTGCATCTCGTCACCCCCGTCTCCAACAGTGTCAATAAGACGATTAAGCATATCCGCTATCCAATTCGAAGTTACTTGAACGTGTAACGAACGTAATATTTGAAAACTCCTTCCAGCCAAATGTCTTGAGGGGCAGGATAGAGCTTTCTGCAAAGCTAATTCAGCCCAACGTTCTTCGACATGAGCGGCAGGTACACAACAATTAAATATATGAACGACATGACGTAAAAATGCCTGTAATTGACTGGAACTGCGAATTAAATGCATTTTAGCCGTTATATCCTCGTACGCCCATAAAGGACGCTTTTTCCGAGTCATTAAATATTGAATAAGATCTCGACTTTCTTCACAAACATTAGGTATATTTAACGAGTTGGAATTACCATTCCTAGGCGTTTCATCCAATGCATTCTCTGGTGTAATAGTTGCAGCGCTTACAACGCTCAATGTAGACTGCCTTATTGACGACGGTATAATTGTACCGAAATCGTCCTGATCAAATTCTGTCTCTTCAACTTGCTCTTCGTCTCTCTCTATATCTTGAGGAAATTCTAAAAACGAATATTCCTTGTCATTTATCCCGGGTTTTGATAGATAAGTTGGAATTCGGCTATTTGAATTTGATAAAATTATTCTAGCAACCGAACATAAATCAGACTTGGATGTCATGATTAATAGAAGATTAATCAATAATTTTTTACAATGTTCGTGTATTATTGGTTTGTTGTTGTCCATGCCAAGCATAATTATATGCAACATAAGGTGCAAGTGGACGCTCCAATCGACTGGTAATCCATCGATAACTAAATCAGTAACTAGCATAACGGCTAGATTACATCTATGATAAGGTGGAGAAGGCAGACTTTCACTGCTGTTTGGTAAATATTTTGATAGCTGAGCGTAATATCCACCATAAGCGGGCATGGGAAGTGGGTGAGGTTCCTCTTCCTTTGGTGAAGTGGATTCACGACTTTCTTCCTCTAAATTGATAGTTGAATCAATATTTGTTCTTAGTGTGGCCATTGAAACGGCTGAAACATCACTCTTTAATGACACCGTCGAACCAGTTCTCGTTGTACTAAAATATTAAGAATAATTTATAAAAGCTAAACAATTTAATCAATAAAGACTTACGCTTCCGATAAAGATAGCCTTAACGTTGTTTCTCCCGATCCCTCATCAACATGATATCTATACGGAGAGGAAAAAATGTTTTCTTTTTATCAAATACGTTTCAAGAGGAAAACTATTGTTATTTTCGTTTATCTAAGGCAAAAGGCTATTTAATAAAATGTATAAATATATGACGAATATAGAGGAAAATTAGAAAATATGAAGATAAAGTACCAAAATAATGTATTGCATTTTTTCACTTATATATCTAATGTATATATATTTATATATACTGTATATACAGTATATATATATATATATATATATATGCTTATATCAGTTATAATGCTTGCTCTACGAGTAAATTAAAAATCAAATATATATTTATACTAATGCAATTCATTTAACCATAAAAAATGAATAGTTTCAGAAAAGTAGTTTTATATGCAGCATCCTTATTTATTGTATCTACAATTAAATAATAAATATAGCTTATTTTTCTATATTTAATATTTTTACTTTGCATGTAAAGATAGAGGTAATGCAATTGCGTTAATATACCAAGCCATAGTAGAGAATTCTAAAGCGTTAGAGATATATATATATCTCTCTCTCTCTCTCTCTCTCTATATATATATATATATATACAGTATATATATATATATTGCTTCATTTGTGTTTTTCTATGCTTTATCTACTATTTATTGCTCTTTTCAATTTATTTTAGTAGCTGTGGTAGGTGCTTTTTTATTTTAATTCCTTCTTAATTTTTAAAAAAAACAAGCTATTTTGGCTATAAAAGATTTTTATCTTTCATGATTTTTACTTATAAAAATCCGAATCCGATCTACGATTTGATGGCAATCGACTCCGACCACGTCTATGTTAACAGTTTTGAAAAAAAAATTAAATAAAACAACTATGTAAACTTATACAATTTAGAATTTGATAAAAATGAGTTTTTAAATAATAAATAATCCGTTTATACTAAATAAAACAAACAAAAAAAACATTATACCTTGGCCTTGTCACTGATGAAATATTTGATTCTGTTATAAATTCTTGTTTACTTATTTCTAAAATGTTAGAATTAGATCTTTTAGTAGCGTTTGTTAAACGAAAGAAAGGAGGTGTTTGAGTACGTTCGACATTGAACGTTAACGCTTCAATTATCTGAAAGAAAGATGAGCTATATTCTAAGATCGGGAAGAGTCATTTATATCTAATATAGTATTGCCAACCCCGAGTTCATTCATCATTTCGTCCACTAACTTCTCTGGTCTAGCCCGTCCCAAATAGACAATTATTCTTTTAGCCTAGACAAAGGATATAGATACACTTTAAAATATATAAAAAAAACTGATAAAAGCTTACGTGAGTGAGTAATCTTACTGGAGCCATACCCATCAAAATAATAATATATCTTACTATGACACGCAAATTACCAGGCCAATATCTGACTAGAGCAGCCCATAAGTCTTCCATTTCGTGAGGATACCGATCGCCAAATTCGGCAGTAATATGAAACAAATTATTTAATACTAGCTGAGTAGCCTCCGGTGAACCCCAACCCTCTCCCTTAAGAAAAGATCTTTCAAATTCAGAATCTTGTTTGTCGTCGTTCAAATTTATCGGATCTGGTAAGTTAGGATCTACAAGTTCTAAATTGTGCAGCCATGGGAGAACGTATTGTAATAACGATCTTCGGACAGATGATCTTGCATTGGGAACTCTTTGAGTTATCTCACTAAAAATGGACAGCGTTAAATCAGGTAGCAAATAAGCTAAGGTTTGGGAAGCGTTCATTTGTGAGAAAGGGCCAACGAACAAAGTTTCTTCGTAATTCTTTTTTATCTTTTCTTTATAATAATTTGAATTGGCAACTTCTTCCTCATAAAATCTTTTATACAATAAATGGAACAACTGCAATGCCATCTCCCTTATTCTTATCCTAGCCGAACCCAAATTCAACAAGGCAACATTTAGTACTGCAATATGGAAACAAGGATATTCCCTACTGCTAAAGACAGTCGTTAAACACTCAAAACATAGTTCCGACACCTCCACAGAATTTGATTCATAACATCTTTCAATGATCCAATCCAAGATACCTGGTATATCTTGATTAAATTCCATAAGCAAGATTAAAGTCTCTTGAGCTAGGCCGAAAATCTGCAAAAAAAGCAAAAATTAAAATGTGGATATATTTATTATATATATATATATATAGTTCAGTTTCGTAAAAAAGGGAGAATCATTAGAAGAGGGGAGAGAACACTTTAGCGAAATCGTTTAATATTTCATCTCCTTTACTCTTCTTTTTCTTTTATAAGCATACAATTATATGCTTTTATACTATATATAAATATATATATATAGACATATATATTGTATACAGTATACTTATATATGCTTCATATTATACTGTATACATATATATATATATATATATATATATATAAATATATTCTGTAAATTTAGTACCATGCATGATAAAATAATAAATTAAATTAAAAGCAATTTGTAGTAATTAAAATAACAGAAAAAAAATTCTTTTCAACATGCTTTAAGCAGTTCCCTAAAATAATCAAGGTTAATCAAGTAATGACGTAAATTATAAAGAAGCCAAACGGAAAGGAAACTCACGTCTACCGTTTCTTTGAACTGTTACGAAAATTGTTTTGTTGTTGTTGTTGTTTTGTTTTTTTTTATGATAAACACCGACCATTAAAAAGAGATATAAATGTAATATTATAGAAAAAAATATCATGAATAAGTCGACTGATAATAAAGTAGTTCATTGTTTTGTTTGTTGAAAATTATTGAAAATGATATTCTTTCCTAAAATAACTAACTAATAACAAACCTTTTCATTTTGATGATCCAGCAAAGAATTTAACCAGAAATAAATGTTACAGTTACTTCCCTCGTTCAAAAGGTCTTTGTTAAAGATTGTACCGCAACAGAGTACATTTGCCATCGCTTGAACGGCGGCTAATTCTAATTCACTATATTCAACCGACTTATTAATATTGTCCGTTCCTAGAGAGCCGCTCCACGATCTTAGAGTTTTATATAAATCGCGGTGAAGATCAGCTGGTAAGAAGTTGGTTCGACGATCCAATGCCGTATTAGCTATCAAGTAGCGTACAAATAGACAAAAATGAACTCGAATCTCTTGCGTTGTATCCTTATCGCCATCAGACTCTAGGAATCGCAAAGAGTCTCTCATAAAATCCATAAGACTTTCATCGCTTTTGATTAGAAAATGTTACCGTGATTTAAAATATATTGTTAATACAAATAAAAGGTCTCTTTACCATTCAACGAAATGGCCGTGCTCGGCAATATATTGAAATATTTGCATAAGACACAAACGAAGCGAATCTCGTCGCTTTCTTGCCGTTTGTCTCTCAGTTTTCTTTATTGTACAAGCTTCTCTCATTAGCGGTTTCAATTCACTAATTAAATTCCTAAAGGTCATGAGAATATAAAATTGATTAAGCAAGAGTATTTTTAAAAATAAAATCAAAATTACTTACCCCAAAGCATCAGCACTACAATGACCAAGACTAACTACAACCGATTCTTTCATATCAATGCCTTCACTTTTTAATAGTGGAACTAATAATTTGAATAAATCTTTAGCAGAGCAGTCGTTTCTGGTAAATTTCTCGCTCTTCTCTGATCCTGAACTTTCTGGAGAAGCATTTCCGCGTTCGGGTGAAGCAAATCTCGAATGTAAGAACGGTGGGGCCAAACAACATGCCATAGTTATATAATTTTGCCATAATTTCATGTAATAATCTCTTTCTGAAGTTCTAATTTTTTTAACGTCGGCTGAAGGTCCTCTTACAGTTCCAAGAATTCTACCTTCATTCACTAATAAACTGTAACAAAGAGATATGTTAAATAACATATCACTTTCTTTAATAGTTCTCTCCTTGACATTTTAGCTAGTTGTACTAGTCGTACTGTGTTACTACTTTCCGTTAACCGATCGATAGAAACTCAAGATGATAAATCAAACTCGACCGAATTAATTTAGAATTCTAACTTAAACTAATATGTGGCTAAGCTGACTAATGAGATAATATTCAAATAAATTACTTACTTTGGATCGACATGCTGCTGGAAAATATACTGTAATCTCGAATGAAGAAGAGGCCAAGCATAAGATACTGCAGTTTCGCATTTACCCAGTACAAACTCTTTTCTCATTATAATTGATAATACTTCAATATACGGCTCGAAGCTTGTCCTAGATAGTATGGACGGCATTCCTAAATACTGTTTCGTCTCGAACTTGGCGTAATTTGTCCATACTACGCAAGTCCTGTCTAGAATACCAGCAAAATCAATATTTGTTGTATTTTCTAAGTAATTCTGGAGAATAAAAAAGTCATATTGTTTTCATTGTATAATTTATCATTTTTTTACCCTTTCTGGGTTTGGTAGAACCGAATGAGATAGAAGCTTTTCGATAATAGTCGAGCAGGAGCTTTCTACGACATCGAGCACGCAAGGTTCCCCAACATTTCGAATCTCTAATAAATCCATAATATGCCTGATTTCTTTTAACACGGCAACGGCTCCTTTCTTAATGTGAGGATTTTGACTACATAATAGAATAAGAGCAAATCCGTCAACTTTCCTTAAAACCTTAAGTTGATCCTTCACCAGCAGAGCATCTTTTTCCGGATAAATTTGGCCATTTTCCTTTCTCTCCAAAGTAGGTGGCTATTAAGATAAAGATTAGTTATCATTTCTTAATCTAATAAATATAAATAGTGTTGACAAACCCTAGAAGATGCTGTCTGTTTTTCTATACTCTTTACCCAGTTTTTCAAAAGCGGATCGATAAGTCGCTTAACAGAAATTTCGACAAGATTAGTAAAAGAATCAGTCAATTCTGATTCAATGAAGTGAAGAAATTCTATAATAATTGAATAATATTTATCTTATTACATATCAAGAAAATGAAAAAAATTAGGTTACCTTCTATTACAATGTGACTATTGCACGTATGTTCCATAATTAATATTCCCAAAACGTTGCACGCACCCCTAGTTTAGTTCATAAATATATATAAATAATATATATTGAAGCACAAAAAAAATTTATATTTTTTGTCTGTATTTATCATACGAATAATAATTTCCTTACTTTGCAAGTTCATCGTCGGCGTGAACAGTTAAACGACTCAATAGTACAACTAATTCGTTAAATTGAAAATCGATCGGGAGTAATCTTGGAATAATTCGTACACAATTTCTAAAAAATTCCACTTTTTGCTTTCTATCTCCCCTGTAAGATAATTAGAAATTTTTTAGATGATAAAATATTACATTCTATTTTTAGGTTCTTACGCAAATTCTACATCTCCTTTTGTTCTTAGGCACGGTTTCCCAATTTGTTGATCAAGTAATTTTAATATTGAACCATAAGCCGATCGTACTTTTGAAAAGTATTGTACAATACCTATACTTCTCATAGTCTCCTCTGACATACTTTGTATTAAAAGAGTCTTCTTAATTTTCATAGTGTGACCCGAGGGAAATACAGCAGTTGTTGTAGGCATTTGAGGTTCATCTTTCTGCTCCAAGTCATCAGTTATGTATAGAAATGCACGCAGACCTATTATCATCCTTTCTGGCATAAGGGTTGTCTTCGAACCCTTTCCAACACTTAGAAGGTCGTAAATCACTTCGCCCACAGCGAAGTCGATACGATATTGGGCTATAAATTGAATGATGCGAGCGAAGAGAATTGGCGGAGCGTCACGGGGCGTTACAATACGAGAGCCTGAACGGACACAGTTGGGTTAATATTTGATTTTCTTTTAAGTTTTTATTGTATAAATCACCTTTCGGAAAGAGACTATGAATTATTGATTGTAATCTGCTCGCAGTCGCTTGGTTGCTCTCACATTTTATTCTAATAACGTAAACCCTTTAAAAACAAATTGAATAGTTTGTTAAAAAGTTTAAATAAATTATTTAGATAAAATCCCACCATAATAATCTAACTAAACTTTCCAAAGCCATACGGGATATCTTTTCATCTCTATTTTTTAAATGTTGTAGAATCATAGATAGCACTGGTGGTAGATTATTTAAAAATACTTGTTTTTTACTTATACAAAGTATACAAGTCAGCATTGGGCATAATTGCTAATAAAACAGTAAAAAAAAGCAACAAAATTGTTATTTAATGGTTTTTAATTAAATTAAATACAAAAAATCAAAGGAGAAAATAACTTACCAAAACGTGTTTCCTCTTTGCACATAAATCAAGTGTATTATTATACAGTAATTCTACAAATTGTTGTAGTGCAGGAACATTAAAGTTTACTTCATTCTTTACAGCTGCGGCTACGTGTATAAGAATTTCACTTAGTAAACCCGCTATTCCATGCTTAACTTCTTTCTCTTTAGCCTCAAGAAACATTTTTCCTATTTCTTGTAAAAATTGACAACATGCAACAAAATCTTCAATAGGATGCATCTAAGATTTAATTAAAATTTTTATTATTAAAAGTTGGACAACGTTTATATTTAGAAGAAAATTAAAAAAAAACTCTACCTTTACTCTGAAAAATTTCAGTCCTCTTAATAAAGAGATAGCCAATTTAATGAATGATGCCGGTTTTGGTTCCTTATTCAGTTCTTTCCATTCAGTTAAAAAGCGACTGATGACGGCATCAAATCTTGATTGAGCTATAACACCAACAAGCTCAGCAAATAAATCAGCCATGTAAAAATAGTTGTTGGCGTTGGCCTGAGATTGTAGTTGGGCTCTGTTTTATTGTTGAAATAATTAAGCATAATTGCGTCGTAGAAATCTCTTACCCTTCATATAGCTTGAACCATCTAAATGCCTGACTTAGAATATCATTGACGTTAGTGTTGTGACCGGGATGTAATGGTAATTGTTTTAAAACTTCTATTAGAGTTAAACAGTAAATAAAATCAACCGCCAACTGAAATAAATCTCTATTAGCATTGTCTTATTCATTTCATTCTCCATCTTACTTACATTTCTACGCAGTTGAGCGTCGAAATTGGATTCTTTCTCGCTATAATTTGGCAAAATACGATCAAATGTTGATTGTTTTTCAACATCTATCTAATTACTTACTCTCTTTGTTTAACAAGTGTGGTTTTATGAACCAAACTATTGGGATTTTGTTTTTGGTGCCATCGAAGAATAGAATATGTTAGCGAAGGAAGACAATGCTCTGCTAAAGATCCAAAAGAGACAAGAATTTGCTCAAATTGAATGTCTTCCAAGCCGTGTTGTCCTCTCATTAAGATTTTATGGAGAGGTAGTTCCCGCCGCTTAAAAGATAAGTAATTAAATATGAATTTTTATAAAATGGGTTAATTTCCGATAAACGGGAAAAGCTTACAGAAGGTGGCTGGAAAACGGCCTCTACGCGTCTTTGAGCTAATATAGTGTACTCTCCGAACAAAGTTTGCAACACAAACTCCCCGGGTTTGGTGTGAGGCGAGATTTGAATATTTTCGGGAAAGTCCCACTAAATCAATAAAATAGGATTAATTGATTATTTATAAAAAACACGTGCCGAAATCCTTTGAGAAACTGTAAAGACGTGTTTTAATAATAATCTAAATTATTAACCTTTTCCACCACTGCTCCCCACGGTAGCTGGCAAACGGTAGTGTCTGATTCCAATTCGCAAGTAATAGTGTTTGCCTCTGATTCATAAAAAAAACCTCATATAAGATTCGTAAAAATAATAAACAAATAAAAGAAACCTTCAAAATCTTCATTTTCTGTTTGATTTTTAGCCATTTTATTGAAAATAGAGAAACATAACGTATGACGATAAACGACGATAATAATTTTCTTCAATTTTCTTGTTTAATTTCCGTTATTTTTGATAACAAATGGGCGGAAATAGCAAAAATTTCATGGAAAAAGCCAGAGAAAACTGGTAATGGAAGTAATCTTTCGTTTATAGAAGGCGCGAAAGATAATATCGATGAAAAGGAATAGGAATACCATTGATATTATCAACAAAGAGTATAATGAAATTTAGCTTATTTGCGAGATAAGTTCAATAATTCAAAAGATATCGTGTTGTGTAACAATATAGGATATGTTGGTGTAAAAGAAGAGCAGACAGTCTTTCAATTGGCCAAATATGAAGTAAAACTATATAAAATAGATAATGAAATAGCTAAAATTCTCACAGGTATAGCTGAAATTAATCAACTTTGATCAGAGAAATTGCGTTTAGTAAATATTAAAGAGTCGTTTGATCTGACCTGGTGATTCTTTCCACTATAATAAGTCTAATAGAGGTCTACAATTTCATAAACGAATGATACAATTATTTTAGGATCTCTTTCTTTTCTATGAGTTACTTATTATTCTATACAAAGAAAAGACAGAGCAGTCGTTTATATTCTAGAGACATATAAGTGAAGGAAAACTATTAATATAGCTATCTTTATCGATTAGGACGCCTCTTTATGTCCTTTCTACAACCGCTGAACGAGATCTTAGGAATATCGAATAAGGGAGGCATCAGAATTAGAAATTGTTGGACTGTTGTTTTTCTTTATCTAACAAAGTATTCATTTTATAATTTTTTATGTTAATTAGGAAATAATTAGTCACAATCGTATTAATTTCTTGTGAAAAAATATTCTTAATGCTAATTCCCCCCTTAGCAGCTTAGCATTTTCGACAAATCTGTAATAGGGCAACTCACAATACAACTCACTTCGTTACCAAGACGCCTTAAGCTTACAAGAAAAAGATAAATAGAAAGATATTAATATCGGCAGTTGTTGCATTCGTATGTTATGGAGGGTATAGGAAATGTGAAGAGACGCCTACTTTCTCTTTATTCCTAGAAAGAAAGTTAATAAGAAAATAAAGTGCTTTTCTATTATAAATACAATTTTTATAAACTATATGCTCAATATAAAGGAATGAGGTTTGACCGGAAAGACAGGGCAAGTAAACATAGGAAAATTAGTTTCGTCAAATATTTATTAACTTTATACAGTTAGTATTTGATCACGTGGTCTCGTCTTAAAGGGGAGAGGGTAAAAAATTTCCAATTCCCAATTCCCTTCCGTAATCTAGTTATATTGTCGTCGAATGACAATGAACACATCAGTATGATTTATAGTTTTATCGGAAAAAAAACAAGTCACGGAACGAGGATTGTCTTTCATTAAAAACAAAAAAGGAGAGAAGTAAAGCATTCACATAATCGTAACTCCCTCGATGGGCTCGACGTATTCAATCGGATCGTTGAGCACGGAAGAGACGCTCTCCACTCTCGTATAAGTCCTACACTTATTTGTAGTTTCTTCTCCCTGAATTTTCTTGCCACAAATGCAGTAAACCAAACAGGCTGCAGCAACTATTCCAGCGCCAACCGTTAAAAGCGTCGCTCCGAATATCCACGCGTAAAACGACGTTTGACGTTCGCCTATTTCACTTCCTCTCTAGCATTAGACAGAAAAAAAGGAAGTTTATACACACGTAAAACTGCAATAAAGGCGTTAAAAAGCAGTCGAGATTCGATAATGAGTTTTTCTTTTTCATATAATTTTTTTATGATTAAAAAAAGAGAAAGAAATACGCATTTAATGTAAATAAATACAGACGCCATTTATCGAATAGCGAGCGGAAAGCGTCCTTTGGGAAACACTCTAAAATAAATCGATTTTTACCTTTATTGTATCATACAATAATCTATCGTATGTTCCAGAGGATCTTCGGCAATGGGGTGGAAGGCAAAATGGACGCGCAGGTGATGTTTTTGTTAAAGACCTTCTAGTTGGTAGAGGAATATCCGCTGAGGCAGTGGGCAAATGTTTGTGTAGTAAGGCCGGATGAAATTGTTGGACGTCTTGGCTAGTTTCATTTAGTGGAACTAAAAAAAAAATCAAAAGCGTCTAAACGTCAGTTGAAGAAATTCATCAAGTCAGGCGTCGAATCATGCGATTGCAAACACGTCTTCCGCATTTCGAATTAACTTCGTTTAAACATGCGAATGACGCAAAGTGCACGAATATAAAGGGAAGTATTACTAGACGCTTCTTTTTGATATCTACTAAAGGGAAGCGAAAGAAACGCCCATAAATATAAATCGAACGAATTCATCATTTACTTACGCACAAACAATCGCACAAAGCTTATATTTGGCTCTGAACATCAATCGTAAAAAGCCACAGCTGGCACGAAAACGTTCTCGGCAGCGCAAAAGGTGCGGTGTGATCGGAATATATAATATTAGAGGCCTTTTATATACATTAAACGATTTTCTCTAGGCACAAAAGAAGCCGAACAGTCTCATTCGATAGGGATAAACTTGACAGATGGCATTTTTCTTCCGACCAGCTAAAAGGCGTATTATCCTCAGGCTATATTATATAAAAATATAAGTCTATACTTTTTTCGACAATCGCTCTCTCTCTCGCTCTCTTCTATTGATTCGTAAATATTAGAAGATCTTTGGATTATCTCTACATAGACCTACTATAGGCTCTTGGCTATCATTCCTATTGTCCTGTCGTAAGCGTCTATATAATTCATGACTTCAGCCCGGTCGGTTCCGGTTATCCGAGCATGAAATTAAGGAAAATTCGAAATAATAAAAAAATATCTTTATTGAAAAAAAAAAGAATTAAAAAAAAATAACATAAAAATCCAGAATTATATAGGATTATGATGGGACAGTAAAGATAAAAGAGCAGCCTTACGGGAGGATTGACAGCGAGTGTAGGTTGGTAAATATATCCAGATTATCTTTGTCCAAAATATTACGGCCGAAAATATCCAATCGTTTTCCGTCATTTTAGATAGACGCTCTGTCTTGGGCGTTTTAAGTTCGAAAGCGGAGATCTTCTCCTCGGCGTTTTCGTTTTTATTTGAAGTGAGGTTGATGCCATCTAGCGGACAATTTTGACCAACCCTCTTCCAACCCCCGCCCCGCCGTAGCCTTTCTTCTTTAAACTTTTAAGCCATCTGACAAAGCTTGACGTCTTTACTGAAGATCATAAGTTGTTTCAGCCTACGCTACGTAACGATCTTCTTTTTCTCTTATCAAAATAGTTAACATAAGCATTGCCATACAAGAACATTTTTTTTTATTAAAGACAGTCTGTGAGAATCACATCACTAGAATTAACTCCCTCCCAAATGATAAACACAGGTTGTTAAAAGTGAGGATGATTAGACGTATGGAAAAATACAAGGAAATGTCTCATTGATTTTTTTCTCGAAGGAAAGGAAAATAGAAGCTAATAAAAATACGGTGTATGTAAAGCTTTGCATTGACAAAGACAGTAGCAATGGATGCGACGCTGTCGGTAATTTTTTCCTCTATAGGCCTATTGTGAAATAACCTCTCTTATTCTCTTTTAGTGTTTAGGAAAAAATTATAGGCCTATTGTTGATATGGGGAGTGAGAATGCACCCCATGGAGCAAGATATTTA
The DNA here is from genome assembly GCA_904063045.1 of Dimorphilus gyrociliatus. Lineage (NCBI taxonomy): Eukaryota > Metazoa > Annelida > Polychaeta > Dinophilidae > Dimorphilus > Dimorphilus gyrociliatus. The sequence goes on from CAJFCJ010000005.1 coordinate 1,667,145, forward strand.
TTATGTAGTAGTTTATCACTATAACGTAAAGTAAGAAGGGTATAAATTAGGATTTAATAAACGCGTTTGCAATATATATTCTGAATATGACATTCATTTAAGCATCATTCCACTTTATCTTAATGTTCCTTATTTTCCAATAAAAAATTAAAAAAAAAGCGCGCTAGTTTTGCAAAACTGGTTCCCATTTCCAATTTTTTTATTAACAAGTGCATAGGCGACGCAAGTAACATTTGGGGTAAAACAAATGGTAAAAATTCAATAATACATTAGGAGGTTTGGAGCTTAAAGATGTTTATTGATTGGTAGTACTACTTCATTTTCTTACTAGATTTCAAATGAAATATCAATTAAATGCCCGTTTGAAAAAGATTTATCATCGCTTCAGATTCGTTGGTGTAATGTCGGATTCAAATTTTGGGATAGAATTTGACTACTCGATAAATTACAATCTTTCATCATTCGACATCAAGTCGTATTAGTCGAGAATATTCTCTTAAAGATTACCGTAATACTAAAGAGATACTTGTGGAATCTTCGAATTGACCACATAAGGATAAACCATTGTATCTGGATCTCGTTAACTCTCATAAAAGGAGGACAACCATAGTTCCGACGCTCACTTCCTCCAAATCATAGATCGAACCGAACGACATAATGGAGAATACTAGTGGAGGAATTCTAAAGAAAATCAGGCATGAAAGATACAAAGTAGGAAAAGTAATATTTTCAGCAGCTGCTCACTTGGTTTGCTATTTTTGTTTAGGTGTAACACTTTTTTTCTATCCTAATCACAATTCTACGTAACTACGCCTATTTCTTTAAAAAATAGCAACTCTGCTGTATTCATTCTGCATCTATTCACCATCTGACAACTATTGTGAAAGTACTCGAAGCGAAGGCCCATTTGATGGAACTTGCTACCATGAAAATCTTGTAACAGCAGTTCGGCCAATAACGACGTTTTTCTCCTGCGGTAAGTTCTCATTAATATTGTAAACTATATACAATATATATAATATTTTGAAAATTGAATATTAACAAGATAATAGATAACATTAATAATTCATTTAATTGTATTTCAGTCTTAATGTTTTTTTCTTATATTATCATTTTGATGGAGGCCTACTTTTGCGAAACAAATTCGTTTCTAACAAACATTATTACGCAAGATGTAGCCATGGAATATACAAATCAGCTTGTGAAAAGCAACATTATTCTCTCTTTGAAAGTAGTTTGTACTACAGTCAGGAATATATCAAAGAGGTTAAATCAATATTAAGTTTTCATCTTTTCAAATCATGTCTAACAAGTCTTGTTTTGTTTCTACTTTACAGAGTATTTTTAACGGTTGTAACCAGTCAAGAAATTATAGAATTTGACTACACAGCATGCCAAGATGAAACGAACGTCAAGGAATCTATTTTTCAGGGAAACTCTTGTCTTAGAGTATGCTTGAGACCCCATTAGAAGTTTTTCTATACTATTTAAGTTTTACTTGACAGCTCAGCTATAAATTGGCCTATTCTTTCCTCAATCCAGAATTAAGCGATGCGTTTGATAAACTGAAGATAGATATTTATAACTCATTGAAAACCGATGATATAAATGTTGAAATTTTAGAAGTATAGTTATTTTTAATACATTTTTGTCGTACAATAAATGATATACAAACTCACATTAAACAGGAACAACATATACCCGAGATGGCTGACAACGTACTAATATTACCTCCTTGCGAGAAAATTCGCAGTATCTATAGAAATTCAAACTACTTTTGGTTGTTTACTTTCCTGCTGTCTACGTGGGCTTATAGAATCATATTTAAGTATGTAACTGAGAGAAAGACAATTGAATTCATTAAGAAAGTATGCTAAGTAGGAGTTGTTTTTTGTTTTCTTCAAGTTCATTCCACCTTAAAATATCATATAATACACTTTATCTCGATAATGTAGGTTAAAAAGATTCAATTGTTAAAATACAAAATTTTAGAAATAAAATGCTGGTGTATTTGGATAAATGGCTATTTAAGATTGTACTAAAACACAACACGTTAATTAACTGCCGAGTGCTCCACAATTAATAGCCACTATACATTCAAGTTTTGAAGATTCTGTTCATTTAGAAATTCCAATAACACCGCAAGCAACTCTGGCACCAGCATTTCCGGTAGTCTTGCTTAATTCGTGTCCTCCTTTTCCCAAGTCGTCGGGGTCAGCATGGACCTAAAGAAATTCGGTTTAACAGATCATATTTTCAGGAGAAATTCTATACTTACTACTATGGTTCGACCAATAACAGATAGTGAACCAGTCAAATTAACCAAGCTATCGGTTATGTTCACTTTAGCAACTCCTGAAGCGTCTGCTTCAACATTTCCTAAATCTCCAACGTGACGAACCTCATCTTCCGGTGCTCCATGTTCCTTGCCATGGGGATTGAAATGAGCTCCTAATAACAAATAAAGAATTTTATTGTTAAAACTCTCTCTTCTTTTGCCAATTTACAGCTATCTACCTGCACTGGTACAACCGTTTGTGTTGTCACCAAACTCATGAACATGGAAGCCGTGCTTTCCTGGGGTTAAGCCTGTAATTTCACCGGTTACGGTAACAGGTCCATCGGCTTTTGCCTGTTCGAAGGAGACGGTTCCTTTAACTCCTGCAGTCCCGCTTAAAACGCATACGGCTTTTATTACAGACATTATTCTTTTTTTCTACACGTAACGTTATTTCCAAAATGCGGGTCAAGAATTGAAACTTAGGGCCGTGTGCAATAAATGTTATGATACATTTCGTTCGTAATATTTTGTAATCTTTCATTTTTAAATACAATATAAAATGTACTATTAAATCTGTCATATTTATGAATATTACGCAAGAATTCGAAAACAACCTGTCATTAAAGTGGATCTTTAAATCGCGCGAAATGAATATCTCTCTATTGATGAACTTACCTCTCAATGACGAAAACTATCAATCATTAACCACTTCAAGATCAATAAAACATAATGAAATAAATTTTAAAATTTCTTGGGGTAGAGGTCATCACATAGTAGTTTTCCGTGAAAAAGAATTTTTTATTGTGAGCGATAATACATTGAATCATTACCTTGTTTAGTTTCTTATTTATTTTCAGATAGTCTTGACCTTTAAAGGTATACCATACAACTCAATTGCAGTTGTTAATGACTACAAATTAATTTGTCTTCTTGCCGATGAAACTCTCTGCTTGATTGAATTGCCTGATTTTTCAACTCTTTCCAAGTAAGGAAACAATATTTTCATCTTTTGCAAAGTTATAGTATAAACCCTTTTTTTTCAGCAAAGCACCTTGTAAAAAGTGCATATGTAGTTCTAGTTTGGAAGCAAGTGATTTGGGAAAACAAAGGAATGCAATTAATATGACATGTAATTCTCATGGAAAGCAATTTCTCGTGTTTCTTCTACTATCAGATAAGGAAATTGCCTTGAAATGTTTTACACTTTTGTTCGACAACGATGAATATACGTCTTTATCTTTGTTATACAAAATCCCAAGGACTACTTCATCGATAGCAAACATAAGGGGAACTCCATTTACAGTTGTTTTCAGACAAACACTAAATGAAAATTTAGCCAAGCAAATAGTTCCCGAAAGCAGTAAATGCGAAGAATCTTTATGTTTGTACAGCTATCATAATGGCGTAATTACTGTAAATGAGAGTATTCATAAAAAGGAAGATATTTTACATTTTTTAAATCAAGATTGCATTGCGATAATTACGCTAGATTTAAAATCTCGTGGAGACTGCTTGGTGTTAATTGGAAATGAGGGAAAAGTTGTTTATTTAACGTGTGAGAAAAATAGTTTAATGGATAGGACTTTTTTTATACCTGGGCCTATTTTATGTTGTGATTTTCAAGAATATTGGCTTTTCTATTCAAATCACGAAAGATTGTATAAGGTAAATCTGCTAAGGCAGTTAAACGAACATTATACGCCTTTTGATATAGAATATATTTCATTTTATGGTATACGACGATTGCATATCGTAAAAGTATCAGGAGAATCAACTATTATATGCGTTCATAATTCCATGGGTAATATTTATAAACTTGAGATTAACAAGTGGGATCGCTGTGAGCCTTCTGATATATCAGCCCTTTTAAATTCGAATAAAAATTTCCAAGACCAAACTGACTTTTATTTAGAGCAATTAGATCAACAAAATAGCATTATCCGCAATTTAACTCTCTGTTATAATTGCTCCAAGAAAAATATTAAAATTACCCTAAATAAGCAAGAAATTGAAAGTGAGAAAAGTGTTTGCATTTCTGTAATAAATAATAACTTTCTGGACTCGTGGTTTGTAGTCTGTACATTGAAATCTCTGCAGGAACGGTACGAAATTCAAAAATTAAGAAAAGCTTCCTCAAATGTTAAATTTTATTTTGATAAAGCTACTATTAATGAAATAAAGCCATATAAGATAAATATAATGTTTTTTTTCAACGATTCAAAAGGTATGGCTTCATTTTCAACAGATAATTTTAGCGATAATGACGATAAAGATGATGAAAATGGTGTTGATGAAGAAAATTCTCGAATTAAATAAGTGTTATGGAGCTATTGCATGTTTTTTTTTATCAGATCTGAACCTTTATTTCACAAAATCAACGACAAATATAATTTTATTAGAATACATGATATTATACAGAATAATGATTTATATTCATATACATTTTCTTTAAAATGATATTATATGCTTACGTACAGTATATGCAAATGTATTTACACATTTTTTATCTAAGATAATATAAGATATATTATCTAATTATTCGCTGCACAATCAGCAACTACTTCGATTTCTTCAGAATCTGATTCACAACTGCTGTTCTTTCCATCTCCATCATATTCGTCTCTATCAGCAGCCATTGGAGATTCCTGTTAAACATACGATAAGATTACGGAGGGTAAACACAAAAATAAATTATCCTAATATCGAAAATGTTTATTGCAGGTGTTAATTGCGTAGATAAAGGCACTGGGTTTTATTGTTATCAGACTGATTGATGTATATTGTATTATGGTACTTGCAGTTATATTAGCTACTTATTACTATCAACATATGGCACTTTTTCTTATATATCTACCTGTTTAAGGCGTCTCCATTTTGCTCGTCGGTTCTGAAACCAAGTTTTAACTTGTCTCTCGGTTAATTGCAAAGATTTTGCCAACTTCTTTCTTTCGGGGGGAGAGAGATACTTTTGATTTTCAAACTTTTTCTCTAATTCAATTGTTTGATCGTTTGAGAAGCGAACTTGACCACCTTTTCGTTTATGCAACGGGCGTTGCATGTACGGTCCCCACATATATGGTTTTGATGCTGTATAATGCAATAAACGTTAATATTTTTTAAAAATGTAATAACAATATCGTTTAACGATTTAATACCCTTACATAATTTGTATATGTACTATGTATCAGTGTAAACGGATACAACCACTTGTACGCTGCGCCACCTACATGCTTAAAGTGACAGTAACGATGACATATTACGGTTGTTGAAAAACGCTGTTTGTTTGCACGTTGCCTTATTGCGAATTGGATTTTCCGTACAGAGACTGTTTGTCGTACAGATTATAGACAACGCCAAATATCGACACAGTTCTCCTTGTTCAATTCTTTTTTTTTAAGTCTGAATAGAGTTTTATAAGTATCAAAACTTTATATTGATATCTGGAATAAGCTGTACTTGAATTCTTACTTATGTTTATCATTAAAAGATATGAACTTGAAGTAAATCGCCGATTTGGAATGTATTCATCATCATATAACAATGCTTAATAATGATTTTTTTTATGATACATATGGATATAAATTTTGTGTTTTATTGAACCACTACTTTAATAGCCTATTAAAACGTTACTACGCGTAAAATATAGGCCTATATACATGCACGAGTATACGCTTATGTCGGCTTTATTGAGTGTTGATGGCTTGAAACGCATTCTAAATGCGATATTTTTAGTCAATGAGGTTATAAACGTAATGGATATAGACATCGAAGTCCGCAAACAGGCTGGCGCCAGAATACTTTAGATGAATGGCTTATCTGAATTTTAATATTCTTAAGCACTTTAAGAACGGTGATAGGAGAGCATGAACACTTTTCAATTTAGGTGTCAACCTATTCAATCATATGTGTAGTAACATGTTGTTATGAATACATATTTGTATGAAGTTTTTCTTTGGTAATACATTTTAAATTTTAGAATATAGCTTGTTGAAAGGAACGACCCACTTAATTTTATTGAGCACGTGACTCCAACAGTGAGTGCATGATAATTGTCGAATAATACGAGAGAAGCGCCAGTTCGGCGCCATTTAAGATAGCGAAATGCAGATCGTAGGCTCCGTATGGTCTCTCTTATCATCTGATAATAGATAACAACAGCCATCAGCTACTATTTGCAACTGAATGTTAGAGATAACAAATTACTTGCCGCCTATTACAACTGACAAGACGATACAGTCTCTATTTACTGAACAATCTTCATCGGTTATAAATATAAAATATTTTTAAGTATATAGTCGTTTAAGAGAATTTGATAACAATTATATGCTTACCAAATGGACTTCTTCCTGCCGTAAAGATGGCCAAATCGTTTTGCCTGTGTAGAACGCTCATAGGTTGGACGAAAGATGGTTGAGACATGGGATGACCCATATAAGCATGTGAAGGTAGTCCTGAACAAGGGGTTTGGATTGTCAAAGGATAATTGTAGGGTAAATCTGGTAAAGTTGGTTTAAGATGAACGGTTTTCATAACTTCAGAGGTTGAAACATTTTTTCCTTTTCCGAGAATATCATCTATCATGAAGGAAGATGCGCATGAAGTGCCCCTTGCATGACGATTCTGAGCCGCCGGATGAGGTATTGTTACAGTCGGTGAAGCACCAGCCAAGGCAGGAGTCGGTAAATGTATCATATTTTTTACTCGTTGAACAACAGCAATTAAGCTCTATCAAGGAAAATCTGCATATGTCTCTGCCTGAACGTTCGGCCGTGAAGTGAGCAACGAGCGCGTATTCGCCAATCCACTCTTAGGCTCCTCCCACTTCTGCGCAAAGGGTCCAATCATTTTTTATTACATGGTGATCGGCGTTACCTTTGCTTACTCAAAAGAAGTCGTTGAATTTACGTAATTGATCAACTTTCATGCTCCTTACGGCAATTTTTTCTTAAGAAGACGCCTAGCAACCAGCAAAAGTTTTGCATATTTAATTTATTATGTATACAAGATCATGTAGATGGAGAGATTGTGATAAAGGCGGACCAGGGTAAAAGGTTTGTTTGCGCATTGAAGTCTCTGCAATTAATGTCGCCTGGTGCTACTATCGTATTACTATACGTCTCGCTGTGCTCTTTCCTTCATCTCTTTAGCAAACAACAGTCTCTTCCTTAGCTATCTTTCTGTCAGACGGATCTATCTTAAATTACTTAAAATATAAATAAACTTTACAAAGAAATTACTAAAATATATATATCGTTGTTCTCTAAGTGATTAATTGACGAAAGTATATAATATGATAAGATATAAAATTGAACTACTTATTGATAAATTATAATTCTAAATATAAAATTTATATGCATATACAGCACGGATATATAAATTTATATATATATATATATATATATATATATATAGTATATATAGTATATTAGTATATACTGTATGTTCTAAAGAGCCTCATCCTTATAATGCTGCATATTATCTGTTCACTTTTATTCTGATTGTTGAATTTTTAAATAAAAATGTATATATAAATACCGTATAATATAAAGAAATTACAAGTGTGTTGTATGCAGTATATATAGTTACGATTCAATTTCAGATAATAGTTAAACAATAAAGTAAATGTGTACGAAGGTTTATATTTACGGTTAGCTTAATATAATTCTTAATATATTCACCAATAATGCTAATTTCAGAATTTTTAATGGTGTCGTTTCACCTCCAGCTCGAGTTCGTGGCGCCGACAAGCACTGAAACCAACACTTATAATGTTGACCGTATTTTTTATGAGCTTGTAGTTGACTACAGCTTACAAGAGAAAGATTGACAAGCCCCTTCACAGTCATTTGCTACAAAATTGGCTCCTGTCTGACTGAAAGCAACGTCTATAAAGCGCTAGCGATATACGATTCGATTTACTTATCGAACTAAAGACGTTTAGTAAACTATATAGAACGATTATGTAAACGAACGAATTATGAAGGGGAGGGCTAAAGGGGAAGAGAGTGGGGAAACCGATTCTCGACAAGTGGTTTAGGTTATATAAAGCAAGTACGTACTGCATACTGAATACAAAACACGTCAGCAGTAAGATGACGTCATATAGACCACGTGATCTATGATGTAGTGCTGGCAAGGCAGGAATGTCAACATAGTAAGTTGATTGAGTATGTATACAAGGGTAAAAGTTTTAACGGAAAGTATAATAAGAGAGGGAAAGAGAGAGAGAGAGAGAGAGATAGAGACAGAATCACAGATAATGTCACAGACACGCAAGTCTCGAAATAATTCTTAATAAGACACTAGTCTTTATATTGCTTTCGATATCATCTTTATAACTTTATTAAGTTAGATATTTGTTATTTCTACGTATATCTTATCATATCACAACGTGCCGATATGTAAATTAGAAATGTGAATTTTATTGCACAATTTCTTTATACTTTATACATAACTCACTTCACGCATCGGTCACGTTTTTTAATTTTTAGAATGTTATTGAATATCATTGATTGACCTAGTTTACCTTTTAACTGGATGAGGAGTGCTTCATGGAAAATTTCCCATACGGTATTCAAATATTTTACAATTTGAACAAGGAATTAATGATTATGTTGTAAGAATAGAATCTTAATTCAATTGTTCAATTTTTTAAGTACATGGCTACTTTAAAATTCACATGTTGAATGTTTATTTAAATGTTAATTACAACGAAAGTTTTATTCGGCTTTTTCCTGAGCGGAAGTTATGTTGCGTAAGCTTTCAAGTATTTTATCTGCTCGGAAAATATGTGCTTTATTGATGGAGATTTCACTTTCCATATTATTTTATTTCCCTCTTTCCACGCATATACAGACGCACACGCATAAACATGAAACACTCGAGTCTCTTGACTCGCAAAGTGGTAAATTTTCAACAAACTTGGAACTTTTAGGTAATCAAGTTAAATATTGAACAAGATTTATATTCATTAAAGCTATCTTCCTTCCTGTACATTCACAGATTAAAGGAATACATGAATATTTACCCTTAAATACAAGAGAATACAGGACGGAAAAGACACTCCAAATTGCTGAGGATAAACGTCAACCGAACAGAATGCCAAGTACGTATAACATTTTAAGAGACTTTAAAGTCAGTGCAAATAGAATGTAGTAAGACGAGAAGATAGACAATATGAATAAACGAAAGATTTAGATGAGACGAGCAGGTGTTGAAGACTTGTATAAGATATTCCATTTCACAAACAGTATAATTTTTTAATTGTCGGAAAATTAGTGAGCGTCTAGGGAGCCGAATTAGATAAGAAAATTCGATTAATGGCCAGATAAGGTAGTTGTAAAGTGGAGATTTCAATGCAACATCGGTGGAGGCGTGTTAGCGCTCGTGTCTGATAGCCCCAGGACATTTTCTTGCAACTAGTTCTTTTTACTTGCCGACTCTTCCATTTTTTAAGTGTCAAGTTAGCGAGAGGAAAAAAATCTTGTCTAAACACTTTCCAGATATTTTATTACCTAGCGGTCAAATTTAAAAGAAAAAGTTTACGTATTTCTGTTGTATTTGGACAAAGGGAACAAAATAATTAAGCAAAATACCTAAAAGTCATAAATCATCTACAATTCAATATTATTACTAATGAGCTAAAAAAAAAACAATTTCATTTTTAGGCAATATCGATAACAGCTAGCAAAATAAAAAATATGGTATCTAATCTGGATTTTTTAATATCTTTTTTGTTGGAGATTGCTAAAAAAAGAATTTTTTTATATGGAAATGTAAAAAAAAGAAAAGAAAGGAGGATATTTATATATTTTTACCTAGAAAGAGAGAAATCAGTTGTGCCGAACAAATAAACAAAAAAGTACAATATAAACATATAAAGAACTGAGACATAAGCACAGTTAAATATTTCACTTTTTTTTTTATTCCTAACTTGTCTTTTTTGCAAGTTTACTTCTCATATAATTACGAAATAGAAAAATGCAGGAAAATTCACCAAATATGCAGAGTAAAACTGGCCCGAATGCAGAAAATACACTTGGAGTAGGTCTAGCGTGTAACTCATCGTACCTTAATATAAATTCTTCATGAACGGCGTCAAATTGCTTAATTGTGCACAAGCCAATAAAAATGTGAAAGATCGAATGCGAATGCATAACATAATTACATAAACCATTATGTAGTCTTTGGGGAAAATCTATCGTAAAGAAAAATCCGCTTATTATAAAATAAATTATTTGAAGCCTATGATGGTTTTCGGATGCTTTACAACTTTCTGTCTCTGTGAATGAGCATGTAAATAATCGGTGAAAAACTGGCGTTATTAAGACAATATAGATCAAGAGTACAGGCGTTATTTGCCAAATTTTCCTACTAAAAGGATATGGTCTTGTATACATAACTTTCGCTAAAGTACAGCAAAGACAAACAGCCACAGATAAGACTATTCCAAATAATGGGTACCAGTGGTGCCATCTATCGAAAAAATTTTGTTCACTGATAATGCAGATATGAAGAAGAATGCTTCCCATTCCATATAATCCTATACCTGCGTAATCTACCATAAATGCGGTGTAGTGCATAAGTTCTGACATAGAATGGAGTAGATGAGCTCCAGTGCTACTCAAATATAGAAAACCAGCACAAAAAAGGCCGGTAACTATAGGCCAGGCATGGGGATCGTTGACCATGTCAATGTCCTTAGATAAGTCATATGCTTTGTAAATAACAGCAAAAAATGCAGCAAGATGAGTCCAAACATTAAAGGATTCGTTATGTAATTGAAAAATACTTAAAAAGTAATTTTTCAATGGAAAATTAATTGGTCTGTATCCGTTTGTAACATAGGGTTCGTGGAAAACCAAAGGTGTCTTTTCTCGCCTTGTTCTATGTATGATGAGAGGCCAGTATTTTACATCCGCTTTCTCTATTAGAATAAAGTGATAATTTAATTAACTTACTGAATTATAACATGATATTAAATTCCAGTTTATCGCTCGAATACTTACTATGATTTTTTTTCCAAATATCTTTTGAAGCATAGTCAGTTTTGCCATTACCTATCCGAGCTTCAGTGCTTTGACTCATTATCTCTGCTTGTACACTCTCAATAGTATTGAATGAAAAAGATATCTATAAACTTAAGTCAGATGGTTCAGAATGAGATAAATGCATCAATGATTCACAAAAGGAAGTGCAGGTAAAAAGAAAACTGTCATTTTTCAAAAACAATTAATAATTTAAGACTATATTTAAAAGAATGATTTACCGTGACTAAGAATCTTCGAGAAAGCAAACAATATATGCTTTTGAGATAATAAAGGTATGTTAATTGATTTCGACCATGACCTTCACAAGCAGACGAAGAGTATAGTTGATCAGAATTAGCAAAAAAAAATCACCAGTTTTCAACACGTATAGTGCGGAATAGGTACCTGACTACTATAACCCTTCAACGGCCTTCAGTAACACGAGGTTTGCGTCAGAAAGTATATTCTGAACTATATTAAAAATGCTCTCGACTTGTCGTCAACGTCTTTGTTCTAACCAATATGCACTTGCTGCTACTCGTCAAATATTTTCAGGACAGTTGACAAATGTAAGTAAGAATTTGATTGAAAAAGTAAACCGCATGAACGATAATAAACGGGTCAAAGTTGCATCAACTCTTAGAGATATGTCTTATATTCCTTGTCAAAGTTGTGGTGAAAATAACATATCCCTTTCTGTTTTTTACTCTTAGGCCAATCAACAGCCCCTTCTAATTGCTAGTTTATCTAACAGCAATGTTCAGAAAAGACTTCGGTGAGTTTTGTTGGAATTACGCATTTAATGCTTAATTAACATGTTTCTTACGTAAAAGGTCGGACAAAGTCAAGGGACATGTTATTGGTATCGATTTGGGAACTACGAATTCATGTGTGTCCATTATGGAAGGAAAAATTCCCAAAGTCATTGAGAACTCAGAAGGTTCTAGAACCACGCCATCTGTCGTCGCATTTACTGGCGAAGGTGAACGCTTGGTGGGCATGCCCGCTAGAAGACAAGCCGTAACCAATTCCCAAAACACTGTTTATGCAACTAAAAGATTGATTGGTAGACGTTTTAAAGACCCAGAAGTTCAAAAGGATTTGTGAGTAAATCAGTCCTTTTTTCTGAATGTCATTGAACGTGACTTTTACATCATTAGGAAAAATTTGTCATACAAAATTACACAATCCACAAACGGTGATGCATGGGTTGAAGCTCAAGGCAAAGTATATTCACCAAGTCAAATTGGTGCGTTTGTTTTGATGAAGATGAAGGAAACAGCCGGTGAGTATAATTTAATCCGCTTAGCAAATAATATCTAATATTAATTTCCCATCTATTGAAAGATTCTTATCTGGGACAACCTGTTAAAAATGCTGTAATTACCGTACCCGCCTACTTCAACGACTCTCAAAGACAGGCAACCAAGGACGCTGGACAGATTGCTGGATTGAACGTCCTTCGAGTTATCAATGAACCAACTGCAGCAGCTTTGGCATACGGCTTAGACAAAGCCGACGATAAGATGTAAGTGAATAAATTTTTTTACTCCTAGCCAAAGTAAGTCAAATTCCCGAAATATGATATACTTTAAATTTCGGGGCCAAAGCTTTGGGAAACAAGTGTTTTCGCTTTTATGTGTAAAAGATAATTTAATATTTTTTGCAATGAAAGAGATAACGAAAATTTATTTTTCAGTATTGCCGTTTACGATTTGGGTGGAGGTACTTTTGATATTTCTGTTCTAGAAATTCAAAAAGGTGTATTTGAAGTCAAGTCTACCAATGGTGACACAATTTTGGGTGGTGAAGACTTTGACCATATTCTCCTGCAAGTGAGTAGTCGCTCTCTTAGTAGATTATTAAGTTACATCAGACTTAATTTACTTTAGTACTTGGTTACCGAGTTTAAACGAGATCAAGGAATCGACATTACTAAAGACAAAATGGCTGTACAACGTTTAAAGGAAGCAGCAGAGAAAGCGAAAATAGAATTATCTTCTTCGATGCAAACCGATATCAATTTACCATATTTGACAATGGACGCTGCTGGCCCCAAACATATGAACTTGAAATTGACAAGAGCTAAACTAGAGAGCTTGGTTGAGGACTTGATTAAGAGAACAGTAGGTCCATGCAATAAGGCCATGCAAGATGCCGAAGTAAAGAAATCAGATATCGGCGAAGTTCTATTAGTCGGAGGAATGTCAAGAATGCCAAAAGTAAGTTTATCAAAAAGTATCAAATCAATCTAATAAATTTATTTTTAAAGGTTCAACAAACCGTACAAGAAGTATTCGGTCGAACACCATCGAAATCAGTCAACCCTGATGAAGCAGTTGCAATGGGAGCTGCTATTCAAGGAGGTGTTCTAGCCGGAGACGTCACAGATGTTCTACTTCTGGATGTTACCCCATTATCTTTAGGTATATATATGAATATATATATATAATGTCAGTTAATTGAAGTTGATAAAGGATGAATTCTTTTTACTTTGAAAACAAATGAAAATATTTGCCCTTTTGCTCTCTGACAAAAAATATGTTATCCCAAAACCTTTGAATTATTTAGTGACAATCTCTAATCCCCTAACATTTCCTGTTAGGTATTGAAACACTCGGCGGAGTCATGACTAAACTTATCACAAGGAACACCACCATTCCAACCAAGAAAAGTCAAGTATTTTCCACTGCCGCTGATGGTCAGACACAAGTGGAAATTAAAGTTTTCCAAGGTGAAAGAGAAATGGCTAATGACAACAAGCTGTTGGGTCAATTTCAACTCGTTGGAATTCCACCAGCACCACGAGGTGTTCCACAAGTTGAAGTCACTTTCGACATTGACGCTAATGGCATAGTTAATGTCTCTGCCAGGGACAAGGGAACCGGAAAAGAACAACAAATTGTTATCCAATCTTCAGGTGGTCTTAGTAAAGATGAAATTGAAAACATGGTTAGAACAGCAGAAGAATTCGCAGAGGAAGATAGAATCAAGAAAGATAGAGTTGAAGTTGTAAATCAGGCCGAAGGAATCATCCATGATACTGAATCAAAGATGGAGGAATACAAAGATCAATTGCCTCAGGAAGAAATGGATAAAATGAAGGAAAATATCACAACTTTGAAAAAAGTTTTAGAAAATAAAGAAAATGAATCACCTGAAAACATTAAAAATGCAACTAATGAACTACAACAAAGTTCTTTGAAATTGTTCGAAATGGCATACAGAAAGGTATATAGTCAACAATATTTTTAAATTTAGGTGTACCAATTTATCGTGATGCCCAGATTTCATAATGTCTTGGCATTCAAAACTTTGGTTAAATTGTATTTCATTATCTCACAGCAGATTCTTTTTTAATTAGTTAATCTGTGTCAAGATTAATGTACATTGGATTTTCTTTTTTTGCAGATGGCATCGGACAGAGAAGGATCCAGTTCATCTGACAATAGCAGCAGTTCCGGTTCTGCTGATCAAGATAAGAAAGAAGACAAAAATTAATATTTCGAATGTTGTTTAATCAATTAGTACATATTTCTTTTACGAATTTGCGAATGAGTGCTTAATTTAGGTATAAATAAAAGAACCTATACAGTAACTTTTTTTGATATTTGTAACAAACGAAAAGCAGCGATCAAAATCTTATATTACCTTAATGGTATTGTTTGAAAGTCAGATAAGGAACTTTCACCTATATTAGAAATGAAGATAGCGCCAAAGATAACAGAATCAAAAGTGCGGGCCACTTATAGACATATATAAAGGTTATTAGGTCATAAAACGCCTTTAACCTAGAAATGTAGAGTTTAAGTATAATTAACGGGTCAGCTTAAAGACCGAGTGATTAACGTGAATATTCTCCAACAATAGTTAAAAACAGTTTTAAGTCAATCTTATAACATTTTATAAAAGTCTAAGACATTTGTCATTAGAAATTCATTTTTAAGTTGTTGGACCATTAGTATATTCTCTTTTTAGCATAGAATAGATTCAATTAAAACTAAAATTTCTTAATTTCAATTATAGATAGTAACACGCTTTTTCGGTGAATGTTTTACACTTCCGGTCCTGTTTCAAGACCTCGTAAAAACTGGTATTTTTTTCCGATAGAGAATAAATATATTTTACTTATACAAGAAAATTGTAAAAAGAGAGAGTTTATAAAAGTCTAAAGATATCCATTTAGATAACCTTATGGCTGTTGACGCTGCACATTTGACTTCGACTATTTCTGAAGATGATCGCCCATCAATCTTTGACATTGTTGCTCAAGAGAGCATGCTTAAATGCCTTCAGCCGGCAGTGGAACATATAACAAATGTATATAAATGAAATATATCGTAGATTTACTAAATTAAAAATATCCAATTATAATTTAGATACTTGCCATAAAAAAACCTGAAATTTTTGGAAAGCTTCAAAAACATTGCAGAGAAGTTTACGCAATACTGGCATTGTTTCTAGAACACCATTACTTGAAGAATTACAGTAAGTTCAATCATAAATATAAGTAATGGCAGTTAAAAATAATTTATAATTTGAAGATGGATCATTTTCCGAAAATTTTTATGGTTTAAAGAGAGTTCCGTTGTTCAATCAGAAATGGGACAAAGTTGGCTTACCAATATCTCAACATGTTAGTTCCTTATTTTGTCTGGTTGCAGTTCCTTACATAATAAGCAAACTGAAAGATAAATATGAAAATGACTTTACTGCAGACACATCAACTCTTGGCGGTCGATTTCGTCTGACTGTCTTTCCGTTTGTTCATTTCATAGAAAATTTTTCCAAAATGAGTTGCCTATTGGCATTCGTACTTGGAAAGCTTAACTTTCATTCACCTTTAATGCTTCTCTCCGGTTGTCGTCTTTCCAATTTGTCAGAAGAGGATATAACATTGTTTAATGCATCGTCAATGGCTGAGAAACAAACTTTTCTTCAAAAGTTTACAAGTACAGTCAGCACTGCTCTTGCCGTATCAGTTTCTTGTTCTTTGTTTCTACTCCAATTTTTGGACTGGTGGTATAGCAGTGAGCAGAGTAAACCAGCTAGAGAGTTAAATGTTAAAATTCCAGCACCACCTAATGTAAAAAGTTCTCAAGAAAAAAACACTTGCCCATTATGTTTAAACAACCTGGTAGCTCCGACTTGTCTAGCGGTTTCGGGCTATGTTTATTGCTTTAATTGCATCGAAAATATTGTCGCAAAAAGAGGAAAGTGTCCTCTTACAAATGTAAATTGTTGTATAGAGCAATTGATTCGTATTAATGTGTAAGAGAATAAAAAAATGCCAAAGTTTTTTTTTATGAAGTTGTATTTTATTGTTAAATCAACCAGAACATTGATTTTAAACGCAGTATTTCACGATGTCGAGAAATAAATGCAGAGATTCAGCGCTTATTGTTGAAGTTGACCCTTGTATTTAAAGTCAATTCCCTTGATGTGATCGACCAGCCATTGTTGCATATAGACGAGCTTGTCATCCGGTAGAGGTGCACTTAGACTAGAGCATTTTTCTAAGAAAGAGAATTAAGAGTACAGTGTATAGAGTAAACAGATTTATATAAGCGTGTTTAGTACGTACCAACAAATTCATCGTGAGCTTGCTTATGGGTATCAAAGCCAGAATATTTCGAGGTCTTCATGATTTCTTCTTCGTCAGCGAAATGCTCCTTGACTTTCTTGACACAAGTGCCAAAAGTAGCATCATCGTTGCTTTCAGCGCAGGCAAAAACTGCGTCAAAAAGACCTTTATGTTGTTCATCTAGGGTCTTGTACTGTTCGAAAGAAAAATAGAATATAAATTTACATTTACTTTCAACATTCATAATATAACAAGTTATTGGATAAAAATACATACGAAGACTTCGAATTCTTCACTCCATTTGAAAGGCTTTGGGATTGGGAAGGCCATTTTTTTCTTCTTGAAATGTTTTCGACGTGAACTTCTCTCAGTCCGAAACCAGTGTGACGAGATGAAATTTTCGTCGCCTTTTATACACCCTGACCCATTAGTGGCTGACGTGACAATTTAAACGTTCGATCTTAGACAATGTACTCTTACTTAACCAATCAGCAATTGTTCTTAGACTAATTTTTTATACGTATGTCTAGGATGGTCTGGGAAAAATTTTTCGTACTTAATTTTACTGACAAAGAACAAAGTGTAAATTGACGATTAGTACTTTATAAAAGTCCTTAAGTTATCATTTAAGAAGAATAAATCTATAATATAAACAAAAAGTTCGTTTCAATTCCAAAAATCTCCCGTATTGGATAACCAAATCCCTCCCAACGGTTTTTGCCATGCTTAGAGAGTTCTTTGTACTTGTGCAACCTATTTAACATACATATTTCTAGGTTTAAAAACTTAAAAGTTTGTAAATTTAATATAAGAAAAATCTCTATGGGCTACGTGACATTTGAGTATTTTGGGCAAAAATATATGTCATTTTTTTTGACGCTTGATGGAAAAAACTACGGTCACCTCTAACTTGTCCTTGGCACGGAGTTTAAGGTCAAAATTAATTAACCCTAATGACTAAAATGATTAAAGATGATACTTTCTTATATCTCTATAATTTGCACGTTTTCTAATAATAGACAACAATCTATATTGCACAAGGCATATCCGTGATAATAGCGGAAAAAACTAGGATTTTTGGCTCCGTACTACGTCATTTCTCTTTTGTACCGATAAAACAAGGAAAAATATCTCTTAACAAGCTAATATAATATATATTGAAAGGAATATGTAAAGAAAGAAAGGGCCGACATAGTATTCTTCTTCTTTTCCATCCCCTTTCTCCGAGTCACGTAGTATTCTTAATAAACGGGGAAGTTGCAACTATTCCTAATTGCTGGAGGGAAGAAAAACTAAGAAGGCGAATATATGGTAAAACTATCAATCTATCTTCATGTATCTTTATCCTAATTCAATAGTATTCAATCAGGAAGATAGCATCACGTGTTTCCTACTTAAATATTATGTATCGAATTTCTATGATATACTCGATGACTCGTGTCCTAGTTTTATAGAAAAGTTTGTTATACTTTAGCGCGTAAGGTCATCGTAGTTTATTTCTTCAGTCAATGTATGAGGTAAACTAAGTGAAGAACAGAGATGTATTAAGATAATGATATATATTATACAGAACTCAACGACGAAGGTGCTGCTAATCGGATTATCAGTCCAATCTTATTAAAATCTTTCTCCATTTTTTGCCTGTTTAATTTTTTATATCTAGGACAAATTATTTTTCGCAAACTGAAACTTGTTGAAACTCTAATGACAACCTCAAGGCTATATTAGGCCTTGTTATAATAAATGATCGGAAAATGATACAAATTCCGAGCATTTAAGTTTAGTTTACTCGTCAGTTATAGTAAAGCAATCTAATATAAGTCTATCAGGTAGAGAAGAATTAGGAAAGAATAGATCCACATAGACATAAGTAGTTAAATTACTATGTATATTAGAAATTTCCCAGAATTTCTATATTGATTTTCGTATGGTTATTCCTTTCTATTAATGTACTGTATGATATAGCATGAAAATTTTCCATAAATTCTCTACTTAGAATATTAAAAAGATTATTCCCGTTTTAGGATTTGGTACGATTAAATTTTGGGTGTGATTTATTGTATTTTCTTGAAGACAATGATAAAGATTATGTAATACAGGATTTCCCTTATTCATCCCATCTATCTATTCTGCATTGTTTAAATGACAATTGTCCGATAGATTATGCACATACCGTATATACTGTATATTGAGTTCAAACTGAACGTTTTAAATAAACAACTCCTTTTTTTTAAAGAGACAAATAGATGACTTTAACGATAGGTATAAAAACAAAAAAAACTCTCCTCCCCTAACCAGAAAGATATGAGTCATTTGGACAATGTTATTTGTCCAATTTAATTAACAATCCCCTAATTCCGATCCCACCTAAGTACTTCTTTTCGTTAGCTTCGTTCCAGGTATTGATCCTCTTAACAAAGGGTTTGTAAACATATTGACAATATTATACAAAGTGCTGTACAAAAATAAAGTTACGTTGTTTATGAAGAGTGATTTTTCTATTATTATATACTTTATATAACGATAACAAACTAATTCATATATTGATATAAACAACATATTAATCAATATTCCATATTATAGCCTATTTAAACAAGAAATTATTCTCCTCTTTTAATCTTATTCGAATTCTTTTAGAAAACAATTAAACTGTTAACAAAGTTTTTACGCTCGTCAATAGGCGTCTAATTTAGAAATAGTAGCAATCCCCGTAGGATAGATATTTAACAGTTGAGGATACATTTATTGACTCAACAACAATAAGACAAATTATAAGCACGTTATTTTTACAGAAGATAAATGCTATTGTTAAGTCTTCAAGATAATAAAATTACTTTGTTTATATAGAACGTTTCGTCTGATTCTCTTTCACTCTTTTAATACAATAAACAATCATCTAAAGTGTGCATAAACTATTAAAGTTCAAGGTTAATGAATCAGTAAAATAATCGAATAAATATTCTTACTTAAAAATAGGTGGGTTTAGTTTCAAGAATATGGTAAAATATTAAAACTGAACCCATCAGATACAGCCCTAAGGGTTGAAAAAAGTGAATACTTATATATTTGACCCTTTAATAAATATTTAAATATTTAAATATAACCGTTATATTTTAAGTATAAAAAAAAGCATAGGGTACACAGAAGTTAATAGTAGTTTGTTTTGTTTTTTTTAAGCAAAAATCATAATAAACTAATAAATCATTACTATAGAAAACTCAGTTATTAAAATTTATTGCTAAATGTTTGCATGTAAACATTCGATTTTTTTTTATATTTTTGCCCCCGCTTGTCCTTCCGTAATATTATATTATCTATACTCTTTTTAACAGTCAATAGTAAAGTTCAAATACCGCTTATATTCAGTTTTTGATATGATTTTATATACTTAAATGGATTTCTGGGTATGAGAATGGTTGAATTTCGTCAATTCATAATATCGTGGCTAAAAAATGGGCAAACTGCCAACTTTTATCGTCTTCTATGACTAACTATATTTAGCATTACGTAATTCTTGAAAAATCTAAAGTATATTTTACAATTTGGTTAGGAATATCACATAAGAATATCAAGAACTTTTAGAAGTATTATTCATTGAACGAACTTCTTTCGTAGAAACGAATTTTTTGCGGATTTTGTAATCACTAATGAGGGTCACGTGTGCATTCATTAGAAGGGCTTATTATCACTATAGACTGTGCCGCCTCTAGCGGTTGTTATAAAATGGAATAATTTATGGGTGATATTAATAATATTTTATTGTTAAAGTTAAAGAAAAACTCAACGTCACTCAGGAAAAGTCCAAAATTTATTGTAATAATTTTTTTCTAATTGATTTGTTTCTTAAATAAACAATTATAACCCTACCATAACATAGGCGGCAGCACTGTCAATAAAAATAGAAGGCAGTTCACCGCGTTTATTCTTCCTTCTCTGGCGACTCTTACTTCCGCTGGCAATGACGAGCTAAAGAGGAGCAAATATACGGTTTTCTCAAAACAGAGAGATGCAGTAAATTTCTTACAAACAGATCCGATCTCTTCGAATAGCTCTGAAGAAAATGACGCGTAAATATCTACAATAAACGGTAAGATATCTATGTACGAGGTTGCAAACACGCGGGCGAATTATAGGACGATGAAGTGACGTAACAACGCATTTGAAAGATTCAATTTTATTGTCGGGGTTCGCTAGATTAGTAGCAAAGCAGTAGGTCGATTAGATGTCCTATGTATTATTTACGTAATGTAAGTCTTGCTAATGACTCTGATCGACCAGACAAATTGTCAACTGGCACAGAATGATTTCTATTTATTTCTTTTCACAGAAAGTATGATTTTCAAGTATTCGTTTTATTTGGTATGCTGAAAAACACGATTAAGCCGATCTTTGGAAGGATGCTCTCGCTACCGATTGTTTGGCTGTCTCTCGTGCCATGAAATTGAAGAATTCTAAATTTGAGTGTTGGCAAGACTGTTCCTTGTCCTCTATTGTATCTAGGTGCCTACGTTCCTGGTTAGAGGAGGAACTTGAAGCTCGCGGTATTGATTCTGTAGTATACGGAAGACATATTGTAAAATTGTTACTGAATGAAGAATACGACTCCAAAGGTGAAGGGAAGCAGGACGTATTGGATATCTTAAAAGCCGCGGTCGACTCATCCGTCGACGTCACAGACCTAGTTAAGTTCGTCGACGAATTACAGTCAAGAATTTGGACGGTTGTGAAGTCGGAGGACCAGAGCGACAGCGGAATATCCGCCCAAGACGCGAGCTCGGAGGATGACGAACAGTACTCATCAGCTTTTCCACCACTTCCCAGAAAAGCTGATGATGCCGCCACAAACAAAAGTTTATCAAATGCCCAATGGCGTCCGCCTCCAAAGGCAGACACTATACCACCGTTTATCGTCGCCCGTTTGTCGGAAGAAAGGGATATGGAAGAAGCAGTTGTAACTCGCCGCCGACCAGTTTTTCTAACAACTAACAGCAATCTTCCTGAGCCCTTGAACTTACCGCCCGACGACGACAAGCTGGGTCTTCAAAATCTTCAAATAACTCTAGGCAGTGAGGACAGAGGTTTAAAGGATATTGTTGACTTCGTTCTAGAAGACGACAAATCGGAAGTGGTGAGCGTTCCTGAACCAAAGCGACCTATTTGCACCTACGAAAAGCCATTGATATTAGGTAATTTCTCCCATTCAGCGGCTTTTGAATTAGGAAATTCGGAAGTTTGGTCGTTGAAAGCGGGTGCGGTTGAAGACGGTTGGCGTCCCAAGAACGCCTCTTGGCTACACACATCCGTCAACTCGGCTTTCTCGTCTTTTTCGCGTACCGAAAATTTTACGGAAGTGAAAGCTTCTTCTTTTGTCCCGTTTACGTTCAATAAGCACGAAACTACCTTTAGACCAATAAAGGAAAGAGATGATGACGAGAGTACGCCGAAGCCTGGTCAGCAATACTATCAGTATTCGGACAATCTGTACGCACCCCAATTTAAATTGTTTGGAAATTCTCTTACTGATGCTCCCCCTCCATCTCCCGCCGAAAGTGAAATATCGATGGAACTTGGAGCGGAGGCGAGTTGGTGGAGTAATGGTAAAGCTTCACCATGTAGCATGGAGGTTGGGCAGAATTTTCTAAAAAACTACACTGAACCGATCTGGGCGGGTCGGAAGGAGGAGAAGACCAATAAACCATGTCAATTTTTCATGGAAGGAAATTGTACAATGGAAAATTGTAAATTTGAACATGATTTGTCCAAAATTGTTTGTCGCTACTGGTTGAAGGAAAGTTGTTTTAAAGGTTGCTTTTGTCCGTTCAAGCACTCGCTTGATGTTGATGGAGAGAGAAGGGATGCGGGTGATTGAACACGTAAATAATATTTTGCTCGTAAGTTAACAATTGGATTATTCGATAGTTCATCTAATTAATATTAAAACTGTTGCAGATTTATCAAAAAAAAAAGAAAAAAAAGAAAAAAAGAAAAAGGAGAAAAAAAAAATAATTCAAGATGTAACAAGGCTGGGTGTATACGACATCATTTTTCTCGCTTTATTTATCTATTTTTGTTGACCTCAACACTTATGTAGCCATCGCAGTTTTGCCTGTATGCAAATTGTGAAAGTGAACATATAGTCAATATTCGAACGTTCTATTGTATTCGCGTTTATTATAGTTTTAAAAAAAATTATAAAAAAAACTGAAATTCGAAAATACACACATTTAACATCATAGTTAAAACGATTAATAAATATGTTGTTTTCTACAATTTTGCTAGAACACACAACGAAACCCCAGTTGCAACAAATCCGACGCCAATATAAGTGTCTGAAATATCGGTTAATTAATAGTTATTTATTCACCTACTAATAGGGACTACGTACTTTTCGAGCCTATATTTTCCTTTAACAAGTAACCTGAGAGTAAGGTGAAGATGAACGTCAATGAATTTGTAATTGGAACAACTAAGGAAATATCTGGAAGAAACAAATACGTTAAACTAAAAAATATAATAAAGTAAAAAATAATCAAGAGAACCTGAATTAGCCAGAGCAATATAATAGAGAACTGAGCCCGATTGATTAAGCACAAATGTAACCATGTACTGTAGAGGTTATTCAAGAATTGAAAACAGAAATACAATTGAACGTTGATATTATTATTTTATTTCTTACTTTCCAATTAGAAATAAGGAATTGAAGCTCACTGAAAAACTGTGAAATACAGTTGGATTCCTGAATTTTTTCTATACCAGCACCGGCTTTCTTCATAAGGGGATTTGTGCCACCCCATAAAGCAGCGACAACACCCAACCACAGTGTTTGAGCTGTAAACATAATTTGTTTCTCGACGTGAAATAGATTATGCAGAGAAATGAATATTTCTTTTACCAATAAGATCAAAAGGATCCAAAACGGTTTTCTTGGCTTGCATATTTAAACTATTTTGACTTTTGTAGAATGATACAGTATATTCTATTTCCTAATCCAAGGAATTCTTAAGGAATTGTTTAAATGAGAGAGAATCAGTTGATTTAACAAACTGCCAATGTTAACAAAGAAGCGCAAGATATTTAGTATTCTTAAATTAAAAATGTAATGGTAACTACTTAATTAGAAGGAATGCAAAATAGATTCCTCGATTATAGAGTTCTTACGAAATACGGACGGGACATCGTTCTAAAATTTTTGCTTTAGAATATAGTTTAGTCTTTCGTGACGCATGCGCGCTAAGATACGATTTAAGATTATTAACATTCGTCTGTTGAAGATGCAATAGGGAGAAATGGCGTGACTGGTCTCTCAGTCCTGTCCCTCCACCTAGCGACGTTGAAAAGTGGAACGATAATTTAAAAAGACTCTTAACATTTTCTACAAGGACGGAAAGCTTTTACTTGCCATCGAACGGAAGGAGAAACCTACTGAAAAGATACATTTGACATTTGTAAAAACTATAAAATCAAGAATTAGATAAAAAAAAAAACAAAGTTTTAAAAAATCTTAAGAAGTTGTCAAAATAGAAAATACTACTTCAATACAAGAAGCTATATATAGTTAAATAAATAATATATATAGAGAACAATTACTGATTACTTTTCTCTAATTGTTAATAGTGTTTTTAATATAAATAATGGAGAGTATATTTTATTAAGTTTACTTGTTTTGAGGTTTTCAATTTATTATAAATATTATGCAATAATAATTTTTTGAGTAATAATTACTGGGTGTTAATATCCTTAAAAGGATATTAAAATCTCTTTATATCTTAGAAAAGAATCTTTAATTTTGAAGATAGCTTTGTTTGAAGCCCAAGTAATATTATAGTGAGTGGGTTTAATTAATCATCCTGAGAGCTACATAGCTAATAAAGGTACAAATAGTAGAAACAAGGATGAGAAAGAAAGGGAATATATATATATATATATATAGATATTTCAGTAATTGATAAAAAGGGAAACAATATTTATATTTAACAAAAGACTTCTTTTAATGATTTATCATGTTTTTAACGTTATTCACGTTATATCTATTTGACTTTCATACTCTTTATTGCCTTCTCGTAATATCCTTGCCGAATGAAATCATCGATGTACTGAATCCTTAAAGTATCTTCCGATATTTCTGCAGCTTGCTCCAATAACCTTAAAAGAATGGAGTGATTGTTATCAGATGGTCTATAGTTAGTAATTTGTCCTCGTAGGGCTGGAGGGATATTCGTTAGCTAAGGAATAGAAGAGGGAGGGAAAAAAAACCAGGAAAAAAATTCAATTTAATTTCTGAATTCCGAGAAATGACAATCATTCTTACTAATTTGGTAGAATCATCTTGAAAGAAATAAGATATATCCTTTTTAGCCCTTTTAAAACCTTCCTTATTCAATTCCGAACAATCGAAATGATCGTAAAATTCTTGTAGATAATAAAAATGATTTTTGTGTACTTCGTATCCGTATTTTTTAGGTTGATAATCATCTATAAACTCTTTGAAAGATCTTCGTAAATCTGAAAATTAACGACATCTATTGAACTTAGACGACAACTAGATTTTCCCTTTTTTTAAAGGAAACCTTACGTCGAGTTGTAAAGATTTGTTTCATTGTATATTTTTCAAATGTTCCGTTATGGTTTCTCTTGAATTTACCATTGAAATCGATAAAAATCCTGTAAGAGAATAGTACAAACGTGAACTAGTTTCTTTTCTAAAGTCTACAGTGGGCATAAAAAAATAAGAGACAAACCCCTTAGGCTTTAACAGACGGCAACCCTTATTATACTCATCTGTTAATTCATAAATAAGTAAAAAATCGCTATATTCCTTAGCAAGTTCGTTCTTAAGATCTTTGTACATGACAGCTAAACGCTCATTAATGTCTTTGGGATACTATAGTCATATGAATTTATTAATATCCTATCAAACACTGTCATATACTTTTTTTATACGTGATCTGCATGGATTTTCTTGTAATAAACATTAATTAATCTCTTCTGTATTCTCTTTCTATTGTTTTCATTTTTTTCACTAAGGTATTTTTCATATTCAATTTGAAAAGGTATTTTATCTAGGTGGAATCCTCTATCTTTCAAGAACGTTTCGAAACAATATCTGCAATCTAATTGTTAAAAATATTTGATTGTTACATCTCTTGAAATTTCATATATTGTACTACAATAGAATTACTTAACTATATATAAAATATAGTATATAATATACCAGCGTTTCTTAAGACCTGCTTAAGAGTTGGATTATCAGGGCCAACTTGAAGGGTATATTCTGAAGAGTTGTTTCGACTTGAGTTTTATTTATAATGTAAATGAAAATAGATATATAATTATTGCTTATTCGATTAAGTAAATAATAAATAACTCCTATCTCTTTAATCTATAGAATAAAACAAAATAATAATGACAAACCTATTCGTTAAAGATGAACTCATTTCTCTTTTAGTATTTTTCTTAAGAAACTTTATAGAAGAAAAGAAATGCTAAACTACTATTTATAAATTGTACTAATAAAAAATTTAAAACCGTTTATGTCGTATTTATTTGCTTTTTTTTTATAAAAAAAAAAGAGAAAAACCATATTTGTTTTTATTTTTGTAAAATTTTATTCTATACTCACCGTTACAATTCATTGAAAAGAACGTTCTGTATCCATACATATATATTTGGTCTATAAGAAATACTGTTTTCTCTTTATGCATCCATAGAAAATAATATAATGGAGCGAATATTTTTCTTTGATATACTGTTACATATTTCATATACTAAAAATCTCTTCGTAGTAAAAAAGAAATCTATTAGATAAATATATTGTTGTCCCTCTACAATATATATATATAATATATATATATATTAATATTCATTTTTAAGATTCCTAAATCAAATTTTACATTAAAAAAATGATTAAATAATCTTTTTTTTTCATTTACCATATCTTCTCTTCTCTCATACACACTCTTCTTCATATCTCTTTCCCGCTTTTTCTTCTGTCTTCTCTACTTAATTTTTTTTTCTTTTTCATCGATTATTTTCGTAGGTGACAATTTGTAGACAAAACAGTAGTTCCTGCATAAAACGTTATTACATAATATACCGTTCTTAAGTTGTCTAAAGAGGAAATACTGCATTGTTTTGTTAAACATTTGTTTACCCAAAGTATTTATTGCAATTTATATATGTATATATATATATACCTTTTTGTAGAGTCTATCATAAGATCCTTCTCTATTGAGTAGTTTATTAGATTTCCTTTTCTTACACTAGAATTAACAAGCTAGTATTTTGTTTTCAATAAGCCTCTTTAAGATTATTCTATCACCCTTATAAATGCATAATTTAGCCTTACAAATTAGTAAATACTATTACTAAAGGAGAGGAAAATGGACACTATGAAAGAGAAAAACTTATTTATTGAAAAAGGGTATCTTTGTTTGAGTAAAAACATAAATAATAGACGAAAAAAACGCATTACAAGTCATTAGGAATGAATAGTTTGAAACAATATTTTTTAATAATCGAAATGTTTGAATAATTATTTTTGTTTAAAGAGAGAAATTCCCATCAATATTTTCAATTTTATCAACAAAAGTAACCTATTTTCCTCCCCCATCCGTTCAATATTTCTTCTCTTCTCTCCGTTTTTGAAATGTTTCGTCATAGATATTTCTATTGATCGTCCTCCTTTCTCTTCTTTAGGGATTTTTAATTTATGGGGAAGCAATAGAGATTGTGATTTTTCTTCAATCTGTTGAAAAAACACCGCAAAAGTTCACTTAGTGTATCCATTACATGTTTTACCAGATTAGAAAGAGGTTTGCCTTTTCTCTTTTATATATATATAAATATAAAAGGAATCTTTTATAGTAGAAATTAAAAATTCTGATATATTAGTATTATGAACGAGAATGGAAAATAAGGTCAAGGCTTTCCTAAGAGAATCTCAAAGTGAAAAATACTTAAATTTAGATACAATGATTTAATGAATAATTTGAAATAATAAGCCCAAAGTGTGAGTCGGTTTTCAATGAGTTTGAAAAATGGTCAGATTCCAGGGAAAACACACTACAAGGAATTTGATGTTTAAATTAACATATTTTCTTATGCATTTGACGATAAGAAATAAATGAGTGCAATTAAAGGTAGGGAAGAGGGAAAGGGAAAATAAATGCACATAGACAGATGGATAGAAAAGAGTAAATTGAATAAGTCAGAAGAGCTAGACAGGGAGAGACAGAAGAAAAAAACAAAGGTACCGGTCTTATCCATAAACTAATTAATTAGCTGAATCAGTGTTTGTCATGTTTCTCTATTACGTACACTTCAACAATTACTATAGATTTTACAAACGTATACTTGTTTTTTGGAATGAAACACTTTAACACACAACTGCTCATCACGAGGCAACGGCCCACCTAGGTATGTAGTTTGCTAAATTATTTTTATAAATACAGTGTAAGCGATATTTCTCATTAACTGATTCATAAATATATATATATGTACAGTATATATACATTACATACTGTATATAAATAAAACAATGCAATCGCTATCCATATTTATCAACTGTCAACCTTTTGTTTTATTTCCTATTGTACACATTTTCGTAGAAATTTGACCAAGAAATGTAACGGAATTTTTTTGCAAACATTAATAATTTTTATATAGTTTTTCCTCGTATTCTCTTACCATATGAAATTGTAGTTGAGTCCTTTTCAAAAGATAATAAAAATATAAAATTTAATATTTGTTTATCTCTATGCCTTTGGTTAATTATCCTTTGACTTTTCCTATGGAAGATCTACCTTTAATAATAATATTCTTTGTTTTATACCTCAATACTAGAATTTTTTTTTGTTACATTATTATTATTGTTTGTCATTTTTCACTGCATTGTTTGCTTATAAGATCAATATAGAGTATTAATAGTTCTTCTTACTCTTAACTCTTAATTTCATTATACAGTGTATAGCATCTCAAAAAGAAAGTAAACTGTATTACTCTATTCTTATACACACTCTTTTCATCATATCCAATCAATCTTTGCTCTTTTGTCAATCGTGGTATATTTTGAAATTTTCCCCAGGGACGTCAGTCAATGAAGTTAATGGAATCATTTCTGAAAAGGACTGTTCCTTATACATTTCTTACTTTGCACTTAATGAAAGAACATTCTAACTGAGATAAATTATATGTACATATTTATTATTTGGAATGTTCATTCTACTTAAAGAATTTTTAATATTAGAAAGTCAACAAGATGTTAGACTTTTTTTTGTCGTTTACGAAAACAACCTCTATAAATAGCACCTAGAATTTATTCTATGAATTCAAAACTACTTTATGTTCCTTTAACTCTTCGTTATAGTAGATTATTAAATTGGGTAAATAGACTGTAAACTGCTCACTGAATGGGGCTTTTAATATTGCCGGTTGAAAGCTTTATATAACGCAAAAATCTCGGATATTAACCCATCATAATGAAAAGTTAAAGGAAGGGGAAACAAACGAATCACGTTTCGTCAAAGGACAAAAAACATGATAGGTAAAAACTGACAAAATAGGAAATTTCTAGTTACTCTAGTAGAATAAATTTTTTTTTTAGCTTCTCTTTTTTTTTATAAAAAAAAATTACAAACTAATCTAACAGAGATAAAAATATTAAAAATTACTATAAAATTACATAAAAGAAGGAATTAAATTGAATATGTCAATAAGCTATTATTATGTGTATGATTATTCTAACTATAGAGACAAAGAAAGAATAGTATTTGCATTTAAAAATCTCTGATAAATGGTTGGAAATTAATAGCGTAATGCTTTCTCTTCATCTGTACGTTTTCCTCTCAGATTATATAGTACTATATATTACTTATTGTTACCAACTGTAATATTACATCCTTATTCATTACGTATCTTTCCTATAATTCCAAAGCCCTAAATGTAACAAATCAGAATTGGCTTCTCTGTTTTGCATGTAATTACAGTTTTATTCATCTTGTAAAATATATAATAAATATCTATTATCCTCTATATTCCTTTTTTATACGAATGTAAATATATCGGCAACTTTCTCTTTCTATTCCATATTAATATAATTCTTTCAGAGTCTCTCTTTAACTCCGAAAAGGATCTTTTCCCCTTTGAGATTTAATAATGTAAAAACAATTTACTCTACTACACATTTACAATCATTTTTATGTCTGATTTATAAAAGATTTCTTAAATTTTTAAATAAAATAACGATGGGGATTGTCCTTGTGGAATGGCTAAATGGCTAAATATTCAATAGAATTTACCAGGAATTTTAGGTTATCACTAAAATCAGAGCTGTTTAAGCTGTTTACAAGGATAATAGTTAATGTATGGTGAGTCTAAGTTCTATCATGAATAGAAAGGATTGAACTTTATGATGTATATTTGGACAAGATCCAATTTTTTTTCTCTGAGTAATGTTCGCGCGAAAAGTGTGAAAAAAAAATGCTCCTTTTTTAGTTCAAGAGGATTAAAATTGGAGCAAACCGGAAAGGAACATCACTCAAACAAATATCTAGTGGGGTTTTATAATTTTACGTTCCATTATCTCAATAAGTCAAGTATTTAATTCCAATTTACAAGATAATCTGTATAAAGGTTAAATCTAGTTAAATCTTTATTAATCTTATCGCATTTTCGTTTTGTTTTTTTTGTGCAAGAATAATCCACATTAAGAGTATTACATATGAAGAAAGTATACTCGAGATTCTGTACAATCTCTCCAGAATAGCCGTTAATATAATTGTCATAGTTATTGGAACATCTGCGTCCTCCATCCTTTTTGGATACTACGAGGCGTTTATTAAAATTAGATTGTAAAAACTAGCCAATAACTAGACGGATTTTTCTTATCAAATAAATATTTTTGGATCTTTTATTACAATTTATTATTAAATATTAAGACGCAAGTTTCAATTACTCATCAATTTGTTCGTAAATCAATTTTTTCTTTAATAATCTTCCTCCTAATCGGTAAAATCTGTTTGTTTATCCAACAAGTAAGCCACCTTCAATTGGTAAAAAGGCTCCATTAATCATTTTCGAGCTATCTGATAGTAGGAAAAAAATTGGGCCTACTAAATCGTCGAGTTCTGCCCAAGGAAAAAGAGGATACTGATAAATTGTTTTTTTAGGAATTTTTTTATAACGCTTACCAACAAATCGTCCCAGTGGAATTCTTGATAGAACTGGCCCAGATACTGTAGGGTCAGACCATGCTTTCTTTCCCATGTCTGTCATGACAACTGTTGGATTAATAGAGTTTACTCGAATTTGATGCTTCCCCAATTCGATAGCCATGACTCTTGTTACTTGATCAAGCGCTCCTTTAGATGTGCAATAAGCAATATGCTTATCTAATGCCCGACTGGAAGCAACACTAGAAACATTGACAATTGATCCATCAATATTATTCTCAATCATTCGTTTAGCTACCTGCTGACTAACATTTATAACAGCCTTCACATTTACTTCGAGAACTCTGTAGAAATAAGATTACTTTACTGAAT
This sequence comes from Dimorphilus gyrociliatus, assembly GCA_904063045.1. Lineage (NCBI taxonomy): Eukaryota > Metazoa > Annelida > Polychaeta > Dinophilidae > Dimorphilus > Dimorphilus gyrociliatus. The sequence goes on from CAJFCJ010000005.1 coordinate 1,698,579, forward strand.
AAATAAGTTTTGTTAAGCATAATAAATTTATTCTAACTTGTCAACACTTTCTTTGGATATAGATAAAAAGTCCTCCAGATGAGTCACACCCGCATTATTAACCAAGTAGTGGATGGGTTCTAACTTTTCTAATATCGACACAGTTTCATTCCAATTCGCTAGATCGACGCACAATGGAACTATACCGTCATTCACGGCCTTTAATTCATTTAGCTCTTTTTCCGTTCTGCCAATTGCATAAACTTTTGCCTTAGCTTCCCCCAATGCAAGACAAATTTTGCGACCAATTCCCTTAGTTGCACCCGTAACTAGTGCTGTCTTACCCGAGAAATCATAAGTTATTGACATATTCTTTTTTTTATAGAGAGTCCCGCATTAAATGCATCATGTGACGATAAAATTGTTGCGAAACTGCAGTTCGTGAGTCATGCGCATACGGAAATTACTAGTGTCACCATCATAAAAATATAAATAAATCTCTCCTCCTAAATACTAATATATTCGAACAAAAGTGTGATTCAGCATTATTGTGCGCCATTATTGTCATATCTGATTCTAACATATCCATGGTTGCTGTGTGAGATTTTGATCATTATCATAATTTTCTGGAAAATTACAAATTTAAACATTCCATCAATTATGTCTCTTTTAACAAAATTTTTCGGAGGGAAACAAAATGAAAGTAGCATCACACCCCAAGAAGCTATACAAAAGTTGCGAGATATTGAGGAAACATTGGAGAAGAAATCGGATTTTATTGAAAAGAAAATGGAAGATGAAATTAAGTTTGCTAAACTGAATGCACAGAAAAATAAAAGAGGTTTGTTTTTAATTTAATCTAATGAAAAATTAATCTTAATTTACAATAAATTCATCTAACTGTAATTGATGGATGTTTAATAATCATTAAGTGAACTGAACAGCTTTGAATGGTTCATAAGTTCCCAGGGTGAGACTATTAACACGAATACATTTTGTAGAGTCTCAAAACTATATCGTTTAAATTAAAGTATTTATTTTGTAAACAACATTTTTCCACCTATCTTAGCGGCTCTTCAAGCCCTGAAGAGGAAGAAACGATTAGAAAAACAGCTACAACAACTTGATGGTACACTTTCAACGATTGAATTCCAAAGGGAAGCCTTAGAGAATGCTTCCACGAACACTGCCGTTCTTAGTGCAATGGGTACTGCAGCCAAAGCACTGAAATCTGCCCATAAAAATATGGATGTTGATAAAGTTCACGATCTGATGGATGAAGTAGTCGAACAACATGAGGTGGCTAATGAAATAGGGGAGGCAATATCTCAACCAGTCGGCTTCGGTGACGAAATTAACGAGGACGAACTAAATGACGAATTAGAGTCCTTGGTACAAGAGGACATTGACAGTCAATTTACCAATGTAGAAAGGAAAACCTCGGAATTGCCTGAAGTCCCCAACGAAAAAATACCAGTTGGTAAGTTATCGATTTATCATCAACAGCATAAAAAGAGACAAGTTAATAATATTTCCCTCAATGCTTTTTTTAGCCTCCTCCAAGTCAAAGTCAAAACCTGATGAGGATGACGAAATGTCACAATTGGCAGCCTGGGCTACATAATTTTGAACCCATTTTTATCTCTTTTTTTCTCACTTTTGATTGAACTCATTTGGCCCAGACAAAGCAATTTCTTGTTTTGTTGTGATACTTATTTTTTGTTTGTTTTTGTTCGTTTTATCTTTTTTTTAGACATGAACGTTTTATATTTTTCTTCCGAAAGATTTTAATGAGTAATTGTGCTAATTGTTTTTTTTTAAAAAGAAAAATAGATATACTAAGATTAATATATACAACGATAACAATAACATTGTATGTTATGTTTATATATACATTATATATGGCGAAAAAAAAAGAAGCATGATTTAGTAATTGAACGATCTCGATTTCTATATATAAAGGGAACGTAACAATCATAATACTTCCTGTTAATTTGTTTATTTTCATCCGGCTCTGAAACTTTCAAATTCACCCAACCAGGAAAAGGAGATGGACAGTAAATACTTTGCACTTTCGGAATAGGATTATTAGATTATATTTAACCCTAAACCGTATTTCAATTCTTAAAGTAAAGCGGGAAAAAGAGAAGGGTGAAGGAGGAGAACGAAAATGTTTACTGATTTATGTCTCGTTTTGAGTAAAAATTGAAAGAACAAAGAGGAAGTTGAGCGGAAGAGGTTGAAATTCGGCGTAAGGAAACCATTAAGGATGAAAGAGGGGAAAGATATAATACGTAAAAATTAAAATGAAACGACTAAATGAGCGAATCCATCAGGATAAAGCTGAACGTAGACCAACTTCTCGCTCTTCGTTGAAGAATTTGTTTGTTTTTTTTTTGTTATAGGAAAAAGACTCTCCGCCAAACAGAAATCCTTTAGCCACAATATCTCTCTAACCATAGAGAAATTGTCTGATATCAGGGGCAAGTTCCTTGCACCTTCGCTATTCTCACGAGCAAAAGAACAGATATTGAAAATAGGTCATATACTTCATATATTCATTTTAGAATAATTTATACAAAATAGAAATTTTGTCTAATAGAACTTATTTTATTGTTAACAAGAGAAAAAAAAATAAGTATAAAGAATGAAACAACTTTTTGTCAGTTGTGGACCGAAAGCTAACGCCATCTTAAATCCACAAATTACCACATTTGTGGACAAACTTAAGGTAAACAATATATTGTAACACAATTATATATTGTCATTAATACTTTGAGTTTTATTTTCTGACTTTTATTTTCTTTGCACGGCAGTATTAATTTTATGAATAATTTCAACCACTAATGTTTTGCATGATTATTCACTTGAACCATCCCCATATCTGCTCTGCTTGGAGCAGTATTTGCCCGGATATAATCTGGATTGTTAGTACATGGAGGTGAGACGAGAAGTTGCCTAAATTTCCGACTAGTAATTACGTATATGAGAAAGTTAACAGAAGAATTAAAAATAGCCAGTAAGTCACCGATTGCCGTGTAATAATACAACTGATCTCCGCAACTGGGGCTTCCAAGTATAGTCCATAGAATACGATCTACAAAAGTTGGAGTTTGACAGGCTATGAATACACAGATGACAACTACCAAAACCAAAGTCATATCTTGCTGATAGCTGCTCTTCCCCATCTCGTTTCTCTTTTGAGCTCTCTTTTTTAACGCCTTTATCAAATTGACGTTGAGAAAAGTTAAAGAGGCTAGTGGACCTCCCAGCATAATTAGAAAGTACAGTAAATTAGAATATAATATTCCATATAATTTATTCTGTGCCAAACTGCTCATTTCAAACGTGGTGACAAGTTTACCCTCGCTGCATACATCACGTAGATCGAATTCGAAGAATCTAGGTATATTATATAGGACGGCTATAATAATAATATAAGCCACTTGCTTTCTGGCCTGTTCCAAGGAGCAGATTTCTGCAGATTTGAAAGGTTTGCAGACAGCTATATAACGGTTAAAGCTAACTAGAACAGTTAGAAAAACTGTTCCCGTTAAGCCCATATTGTAACAAGCCCAAATGTAGGGCATAATTTTTGGATACAGTTCGAAATACGACTCTAACCATCCTCCATATAAGTAGGCAGGTGTGAGACTATATAAGGGAAAGGCTGTCGCTAGCACCAGACAATCTGCAACGGCCAATGCCTGGAGTAGAAAGCTGGTTGCGCTTTTACTTTTTGCTCCGTCTCGCCAAAGAACGCTAAACGATATGACGTTCCCGAGGAATCCGAGAATGCAAAATAATCCTGATGCGACTGTATATACAATAAAATCGAACAAACTACAGTCTTCAGTGACTCCCGCCGAACTGTTTGTCGAACAATTTATTGTTGTGGAATTGAATGATATCTGAAATTGATGAATGGGGAATGAACTCATAAGCCAATTAAACACATTCTGACAATAAGTTTGCCTTCATTTTACATTATTATTCGTTATGTATTTAACAATAAAAAGGGTGCGTTTATACAATTTACGTACATATAAATATATTAATATATATAAAAGCACAAGACATGAATTGTAAGTAGGCACCTACTGCTCTCTTATAATTGCTTCGAACGACGAGGTAATATTCGAGGGTTAAAGGTTTTGGGAAAACAAATATTATTCGAATTTTGCTTACATTCCAGTACAAAAATTTATCCAAGGATCTCTTTCTTTCATAAATTTTTACAGCATTTCTGTGCAGCGTGTGTAAAATTTTTTTTCTTTTTTTCAGTGTATCTTTTTTCTTTCTTTTCTCACTCTCTCGCGCTCTCGCTCTCTCTCTCTCTCTCTCTCTCTCTCTCTCAGTCACTTTCTTGTGTTCCCACACTCTTATTCTCCTCACTCTAGCTTTAGTCGCATCTCTCATTCACTGTATATCTTCATACTGTGCATAAAATACTTATTCATACTACTTCTCCATCTATTTCGTTCTTCCCTTCCCTCTCATATCTTAATGATTTTCTCAGCTGTCTCCTCTTGATACTTTTAGTTTCTTTTTTTTACGATTCTCACTGTTTCTCCCACCCTCCCTTTTTCCCTTTTCCCTTTCAATCAATCTCGAACAGGAAAATAATTAATCTTGGGAGAGATAGAGTGCAAGTATTATACTCTTATAATTAACATCCTAAAATCGATTCAGCTTGGCTTCGTCCATTTCGATTTTTCGTTTAAGCCCCTCAATAAATTTATTATTTGAATGTTTGACGGAAGAAGTCTGATTTAGACATTCTAAACATAATCTACTTTCTTACAACTAAGTTTTACATTACGCTCCACAGTATATATAGGTCTATTAAATATATACGTTGTATATAGTACATCTAAATATATACACTTCCTTTTTCACTTAACGAAAAATATAAATCATGACAAGTAATAAGGAAATATATAAAAAAAGTTACTGTTTCCTTACTTTCATCCTCTTTTTTGTGGTCGGTTTATCCAAGATTAGGACAGTAAGCCGGAATACATCTGTCATCCGAATTGGAGACGCGAATGTATGTTTTATGCAAACATGAGCTTGTTGTTCAAAGCACGCAACTGACGGCCGGCGTCTTTCGTCCTTTCTTTTTCTAGGCCTAGACTAGATGGCGCCTCATGCGCGGCGTGACTATCTAGACGCATTTATACGTTTTAAAAAAATTCAGTACTATTTTAAAATCGTGTATTTGGCCAATTTTTAGGTTTCTGAATGTTTAGAAAATGGAATATAAAATGTAATGATACTATTTACTCATTATAACATAGAAATCTTGTTAATTAATCGTTGCCGGCAATTCTAAAACGATTATCGTAAAGGCTGGATTTAAGCTTTTAAGCAATAGCCCTCATTATTTCCAGTCTTTAAATCGTATATAAAGGATTTTTTCCCAATTTTACTCCTTTTCGCAGGGATGATCTAACTGATATAGTAAGAAATTCTAATGATCTACTTTCTTGAATACGCTACTACTTTGAAAAATCGTTAAGCTTTTTTAGAAGATAAATAAAACGTGATTATCTGTTATTCACAACAAGAAAACAAAACCTTTAACTTGCTAACAGCTGCATATTTTCAAAAAAATCAATCATTTAACAAAAAACCGCGCTCCATCAAGGAGGGTCACGTGGTCCATCAATTCTAAAATGGCGTCCGACAACTTTTCCTTCTCAAACGATATTAGCTCAGAAATAGCATTGCTGGAAGCTCTTGGAAAATATAAACCTGTAGGTTGGTAATCAAGAATTATTTTCTCTTATTGATGCGGCAGTTTTATATTCAAAAAAGCCATGAAAACGAGAGCACGCGTCCTTGAATCGTGACGCTCTTTAATTTCGTAATATTATAAAAAAAAGTTTTTTTCATTGAAAAGAGATAAATTTTCCGCTTGTGTCCGTCTGATTCCATGCTAAACCAGTGGTGGAAATAATTTGAATCTCAAAAAGCTTTAGGAATTGGGGACCAAATCCTATGAAAGCGTCCTTGTAAAAAATGATACTCTAATAAGTAAACTGTATAGTGACTTTGTAATTGAATAGAGACCGTCTGGCTGAGTCAACCTTGCTTTTAGATCCCTTCTTCAATGAGCTATTCTGATGGGGTGAAGTTTTTAGTGCATCCGCTCTTAAACATTTGAAATTTTATAAAGTATCCCCGCCAGCGGCCGGTGAAAATTTTATAGAAATTGCAGTATATGCTTGCCCCTAAAACGGTGTGTGAATAATAGCCTATTGCATTAGTCGGAATGAAATAGGAATGAATAAATGATTATATAGTAATAGCGAATGAAAAGCCTTAACAGTTTGGGTCTTGTTTTCGGGGCTTGCAGTTGCGATAAAAAACTGAAATGAAGATTTATAGTAGTCTATTGACCTCTTTTATAAATCACTTAAAGTATTTTTTAAGCTGAAGAGAGGCGGCTATAAAAGATTGCCACCTAGAAGTTGTTAAATTTCCTTCGGGAACATTTTGATGGAGAGTCGATAAGCAGTAGGCGTCGCTAGAAAGGTGAAGGAAATCTTTCTGCGTGATTTATGCTTCCTTGCATATCTGATTTGGGCGTAGGTGTTAACAATGTCGAGAAAAAAATGTAATAAATACAATTTCAAACTATCAATAGACATCATTGACTTTTCGAGGAAGTATGAACTTTTGCCTTCTGGGTATTCTGTCATGTCCATTCCTAAAGTACGTGGAAGAGTATAGAAAAGGTCACCTGTTGGACACATAACTTTGATTTATAATGACCTACTAAGTAGCTTTATTGATAGATAGCTTCACAGGACAGCTAATGAACTGAAGGCAGAAGAAGAAAACCATCAATTCTGTATCCCATAAGGTGGTTTGAGGTTATCTCTTAACAGAAACTATTACCAAACTAGTCGGCTATTTATCTGATTGCATAAATAACGTATTGAAAGCTGGGCTTGTTATGTTACGATAAATTTGCAATTTGCGCTTGGGCTTTGGGAGGGGAATGAAAAAGAAAGTTTGGATCGATTCGGCAGGGAGTTTTAATAAAAAATACAGTGGAAGGGTATATTTGAATTAGTTGGTAGTTAGAGAAAGGCAGTTGCTTAGTGATGACCGCCCTAACTTCCGGTCTATAGCAAATTAAGCTAACCATTGATTTTATAGTTGTCGTTTCCTCGACCTTGATAAGAAAGAACCACAAAAAATTTTCTATTCTTCTATACGATCGTTATATCCCTAAGTAAAGTATTATCTCAACAAATACTCTTATTGTTTGAGAATATCTGCAACAGCATCATTCGTCTCTTTTACTACTTCTAGAAAAACTTTGAACGGCTTCGGTTGATAATGACGCAACCCCATCCAACCGTTTGTGTACATACCGCAAACAAGGAAATGGTATCTGTAAGCTCACAGCAACTGACCGTCGGGTAATGTTTGCATTCGAGATGCAATTTTTTCATTAGACATTTTGTCGTCTGATTATTAATTTGCACCTGCTAAAAGTAAACTGAAATGAAATTTTGAAATTTTTAGCTCCCTAAAAATTAATAGCTATTCCTGTATCAATGGGAATTGTGAATATGGGTCATCGCAAATAGCGTCACGCTTTATTTGTATTTCATTTATTTAGTGTTGCAATGAGATTTTCTTTTTTTAAGTCAGATTCAGTTTGTTAACTCTTTGAATAATTTAACGCCAAGAGCGTTATACCACTAACGATACGAAATTCCAAACTAGCTTCCAAGATCGAAACACTAACTTCAAAAGCCACTCCTTCGGTTTCTCACACTTTACTGCATTTTATTCCTTTAACAATATCTTAAAGAACTTTCTTGTCGAATAGTTATTTGAGTACTTTTTCAATCATTTATCGAGCCAGTCAACACAGCTTTATTATTATTATCGTTTTGTATTATATATTTCTCTTTTTGAAACTAGATTTGTTGACCCTACCCCATAGTCTTAAGGTTTCTTCTATCGCAAGGGTTATAGATACAATCGCCTTGAGTAATTGCTATAAATATTCCAATAAAAAATGTATAAAATATTATACTAATAATTCTAAATGAAACAGCGCATATAACATGTTACAGTAAAAAGAAAGACAAAATTAAATGCAAACATTAAGTTTCATCAAACTTTCGTATTGTTTGTTTACGGTCAATTTGACTTTCAGTTTGTCTCTTTTCTTGTCAGTTTACCTTTCGACTTATTCGTCTGCTAATTAAGGATCATCTCGTAATGATCCAGAAATAGAATATTATTTTAGACATACTCTAGTCCTGATACTACTTTCCGTTCCGATTTAACAAAGAGGCTCTACATGTTGAGTAAGATGTAATTACGGCACGCTTATTATAAATTACTGACTAGGAGGGAAGAAATATAATGTTGAAGACCCATGAGAAATCTGCTTTATTAAATGTGCTTTGCTTTGCAAGGCTTTAACTGGCGTATTTTACCTCTCAATGACACGGTACACTTGCAAATAAAATGATTCCATAGTGACGATTTTGGCATGCAAGGAAAGAAACGCCCATCGATAATTCATCAAAAAGGCTTAAGCCTTTCAGTCTGCCCCTTCCAGCGTCTTGCTGTTCTTGTTTGATAAGTACTAGATTTAAGACGTTAACCTCGTTTTTTTTCAGGTATAGGCCGTCACTTCACAATGACTTTCATTCTTGATGAACTAAGAGAAAAATGTTTGCCGGTCATCAAAGCTAAACATGTTTGGGAATACTTGAATACTCTGTATGATATCGAAGAACTCACAGTAAGCCACAGACTGTTAATTTAGCTTAAACAGATTCTATTACTTGTTTATATTTTATTACTTTAGCGTTTAAATAAAGAGAACGATGAGAACTTGGACAAACTGACTGATTTTGAGTTACCTATCGAAAAATTCGGCCAGTTCCTAAAAAAGGATTCATCAACACCGTCTCCCAGAACCGAAACAGAAGCTCTATCAGAAAAGGAGGAGGAATCGGCTCCCGAAACTGTTACCAATACCTCGAAAAACACAAAAAGTAAAAGGAAGGAGGAGACAAGTAAGACAATTGTGGCAATTGCCAAATTTCAGTTGCTAGGCTGGTAAAATCGCGTGTCATCGCGACGTTGAAAAAAAACTATAGCAGGAAAGGGTTGGCTATTATGACAATTTTGTTCGCACGCGAAATGTCGGTTTAATTAACATTTACAAAAATATTTTTTAATAGTCGTGTACAATTGTTATTATCTGATTATTTTACTTTACTTCTGTTTTCTTTTTTTAAAATTTCACGATTTATTTCAAGCATAACAGAATTACTGAGTACATTTTGTAATATAATTCTTTTTTATTCATTAGATAAGTCAAGAAACGAGTCAAGAAAACGATCCAGAACCAGTGAGAACACCTCTTCTAACAAGAGAAAAAAGTAATGTGATGAACGTTTACTTAGTCTTTTTTTACATTGTTTATTTTAGCATTTTTTGTAAAACGCTCATACTTTAATTGAATATAAAATATTCGCTTTGTACCCTAAAAAGAATTATATTTACTAATTCAAGTTGACTAGGGTCATAAGAAGTATCCAGCGATCAAAGTGTTAAGGGAAACGATACCTCAAGGAGAAGGGGGTCGAAAGAAAGACCAGGGGGTGGGGCTTTAACGGCTCGAGCAAATGGCAAACTCGCTAAGAGTTCTAAATTACTTTTAGCGTTTTTTTCGAGTCGTTGACGGAAGCGATTTCGCCTGTGTTTTGTGATCGACTGGGATTGGAATTGATCGATCCTGTTCAGTAGTTAAGGAACGCGTACAATTGCAATATTTTTCCTTTATGGCGGAATTCTGTTTTAGAATTATCGATTTATTTTGTTCTTGTCAGTGATAATCAATCATTGTAATAAAAGTAGGACCTATTTAGTCAGTTATAGCATAAAAAATTGACCTATTTTATTCTGTCTTAACACGCTTCTGAAACAATTGCGTCTGCTTTTCGGAAATTTTATCCTTTTCTATTAGATAATATACTAAAACAGTATTGCATGTCATGTTTTGTCGATGTGTATCATATGAAATCTTAGAGAAAGAGGAAAAGAAAGATGTATAACGAATGGCGCTTAATTGCCCTCATGTTCTGCATTGAAAAGTACTTTAATGTACTCCTGTTTATATCAACTGACAAGTCATCGATATTAGGTTGGAACGTTCTCACCCCAGATAAATATATTGCTTTAACCAAAGTGTTTAACATTCCCTAGTGATTATTTAATTATAGAAACGGATCGACTAACATTAAATTAATTTTATTAGTTGGTCTATCCACTTTCATATGTTATTATACTCCTCCCTTATCGTCTTAATGTGACATGCCGTAAAATTTAATGTATTTTTGTACAGCAACTGCATTCGGTAATTACCGTCATTTTACATCAATTTTACTATATAATCTTTCTATTCAAGAAATTATAACTATATGCGCTTAATTAAAAGACGAAAGACTAATAAAACAGCTTTCGGTTTTTTTAGGGCAGACAGTCAATACAGAAAATTAGGCAAGTGCAGAATATGCAGGCTAGTCACTATTAAATGTCGGAGGTTCTTCATCGATTAACAGTTTTAAAGGAATACAATCATTTCCTAAGTTTAACTACTATGGTGAATTTCCGATCTTGTGTGGCTTTCTAATTGAGTATTGGTCTCTTTTTGTTTTATTATCCAGTCGAAATTGTTATCATAAATGATTCCTTCTCGATTAGCTAATGTTTTAAAGAACTCACGAGCACTGTTATGATCAATTGAATGATACGCAGTTTGATGCCTGCACTGTTCCACAAAACTAGAAATCTCTTTTGGTAAGCCTTCGGCCAATTCTGAAGAAGTTATTGTTTGTTTAGCTTCCAGTATGCCTTTTAGTCTTTCTTCACGATTCGAGGCCTTTAGACCTTGCCATGGCAGTGATCCTTTAGTTAGATATAGGAACATGTAGGATAAGGACTCAAGATCATCTCTTCTAGTTTCTTCGTGTCCAAGATGAGCGCCAATAGATGCATATCGCACAGTTCCAACAAGTGGATGAGTAATCATTGACAAAGACCTACTTATCCGAGTCGATCCCATTATACTAGGTCGTCTCAATCGCTTGCCCAAACCGAAATCGATTAAGTACAATTTATGCTGAGCTCCACCCGAACCCAATACCCAATTATCAGGTTTTATGTCTCTGTGAATAACATGATGACGATGAACAAATTCTAAAGTTTCTAAACATTGGTCCATTATCATGAGACCAGTCTTTAATGTAAACTTTTTGTCACAGTAGACAAATGCATCTTGAAGTGACGGCCCTAGAAGATCTAGAACTAATACGGTGTAAATTGGCTCGTAGAGACCATGCCAGATCATCGTGGGAATACCTGGCCCTCCCTGAAGTATATCATAAATTTGGCTCTCATTCATCAGTTGCGGAGTTTGTGTACTTTGTAATTCTAGCTTAACTGCAACTTTCATTCCTTCTGTAGATCCTTTTAGGATTTCGCCAAGCCAAATGTCTCCAAAAGATCCTCCATTCAAGCGTTTGATTAATTTCGTTCTGACACTCCTCCCAACTACTAAATCAACAGGATTGTGTTTTTTATGTTCATGGCTATTACTATTCATTATAGAGTTATACGACCAAATATCGACTGAAAATAGAATTTGAATTTAATACATTTTATAAGTACGGAAAATTTGAAACAAAACAATAATTTTCCTTCACTTTTGTACCATCTTCATTATCTATTACCTCTATTATCGCCCAAAATTGACGACAACGACTATACATCGACTGTCAGTCAACCTACGAGAAGCTACAGATGCCAAAGAGATTAAATGTGGTAATGGTCAATGAACGTGTTTAATAAGGCTGCTATTTACTCCGAAAAATATTCTATTTTTTGACCTTGACGTGAGTTCAATGTTTCTATGTTGTCATTCGATTCTGAGGAAACCGGTATTGTTCGTCTGTAAAAGATTCAGCCTAGAGGGGAAAATACTCTGTTGAATTTTCTGTACAACACTTGATTTATAGCCATATTTTGGAGTTGCTATGTCAAAGAAATTTGAATATAGTTATTATGAAATCTTAGGTTTAACAAATGATGCTACAAAAAAGCAAGTAAAAGATGCCTATGTCAAATTATCTAAGCAAGTACGACTGACAGTTTATTATAGATAGAAAAAAATGTGAAGATATCTTTATCAACGTGTAGGTTCACCCTGACGTCAATCGATCGGATCCTAAAAGTCATGATAAATTCGTAGAGGTTCAAGAGGCATATAGGATTCTTAGTAGTCCAACAGAAAGGCAGCAATATGACGCTTCGCTGGCTACGCGAGGAATGCATAATCGTCCTATCCACGCCACGGAATATCATCAAAGTAGACCTTATACTCAACAAGGGTAAATTATCCGAGAGAGTGTCATTATACATGAAAGATTTACTTATATAATCTAACAATTCGTTTGTAACGAGCTCCTTTAAAAAATTCAGAGAAAACAATGATATCTATAACGAAGAAATGCAATGGTATGCTAGAAGTCAACAGAAGTTCTACTATGGATCTAGAAAGGTAACTTTAATTCAATAGACGAAACTAAATATTAATATTTCATTAAAAAAAACCTTAGAGGTCAAAGCCAATGGTAGTCATATTTGGTTTGGGCTTAATAGCATTGGGAATGGCCTTGCATACAGGTGCATATACATGGTCATGTAAACATAGGAAGGAAATTATGGATGAAAGAGATAAAATAAATTTCGCCCACCTAAATCGATCGAGGGAGCAAGCAAGGTACCTCCATATCGTTGTACTTTCATTTCAGCTCAGCTGTTCTTTCGTAAAATACTCGGCTAACAGTGTTTGTACAATGCATAGGCGATGCGGACGGCCTATCATTGTTCAAAGGTTAAAATGTTAAAAATATCATCATGTGTACTACATAGTGGACGACTCTCGGCTTTTATTAATTTCATGAGGGCTTTGTCAATCTATATATAAACAAATTATCTGTAAAATTTCATACACATTGATGGTTCTCAACGCTATACTACTAAACAACATTGTTGTTACGAAATGTTTTTCTATAGTCTTTGTATATAGTCCCCTTTTTTTGATATGTGTTATTATTCCGATTATTTTTTATCATCTTCAAACAGGACTCTAGGGAATACTATTCAATTGGAACTCATACAACAGCGCTGGAAAGAAGACAAATAGAACACAATTAAATTGTTGTTTTTTGCTCTTTTTATTCATTTGTTATCAGAAAGAAAAACTGCAGATAAAAGACACTAGTTTAAATTTATGATTTGGTTGATTTTGACCAGATCAAAGTACAATTTTCAGATATTTCAAAAAATACAAATAACCAAATGTAAAAAAATAAAAAAACAGAACCATGACTTTGATCGACCTAGTAACCTAAAAAGTATATGATTTCTACGAATTACTCATGACTAAATTGTTAAGACTTAGCACCCCTGATAAACGCAATCCAAGCAGGTTAAAAAGTATTTTCTTCCCCTTCTTTTTATTATCAGTATTCCCGTCACTATAACTCACTAACTGTTTGCGTTTAATTGCAGATATAGAATTTATCTATAATGATAATAATAATGATATATTTAGCTTTCCCATCATTAGTTATTTTTTGCCTTCAAAAATGCAAAATCTCCCAAGCCGTTTGATAAGGTGGAAGACAAACTTCTTTTTTTTCATTAAATCTATCCGCCTTTCAAGTTTCATACACGGCTTCGTGCAATCTCCTACCTCTCTTTATCTTTGTCTTGCTAATTCTACTTTTAAAGGCGTTATCAACTCATACACATTTGGAATCACCCTTTTTTGTATGCTAACTGGTGCGTGAAGAATATCGAATTTTATTCCATCTATAATTCTAACGAATGGGAAGATTAGATTAGAACTTAGGACAATTTTGAAATGATTAATCGTTATTTTTTTTTTATTCTAGTATCGATTGAACGATAATATGCTGTTGTGATAACCCTGGAAACTTTTTTTTTATAATTCTCTAAATAGAATTACTAGAAATTTTATCTATTAATATTTACTGATTGAACTTTGAAACGTCAATTTTTTGACATTGACAATGTATTTGTTGACATCAATTGTCGGTTATCTCTGTAGGACAATTTTTATTACCTTTATTATAGAAGATATCATCGTTTGAAAATTCACCATCAGATGGCGTTGAATTTGAGTAGTATTTTGTTTATCTTTGAAAAAATACGTTAGATTACGATCTTCCTGTATTTTCAAGATAATTTTTTAACTAAGAGGCTTTTGAGCTGAATTGTTACATAACTGCTGTAAATATTTGTAATCGTTTTCAAAGGCTAAACGAGAGTTCAATTTAGCGAAAATGATGTTTGACTGGGAAAATAGCGATGATGAAATCCCGCCCTTTGAAAGAGACGTCACTTTAGACGAAACTGTTATCTGTCAGTCATTGGACAGATTCGGCGATATCACTATTGATTTAACGGTCGATTTGGCTGACATAACTTTGGATAAAACAATTGAGAGGGTTGATGGAGAGGCTTTGGATGGAGGGCTTTGCTCATGCGTGTCATTAGATAGACTAAACACAAGAATAATATCAAAGCTACCCTTTTCATATGACATGGAGCAAACACTAAAGGGGCGAAGAAGACTTGATTCCCTAAAGGAATTTTCTGATAGATTGGGAAGATCTTTCAAATCAAATGGACGTTGTTTCACGTATCTCCTCCTCGATCCTAGAATTTTAAATAATTTAGCGGAGAGAGCGAAAAAGACGCCTCTAAGTGACTTGGAGACCTTAAGACAATTTGCAACAGGTATATTTTATGTAGGTAAAGGACAGAGTTTTAGACCTTACGCTCACTTAGAGGATGCAATAATCAAACGGGGAGCTGGCGGGCCTAAGAATCAAGTTATAAATTCTATCTGGCGAGCTGGATACGGAGTTATTGCTCTTCATCTATGGCATGGTCAATGCTCAAGCGAAGCTTTGGCAAGAGAAGCCAGTATCATAGAAGCCATTGGCTTAAATCGTTTAACCAATGAAAAAAGTGGCTGGTTAAAGCCACCGATTAGTACTTGGCCTCCTAAGGAGAGACGTCTGCTAGGCGTTGAGCTAATTCGCTTAGCTTGTCAAAGAATTCTAATTGACGGAGAACGCCAAATAAAAGCATCAGACGTTTTTTCATTAAACACTTGCCATTCTAAATAAAAACAAATTTACCTTTTTTGGTCAATCAATGTAAAATAAACAAATAGTAAACAAAGTTTAGTGTATAATAGTGTATAAACAATAATAATACATATTTTGTTTATTTGTTTATTTATTATTATGTTTTTTTATTATCTACAATTCATTGAATAAATTACGTTGAGAAAGGAATATTTATATAATTGAGTAAGAAAATAAAAGATTGTATTTTGAGTGAGACGTCACATGAAAGATTTAAATTAATTCTGATGTATTGAATGTAGATAGTATACACATGTGTACATTTATATACGTATGTATAAAATATATATGATATATCATGTCGAACAACGGCGATGGCATTAATGATGATATTGATGCAAGAACGAAGAATTTTCTTTGGTCAATTCAACCGAGTAAGAGAGAATGTACTGATGTCTACTTTTTGTTTGTCTTCCTAATATTCTCTTGTTGTTCGGTAAGGTTATTATTTTTCGCATTTGTACGAAAGATGCTTTTTTTATTCTATCCTTCTGTTTGTCGTTAATTTAAAGATATCTGCTTTGTACTGGATAGAACAAAGGTCATACCTAAAGAATATTATAGCTCAGGATAGCTACGGTAATGCTTGTGGAGAGAAGAATGCCATGCTTCAAAAGTATCCTTATTTAAATAAAACCCTCTCTGGAAGAGACATGACAGACAGGAGGTGGGGATAATTTCCATTCTATCCAATTAGAATAGTCAAATTTGTTTGTCTCTTACTCTTTTAAGGGTTGTGTTTGCTCTAAATAGTTCGGAGAATATCTTTTTAAAGAGCACAAAGAAAATATGTTTGCCATTTTGCCCTAATAGTACAGTAATTTCAACTAGAGAAGAGCTATTGATAGCCGCAACTCTAAATAGAACTTTCCTGTGTAGATATGATGTGATATTTCACGATTATGTGAATATTAATACAACAGAATGTCCGGTACTACCCATTAACGTTAGGTAAAAAAAATTATTAAATTATATAGAAGAGAAACAAGAAAAAGGGGAATAAATAACATTACTTTCAGTTTTCCTGTAAATAATCATTGTATTAGCCTAGATCAGAGTGTAACTCGTACTGATAAGAACGAAACGGTGTATAATAAGTACTGGAAAATCTGTACCAAGAACTTATTTGAGGTAGGTTTAAAAGAAATATAAAGAACGTTTATAAGGTATATAGATTCTCTATCGTTTCTCTTGGAGGCAATTTTAAGAGACATCTCTCTGGCAAGTAAAACTATACAAGTGATTTCTTTCGTTTGTATAGGTAATATATTTATGAATTTCCAATGCATATTTAATACTTATCCTTCTATTTATATATTCATTACAGTTTTAACTGGATTATTAATAGTCATAACGATTTTCTTGAATAAATACGATCAAATCCTTTTTCAAGTGATAATCTACTTATCTTTTGTTTCCCTTTTAGTATCCTCTTGTTTCGCATGGTAAATCTTGACAATTTCTCTATATATTTAATTTCCTTTATACTAAATTAATTTCTCCTACCAAAGGGCTAAAGGTTTTATCAATCACTCAAATAGAATATTTTGGGCTCTTTCCACAATTTTTGTTGTTATCATATCCGTCAGAACACCAATTATCTTTATAATTAGATAGCAATTACTAGTATACTTTTTTCTAATAGGTAGTACACTTTGTTATTTTCATCCAGCTAAAAATCAGACGTCATATGACATTTGTAAGTATCTTTTTTTTTCTTTCATACTTTGATGACCTAATTTTTCTGATATATGTATATATACTGTATATATATATATTTATTAGATTGTTAAAGTCCTGTATCTTATAGCTAATGTTATGATGGCTGATTATTTTATAATCATTCCTTCTGTTTTAGTAAGATTTCTTTCTATTCTTACCTTTATTCCTATTGTTTTTTTAAAAAAAAAAACAAAGAAAGAAAAAAGAAGAAAACTCAAAACGAATTGATTTCTAATTTTTTCTAGATATTGGTGACATATGCTTTGATACTTGATGTATTATTGGGTAATTTTCTAATAATATTTACTTCCGGTTAGTTTATTTTATTCAAAATTCAATATATTTAAGTTTACATTTTTTTCCCTCTATCTGTTTCTCTCTCTCTCTCTGTCTCTCTGTCTTCCTATCTTGCTGTCACTCTATCTTTCTGTCTTTGCCTAACTCTTTCTCTCTATCTTCCTATATCTTTTCTATTCTCTCCTCTTTCCTTTACTTTGACCAATCTCTAAAATTTAGGTATTCCAATTACAAATAAACACAACAATACAGTTACTTTTAAGAGAGAAGCCATAGATAATGTATGACGTATAGTAAATTGGTAGTTATTTATTTAATTATTCCGTTTCTGTTCATTTTAGATTCTAGGAGTCATTGTCTTCCTATGGATGTTATGGACAATTTCAACTATTTTTCAGTACTATAAATACTTAGTTACCTCTCTAACATTCTACACTTACTTTACAATGTACTATCCTCTAAATTTAATAATGCATATGCAAATATTATATTTACATATCTATATAAGCCTATTCATTTTCTCTAAATGGAATATTTTAATTAAAATAGGAGAATACTACCATCAAAAGATAAAATAAAATTCTTTATAAAAACAATTTACAACTCCCTAAGATATAATTTAGGTTCTATAACTTTGGCGGCGATTGCTGAGCCATTAATAAGCCTAATTAAATCAGTTTTGGGTGTTGTTACGGTTTTTAGGTAAGGAGAACAAGGGGAAAAAAATAACAACTCTCCAGCAAATTGAAGTTTGTTTCTATGTTTTTTATGGCATGGTTTTACAGATTAATTTGTGAGGAGAAGGCAATACGCGAAAGTGACAATAATATAGAACAACCCTCTTTAGTTGAGCAGATAAAGAAGATGTCTGGAGACATCAGCCTTCTAATTGTTTGTAAGTCATTTCTAAAAGCTTTTTAATGAATGACAAAGCAACTCAGGTTTAAAAAAAAAAAATAATAAAAGCAATCCAATGTAAAGACTATAACGAAGCCATGAAATTATGTTTAGAACAGCAAAAATTAAGAGTAGTGTTAATGGAGAAATTTATGCCGAGTTTTATATATTATTTCAATTGTTGTTCAATTTGTATCCAATCAAGTCTATTTTGGGGAACTTGTATATTAATTTGGGTAAAAAGAAACCATTCATAAAATATGTTTTAAATCAAAATACTAATTTTATCAATACGTTAATCCTTTTCTTTTTTTTTAAATTTCTTTTTTTCATTAAATAGACTCAGAAGGATTATTGTTTTGTAATACCTCAAGCTTTCATCGTTGTAATTAGCGGATTAATTATTACAAGCTGGGTTTATAGTATTTACTCCGTGAGTAATGAATGAACGATTTTTACTTTATTTATTATTCTACAAATCTTCGACTGTCCCTCCTCTCTCTCTCTCTCTCTCTCTCTCTCTCTCTCCGTATATGATTTAATCCTATTTTCTATAAACAGTCTATGATCGACACGCTCTTCTACTGCATTAACGAAGATGTTATTAGAAATGATGGAGTAAGCAAAAAATTGTACCTTCCCGTCAGAGTGGCTGTAATTATATACTTTATTTTTTTGTCACTTTTTTTTATATCAATTTCTTCTTTATATTTATCTTTTTCATATTTTAAGAAATTATTAGACGCCTTACCACTAGAATTTGTTGGTTTAGGTTCTGTTTGCCTATTAAGGCGTCTAGTTCGAACA
The DNA here is from genome assembly GCA_904063045.1 of Dimorphilus gyrociliatus. NCBI lineage: Eukaryota > Metazoa > Annelida > Polychaeta > Dinophilidae > Dimorphilus > Dimorphilus gyrociliatus. The sequence continues at coordinate 1,717,574 of CAJFCJ010000005.1, forward strand.
AGGCAAATTAAGATTAAAAAAAAGAGACGGGCTAGATACTCGTTATTTTCAGATGGACCTTTTACGGATGAGAACTTGGTTAAAATTCAGGCCAAACTGCTCGGTGAAAAATTGGGAAAGTTGATAGAGAATATCTGTAGTGATATTCACGAGGGAAAATCTCCAATCGAATTGTCGCAGAGGGAATCGAAGGACGGAAAAGAGCAGGAAGGGGTGGAGGAGGGAGAGGAGGGGGAGGAAGAAGAGGAAGACGAGGAGGAGGAGGAGGAGGAGGAGGAGGAGGAGGGGGAGGAAGTGGGTGAAGAAGAAGACGGCGACGATGAAATCGGTGAAGATTTAAACAATCTGTTCTTAACGAAAGATGATAAAAAACCCACGACAGAGTTAAGTTATTCATCTTCCGAAGAGAACGTTCTAAAACCTATGTCCTCGAGGAACTAAATGTATTCTGATCAAAGAAAACAATCAATCATGTTAACGATTATATAACAATCAATAAAATCTTTCATATAAATCTACTGATTTACTTTAGAATCTAACAAAACGAAATGCTTCAATATTAAATGACGTCTCTTTTGCTGACGCTAATTTGGCCAATAATCTCACAACTACGAGAAATAGCTTAAATCCGTGTCCTGTAATAGGATATGTATATATTGTATGTGTATAATATTAAGTAGTTATGTAAATTCTGTCTAGACGAATCTTAAAAGAAAGAGATAAGATACAAGAATAACCTGAAAATCCGTCGCCTATTATGATATTATCATACTCTGGATGAAAATTGATTATATAATTCTAATCTGGGGTCAAGGTGTACATGCAAGTCTTTATAACAGCTGGTGTAGGATACAAGAAGGGTACAAACTTTGTCATGTAATCGTGTATAGTTCGTATTTCGTATCCATCATCCAAGGTATCACTCTGATCAAGATCCAAAGACTCTTTCCCATCCGTTGTTTATTTAGAAATTAGATAGAGAAACATTTATTCTCATTTCAAACAAACGTAGGCTTTTTATAACCATAAACATATCGGCATACTCCAGTGGTGGGGTACCGTAAACATCTTCATTCGATCCATGATAAAAGATTCCATTAACATCCATCAAAATTGGATATTCCAGGCTCTTAAATTTATCCTTTACTTTCAAGTAGCACAGTTTAATATAACGCAGCTTTTGGAAAGGAAAAACGTATGATAGATAAATTAATTACCTTGATGAATTAAATTCTCCGTCAACTCACGTATAAAGGCAATTGCATACTCAAATTAACTAGAACTTTATTTGTCCAGGAACCAGCGCATATGATGAGCTTTTTAACAAAATAGACGCCTTTTGTAGTAGAAACTACTTAACAGTACTACAAAGATGTATATTTGCAATTGTTTCATTCTCTTTTAAGATACCATCTCCATTATCAAAATCTTACTGAGAGAGGCAAAAAGATAAAGTTAAGTCAGAATACTCGCTCAAATTCGTTTCAAAAATACATTTAAAACAAACATATATACTAATATATATGAATGAATGTATGACAAACAGGTAAATACGTTTGTACCTTATTTCGATCTAATCCCTTTGGAAATTTTTCCAATTTATCTGCATCTTTCGATAGAAGAAGTCCAGTAGTTTTCCTAGTTTATAAACATATCAATCAAATATTTGGATAAGCACTCTATATCAGTCCTTTAGTCCTGATTGCAAGCTTAAAAAAAATTACTTGGGTTTAAAGGAGGCCATTGACTCTTTTTTGACTGGTCTCTAATTGATTAAATTAATGCCCTGTGTGCGATAAAGAGTTGAATTTAAACATTTATCATTCTTTCACTAGCTTTTCTTGTAATTCTTCAGAATGACCAGTAGAACTTCCTCTTCTAGAAGGTAAAGGAAGCTGTGTAACAAAAAAAAAAATGTCAGATGTTTTAGGAGTATAACAAAACTCAAACAAAATATCAAAATCTTATCAAGAAGATCATAATTATAGGGTGAACTGCTGCCTATAACCCCGATACCTGTTATAATAACATCCTTTTAAATGGGTTCCATTTTCTTTTTGACAGTTGTTTAATAGAGTTTAGAAAACGTTAGGAAAAGTTTACCTATCTCTTATGTCTTTTTTATAAAGTAACAAAATCAATATACAGTTGTTAGGCTCATTACGAAAGATTTTACTTGTTAATCTTATGCAAAATTTGTGTCACATGAATATTCAAAAAATAAGCAACAACAACAACAGGAATGGAGATTTTCTTTGTCATATTTGAATAATGAATTATCAAAAAGCAAAATATATTCAGGGAGTAAATACATCCTTCCTTACTAGACGTAATTTTGGATATAATCAACGACCCCAACTAGGAAATAACTATATAGTAGGTGCTCAAATTGAACCCGAATGGATTGTTCAGAATGGCTATGCATTCGAAAGGGAAGAAAGTGGAAAATATAAGATAAGAGGCCTGGCTAATGAAATTTTTGATAGGCAAGTTAAAATAGCAGATGGCGTTAGCGAGAGAAGAACTAAATTATCTGTTATTATCTCTTTATATATATATTTATATATATATAGCTGTAGATATATGTTTTGTTTTTAAGCAAGCCTAGTAGGGTTATAATACAATTTTTCTTTCTTCGGCTTTTCTTTATTAAAGACTGAGAGAGGAACTTCAGTAACAGAAGAAGAAACCTCAGTACCTAATTATAAGGATATTAAATCATCGCAAAAGGGGAAAAGTACCATAAAAACTGGGGCTAAATATTTAAAACATTCGTCGGCCGACCGAACACCGAATGAATATAAGTTGCAGTCCAAAGAAAGTACAACTTCCGATAGAAAGATTGTTAGGTCAGAACAAAAATCTAGAAAGCTTCCGATAAAGAAAAAGCCCGGAACTTCCGCTATGAGAACTACGGGAAATATTTCGACAAAGGGGTCTGAAGAAACTGAAAGTAGTTATTCTACTGATAGGAAAACCTCCGAAAGTATTAGTCATGACTCTTCAAAAAATGACTCGACATCTACGTCTGAAGAAAGCTATGAAACAAAATCTGATAGCCCATCATCGGCAACATCAAAGGAAACATGTGACGTAGAGAGTTCAAATAGCCAGTCAACAGTCGACAAAGTTGTCAAGAGTTCCAAAAAAAGTCATTTTCGTAACGAATTGAAAGGTCATTCATCCAGCGTAATGTCAAGCGAGTCCCTAAATGAGACAGATGAGAATGAAACGTTTAGTTTAAGTGAAGAGAAGTCAACTGGAAGAGGTTCAGGTAGAGCTAAAGTCAATGGATATATTATAGTGGATCAATCTAGTAGTAAAGAATATTTCTCAGAAAAAAAACCCTATCGTATAAGATTAGGAGAAAGAGGAGACGTTTCAAGGCCAAAGATAATGCCTCCTACCGTTAAATGTAAAGGGGAGAGGAAAAAAGTTCCAAAGTATATCTATTTATATATACTAATATATTAGTATATTCCCAAAAAAACAACCTCAAATAGTCAACATTTAATATACTTGTTTTCATATTAGACACTTTCGAAAGACCAATATTATTGATAAAGAAAGTTCTACAGCAAATTTTTCGCACTCTAAAGTAAGGAAAGGGTCGATAAGATCGCAAAGTAGCGGCAGTTGTAGTTTGTCATCTACCAATTCGTTTATAGAAACTTTCTGGGTGTCCCGCCAAGAAACGACTGACAGAACTAATTCGAGTGTAAGATATATGTCAAAAAATGATACAGAATCTAGCCTTGATCATGTAAAATCGACAAGGAAAGTTTTATCAAATATTGATTGCAGCCATGAGACGAGGAGTTTTCATTTTCCTAGCCTACGTTATAAAGAAAGTTTCTATCCAAATGTTATTGGCGAATTAGATGACCCAAATATGTTTTTAAATGGAAAATGCACATATACGTGGGCGAACAAAACGTTTACACCTATGCCTCATCATCCAAATTGCTGTAAAATTAACACTAATTGCGAAAAATTAAATAAGAGCTCAGATATTGATGATCCAGCATCTTTGCAGTTGAATTCTTCGAAAATTGAGTGTCATTCAAATATAACTGAGAGCTCAATTTCTGCACTCTCTATTGTTGACGATAATACCAGCGATGATAAAGCGAATCGCGATAAGGATGATAAGGATTGTACCGTTCCATCCTCAGATAATGAACTGGAATTAGAAACGGATGGGGAAGCAGCTACTTCTCACGATACCGACTGTAGAAAGAAGTTAATTGACAAACGCTTAATGGAAACGGAAGTAAACGAAATTTCAATATTGAGCGACACTAGTAAGGAAGAACAAGCTAAATATATAAAAAAGAGCTATATTAGATCTAAATGCTTTTCAAGACGGCTTAAAAAGAGGACAGAGAAGATTTTCGGTAATTTAAATATAAAAAGACTTATTGACAAGCTATTTAAAGAGAAAAACGAATAAGAATAAACGAATATTAATCTTGTGGAAGAGTCTCCTGTTGGCTGTCAGTATCGGTCATATTTAAAGGACTCTTTTCTCTTTTACGCTTCTTTCTCTCGTTCTTTGAATTCTCTAATCCATTCAATTCTTCTTTTCGGAATGGATCATCCTCAAGCGTTAGTATACGGCTAGTACCTGTATATCCATCATAATGTTTAGAGATAGTTAGCGTTTTTATATTAGCTTCCACTTCTACAAATTGTTCTTCTTGCTAATGGAAAAATTGTATTATTTGTGTATAGATTAGGGTATTTTAAATGAAAGTAATTTATAGTTGGATAAATACAGGTTCTTCCGGTTCCATTTGATTCCTAGAAATGAAGTTTCTTTCTGTATATATCTTAAAAAATATCCAAGTTGTTACCCCAATGAGAACAGTGATGGAAAACAATGTAAAGATCTTTTCAAAATTTTCCTCTCCAAATGTTCTTTCTTAAGACGAATATTAATTTTAATAACATCTAATAGGATTAGATTAGTGAGTTTTTCACCATTTGAAGGTATAGAATCAACAATTCGGCTATCATCCTCTAAAGTATTTTCGCATACGGGAGGTATCCATTTCCGAATGATCTTATCAATACTCTTCCGCTTAATTAGTATAGCATCGTCAAATTTCGCTCTAAAAGGATGACCTTTCCTAAAAGCAAACGAAATAGGTCTTTTAGGATAATCAATCCTTACAACTCTACCCATACAATTGCCTTTAAAGTCTTTGGCCAAATATCTAATAAAAAGACGTAATTGAAAAGAGAGAAAAGCAATAGTATTTGTTTTCCGGAAAGGCGTCTTTACCTTAAAGCTTCTAAAGTATGTAGAAGAACCGGAACTTTACCATTTTTAACCGTATAACGATCTTCTAAGAAATTCGATGCTACTTTCCCAAATGTCACATTCTCATAAATGATTGCCTCATTTTTCTGGTTGAAAAATTTTTATTTTATATGATTATGCTAAACTACTTGATTAAATAGGTCTTGCTTGTATAAAATATGGTTCAGTTAGGTCTTTGGGGAATCTGCCAATCAAAATTTTTGGTCCAGAGTAGCGGGTCATTGGATCGTCTAATGAAAGAGTAGGGGAGGGGGGTATTAATTCTACGTTATATTTCCTTAAACTATAGGCCAACATTTAGTCATAATTAGATCCAATTGATATAATATAGCCGATGCAAGCCAATCGGTAAATATAAAGTAAAGAAAAATCAACCATAAGAGATAAATTATCTTTTCTCTCCATCGGAAAAGTATAACCCCTGTAGGCTGATTAGAGAGCAACTAACTAAATGTTATAAAAGAAAAGTTTTGCAGGTAACTACAAAAGTAAGAGCGGCTTCTATTACATAACGAATACTCAGCATCAGTGCACCGCATCGAAGGGTAACATTTATAGGTAAATCCCAAATTTTTCCGTCCCAAATCGACTTATGAGCGGATGCTGCTACGCATTTAGATAAGTGTAGACTAAGGGTAAAAAACATTATGGCAAGTGATCCAAAAATTAAAAGATCTTTATAGGGTAACACTAGAAATATGAATATATATGGAATATTAAAAGTATTAAATTAATTTATTCATATCATTTGCATATAGAAGATACTAACTATGAATAGATTGAATAAGTGAGGAAAGATATAATCCATCTTTAACCAGCATAGCAAGACAAGTATGAAATATTGGTTTAGATAGTACAAAATTCTCTTCTATTCCATTCGAAAAGAAAAATGGGGCCAATATAAAATCCAATTGTTTAACATTTTCAGACATATGCAATCTAATAGATTCAATATCTTTATTATAAGATAATTGATCATTATAGAATGTTGTCCAATGTCTTGGCAATATTTCAAAGTCATATTTAAAATTCAACTCCTTTGATAGAATCTATTAATAATATAAAATCCATTCAATTTATTTAATTATTCCCTTTGAGAATAAATTAATTATTTTCACTTCATCAGTTTAACCTCAAGAATGTCAATTAAGATTCCATTAAAGGTAAAAAGTTCGGAATTTGTTGGCACCTTCCCGCTTTCGTTAAAGTTAAGTTGACGATTAGTGAGGACGAACGGTTCAAAATTTGTTGACTAAGTGTTACATAATTTAATAAAATTAACCTAATTGCAATGTTATTAAATATTACGAAAACAGCTTACAGGTATTATACCAATTTTGAATTTTAGTGGATAGCGATACCTATCTTTAGTGGGAAGGTTTTTTAAATCATCACTTATTACATACTGTATATGGATGTAATTAGATATTATTACTTTTAAAGAGATATCTCGATCCGCCATTATTTATCCATTTTCTATCTTCTATCCAAAATCTTAAGATTAGAATCTTTTAGGGGGAAACTTTACTATCTTTACCGTAATTGTAACTATATTTAGCGTCTTCACCAATTTTCTTGACGGAATTCGGTAGAAAAAAATATGTTAATATTTCGTCGTATTGCAGTTGAAAACTGCAATTCAACAAATTTCGATTATTGTATGACAGTAACTAAAAGAAATTATAGTGAGACGTGAATGGAATATAATGATTCTGGGGTTTTTTTTTCAATTTACTTGACAAATGAAATCATTGAAGTATTGAGAAATTTCAACTTTATTCTTTACTATATCCAAACCAACTTTCTTTAATTATCCAAAGGAAAATTAATAAGTATTTTTAATCATAAAATACGGATTAAATTGCAAATTAAATTGGTATTGGATAATACCTTTTTCCAAGGAAGTAAAATTATTAGTTCAGTTTCCGAGTCATGTGATTCATTTAAATAATCATTTTTACCTAATTAACGTAAATAATCCTATATTGAAAATTTTTTTAGTTTCTAAACGAAAGATAATACCATATCTAACATATTCGTAAAGATGTGAAGAACCGAATAATAGATTATAGCCTATTAACCATCTTTTGCTGTAGTCTTTAATCTCTAAAATATTCGAATTAGACAGGAAAATGATAATTTCGAAAGAACTATTAATTAAATCTTTTAACGCTTCTTTGCTTTGAAATTTCGAACTGGGTGAATTTTCTATAAAAGGGTCCAATTTAACATATTTTGATTGATCAAATAACCAATCCTTTCTTATAAGTATCTTATTAAATTCCATTTGAATACAATCTCCTAATGATATAGACAATGATAATAGTAATAATAAATTTCTTTTACAAACCTTCCTTTGTATCATCAATAATTATTGCATAACTTTTAATATTTAACTTTATAAGTAAATCAACGAAAGCTTCAAGATAGTTTGTAATATTCTAGTGTTTATGTTTGCAATAGTAATAATAAATTAGTGAAAACTTATATTAGAAGAGCTTACAAGACCAAACGGTAAGAATGCCGATGGTAGTGTACAGATTGGGAAAATTGCCATTAAACCCTGTTGATTGCTATCTTTTCCGGTAGGAATGAATTGAACGATAGCATTATCCATAAAAACTGATGAATTTTTAGGTAGATTTAATATTCTTTCGTAATTATCTAATACTAATGTTAGATTACTTGATAAAAGGAGACGGAATATCAAGTTAAAAATAGACTATCTAACCTGAGAGGGGATGAACAACTACAACGTCTATACATAACTTTTCAAGAATACTTGGGTTGAAATATATAGAATAATTAAGCATAGATGTAGTATAAAATGACAATTGATTATCATTATCTAAAAGATAGATAGAATACACAGTATACATTTGTAAGTAAACTAAGGATGACTATATATGGCTCTCTTTATGTAAAAAGAGTAATCTTAACACAATTTCAAACCTGTCTATTCAATTTACCTTTGCAAAAGCTATTTTTAGCTAAACTTATTGTATGAAATAATGAACCAGTGACCATGGAAATTGAAAATAAACACGTTCCTGTAATAGAAAAATTCCATAAATTATTAAAACGGAGCATTTCCTTTTTTTGATAAAGCTGAAATTTCGAATTATTTGAAAAAGAAAACGAACTAGGCTTAATTAATTAATTTAATTTCTTCATGTTCTATATATTATAAACTTAATAATGAAAACATTTTATGTACAAATTTAGCAGAAAAAACCTAACATTTGTAAGTTAACTTTCTAAGTTTTTTTCTTCTTCTTTTTCTCTTTATTATCCTTATCGTTTATCTTTCTTTTCGTATTTGACGCGCCAACAGTTTCCATATTTTCCCACATATCATCATTATCCTTTTTCGCATCGTTGCTTGTCTCTTCCTCTTCATTTTCTATTGATAAATTTGAAAATAGTAAGCAATTAAGCTTACTCTTCAAATAAAACTGTAAAAAGAATAAAAATTTACTTGAAGGTAATGAATTATTAAACACTTTTACTTACTTTATATTCAAGTTTTCTTGTTTTAATATCGTGCACTCTAACAAAACGATCAAGACCGCATGATGCAACATATTTTGAAGATGGATGACACATTAAGCTCTTTATAGATCCGGCTATTCCTTTATAATTATAAACCAATTGACCTAAGGAGATAAAAGAGATAAAATTGATGTCTACATTTAAATAGTGGAATTAATTAAGAACCTTTTCTCAAGTCGATAAGACCCATATTTCCATGAGTATTACCCACAATAACTTGACTGAAATGGAACAAAGTACAAACATACTATAGTTAAGGTGAAATTCTGGAAAAAAAAGAAATTTTATATTACTTTCCATCTCCAACTAGAGCTAAACTTGTTAAGGGATATTCATCATATTTTGCTTCGAGTACGGGGCGTTTTTGTTTACCAGATAAATCATAAAGTCTTATCTATAGAAGGGTTTTTGTCATTAGATTTGTTCACATATCGTTACAATTGATTAATTTAGCATAATAAGAATTATACCTGATGATGTCCTGTACAGGTGACAACTTTATTTGAATTAGGAACGAAAGAGATATCTTTAACCCAAATAGGAACACGATGATCAAGCCAATCATTTTTTACCTAAGATAAGAATTTTTAGAATAAACTCTAATAAAAAACATATATATATATATAAACAAACATTTTTAGCTATAAAAGACGGCTTTTCAGGTTGATTCAAATCCCATATTTTTAGACAATTTTCTTTTCCTCCTGTCGCTATTAAATTACTATTGGAATAGTTTTGTCTCATACGGCAAATATTTTTTCCAGCATTGATAATACATTGCGTTTCGTCTTCTTTATTATTCTCATCAAGGTTCCATTTATTAATTTCGCCACTTTCAACGGAAGTTACAATAGAACTGCAAGATTAAAAATATTTTTATACCAATGAAATAGGAAAACGCATTGTTATTTTACTTCTCAAAAACTTCCAAACCAGTAAAATTTCCTGTTCCTACTTCACATTCTAATAATTCTTTTCCACTTTCATCAGACAAGTTTAATTGAATAACCTTACGACTTCGTAATCCTGCTATAATCTGTAGTTTTTCAAAATTTGAATTAATCACTGAGAACGAACTAATTTTTCTAGGTAAAATAATCATACAGTATCTTGATCTTTATTAAACCATTGTAATACGTTAATTTCGTTTTTCTTATTTGCACTGGATAAGTCATTTAAATTTTTCCAGGAGTTTTGGGCGATGTTAATACCTGTAATTTGTTGGAAAGAAGTAATTTGTAGATTCTATATTCCCACACAGTTAAGCCTTATTTATATTCCATCAATGATCGATTGTATTTTATTTTATAAATTAAGGAAAAATACCTTTAATAAGTCCAGTTTCAGCCCCTGCTATAACGTTGTAAACACGTGCTCCATCCATGTTTTCGGGATTCCTGTTCCCGTCCCGTTATTCGAATTTGAAAATTAAATGGAGTACGAAACCTTTAGGATCTGACACCAGTTTGTACATCTAAACAAGATGTGAATATTTCCCTGTCCAATCCATTGCGAAATTTTTATATTTCTTTTTTTAAACTCTAATAAATAGTTTCGGAAAATATAATTTGCTCATCCGAAAGAATTATTATTTGAAGCGTGCTAAAAACTTTTGATACAAGAAATATTATGTTTTTTGAAAGCTAGTCAGTAAAAATACGACTTTGAAGATGAATACAGGTAATAAGTTTCTTGTATAAAAAAAAATTAAAAAATACCATAGCCTCTTATTTAAGTTAAATGATTCTAAAACATCAATTATTTCTCTGAAATTTAACAGGAAATCTCGATATATTTTCAAAAATGGAACTTCAACCATACTAAGGGAAGGTCATGTGATAAAATATGGAGGCCTACCCGACTGCCTGGTTAAAGAAAATTTAATTTTCCATGAATAATATAGAATATACTTGTATCAAATGAAGAGGCAAAATGCAGAAAAATGATGCGATTAATACTACATTTAGGCACGTAAACGTCCTTAGTCAACAAGTTTGTACTGCGTAGTTTTAGCGAAATTAAGTAAAGAGTTGACTCCCAATACTATTTTCCTTAGAGACGAATCCGCCATCTAAATGGAATTATTGCCAGAAATTTGATAGTAAAAGATCAAAATGGATTTTTATATTATTCCCTGCATGATTATAAACAAGAAAAAGAATTCTATAGGTCAGAAGCCGTACGAATGTCAACAGTAAGCAATTTAAAATACTGTGTATGTTAAACTGTTAATTGCATTGCTTGCTTATTTTTATTTAAAGAATCCTATATGGAAGACACTTAATATAAAAGATTATTGTAAAGATATAATAATTTGTTCAGCGACAGGTATTGCATAAAAAATGACTTTTTAGTGTAAAAAAGTAGCTTTCTAATATACGATATGAAATTCAAACAGCTTTAGTGGTGAAATTATGGCAAACAAAAAATAATGAAAACGATAGTGAAAGGCAGATTTTATTAAAATGGAAGGTTAATTTGACTGGATTAACGTGTTTCGGAAATAATGTAAGATATATTATGCATTTACATTTTCGTGCAAGAAAATTTAACTAAAAAAGAACGTTTCAACAGCTGCAAAGGGATGTGACTTTCAAATCAAACGTTCTTATATTTGAAATACATAATTTGTATTTTATCTATAATAAATCAACGGAGCCTGAATTCGAAAGCTCTCATTTTCAGCCTGAATTCGTAACTGACAAATGGAAGAAATCATATGATTTAAACGCTATTCGAAGGTAGTATATTAATTCTTTATGTTTGAAATATAGCTCAACTAATTACTGAATAACTTTTTAACAGAATACAAACAGCTTTTAGAGCGGCTGTAGAAACTCATTTACGAAGTAAAGAACTTAAACGCCATATCGATTCTAAATTGATGAGCGGAACACAAGCCAAGGAAAAAGTACGTCCAAAATGTTATTAATACCTACAAAATTTATTTCAAAAACTATTGTCATTCAGTTGGTGGAGAAAGAATTATTGATTTCCGATATAACTCGACTGCAAAATCGGCTTAAAATAGCTGAACAAGCTCGAAATGACCTCAGGAATGACTTGGAAAGCTTTCAGTTTGCAAACCGATCAGCAAGTTAGAGTTTAATTTTCTTGTAATAAAAAACAAAATCATTTGGCAATTTCCCAAATATAGAAATAAAACTTTCCGAAGAATACGAAAGTCTAGTCCGGAATAGATTAAAATTAGAAAAGAAAAAAGACCAATATTTCGATCAACGGGAAGAATTAGTGAAAATTGGTACTTTATTAGGTCAAAAACGTAGAAAACTTATTACTGATCTGGCCTTTATTTATCCAATTTATGAGGTTAGTATTTTATGTTTAATTCATTATCCCAAAAGACTGGTACAATTAATATTTATAAACTTAGTACATATTGCACTCCCTTAACATCCAATATTTTCAGTCACCACACACAAGAGACTACTATGTTTGTAATATCAATTTGCCAAATTCTGACATCCTTTTCGGTGAGTTTCTCGGTTCAGTTAACACCTACTTTTCTTTACTTATAAAATTATATTTTTCGCAGAAAAAGATGAAAATGCTGTTTCCGCCGCTTTGGGTTACACGGCACATTTAATTTCTATGATTTATTACTTTCTAGACGTTCCCTTGAGATATCCAATTCGATTTAAGTGCTCCAGAAGTGAAATTATAGACAACTTTCAAACAGTAATTCCAGATAAAATGTATAACGTTTATATATTCATTTATGTAATTTATTAAATTATATTTCTTGTATTCTTTCGTTAACTATGTAGATTTCCACTTTATGCTAGAGGCAAGGAAAAAGTTGTTTTTGAATACGCTGTATGGATCTTGAATAAAAATGTAGCTCAGCTTAGGCAGTATTGCGGGTTAAGTACGAAAGACTTTCGTCCAACTTTAGCCAATATTATGGGATTATTGAACTCGCGACTGTCTATTCATGTGTAAGTTTTTTAGACCTTCTTACTTACAGTTAAAACTGCCATGTGATTAATAAGAATTTTCTTAAAATGTAATTTATTTGCAGAGATCACTCGAATTTGCTATCAAACTTTATTATTCCTTCAATGACTCATTTGATTCCTCCGAATTTCGGCGGCCCTCAACCGTCCAAATCGAAAATCCTTATAAATAGAATTACAGATGATACAGCAGAAGAGAAAGCATCCTCATCCTCTTGTTCTTCCGAAGATGACGAAGAAGACGAAATAATTGAAAATAACGGAAATGTTGTACTCATAAATAATGAACTGTCTATAGACCCAATAACAGAGGAGGAAAGTCTTAATTCTGTGCAGAAAAAATTAGACGAGACTGGTGAGGACGCTTTACTCTTCGACTTAGAAGTTGAAAATCGAACTTGCAGGTCAAATAGTGAGGATGGCGACTGTATTCGAACTTCATCAAATTGCTGATTACATCTAATCTGCACAATATTTTATTTTTTTTAAAAAAAATATTTAAAAAGAAAGAAACCGAGGAAAAGTTTGTTTTGTTACTTCATTATTCAGCTAATTTTTTTGCTGTTTAGTAATAGTAATACATTTACAGTATATAAATAAAAATATATTGATATAGATGTCATCTAAAAGTATTTTAATTTTTTTTTCCAATCATAAATACATTAACATTGTTTTGAGTTACGCAAAATAATATGTATATATATAGATATAAATAAAACAAATATTACAATAAACATGTACTGTACATGCAATAAGTTAATTAATTATCCATATTTTTAATTACATCCTTTACAATCACGATCTTTCTTTTTAGAATACAAATCCCATTTAAAACAGCTACTATGACAGATTTATCGTAAATAAACAATTGAAGAAATAGCTGCTCTATATATATAATATATATATATATGTATGTATATATTTAAACAATTTATTTAAAGAAACCCTAATTAATTTCACATATTAGCATGTTGGATAAAACCAGTCTAAAAAAGGAGGGAAAAAAAATCATAAAAAAAAGAAATTCAAAATTTTCACTAATATTGTACATAGTCTATTTAGATTTGGTTTCTTTATGTCGTTTCTGCAAATGAACGTAATAAATATTATTGAATAAAATATTATTAAATTAATCTATCTATAAGCGTTAATTTAGAGACGCTTTCGTCTATATTTACCTTAGTCGCTGTTTTTACTTTGTCAGTGAAAGCGGGACCGTCTCGTCTCATCTTTCTGTTATGTCAACAAGTTATTAGTTTAATGTGTTTTGTTGCTGTTATTGTACCAATTCTATAAGACAACTTACGTATTTAAACTAGGTTCTTTATATGAAATTTGTTTTGTTCGTCTTGATCTTCTCTCTTCGCCTTCCTCTGATAACGTACTTATTGAACAAAAAGAAATTGAGCTATTTCTACCTCTTTTGGACTTTTTATTCTCAGTTGGTATTTCCGTTAGAGGATCATTCTTCGATTTAACTCTTACGGACGATCTCTTTACAGCCTTTTCAACAGTCTCACGATTTTCGTCTTCTCCATTCATTACATCCTCAACTATAGAATCTTCTATTATAGTAGTCTTCCTAGTTAAAACGGAATTTCTATTCCCCTTACGATTGATTGTACTAGTTCTAGTTTTTTTCGGAGATTTAGTTTTATCTTTAGTCTTCGCTGTTTTCTTCTTTTGACCATCAATCATTTTACTTCTTCGAGATGTTTGCTTCTTCGGCTTTTCTTCCGGTATATCTATTGGAACAGTTTCTACAATACTATCTTCTATATGTATATCATCTAAATCATCTTTATCTTTTGATTTTTTGTTCGGCGACTTGTCTTCTGTAGAGTCTAGCGTTTCGTCAAGAATATAGGCTCTCTTCTTAACGCGATTTTCCCCAACACAAGGAGAGTCATCCGATACATTGGATGCAATGTTCTCTTCCTTAATATGAATAGAATTAGGACTTTCGGAAGGTATTATATCTTTTTTTCGGGATTCAGCTTTAATTACACTCTGTCGAACCGACTTTACCCGACTAGCCCTTTTGGCTTTGGCCAATGACTCTTTCCGACGTACAGGACTGACGTGAAATGTTTCATCATCCGGATCATCTAATATGTCATCGGTACTACTTTCCAAAATGTATTTTTTATTTCCAGCAGCGGCTCGACGCCTCTCTACTGGACTACCACTAGACGCTTTTCTGGGTGACGGATCTATATTGTGTTATATACATATTAAAATATTAACCTTTAGGGACAAAATAAATGAATATCATACCCATTGGCGGACTATTTGGAATAATAATATCTGCTATAGAATTGTCATTTTCGTTATCTGTTAAAAGGACTAGTTGATAAAAGTTTGAACAAGATTCCTTTAAAATACTTTACCTATTGAGTTATTAATCTTTTCCTGAACAATAAAACTTTTCCTTCGAGCTTTTCTTTCAATTTCCTTATCATTTGGTTGAGATGAATCTAATTCCTCGTTATTCGATATTTCATGGAGTTCAACATTATCTGAATAACTAACAGTTGACTTTACTTTGTTCTTTACGTTGTACTTATGATTTAAAATAGATGGTGGGCCCATCTCTCGTTTCTTTTTCTTTTCATCTTCGGCTATCCTTATTCTCTTTCCTATATCGTCAATAACATCATCTTCCAGAAAAGACTTTGTTACCGACATATCGTATACGTCTTTTGTTTTGTTTAAATCCGGTTCTGATAATCTCCTAATCTTCCTTCGTTGTACTCTATCCCTCGATTGACTACGACATCTACTCTTTGGTTTAATAGGAAGAAGACTATTTGTTTTCCTTTGCCTCGAACGACTTTTCTCAACTTTCTTGTCAATTTTCTCAGCACAAAAGCTGATCTCACCTTTACTAATGTAAGCACAAACTTTCTTATCTTTCGATCTTGGCAATTTCGACGTTCGTTTAGATTGTTTCATATCATCCAATTGTTTTTCACTTACAAGTACACTATCCAACTCCATATCGATTATATCGAGATTTGTATTATTCTTATCAATAGCCGCTTCCAGAGTTGCACCTTAAATAAATAAAATTTTTTATATAGAAACTAAGCCCTTAAGAGAAAACTAATTTTATTACCATTTGGTATGTTGTTTATCGGTTTTGTTACCGACTCTTTAGTCTCTTCAATCTTGGTAACTTTAACTTTGGATGTATCTTTATTTTTTGTTCCTGGCTTTTGTAATTGTCTCTTCGAATTGGGTTTTTGCTTATCCTTTTCAATGTCAGATGCAATTCTCACTTGTTTTTTCTCAATATTTGTCACTTTCTTGGAAATAGCTTCATTGTCCTTCACTTCCAATTTATTCTGACCTTGTAGATCTTCTCCTAATTTATTATCTTGATTCTTCTCAGACCTTTCGTTAGTTGATTTGTCGATGTTTAATTTTTTTTCCTTTGAAGGATTTTCTACCTTTCGATCGTTTTGTTCCAGTTTGTCGCCGTTTTCTATAGGTTTTTCCGTATCTTTTTTGTCCTTTTTTTGAGTACTGTTTTGCCTTGAATATCGTTTTTGATTCTTTCGGGGTTTATCGTTAAATGGTATAAACATGTGAACGAATGGACGTTCATCATGATGAACTGAATTTATAATTTGACTATCTGACGATGTTTCTTGAGATTTTTTCTCAGTCTCATCTGCTATGTTGTCAAGTGCTTCCTTCTCAACAGATTGAGCTCTTGAATCAGGAATGATCTCAACTGCTTCTTCAATATCATTGTTATCTGGTATAGCAATATCTTCTTCAACATTTTGAGTATCCTCTATAACGTTTGGGACATTCTCTTCCATGTCCATACGATAGTTCTCTTCTATTTGGTTATCATCATTTTCCTCCTCATTTTCAGGCTCTTCAAGTAACGTTGTAACATTATACATAGAGCGATACATTGTTGCGTCTGTAAAAAAACAAAGGAAACAATTAGAAATGTTGGTTTATCCATTTGTACCGAAGTATAAACAAACCTGGCAATACTCTATGCATAACCGATTCATTAACAGACATTTCAGGTACAACACTTAAATCGGGTGATTTAGCTACTGGACTAAGCTGACTCCTCTCCATTTGAGGTCTAGATATGTGTTTAGTTCCAACAGGCTGTAAGAAGAAAAATTAATTATAAACTACAATATAAAACTTTAACAAACCTCCGGAGTTATTAATTCTTCAGATTCCAGATTTTCTAATGACGTATGATTATATTGACGACCATCTCTTATCAAGTTTTTCCATAAACTAGATGTCTTTGTTTCACTCTGCATTATAAGATATCAAATGTAGTTGATAGTAGTTGGATATTAAACATATTGAGCTATTTACATGAATATGATTTTGCATTCCTATAACATTATCATAGAGTTCTTGAATGAGAGAGGTAACATTACACACTGGTTCAATTAGCGATAGCATGGCTTCAGGGTTTTGATTTCTTATCTCTAGCTTTTGTTTTTCTTGAAGTAAATTTACGTTTTCAATCTGATATAAACAATATCAAAATCAGGTAAAATTCATTACAGGTACGAAAGAAAATCACTTTTAAATTATTAAGCTCAGTTTCTCTCTGATGAAGGAGTCTTTTCAGATCTTCCACTTGAAGGGCTAGCTCTTTGTTATTTATTTGTATTGTAGATCGTAAACAACCTGCAAGAAGAAACCCATTTTACATTAACCTAAAGAATACGTGAGGGTGATCACTAACTAGATGGCTTTTCTTTTTCCTTTGATGCTTTTTGTTTACTAATTATTCTCTGATTCGATGTGACATTTGAGGCCGCTTGTCGTTTTTTCATGCGTTCTTTCAAATTCTTCAAATCCTCTGAAACATCGAGGCATGACATCTTAGAGTCCTTTTCCTCCCCCTGAAATAAAATTATTTTTCTAACAATTGATCAACTAGAATTAAAATTGACGCGAACTAGGAGAATTCGTCGAATATAAAGACTGACACAATAGTCGATTCTATAATAGTTTTAACATCGATCGATAGGCATCAAATTCGTAATAATCATACCTTGGTTTTTCGCCTATCTAAATTGATAAATGTGAGGTCAACTTGGATATCATCCATTTAATGGTAAAAATTATTGAATCGACGGCATTCACTTTCTGTTGACAAATTTCAAAACGAAATACAACGCGCTGATTGGTTGATTGCGTTGGTATGGTTCCTGGTCTTAGTAAGGAATTATAGATGGTTTGTATCAGCTAATCTTACTAATATGTAACATGGAATTATTATTCAATTAAATTTTTAAAAAACTAGGTTACACTATAATAAAATAATAAATTATCATCAGAAAATTAGAAAGCTCATACGGAATTTTAAAACTTCTTAATTTTCTATTCAATACTATCAAACAAAGAGAGAATTACTTTCTAGATTGATATTGTTCATTACCTGATAAGAATGATACTACTAATAATAATAGATTTCTAGAAGTCATGTGTTTTTTGAAAGTAAAAAAAAAGTTAAATTCAAAAAATATTATTCTTCAATTGTGAATTTCACAATGAAAATACAAGTTTTTTCAAATACATTATTAGAATGTATATACGTTATGTATATTATAAATTGGACATTTATTTCTATATCTACTTTTCGTGCTGAAATTCCCTAAAATACCAATGTGTTAATTTTGTTAGTAAATTATGCTACTATTTCTTTTTCTATGTTAATTTTCCAGATTTATTTTCCAGTCTTTTCTCGGGATGCTTTTTCCTTACGTGTCTTCTCATATTTGTGCTAAAAGAGAATGATATAAAACAAAATGGACATTTATATAAGTTATTTAATTTCTTTTCTTGTGGTAAAATTGATGGTTTGTCGGGATGTTTTGTCCTAATGTGTCTATAGAGATTGCTCATTCTGTTACAGCTTGTAGGGCATAGTGGACAGGAGAAACTATTTGCTTCGCTGGCATTCTCTTCGCTCGATAGATTGTTGTTGTTGATATGGTCTTCCTCAATAGAAAACACTGTAACACAACTTTCTTCAGTTGTATCCTCTCTTGAACAAGATTTTTTTGATTGTAGGGCGTCAATAATACGTTTCACGTCTATAATATCTCTAGTTGAATTTAATTTCGGAGAAGAAATATTTTGAGGGTGTTGTCTATGTAACTCGTTGTTTAGGGCGGGTCTCTGAAATTCTACTTCTTTTTCAGTCTGAAAGTTGTTACCATTGTCTTTTAGCTTGATTTTTGAGAGTTTTGTTGATCCTCTGCGTTTTGTGGTTCTATTGTGTTGTTGATTTTCGTGCCGGCGCAAATTAGACGAATATTTAAATGTAGCTGGACATAGCAGACATGGATACTTTTTCAAAGTTGCTTTTGGTGATGAAAGAGGATTATTTGGTTTTAGTGCTGTCTCATCTGAAGTAGTTAAGAAAGATGCTTTCCATGAAGTTTTTTCGTCGACTTCTACATCCAAGTTAACTTTTATCTTGAGGTATTTTTCATGAAACAATGTACATGTTGCTGTATGAGATATCAAACCCCGAATTATGTCTATGAAGCGGGTTCTCTCATTCATCATTAAACAAAAATGAAACTATGATGACATGATTTATGAGATTCGAATAGAATTATACCTAAAAACTAATACATGCCATCTTTTAACTAAATTTTTGAAACTCTACTATACCATAGCTTGACCGGTTTATTCGGTCACCTCTGGTACTGTGAAATTTTCACCGGTTTCGAAATAGCTTCACATCCGGCTACATATCGACTTCCTGTCGTCATTGGAACTAAGAAAAACCCAAAAGTGGTCAAACAGTAATATATTTTATTAGACAGCTTTATGGAACTACTTTGAAAAGTTGTAATTTATAGTTCCAGAAATGAACGTAAATTTTGTACAGGAATTGTAAATTTTCACCTTTTTTATTGTATCCTAAAGAAATTTGAGAGAAGCAGAAGAGAAACTAGTTGTAAGCTGCCTAGAAATGAAAACAGCGGATGATTCAAACCACTATCATCCTTATGGAGCACAAGGCAGACGGACAATTCTAGCTAACAACGCTCGTCCTGTAAGTATTACAGTATTTTCAACTTGATCGTCATATTTCGATCCATCATAAAACTATAACCTTTTTAAATGGCTCGGTTGAAATATGAATGCTAAATGAATAAAACCCCTTTTTTGCGTTTTTCTGAGTAATGTTACATGAAATTGCCACGTGGTCACAGGCTTCAAGTAATCGCTATGGTTGTCAACATGATCAAATTCTTGAGTGCCCATTGCCTCCCTACAAAGGGCCTTATCCTAAAACGGACCTTCAAAACGCCAGGAATAGACTATATGCAGATGTGTGCTCCAAATTTTCTTTTAATAACATTATAACCTACTTAAAGCCAAAACTAGGATTACCTCCGCGCCGTTTAGTGCATCCTGACACCGTTACGCAATTATGCCATAAAGAAGAGCCAGATTATTGGCATTTAAATTACGAAGAAGTTTTCAATCCTCGATTGTTTGAAAAAGAACTAGCAGCTATTGAGGAATCCTGCGATGATAATGAAAGTGATAAAGATATAACAGAGTGTGGAAACGACAATAAAGTTGAAGAAGTTTTAGAATGTGGGAGCGTCAAAGATGTTGAAGAAATTCAGATAGAAGATGAAACTAACGATGTCAAGCAAGATTCTATCTTCGAAAATAACCCTGATTATATTGAATTGATAAAGTGCGACTTTTGCGACGAGATGTCAAAGGATGAAAAGGTACTAGATTGTATTTCAATATCCACAGTCAGATACTAATCGTACTATTGCATTTTCAGACTTTAAAAATTCACTTAAAAGAGAGTCGCCATCTATCAGCAAGTACATATTTCGCAAAAAAAATTGTTGAAGAAAAAAAATCTATGGAATTATTTGCTGTCAAAGAGAGTCTATCTGTTACTTTAGACTCTTCTGAGGCAGATCATATTATTGTTTGCCCAAGTTGTCTTTGTGTATTTGCTGATATCTTCTCGTGCGGAAAGCACTATAAGCACAATCATGATCATGAAAAGCGAAAATATACTATTTGTAAAATCATTAAACGACAAACTGTACGCATTCCCATGGAACCATCATGTCTAAAATGCAGCAGGAAATTTGTTCTACATAGTCAATTGCATGAACACTGGAGAAAACTACCTTCTCACTTACCTTGTGATACTGAAGTGCAAGAAGGGTGTTTTATGCGATTTGCTTGTATGGCTTGTGAGAGGGTTTCGGAAAGAAGTCTAATTCAAGCAAAGAATCACGCTCTATCTTGTAGAATGAAACGCCCGGGAAGATTAACTGTTTTACTGCTTGTTTATACTGTAGAAAACCCGGAAGAGAGAAATATAAGAACGCTTTTACCTTTTGCTAAAGATTTCATTTCTCTATGAGATTGTTTTAATAGTTTAAAAAACGTGGAGATTAATGCAAAATATTAATGTTTTTGTAAGTTATATATGTTCCTTTTATTGTTTTCCCATTTAAGCCAAATAACTTTTGTAAATCTTCTCATGCTATCCATTTATTTTGAATGAAAACAGAATTTTGTACATCGTTGCTACTTTTGTTTTGCTTTCGTTTTTCTAAAGAAGAAATTTCTTTGCTGTTATTTGTTATCAATTGAATAGCTGAACTCAAAAATTAAATACAAATTAATGGTTTTTATTAAAATTCCTTAATAGTTCTCAGAATGTCCCATGTATTAAAAATCTACAAATATGTTAACCCTACATCACGTAACATATGCACGATCTTAATTTTTATAACGTGACCAAAGGACAAATCATGATCAATGTTTAATACTATATTTATATATATATACTAATATTAGTATATAATCAGTAAATAAATTTTTTTCTTAACTTATAACTACTTCATGTATTAATATTTTTAATAAACAAAAACCGATAACACTAAACTTTACAGAGTCTAAAAACTAGTTTAAAGAAGTTTAAGCTTTAGTTGGCGCCCTGTAATAAAAAAAAATGATATTAGTCAAAATTTTAAGTAGTGTACACAAATGTACCTGTATTGTCCAACGACGACAGCGTGGTCCCTTTCGTAAGGTTCTAAGGTTAGTTGTTCCTTAGGTTTTATCTTTTCCTGCCTTAGTTTGTTTACTTCTCCGGCAAATACTGCTTCTGGCTTAGCAGTACTGTCGATACAATTTGCCTTTAAGAAAAAAAAAATTAATATTCCGAAATTATGCGTTATTTTTATGTTAACCTTGATTGAAATCACAATAAACCCTCCAGTTTTCAAAAAGTTGTGAGCGTTGATGCCTACAATTCTGGCCTGATCAGGTTGTGCAACATCAGCGAAAATGCAGTCTACCATACCTGTACAGAAAGTAAGAAAAGTTTATAAAACTGCAATTTAACTAGCACTTTAATACAGTGTGAAAAACAGTAATTAACAAACCGACAAGCATCCTGTACTTAAATGGATGTCTTGCATCTTCTATAATAGGAACAACATTTGTTCTCTTTTTTGCTACATTGATAAGATCTCTACCACTTCTATGTGAAAATTCAACGGCATACACGATCCCCTCCTATAGTAATCAAAATATTCTATATGCCAAAAATTGTGAATATATATGTAACAAAAAACTTACAGGGCCAACAATATCTGCAACATGACTGACGGTAGTTCCTGAAGCAGCTCCCAAATATAAAACCTTTGAACCAGGCTTCATGTGTATATTTTCAACACCACCTAAAATAGCAGCGGCCAATTTTGAACGAAACGGATTCCAGACTCTGTATTCAATTTTTGTTTCGTTTTCCTGCGGAAGAATTCAGAATGAATTGTTTTAAACATTACAATTTTATACGACTTACATCGACTGATATTCTTTTTTCGCCATAGACAGCTTCACCGACTACCAAGTTTTTCGTTACTAGAGCATCCTCTTTTCCTCTGGCGATAAAAACACCTGTTTGATAAATATGCTATTAGTTTTGTAAAGACGCATGCTTTATACAATTTACGCATTAAAATGGAGTTGAATGAAATATAGATAGAACACGATAAGTTAATAGCATTTCACTTAAAACAACTCGAAGAAAGTTAATTTGAATATACCTTCATGTCTGTGTGGTTCAACAACAACGCTTTTTCCTCCTCTCATTCCTCCTCGTCCACCTCCTCTACCACCACCTCCTCTTCCTCCGAAGCCACGACCACCACCTCGGCCGCCTCCTCCTCTACCGCCGCCAAAGCCACCTCTGCCTCCACCTCGACCTCCACCGCCACGACCTCCACCTCTGCCTCCTCCTCCTCTTCCACCAAAGCCGCCTCGACCGCCTCTAAAACCTGTGAAGTCACGTGTATTTGTTATTTATAATGAAACCCTTAGTTTTTTTTAGTTTTTTCTTCTAAGGTCTAGTGCAGTTGTAAAAGCCATTAGTTTTAGTAACGCTTTGGCATTTTAGGACCATAAAATACTTTAATTTAACTACTTACCTCCTCTTGAAGACATTTTTTCAAACAACGTGCACTAAATTTCCGTTTCCGGTTTCAAACCGGATACCGCACAATTTTGGAACACATTTCGATTATATAGAACTATTCTTTTTTGTATAAACTATTCTAGTGCTATGTAAAGTTAAAAATGGAACCAAATATCGAGCATGCTTTTTTGTTTTATAAAATCTTTAAAAAATTCAATACTTTATATAAAAAATTAATAGAATAAGTTTTTGTTAGCGCTAATATTTTTCGAAATTCATGTAAATAAATTTATATTAAAATTTTTGAATGTCGGTTGAGAGAAATTGATTTAGAACATAAGAGAAAGATAAAGGTATAAAAAGAATTCACAATTGATAAAGTCCGCAGTTAAATTGTTACTTGTAATAAAAAATAATAAAAAAAGTATTTTAGCTTATAGACAATGTTTATTTATTAAATAATATAATTCATTTATGTTTCGTACTAAAGAAAATAAGTCAACTATAGTTTTCGATATATTTTGCCAGTAATTGGTTTTTCATTCGGAAAGAAATTCCTTTTCAATACACAAATACCAATGCGATATGCTAGCTTAAAGTCGATTTTTTTTTCTATTTTCTCTACAACAAACGTAGAAACACCGTTGCGATTATCAAACCAATACCATTGAAGATCAAGTTCGATGCGGCACTTGGAGTTGTTTTTGCTGTTGGTACAGATTGTTTCATGGTAGTTTCCTGCCCTGCAGTTGATCCAACACTTATTCCGGGGTTCGCATTTCTTGTAGTTTGAGAACTTCCCGTAATAGTGTCATTTGGCGACATTGTGGTACAGTTAACTGCAACAACGAATAAAGCAAGAACAACACAGCAGATAACGGCCTTCATTCTGTTAAGAACAATATAACTTCAGTTATGAAAAACTAAGAATGATATGAAATTCAAAGTTTATATGACGCAAAGTAAAAGTTTTGCGTTATTAAACGTTATGTCTTCTTTCAGTAAAAGAAAGAGAAAACGTACTGTATTCTTTAAATACAGAGCAGAAAGTACGAAATTTTCTGCTTAATACGTAAATATATACTGAAAAAAGTAGATTTAATTACTTTTTAGTATCTTTTTGTAGTTAAACTTTAAAAAAAACTTAAAGTGCTTTCCTCAATACCTGCTAGTTAAATGAGCATTTAATTAAATTTGATAAGCACTCCTTTATGAAACGATCGTTCACGTGCTGAAATTAATAAAGATTAAAGTACTTTAAATTAAAAATATCTTTTCTTTATTTGGTTTTGATCTATATATTTCATATATTTTTGATAAATATGGGCGTTTCAATTGTGTAAAACTTAGAATACAATTAGGTCATTAGAATATATTAGTAATAACTATATTAGCTTAAAAATTGAAACGTAATAAGTCAATGTCACTTAATAAGACGTTGTTAAATACACTCTTTTGCGAGAGTTTCAAAGGTGCCGAGTCATCCTCTTGCTTTTCACTTAATATAAATTTTCATGTCATAGTTACTCGTTATCTTAAAATTGACAGTAAATAATATATACTTCAATTTGGTCCCACATTCCTTCTACTTAATGACTCGAATGTCAAAAAACGTTTAAGAACATCAAATATTATATAAAACAGAGAAAGTTTCTGGAAATGTAACCAGTGAAGATATTCTCTAAGGGGGCTTTGCGGTAACAGAGCCTTGGATTAGTTTTAATCCATATTCGAGCGTGGAATTTTAAACTGGAAACAGGAATAACCAATTTTTAACCCTTTACTCTTCGATTTTACAAGTTTGAAATATATAAAAGATTGTGCTCACATGAAAGAAACTTCAAAGATAAGATATAAGATACACAATTATTTATTAGTTCATAGTTAATATTAATTTGCTGTTGTACATTAAGTTATTACGAAACAATAATCATTTGGTTTGCTGGGCGCCGATGCGAATTATTATACGAAGAGATATTAGACACATCTACCTGTTTAAAAATTTAATTGTTATCTATGTGCTAATAGCGTATAGCTTTTACTCTTAGGTCACTGACAACAACTACATGCTTTATAATTTTATATTTGAACGAAATGTTTAATTTTCCTCAGTTCATTTCTGACGGCAGACCAATACAGGACAGCAGCAATGATGGACAACGTAATCGCTAACGGAACCCATAATGGTTCGACGTAATTTACCCAAGCCGCGAGTACCTGTGCAAAGAAAAAATAATCGTCTTATTAATGTTAAATACAGTATATCGAATACAGATGGCGCCTACATATTATACTTTGAAGCAAATTTTACACAATACTCTATATGTAGACTATGCATATCGTGATATAGTGTATAAACGGTATGTATGTACATATATTAGTATATTTATTTATATATACTGTATATATATATAATGTTTTTGTTTCCTCCTTCACACATTTTAAATTAAAAGCACCGTGGATAGTTAATTTCCTCATCTGGCTATATCTCTAAGAATTTTATTCAATTAATTCTTTTGAGTAGAAACATACGGCGATTTGTTTTTTTTTCAGTCTTCAAGCATAGATAGCCATCCTGTTAATACTTGATTATTTACCGGTGATTTTATGTTATAAATAAATAATCTAAAAGAAGAAAAATGGTAAAAACAGGATGGAATGAAAAATAAAGCAAAGGAGCAAAAATCATTAAGGAATCGGAGAAGAATCAAATATAAATATATATAAAAAATAATAATGATAAAAAAGGTCTATAGCTTCTTTTTGATAAGTTAAATCTAATGACTAGATAGATTTTTTATTATTCTACGTAATATTGTTAATGCAATACTATTTACTAATGATAGAAAGATAAAATAAAAATTAGACATCTTCCTCCATTAATTAGTTATCAGGAAGCATTAGTAACATTTTTCGTTGGTACTGATGTAAAAAGCCTATTTAGGATGCTACAAAATAAAATAGATGCTAATATATAAATCAGTATTAATCGATTTACAAATTGTAACAAAAAAAAGAGGAAACATTTTTTATAAAAGCTCAAAAACTGATGGTAGAGCTTTGTTATAAATTTTTGTTTGTTACGTTACATCAAGTATGAGTGTGTAATAGTGAATATTAAAGATAAAAATTATTAATTTTACCCATGACTACGTAGCTAGCACTCTTATTCTTAGCTAGTCCGCAGAGAAATTCTCCTGGTTTCTCTACCTCTTCTTCCCATTCGAATTTATCGATGTTTGAGGCACGCAATTTCTCATCGTATTTTTCTTTCAATTCCTTACTTTTCACTTGTCCAGCTTGAGTTTGTTGTTCCCATGACTCTCTTGTAGGCATAGATGGTGCTTCAATGCTATGGGCCAAGATTAACCTGTTACCAGCCTTATGAAGATGCTTGGTGTACCCTGGATATATTAATATCAAGATATATTTATACAATGCTAATATACAGAGTTCCAATCTTATATAAATAGACGCTCTAAGATTATATGCGATATATATAAATATGCAGTATGTAGAGACAGAGTTTTTTACCCATGTTCGCAGACTCTAAAAGAATTTATTCATTTTCACGCTACACAAGTAATGAGACGCAACAACAAATACGTTATCAATCCGCTTCAGCTTCCTCCCCTCCCCCCGTTCGTTCCATCTTCCTCTTTTCGGCCTATATCTACGTTTATTCATCGTTTGGGAGTAGAAAGCGTCACTTAGACGCTCTATACCTAAAATTTTCACTGGCAATCAGTTCTGAAAATACCACTAACTGAGAGGGAATCTTTCCGTTTGTCTTTCTCTCGTATTGAATTAATCTTAATTGGTAACTACAGGCTGCGTAATTGATTCCGTTGGGCAAAGTCGTAACAAGGTCGTCCATAAAAAAATCTATTTAATAAAATTACTACAACTGGGAAAACGTATATGATAATATAAAAAGAATAATTTTTATGATCTTTCCTCTCAATATAAAAGCAATATTATTGACTATATTTTATCATTCTAATATATACAGTATGTCTATGCATCTACATGAAATCTAGTATCAATCATTAATAGCGAGAAAAGATTCTTTATGTTTTTTCTTTTCAACATTCCTAACCTATTTACTTCAATAAAAATGACTATAAAAGCGTGACGTTTCCTAAGCATTCCGTCCCCCTTCTAAAGGTCAAAAAACAAGACACGAGAAAATAGTAATAAATTTACATAATAAAATTTTCACTATTATTCGTTTTAATTCGTAATTTAATATAATCTAAGTGTTGAAAAAAATAGTAAATGTATTGAAATATACAACACCGGTATAAGCTTAATACATGTTATTTATTAGAAATATTATTCTAAATCTTTTTAAGACTATATACTTGAAGTAAAATAGGGATTTATTCATTACTTAAAAGAGTAGCTATCTTTACAGCTAACACCATTTCGTTATGGTTCCAAATTACTTTCACGCTTTTCCTGTAAGTGGGAAAAAAACAATCTGAACATCTTTTTAGAGTCAACTTCATTCTATTGTAGGTTTTTTTTGTTCAGTATAAATTACATTCTTTTTCTTTCTTCTGTTAACCTCGTTTTTCACCTCTATTTCGTTTTTTTTTTAAATAAAGAAAGCTACAAAAGGCAAATCGATATACAAACTGTTGGGCAGTCTGGCCTGTCTTTACATCAAGACCAAAAATACAAAAAAGTTGTTTTTTCATCACGTTCAAAAGGATAATACTGACTGGGTTTTTTTCCCCCTTTTGCCTTTCTCTACTATAATAGAACGTTAAATAAAGAACACGTAGATAAATTATAAAGTCAAATAGGCCAAAAAGTAGAACAGATTTATATTGAAGTAAAAAATAGCAAAAACACAAAATTCTAATATTACTTACTAAGAATAGATTATAAGAATATTTAATTTATTGTTTATTGTAACGCTAACAAAAGTGCTATTTTCCCTTCAGAACTATCGATTAAATTGATTAATCGATGAACAAAAAAGAAGAGCATGCGTTAAGAGATAAAATATTCGAATGTCATAAAAAAAAGGCCTATACAGAGATATAAATAACATTGTGAAGAGAAAAAAATTGTTAAAAGGTCAAATACAAAAAAAAGTCAATTTTTAGAAGAAAATATTAACTTACATTCAAAAGCCTCTTCTGCTTGTTTGCTGCCGTCTACGGCTATGATTACTAATTCGCCGCTCATTTCCTTTTAGTTTTAAGACCAAGTGGACAAGTTAGAGAATTTTTGTAAAATGGAATAAAGTTATACGGACAACACGCGCCAAATTATCAAATACAATGGACGTTCGCTCTCCTCTGCTCATGCGCTCTGCTACGTAATCAATAGTCACGTGACTTTTCTGCTTTTGTATTTTTTTAGGCGGGAAAAATGAATAGACATATAAGAATTTTATAAATTTTTCACTTTTAATAATGCTTTCAGAAGGATATCAGTATTAATGTGGAAAAACAGGCTATATGTCTAATTTCTATAATAAATAGGCAATTTGTGGCGACCTCTATTGGTTTTTCATCTTCCTTATTTTTTTCTATATTGAGTACGACTTGAAAATCAAGTGCAGTACCATAATCCAGGGTACAATCAAATTTAATACCTATGCTAATTGTTACGTACTTGTGATGATATATGCATAGAAATAAGATTGTTTTCTTCTAACCTTTTTATATTATGTAAATGGAAAAAAGTGGAGAAAGATAAATAATATGATTATGCGCATACAAATAAACTGGAAAATATATGAAAAAGGATATAATTTTCTCTCATAACATTTATATCCTTTAAATTATTGGAAAAGAATTAATAATAACATTAAATATTCTGTGAAATTCTTACAGTTGGCTACTAAGGTGCAGACTTAGTCAATTATATCTAGATTATAAAAAGGTTTTCATCTTTAAAGCCTATATCAGCCGTTGAAAGGTTTCTTAGCATGTAGAAAATTCAATTCAATCCTAGTTTACTTTAAGATATTTTATGTGTTTTTTTTTTTGTTTTTTATTTTGGCTATTAATTAACATATTTATTAAATTCGTATTAAATGACATTATACAGAGAACATTAAGGTAATATCCCTTAGATTTAATGCATACGTAATGAGAGAAACGTATAAGAGTAGTTTTAATTATTTATTAATTCTATTGTTATTTAAAAATGTTTATAGAGGATAAAAACCGCAGAGGTACATTAAAGCTTTTCCGGTAAAGCCAGATAAGGAGGACGGTTAAAATGGATGACAAATGCATCTGGTTTTTTTTTACAAGAGTCTTCAAGCTTTAATTCTTCTTAAAATTAATGGTTAAATACTCCCTTCCTCTAAATTTCATTAAATTATAATAATAATTTCTAAAAATAATAATAAATCTACTTATAAAAGCTATTGTCAAACCGCCTAAAAGTGGTAAATCACTGGAAAGACGAGCCTTTCGACAACTAGAAGAAGAACAGAGAGAGAGAGAGAGAGAGGGAGGAAAAAAAAGGATTAGTTGATTTATTTCCATTAACCTTGAGCTTTATAAAATTTAATAAAGATAAAAGAGACTTCCTATTCTATCTGCTTTACATAGCTGTACATATAATGTATATATACCATTTAAATTATAGTTTAAAGAAAAATGATATAATTAACAGGCGATATACATCTACAAAACATCTGCATACTTTTGTCAAGAGGTTTTTATCATGGTAAAAGCATTTCTATTTAGAATGAGCTATAGTTTTTTTTGTATAATTTCAAAGTCCATTTCCTTGTAGGCAATATACAGGAGCATAAGGATATCTGATAAAATACAATAAACCTTGTTATTCGGACTTGGCGAAACCGAAAAAGTTAAAGATGAAGCCGATTTCATACCAATCTCTCCAGCAATCTTATGAACTCAATAAAAAAGTTAAATGGAATAAAGGAAAGGATTATGCTAATGCTAACGTTGGGGTTTCTTTGTTACGTTTTAAGTTTTTCTTCAATGAAATGCAATATAACAGTTAAAATTTCTTTCTCTCTCTCTCTCTTTTTAATGGTTTCTTTGTTGGAAAAAGGATCATTGAACCTATTAGGTCTGATCAAACAAAAACTAAATAACAATTGATTGAATAACAAACGCTTTTATACAAAAAATAGAGACTTAAATAAGGATACTTAACCTTTTCATCAGGTTTCAGTTATTCTCACCGGCTCTTTAAGTTGAACAAATCTGTAATAGCTATCTGCTATTGTATCAAAAGTTCAAATTACTAGAAGATCATAATATCTACTCTCCGATGTATAGTGGATTTAAAATAAATTGAAGGTTGTTGTTTAAAACGCTATTATCTAATTATATCTTTATTTGACAGTACATCAATACACTAATTCCTAATTAAGATTTTGCATTGAATATTGCTAGTGTGAGCATTTTTTTCAATTATAAGGGCCAAGGACAATTCCCTTTGTAGACATATAAATTAAATTCTCAATAAGATGCTGCGATCTATTCAAAAGCTAAAGGATAGGGAGAGAGAGAGAGACGGAGGAAAATATTCTCCCCAGCGAACGAAATTAAATGATGGATAAGAAACAGAGAAGGAAACAAAATAAATGACTTTTTTATACAATTTTGACATACAGTATATACTATATATAAGTATTTATACAATTTTCCCATTTCATAATAGTTAGATCCCTATAACTGGACAGCTAACCAGATAGATAGTTACTCTACTGGGAAAAGAAATTACTTCCTCTTTATTTCTATATTTAATTGTACTGTTTTCGTTTTTTTATGCAATTCTAGGTAATAATTACAAACTTAGAGACATCTTGTTGTCAAACAAACATCCTAATTCTGAATTAGATTGAGAAGAAAATGAAAAAAGTGAGGAAATCATAAATATCTATATTTAGAGGATATTGCTAGTGAATTTCTAACAAAATTATTGATATATTCTAACACACATATTATTAAATTATTAGGGAGAAATTGAAAAAAATTTTACTCTGATATAATCTATTTGTACCCGAATAGGCAGCATCTACCATACAATTATTAGGAAGGAGTGTCGACTAATAAGATCAAGCTAAATGTGTTTGCTGTACAATCAGCATCAGTTACAAAGTGCTAATGATAACATCAATCAAAAATGGCTTGTTACCTAATAATTTTTACAATAACTTTATTAATATTTCAAATTTTATTCTACATTTCTTTTCTTTTCTGTTTCTTTTGAATATAAATAGATTTATCATGTGTTTTCTCTTACAAAAAGATATCATGTTGCATAATGTAGTTATTAAAAGATATCAATGATTGTTTATATTTCTTAGAAGAAGCAACATCTGCTTTGAATGATTTTAGGGAGAGGCAATAATATTTTTGAGAGGTATTACATGATCTTCAGGAAAAGTAATCGCATTTGTATTACAAGTGGTGTTTTTTTTACATTTTCACTATACTGATACGAATAAAGCATCTCTAAAGAGAAGATATTTGTATGAAAATTGAATCAACTAGATTGTTGAAGCGAGAGAAATGTATAAAAGCAAGAATATCAATCTCATATTTCCATTTTGCTGTTGTTAGTATAAAAATAATAAAAAAATTAAATACTACACAATAAAAAAATTGGTATTAAACATGTCTTTAAAATGGTTTCTACTTATAGTTTTGATAAGAATACGATTTGTCTTGATGTTGTTAGGTTCTGAAAGAAACTTGGTCACTTTTTATGTTAAATTATCAGACTAATAATGAAAAGATGCGTAAAAGAGAAGCACAGACATATACAGATAAGGAAAGAGTAAATTACAATTTTCCAATACCTAACCAACCGTAAGATTCTTTCTTATTTAGGTAAGAGATTTTTTTTTATTTATTTTTACTTTGTAAG
Organism: Dimorphilus gyrociliatus; assembly: GCA_904063045.1. Taxonomy (NCBI): domain Eukaryota; kingdom Metazoa; phylum Annelida; class Polychaeta; family Dinophilidae; genus Dimorphilus; species Dimorphilus gyrociliatus. The sequence continues at coordinate 1,749,795 of CAJFCJ010000005.1, forward strand.
CATCGAATTACGGTAAACATTTTCCTTTCCTAAATCCATAACATAAGAAACTGTATAACTTAAAGAGTTATTTATTATTTTGACAAATGATAGAAAATTCCTCAGATGTAAAACAATCTTTCACTCAAAACAGTAAGATTAACAGGCCATTTAGCTATGTATTTTCAACTTTATAACATAGTCTTATTCTAAAGAGGTATCAAGTAACAATAATACTATTCTGCTATTTTAAGTTTGTCGTTGTTTTAAAACAAAAAAAGAAATCCCCATTATTGCATCAAATATTCAAGGCTTGGTCATTAAATTAGTTAAATTAATAATAGTCTTTTATCCGGTAGATGTCATATTAGCCTGGTTCTTTTTTTAGAAAATTAAAAACAATATCTAAATCATCATTCTTAGACAAGAAGCGAAGGTTAGAGATAATGGTAATGAGAAGTAAAAGCGTGGGAGGGGATGGAAAGGTTGGGTGAGCTGAAGATGCTAACTTATAGCTTTTTTTAGCCATAATATGCAATTTCATTATAAGTTAAAGGTTTTTTTCTATCGAAAGGACTGAATCTTGACAAATCTCCGTCAGAAAACCAATTTGGGCAATATTCAAATGAGGGAAAAAATGAACCCACTTTTAAAAGAGAGAATCGGATTTATTTAAATAGGTTTCTATGGTGTTTGTACATCCTTAAATTATCGAAAGCTAATTATAATAAAAGCTGCTAACATTAATCCAAGTAAAGCTCTTTCCTGTTATTAGATTGAACTTCCCTCATCATGAAAGAAGAGTTCTTGATTGATAAACTTTACATCTATTCCTTGAACTATGGTACTAAATTAAGCATATTTCTTAAAATGTTAGGAGAAACGAATTTCTTTTTTTTTGTCCATTACTATTGTCGAACGGCAATCGATATAATTAATATAATTTATATTCTAGAGTATTTCAATAGAAGGTAAGCTTAATTAATTGATCTGCACACTAATACCATATTATATACATGAAATGGCAATTAGTGCTTTATTGTAAATACAAAATTACTAGAGCCTAAATATAAATCAAGAATATTTACCCATTTTCATTGATAGATGTGCTGTTATAGAATTATAGTATTTAATTTTCTAAATGAAATATTTTTAATGTTTAATACAATATCTCTATACTAGAGAAATACAAAAAATTTGACTTTGATGTTCAAACTTGAGACATATTTTACTTATCAAAACAAAGATAGTAAGCAATAGATCAATCAAACTATATGGCTTATATTTCATCGAGATATTTATAAGAAAGGTTCAATGTTTATTTCCAGGGCTGAGCATGGTTTGCTTAAATGGAAATTTTTGATAACATCGGGATGTAAAATTCCAAAAAAGCCTATTGATTTTCCTCTTAGGAATACTTCAGCGCACCTTCCAGGAAAGAATGTTGGATTGTCAGAAGGTTTAATTTGATAGCCATCTTTATCGTCTTGTTTCGTTTCTAATAGCTCCATCAGACGATCTAAGAGGCCATGAACAACTTCGAATCCTGATGTATTGTTATAATAAACGGCACAGAAATGACGCCAATTTCTAGCTCCTACCTCTGTAATTAAATATTGTATAAAGAAAATGTAATAAGATGAAAACATTTGTAGTTTCACACCTGCTGTATCATCTTTTACAACAACATCTGAGATATCAAAGAGCTTCAGAGGGAGTGGCATCATATTATTATGGAATATAGACTTTAATAGCCCAGGTAGTAGTGTTGTTCTGGCTACTTGAAATTCAAAAGTTGCCGGATTGGAAATATGAACCGCATTTTTTAATCCTAATTCCTGTCTCAATCCCGTAGATATATCTTCTCTAGAGCACTAAATAATAATAAAGTTACTTAATGAAAGATTTACGGGCTTTAAAAAAAAACTCTTTTTACCAATGAAAAGGTAAGAGCTTCAGTGAACCCAGCTGCGGCAATTTCTATTCTTAGCTTATCGGTTATCTTATTAAGTGGAAACTGCATTTTACAAAGAAAAACAGTATTATTATGATTAAAATAAAAATGTAATTTATTTAGCTGTAACCTGGTTAGCTATGGTTGTAGTATCTGGTACTTTCATTTCAATATTATTATAGTCATAAGCAATTCCAACATCTTCTATAATATCGCAAGGATGGATAACATGTGTTAGAAGTTAAGGCGAATAATATAATATATAAAAGTATCAGTTGCATAAATAATAAATTGGTATATTAAAAAAGGATATCATGTCTAGTTGGTGGAACCTCAACTTCCACTGTTTTGCCGTCATCTACCAGAGTAGACGTTAATGACATTTTTGTCAATAACTTGGCGATTTTATCTGAATCTGCCCTGATAAAATATTCAAATATTGTAATTTTCAATAAATATTAAATATATTTTAATATATTTTTCCTTACTGTATTCCCAATGATTTGTTGATTTCAGCAGTAGATACTCTCTCCTTTCTGTAAGATAATTCCTAAACAATGAAAAGAGAGATTAACAATGATAATTAGATGATAAATTAGCTGGGCAGTTTACAAACAGGATAAAGATAACTTTTTCCATCAGGATAAACAACTTCAACATTCTCACATACAAATTGTTCTTTGCAGTGTTCGCTAAACATTGTTATTATAGTATCAAGAACAATAGTAGCTTTATTTAAATCAGTAGCTGTACTCTCGATAAAAACATTCTTTGTATTTAAGGTAATCTTCGAATGCTCCCCTAAAGTTAACAAAAAGATAAAGCATGAAAACAAGATATGATATAAATCACTAAAAAAGATATTTAACCGTTTATAATTGGAGGCATCGACAGCACAACCCCATTTTTATCATAGATAACAGGGTAAACAGGCTTGTCTCGTATAATTGATAAATATGGTCTTAAATGCGTTTTCTATAAAAGATACTATAAAGTTTATTTAATTTTATATTAATTTATACATACTTCAAAAATTTCCATCATTTTCGTAGCTGTATACTCTTGATCATGACCCAATGGTTTGAATTTTATATCTTCGGGCTTCTTTGCATTGTAAGTGAAGGGTCCTTGAATTGTATCCAAGTCATGTGTACCAATAGCTACTAGAGAGCGCACTCGACAAATGTTTCTATGCAATTTGTCCTGAAGATCTATGAAGCTTTGATAAGATTCTTTCGTAAAAGTTATATTGCGAAGAATAGCAGATACTGCAAAAGGTCGGACTTGTGAAGTCTGTAATAAAAAAATGATGTCTCTTTTTGAATTATCGTTCCATATTTCGACTGCTTAACAAACCGATGGTTGGATCAGAAGCTTATGGATATTTTCTTTACCGGGATTGATAGCTTTGTATTTTGGAGCAATCATTCTGTATGAATAAATAGTTAAAATAGCGGATTCGAATAATTTTAAAACGTACTTGTTTTGAAATACAAGAAGGCCTCTGGTTAAGCCTTCCATGCAGAGAAGATCATATCTGGAAGTAATAATAGTAAGATAAGACTAATACAGGAAGATTCAGATGATAAAAAGTACCTATTAGCTGGCACGTCAATTTTGTAAATTACATCATCAGATGCATCTTTTGCCTTATCATCACCCTGTTCTCTACTAATAATCTCTTTTTCAGACGTAACCTCATCCAACTCTAATCCGAAAGCAAAACACAAGTCTTGGAATTCATCTTCGGCTGTTGAGAAGCTTTTGACTTTCAATTATCGTTCACAAAATATAAGCTTTCTCACTTACTATATTCTTTATTTAACGCTTTGAAGAGTTCATCTCGCTTTACCCCAAGAGTCGGCATGTTAGAGTAAGATGTTATATAGTAATTTTAATTACAATGAAAGAAATTAATTATTTTTTTATCTGATGCAACGCCACGGCAACTGGATTTGCAAAACACACTAGTGTACCGGAAGCAAAATATGGTGCCTATTCCATTTACGGAGTTATTCATAAAAATACGTAGGCGATCTATGTGCAGGCTATTGATAGCGACCTCTACAGACCTAAAGTCACGTGCACTGTTTAACCAATAATCTCAAAGAGTGACACATCTCTGGAGAAGTAGCCCGGCCTAGGTAAATTAGAAAGGAAAGAACTACGTGATCGTTATAATAACAAAATTTGCCTAATCAACAAACTATACAAAAGGTATTAAAAGTTTGTTATTGAAGGATTAATGAATCAGTAAGTTATTACGAAATTATTAACTTTTTCCTTTCGCTTGTCCGTGAATGTTCTAATGTCCGGTTATAAAAGAAGTTTATTTATGGTAACCTGGATTATTGATAAGCTAGGAATGTAGAGAGCATCTTGTAATATTCGCTACAAAATTCAAAAATACACAAATTTAGTGCCAAGGAATTTTTGTCGATACCTACCATGTTTGAACGATCCTTTTTTTTCCGAGCGCAATGTAAACATTGCCAGACGATAACGATATGAAGTACAATTATTCCAATTTGTTATTAAATGTGCTTAGCAATCATTTTATATGGTTGATAAAGAGAATTTCTTACTATTTTCTAAGTATTGTAGAGAAATGAATAACAACACATAGCTATATCCTTTTAGGCACTAAAAAGCATAACTTGTTTTTGGCCAACACTTTTTACATTTGTATAAAAAGACATAAAGAATAGTAGTTTGGGCGGGATAAGCTTATGAAGCGAAATGAGAAAGAAAATGGCTTAGATTGTATTTGTATTCATAGTATTTTTGATCATTTGTACTTTTGGTGTAATTAGATAGCATCTAAAGTATAATATCAAAAAAATCACACAGGAAATAATGACTCTACGAGCTCCAAGAGAATTTCGCTTGCAACCTTTGACGAAGCCTCCAAAACCTGCACCTCCGGCCTTCAGAAAATCTCAAATTTATACCGACCCCAGAGTTTTTCGCTTAATCGATGCACATGCTATTGAACAGGCGCGTGTTAATTATAGAACGTTCAAGGATCTTATATGGAACCTCGTTTATCTTAACAACTATAATGAATTGGAAAAGGTCCGCGTAATATTTAGATGGTTAACTACGAAGAATATGCACACCATTTTCTTTGATCGAGAATTACCTGGTACCCCCGAACTGACATTGGCTGGCTTTAAAGAAGATAAATTTACCTATGCGAACGTATTTCAGACAATGTGTCAATATTCTGGCTTGTATTGTGAAACGATAGCTGGATGGGCCAAGGGAATTGAATATAGACCTGGCCAAACCATAACGAATGGACCACTGAATCATACCTGGAACACTGTTATGATAGACGGAGACTGGCATTTAATTGATTCCCATTGGGCCTCAAGATACTTGCAAACAGAGAACAGAAGTTCTGAAAACCTTGTTTATGAATACGACGATTTTTACTTTCTGACACCACCTGAGGAACTTATTTATTCTCATTTGCCAGATGAACCATGCTGGCAGCTGATAAAGCCACCCATTACTAAATATCAATTTGAAGATTTTCCTTTAGTTAAGTCTCACTTTTTCTTATCTGGACTTGGATTCGTTAATCAAAACAAAGGTACATTGCCAACCTCCAATGGAATTATGTCGTTGACGCTGTCGTACAACCGTCCGGCTATGTTTACTTTCAAGTTAGTCTACGATTACGATAGATCCGAGTACATTGGACCATATTCGTTGAAACGTTACGTAATCCAAGAGACGAGGGCCGACGGTCAAGTTTCATTCTACTTCAGATCGCCACGAGTGGGGTTTTACTACTTAACAGTGTTTGCTCACCTTCAAACGCCGGGAGAAAGGCTAGGAGTTGAAGCAATCTTCAAGGTATTTATGATTACCTAATGAATAAATGAATAATAATTGCCGAAAATTACATTTATAATATATCTTGAACTATTTATTCCCGTGCTTCTTCAATTACCGATGGATTTAAACAGTATCGTCGGCGGAAACGCCGAATTATGTTTAAGGCGAGCTGTATTGTATAATATATTTAAAAGAATGAACAATTTCATTTTTTTTAAATTTATTATGTAGTACTGTATATATCAAAATATCCCTTTGTTCTATTTAACTAGTCTACTTGTTTTTATTATTTTTTTTTTGGTAAATAATCTATTTTATATTCTTTTTAGTCGTCTGTTTTTATAATTGCGATTATCTTTCAAGGTTCTTATTTTATCATGTACACTTTCAGGCCTGTTGCGAATATCGAATTGAATGCGATAGCTGTCCTCCGAATGTTCAACCCTTCCCAGAAGGAGCGGACCCCAATTGGGGACCTACAACGACAATCATGTACGACTACGGTTTGAGACCTTCTCACCAGGAAGCGATCTTATCAGCTCCTAACGGTCTCTGCGAAATCTATTTTGAGAAAGAAAGACATGTTATTATAGATGCTGAGCTCACTGGTGCTGAGCATCGGGAGATTCTTGCCCAATGCGTTGACGTTTCACAGGGTTCTACAATTGATACTGTAAGCATTCGTCTCCCCACCAAAGGAGAATATTGTCTTCAAATATATGCAAATGATCCTGAAAGAGATGCTGAAACTTGCATGTTAGTTTGCCAGTACCTTGTTTCATTCACTGAAGGAGAAGTAGCAGCAAATAAATATAGAAACATTTACAACACAATGGAATTAAATAGACAACAGGCCGCTCCCAGTTTGTTACAACCAACTGATCGTCCTATAGTGCAACAGCGTAAATTACCGGCTTTAAGCGATAGCTATAGATGCGATGTAGAGGAGCCCGCTCATAGGATGCCGGGAGCAGAGTATTTCGCGCAAGGTGAGGCCCTACGGGCGAGAATGGCCCAACAACAAATGAACAGACGAGATTATGATCAGCAGCAGCAAGCTCAACATCAACAACCCCAACACCAGCAGCCTCAACATCTACAAAGTCAGAATCAGCAACATGGACAACAATGGGCTCAAGCTAACACTGAAAGAAGAGGTAAACCAGTTGAAATAATAAGGGATCGTGGAGCAGGAGGTAATTACGCAAATCGTCCACCCACCCTACCGAGGAATAGACCTGATCAGCAACAACAACAAAATCAGCAACAACAACAGCATCAGCAACAACAAAATCAAGATTACAGACCCCAGGGTACTCCGATAGAAATTATAAGGGAGGCACCGGCGAAACCAGTTGAAATTATTCGTCCAAAGAGGGCTGACCGTTCTCCGCGAAACGCCTCCCCAACGCCGATTTCTCAGCAAACTTATACATCAGAAGCACATCCTCAAATAGGAGCAAGAAGATATCCGGAAACCGGTAACTATAATTCTTACTCACGGCCCTTTAAGCCTACTTACTACCTTGTTTTTGTTACTAATAATTCCTTAAGTGTAATGTTGAAGGGAATATTTTACAAAATAGTTTTACTGTTGATGTTGTGCTAATGCGTGTTGTAAAGCAGGTGCTGAAGATGGAGTATTCAAAGCGACAGCTGTACAAGGCATGTGTTTTTTCCCCCATGTTTATTTTTCTTTTTTTTCCCCCCATATTTCTGTTTCCCCTTTTTCTTTCCCTTTTTGCTATATGATCTTTAAATATTTACTTTGGTCAATTTTTAAATTTTTATATATCAAATTATAGGATTTGTACCAGAGCAAGAATACGTTCCCCACCCATCTAATATGTATAGACAGGAAATCAGTCCAACGGCACCGCAATCTTTCGAACCCCAAGTTCTGGAATCACAAGAAACACTAAGAACGGCTACACCCGCAAAAGCTACGAAACCTTTCAGAGACACAAGGATTTTTGAACATGTTGATACTCACGCTGTTGAGGTTTCACAGCAAAAACACAGCTCATTCAAAGATCTTGTGTGGCATTTGATCTATGCCAGAGGTATAGAACACGAATTGGAGAAAGCTAGAGCCATATTTTTGTGGCTGTGTTCAAAGGATTTAGACAGATTAACTTTCGATAATGTCAAACCAGAAACACCAGAAGAAATTCTAATGGACTTGAAAACCAGCAAAGCTACTTATGCCCATGTATTCAAAACGTTATGCAGTTACGCCGGCTTACACTGCCAAATTATTTCGGGATATGCAAAGGGTGCAGAATATACACCAGGCATGGTCTTCACTGGAACAACAGGGCAACATTCGTGGAATGCTGTTATGATTGAAGGAACCTGGCGTTTAGTCGATTGTCATTGGGCTGCTAGACGTTTAGTTGGTAAAAAAGTAACAATCGAAAATGTTCGTTATGAGTTAGATGAATACTATTTCATGCCTGCTCCTTCCCAATTGATATTTACGCATTTCCCAGAAACTCCAAATTGGCAATTGCTTGAAAAACCTATACTTAAAACAGATTTTGAGAATTTAGTGCCTGTAAAATCAACTTTCTTCAAATACCAACTTAGTACCAGATCCCATAAGGAGGCTGTTATCGATGTTAGAGATTCTGTTACTATACACATTGGTGTTCAGCCGGATATGATTGACAGATTAAGCTTTACAATGACCCTCACAATGAAAGATGGTGTCGATAAATGGAATAATATTGAGCTTAAACGATTTTGCATGCACGAAGTTGCGGGAGATGTTGCTTATTTTACTATTAGACCGCCCGCACCCGGTTCATACAGCTTAATTCTATATGCAAAAGAGCAAGGTAACGATCCTGGTGGAAAAAATGTCTATGGAGGAATCTGCGATTACGAGATGAATGTTCTAACCGCTAAACCACAACCTTTCCCTCACCGAGTATCATCAACTTACGGTGCTAGTGAGAACGTCAGCAAATATAACATAAAATCAACATTAGAAAGTTCAGTTACTTGGACTCAAGAGGATGGAATTGCTGAAATTCCCTTACTTATCTCAAGACCGATACGGTTTAACGCTAAACTTAAATCAGTCGACTCTGACGATGATAAATCTTTAGCGAATTACATTCTTCATAGAGTAGTTAAAGATACGGCAATTTTTTGTATCGCCCCACCAACCTCTGGTGAATATGCTTTAGAAATTTACGCCAATGATCAGAAGATTGATGGCAATGCTTTGCTATTTATCTATCAATTTTTGATAATTTGTGAAAAGCCCTCACCATATCCAAGGGAATTACCCAGCATGCCCCCTGGATACCTTGGACCCCAATCGACCTTCAATAGACTGGGAATTGACTTAAAATCACACCCAGATCCTTATTTAATAACAAATTCCGATTATGTGGCAATTGAGTTTACACTCGACCAACCACTTCGCTTTACTTCTCAACTACTTTTCATGTCTAATGGTCGTCAAGAGGATATTACTGATTACATCCTTCATCAGGGTACTCCGCAAAGTATCACCTTACTTGTACGATTTCCCAGAGGTTATGGATTCTATAAACTCCAATTATACGCACTTCCTTACTCAGATGCTAGTGACAACCTTCCAGGAATATTCAACTACTTGATAGAGTGTAGAGCAGTAAATACTAAACCCGTTCTCCCATTCCCGAAACAGTTTGGCCAATGGAAAGAAGGCTGCATACTCTACGAACCGTTGGACGGTGTGCTTCTTAGTAATGCAAGATGCAACTTCTCCATAAGAACTCCCCCAGGCGCAAACAGCGTAGCAGTAGTAGTAAACGATGACTGGAAGAAATTAGAACAAGACGAAGATGGAGTCTGGAATACCCAAATTATTGCTCAAGGAAGAAAGATACCACTCTGCGCTAATTATTCGGAAGGAGCATCACAATATTCTACTCTTCTTGAATTTGACGTTAATTAAGAAAAGCAAAATGTATTTAATGCAAAAGTTTCAGTTCTATGATAAAATTATTTGTCCTGTAACAAGTTCTAGCTATAGACTAATAATCTCTCTCTTTAATTATAATAATTAATATTCAAGTCAACTAATGTTCAAAATACTGTAGTGAATAATTAAACAAATACACGAAGAGTAATAGCATCGATTAAAGCAATTTTCATGTAATATCGCAGGAATTTCAAATATTTCCCCAGTTTATTTAAACGGCAGAGATGTTGACAAATTGAAGGTATTTTATTGACTCTTCCGGTCGCAAATTTTCTTTTTTACCTTCCTTGGTAGGAATACGTTTTGTATGGTTCGCTTTACCGAATCCAAAAACACGAGACCTTCATTTACAAAAAATCTGTAACTATTGAATTGTCTACCTCTGAAAATATATAGCAAAACTCTGTTTATTCTATTTAACAAAGAAAGCACTGATCCGTATATGATAGATATTCGGAGACTATGCAAAGTCCTGCTAAAGATCCTTAATTACTTGTCAACCGTTTTGTTTATATTTTCAATCCAGCAGTATACCTTTCATATTTGTTTGTGGATATGATAAACGCCTTTCTAAACTATACAGTATCTTCCCATCGCATACTGTATATTTAGAATGAATACAGTTTTTGTCCAAGTCAGATTGAGCTTGTTCAACAAGTTATTTTTGAATTGAGATATTAACAAAGGGGTATTAGTGTGATAACTCGAACTGTAAGAGAGGATACTCATTGTTCCATTAAACAAATAAGAATAATGAATAATTAGAAATTCTAATTATATAACATAACTTTTTGTGATTCATTTAAAAAAGATTCATATGATAGAGATTTTTCCCTACATCCTATTATATTTAGGCTAATCATCGCAAGTATATTTAGAGCATACTTTTAAACTAATACCTTCGATGAATAATCGTGGTCTAAGGTATTAGGTTTACAAAATACTGTTTTTATAATGAACCTCTGGTGGGGAATCATGTTTTATAAATAAACTTTTACCCTCTTGTTTATTGCAATCCCAGTTAGTCTAGTGGTTATGATTCCCGGCTCTCACCCGGGCGGCCCGGGTTCGATTCCCGGACTGGGAGACTCGTTTTTTTCTTTTCATTACTTTTATTTTACTAAGTTACTTCTACTGTTTCGTCCTTCTCGTGTACAGCATGAAAATTTGGGGGGGGGGGGAAATATATGCCTATCTAGTTACTTTTATATCTTTTAATTAATTCTATGTAAAAGTATAAAAAAAAAAATTCGACCGCGACGAGACTCGAACTCGCAATCTTCTGATTCGAAGTCAGACGCCTTATCCATTAGGCCACGCGGCCGCCTTGAAAAGCAATGCGGGTTTTCGAACTAACACTAGAATTAAAAAAATACAAAAAATAGTTTTTATATTTTCTAGAACAAAAAAATAGGCCTATATGGCCACACCATCGATTTATATTTTAGTTGATTAAAGCTAAAATATCTTAATGACAAAAATATCTGATTTTTTAATTACGCAATAGTTCGTTTTATTGTTTTGTTTTTGTAATTTATTGATATTTTATAATTTACTCAGCAAAACAATAAACCAATTTGGTAATTGTTTATCAATAGAATATGTTGCTATTAGTTTTTGTCTATTGAAAATTATCTCTAACAGAGAGAGAGAGAGAGAGAGAGAGAGATTTTATCCACTTTGTAAAACAGTAGGGCTACAACAGGGAGAATTACCTTTTTAAAACATGTCGCAGTAATAACTACTGCAGATCTATTTTTAAAATGTTTATGGTCAACATATCAAATACAAAAATCATTTTACGTAGCATTTTCTTCACATTGTCTCCTCTTTCTAATTGGTGAGTTCAAAACTGTTAAAGAATTTTTTTTATATATTACTTAAAGTCATAATAGAGAATAGAACAAGAAAGATCGACACAGACAATAAAAACCAATGATAAGATAAAGCGTATGATGATAAGATAAAAACTTAAAAAGTATATATCTTTTAATTTATATTATTATGTAATATACTTAAATTATTACTTTAAAATTGAATGTTTACTATAAAAAATTAAAGATTTTACGAGATAAATAATAAGTGATCGAAAATAAGCCATTTATAGCGAACTTTTTAAATTTTAGCGCTGTTCTATGTAATCTGGTTCTCGTCTAGTTTCCGTTTCCTTCGCTCTGGCGAAGACAGAACTCTTCCTCCTATCAATTTAATAAAGTAGTTTTTTAAACAATTTTCAACAGTTACAATATAATAACCAACTAATAAGTAAGTTTCATATATTGCCTTTATAATATTGAAAGATTAATAAGTTTGAATAACCCTGTCAAACGATTCTTACTCTATTGATCGAACACCATAGCGTTCGTTTAGTTCATATTAATTTTTTTATAGAAATGTCCTGCTCCGCCCTATTTGTACTGGATCTTAAAGGCAAGGTCTTAATAAGTAAAAACTACAGAGGTGACGTCGACATATCATGTATTGATAAATTTATGACTTTGATAATGGAGAAGGAGGAGGAAGGCTATCAAACTCCAATAATTCAGCATGGAACCACAACGTACATATATATCAAACACAACAATTTGTATTTGGTGTCTATCACGAAGAAAAATGCAAATGCCGCACTCATATTCGCCTTTCTACATAAAGTTTGTACTTAAGATCGTTTTAGTAATTTGTTGTAACTTGTGTGATTCTTTTAGATTGTTGAAGTATTTACCGAATACTTTAAAGAATTGGAAGAGGAGTCAATTCGTGATAATTTTGTTATTGTTTATGAATTATTAGATGAAATCATGGATTTTGGATTTCCTCAAACAACCGATTCAAAAATTTTACAAGAATATATTACGCAAGAGTGTAATAAATTGGAAGTTGCTCCCAGACCCCCAATGGCAGTTACTAATGCTGTATCTTGGCGTTCGCAAGGAATTAATAGACACAAAAAGAATGAAGTATTCCTCGATGTTATTGAATCAGTTAATCTCTTGGTTTCAGCTAAGGGCAACGTACTACGCTCTGAGATTGTTGGTAGTGTCAAGATGAGAGTTTATCTCAATGGGATGCCAGAGTTAAGATTAGGTTTGAATGATAAAGTTTTGTTCGAATCAACGGGTAGAGGAAAATCAAAAAGTGTTGAATTGGAGGATGTTAAATTTCATCAGTGCGTTCGATTGTCAAGATTTGAGAATGATCGAACTATATCCTTTATACCGCCTGATGGCGAGTTCGATCTAATGAATTACAGATTGAATACGCACATAAAACCATTGATATGGGTGGAGAGCGTCATTGAACGCCATTCGCACTCCAGAGTAGAATACATGATCAAAGCTAAAAGCCAGTTTAAAAGGAGATCTACTGCAAATAACGTAAAGGTTATCATTCCTGTACCAGTTGACGTCGATTCTCCAAAATTTAAGTGCACGAATGGAAGCTGTAAATACTCTCCAGACCAGAATTCTATGATATGGACCATAAAGAGTTTTCCAGGAGGAAAAGAGTACCTATTAAGAGCTCACTTTGGTCTACCGAGTATCGAGGGAGAGGATCTTGAGGGTAAACCTCCCATTCAAGTGCAGTTCGAAATACCTTACTTTACCGTTAGCGGCATTCAGGTAAAATAATTTTAATTATTAATAGCAAAAATGAGATAAAATATTCAATAAAATAATTTTTATTTAATTCAGGTCAGATATTTAAAAATCATCGAAAAGTCAGGTTATCAAGCTCTTCCTTGGGTTCGATATATTACTCAGAATGGAGACTACCAGCTAAGAACTTGTTAAAAATAACTATAACTTTGAAATATATGTCACGACAATGAACCACTTTCATATTTAAACGATAATGCAAATATTTCTCATTCGCGTAAAGAAATTTGTTATGAATATAAAAAGAGTGCAAAATTCAAACAACAATTCTTTTGTGTCAGTTCTACCAGTTAATATTTTTTTACTTTTATTGATCTTAACAATTCTGGGGAAAAAAAATGGCGTAGCCTTAAACAATGACGAATAATAACTGCCATTTTTAAAAATCAAGAGCTACACCTTAGTGTAGGTTATTATCTTCAGGTGTTCAAGGTAAATTCAATATATTTCTTATATAAGAAGACAATAACGTCTTACCCTTTAAATACTACTCTAAAAAAATATATAGAGAACCTTAGTATGATTGTTAAATGATTGTACGTAATATTAAGATGATTATAATAAGAAACTTTTTTAAAGGCGATAAAAATAGAATGAAAAACTTTTTAGTTTGTCTATTTAGCCATTGTATTGAGTAGTTAATTTAATTTTGCAATTAGATTAGATATAGAATAAATAAACTGTATGTATAATATGTTATTTAATTAAAAAATAGTTCATTTTCTAAGTAACGGTATTCGATTACAAAAAAAAGAGACTTCCCCTACTTCATGAATCATATCGTAGTATTATCGATTTTTTTTAAAATATTCTGATTAGAATGCTATTTATTTTGGTATCTTTGATAGTTAAAAGTCAGGTGAAAAGCTAATATTATCTTTCTTGTAAAAATTTAACAAACGTACATTTTCTTTTCATTTTTACAGACTATAATCGTTCTACTTGAATTCTGCTATTGAATACGACGGTCACATGATTGCTGCTAACTTGAAATAAACTATTTTATAATCTTTTACCTGTGTAAAAAATTTGATTCGTTCTTGAAAGAGAAGAAAAGAGGACATTGTTTATACAAACTAAGAAACAACGATGAAATTTTATCTAGGATTTTTTGTAATTACTGCTCTAGCTATCTTTTGCAATGCCTTTCAAATACCATCATTCGAAGATGTAAGACAGTCTTGGGGTAATCTTGTTGGTTCAAAAAAACCGGTGAAAAAACAAAGAGCTAAACGGTCTTATCAGAGAAGTACTGGTACTGGAGATGAAAGCAGCACACCCACAGAAGCTCAAACATCAACGTAAATAATAATTACTAAGTAATGTTAATATTTCATGTTTTAACAGTTTAAACCTTTCCCTAACAGATTACCTATGAAGAATGGAAAGATTAATCTAAGATATATGCCTACTCTTGGAAATGGTCATCTGGGAGCAACGGTTTACTCGGATGCAGTCTATCTAAACGGCTTATTTAACGGCGCTGGCGGTATGTATTATTATTATTATGTGATTATCCTACTGTATTTACTAACTGTAAACTTTAACAGATAAGTCGCATAGAGCTAAAATACCTGCCTTGACCATGTCAAGAGCCAAATTGAGAGAAGACAATGAAAAGACTGCACAAAGAAAGTTTAACTTTGATTCTCGAACAGGAGTATTTACGGAAAAAATTGAATGCGATTTTGCTAATATTGAACACAAAATATATGTTCATGCGAAATATATACGATTGCTAGTGTCAACCATCAAGATGACGAAAAGACAAATAACTGGATCGAGTAGTAGTGGAAAAATTACTTTCACATATCCTCAAGTAAACTCAACAAATGATTTATCGTTAGTATCAAAAAGATCTGTTGATGGAGGTAGTTTAAGGTACATTATGAAAACAAAAGAGGCTGAACAAGATGGTAAAACAAATGAAGTTAGTATCTATATGAATGATCCAATAAATGATTTGAGTATTGGATTTAGAAAAGTTGAATATGCGGCTGTTTTAATGGCAGTTGATAAAGATGGTAGCGCAGCCTATAATGAATTTAAAAAAGGTATGTTATTAATGGAAAGAGGTTTCGAAAAGGAACAAGATTTCTTGTTGGAGGAGCATATTGAACATTGGAAAAAAATTTGGGATGCTGGAAGATTAGAAGTAGAAGGAGATCTCATCATTTCCAAGCTAGTCAATTTTGCCCAATATTATATTTATTCTTCCCTTCCACCAGTTTATGTAAGTGAAAACATTGCATTTTATTCTTTCTATATTTTATGTATTGCATTAATAATATAGGCACATCAAAGGCCATCGAGAGAGGATGTTTATTTAGGAATGAGTCGTGTTGGAAGTGCATGGGGTGGGGCTAATGATCCATATAAAGGTCATGTAATGTGGGACAGTGAAATGTATATCATACCTTCAGTTGTACTCTTTCACCCTGAGCACGTCAAGCATATGTTATGGTATAGAGGTCATGTGTCTGCAAATGCAAAGGTTGCTGCTGAAGCTGACGGCATAACGAAAGGCAATAAATATCCTTGGAGAAGTGGTACCAGCGGAAAGGATGTAACACCTAATTGCCCAGATTGTGCGAATCGTTTATATGTTAATGGAGCGATTGCCTTTGCTGTCAGAACCTTTTTTTCGGCCACGAGAGATAGAGATTATATTACAAATCTTGAGTATAAAGGTTGTGACCTAATGATAGAATCCGCAAGGTATTTAGCCGAAAAAGCCCTTTACGATCCAAAAAAAGGTCGCTACGTCATTAATGAAGTTACTGGACCCGATGAATACCATAAGAATATTAATAATAACGCTTTTACGAACGTTTTAGCGTCATTAGCAATTCATTATGCACGTTATTTCGCGTGTCAATGCGAGAAACCCGAAGCTGAAATCATTCCAGAAACTTATATTCAAAAAGCGTTATACATGTACTTACCGTTTGACATTTCAAGACGACTGCATTATCAGTTCGAAGGTTTTCAGGATCGACCTCCGTCTGAAAGGGTTAGTCAGGCCGATACAATAATGCTGGGTTATCCGCTCAATTGGAATATGTCAATGGATATTTATAGAAATGATTTGGAATATTACGAGACAAAAACAGATCAATCGACCTCTGCATTAACTTGGAGTTTCTTTACTGTTGGATGGAAATGGATTGAAGAAACATCAAAGGCTAAAAGTTTCTTTTTGAAAAGCTATCAAGATTTTGTTGTGCAACCTTTTAAAGTGTGGACAGAATATGGGGATCATTCTAATGTCCAAAACGAAGGAGCTGTTAATTTTCTTCCTGGTATGGGTGGATTTTTACAATCTATTATTTTCGGCTTTGCAGGAGTAAGAATTAGACCGGAAATGCTTGAATTTCACAATCCAATTCCTGCACCGGACACGGACAAGATTAAGTTACTTGGTTTTACGTATTTAGGGGCAAAAATGGACATTGAGATAACGGAAGATCGAGTCATAATTAAGGTATATACGTAATTTACATTTTTTTATGAGCGCCGCCTAGGTAATAAATGAAATCTTCCATCTTTCAGGTGAAAAGTCTCGGACTGTATCCACTGAAGTTGAAGCGCAACAATACCGAAGGGAGAGAAGAAGAATTGGAAAGAGGAAAAACAATTGAAATCGATGAACAGGATAAAGCAAAAGGATTCTACATATTCTCTCCCGAAGGAACTGGATGCGAGCACCCTAGGGATTATGTATATATGCCATGGGGATATTCACCTTTTATCAACTCTGCCAATATCGTCAGAATATCACCTTTTTACATAATAATCCTAGTGGCTGCCCTTATAATGAAGATTACGTAAACTATTATTTTTTTCCAGCTTTTTAGTTTGACCTAATTTTATCTGTACATATTTTATATATATTTATATATATATGTGTGTAAATCTCTTCTAACTTGATAAAAATCCTTTATCAAGTCATTTTGTTAGTAATGCGTCAATAATCTTAATTCAAGGTGCTTGATTATAAGTTGAAAGAGAATCTTTCTGCTCTAACTTATATTCATTGATTATAATTATAACTAACAACAAAATGTATCAAATGTCTTTTTGTACATGAACAGAAAAGAAATGAAATGAGAGAAGGAAAAGTATAAACTATAATAAAAAATGAAGTGTTTTCTTTTTTTTTTATATTAAATTTGTTGTTTTTTTTTGTATGTTTTTAAAAAGATTGTTTGAATTTTTCATCAAAACGGCTGTGTTAAGTTTGTACATAGAATAAATGAAGAAATGTTTTTTTTTCATGATTTATGTAAATCTCTCTCTCTCTCTCTCTCTATCCTTTATCTTTTTATTTAATTTTCTATGCTTCAAATATACAAATTCATTATAAACGTGCCAAGATAATCTATAGCAGTTTTGCTACCTGTAAAACGTTAAACATTTTGAAGGATCATATGAAAAATTCGTCCTAAGTTCACCTCTCTAATTGTAAGAGACGAATATTGATTTCCTATGAAGATGACGTTTGATGAACGCTTCTAAAAGTTAATTCGTACAGCTTTTGAGTATAGAATGTATTAATAGAAAGATTACACATAGAACGAGTAATAATATCCTCCATTTAGAAATATGTTACAAATAGTCACAAAAAACTTAGACTAAGTTATTTGTCAGCAGCAATCAATGTTTTGTCCAGAAATAAGTTTGATGTTTTTAATATTCTTTAATATATTAACCTCTCTCTACGAGAATTTATTTTCCATACTCTTTAGTTCTCTTATATAAAAGTTCAATGAACAATAATTTTGAAATAAAAGAGGTATTTAACTGTCCTGTAAGATATAAATAAACAATGGAGAATTGTAAATAAATATGAAAGGTTCTTTATATATATATATATATATATATAGCTGCTTTTTGTATACCAAATATACAGTAAATACAAATTAATAAATTTTGCTACTAGAGGGAGTTGGATACGTTTTTATAAAGAGGAAAAAGCTAAAAGTTTTGAATATTTTGTATATACAGTGCAAGTTTGTATAAAGAATAACTGAGGATACTATGGAAAAAACACTAATTACATTAGCTGTTCTTCTATGTTATACATTGAGTATGAATCAAGTTCAAAATGAGTTCATTCTCTATGATAATATTTCTATATTTCTCTCTACAGACGTACGCGTTCTAGCATTTAAAGGACTACTAGAAAATGATAATAACATCCTAAAAGAGGGTGAATCAAGAATTTTTTACTATATGAAATTTGATGGAAATGCAAAGTGCAGGTTTGCTTTGAGAGTTTTCGTTTATAGTATAGAAATATTAATTTTCTGTTTGTAATTTGCAAACAAAAAAATAGGTTAATCTACCCTTCGGAGGGCTCTACTATAAACTCTAACCAAGTATACTTAATTGGTAGGAGTAACGATGACTCTATAATTGATTCTAAATCACATTTTAAAATGAATGATAAAAGCTCAACTGCAACGTTTACTGTAAAGGTATTTGAAAGTGAAGAAGACGAACTTGAAAGGAAATTAATTATATCTATAATATGCAAAGATCTTGAATATTCTGTTGATACAATAGATAAACTTGAATTTATAATACCTGGATCTAATTCGTATTTTCATAATGGAGATCCGGATTTTATGCAAATCGTTTTCGACGAAAAATTTAAGCAATTTCGTCATATTTGTTATAATATTCCTGGAAAACTTGGCGATAAATTTCTGTTATATACAGACAAAGTTTCAAAGATTCTAATACACGGTATCTTCTTTGATGAATATCTAATGCATAAGATTGATATTATGTCAAAGTATGGTAATATATCAGCTCATTTAGGCGGTGTACACCTTTGGAAAGGTCTATTCGTAAATTGGAACGATGATAATCTCTCCCAAGTGATTAAAGAGAATCAACATTTCCTTATTCAAATGGAAGAGAATAAATTTCACATAAAGTTAATAGATGAGAGGAATATAACCTTTACGATTGAAAGATTGAAAAAGCCTCTTGGAAAGTTTTATTTAAATATTGTGATAAGAGGAATAGAAGAAGATTATAAAAAGTTCGGTGGTCTTATTAGTAAAATAGGAAGTAATAAATTTCAGTTTTATAGAGAAGTTAATGATATCTTAAGCAAAGATGAAGAGAAAATAGCAATAGGTGTTAATGGAAGATTAGGTTATGCTATAATGCAGAAGAGAGATAATCAAAAATGTTGGCTAATAAACTGTAATCATGGTCTCTATCCGTCCAGTGTGACAAATTTTACATTAAAAACACATTAAATACCGATAAAGGTAAAGTTTTAAAGACCTCTTAGTGAATACTCTAGATTTGGGACATTCAACTTGTGTAATTGAATTGTGACACAAATATTTTATTCTCATTGTAAAAGCTATTTAGTACGTGAGTTGACTGACATATCAGTGAAATCTAGTTATTTAATCATTTATCTTAATTATGTTTGTATTATAACATATTTTGTTTATATTCTCTTTTGGCAGTAAATGTAAAAATAAAAGAATTATCTAAATAAAAATAATCAAGTGATGATAAAATTCAAAATGTTCCTTTAAGCATTTTACGCCTTTTCAAAATTATCTTTTGAGTTATTATCCCTTTTATAATGTGAATTTTCTTTTCTTTTACCACGAAGGAATAGGAAACTTACTACAGTAATTAGGCCAATCCCGACAACAAGGCAAACAACAGCGATTACTGAACGTTAAGAAATCTATTATTTATATTAACATTCAATAGCTAATAGATACAATTATTGAAAAGAGACCCAGGGATAGCGGATATACAATAAATAAAAGAATGTGATTAGGGAGAGAGATTAATAGAATTTCAAAGTTAGACAACAAAGAAATTAGAGAGGAAAAAGCATATTCCAAAATTTAATAGGAGAGAACCATAGCCTATAAAAAACAGTGTTGTATTAACAAATCAACAGAATGGTAATAAAATAGAAAGTATTTTTCTTGTTTTCTTATAGTTTACTTACTAATAGTTGATGTTTTTTCTTTTGAATTCGACGCTCCGAGTTCTGGTATTGTTTCTATGAAATATTTATTATATAATTTTTCTTTGATTAGTTAGAAAATGATCAGTTATTAATTACCTTGCGAATCATCAATCGCTATAATAGAGTTAATAATATGAAAAAAGTCAATTAGCGCAATATTCCAACTTTGTTAAGTAAGCTAACCTATGCGTCTTAGAGTGGGATATTCATCGGAAGCCTTTGCACAATCCCATCCATTTGGTGTATATATGATATAATTCATATTATCGAGCGAGCTACATTTAGCTTTTGTTGACCAACTTGAACTTATAGTTATTTTTTCTTCTCCGTCCATCCATCTAAGATTGGTATACGCCAACCAAGCATCATTTTTCACTTTATCTTTTAAGTCTCCTTTTTTCAAGGCATCTGTAAAGTATGCCAAAGTCCTGGATGTTTTATTGCATTCTTTCATCGCTTCAAAGGCCGTTACATCTATAGATATAATTAAATTAATATATTTACTAGGAAATGTAATTAGAATTTCTCTATGAAAAAATACTTTTTGCTTCAAAGTAGAAGTTATTTTCAGCATCTTTACACACGTAGGATTTTAGCTCATCGCAAGAACTGGATACTAATTCAAGAGATGAAGATTTAGCGTAAACGCAACTAAACGATTTTGGTTCATTCCATTTCCAAGTTGTTAAGGTTACTTCGGATATGAAAATGGCATTATTCCCTCCACAATTTGATCCATCGTGACACTTGGTCGTACACAGTTCCGAACGTGTCCATTCGCCAAGCTGATCTCCGCAAAAACAAATGTTATCCGACTGCATTTTGTTTCAAATGTAAACTTGATTTAGTGAATTTATTTTGATAGAAATATTATTATTAATATTATATTAATAAAAAATATTACCCCATCAAATTGAATTCCAGAATATTTAAATCCATTACCATTATTATAGATACCGCAATAGTCCTGACAAAATGTTCTTGTTACATAGTTACTTTTTATAGGCATTTTTGTAGGTAGAATAGGTTTTATACTAGAATCAGTGAAACATCCTAAGTCAGGATCTAAAACTGGTTCTCCAACCTTCCCATCACCTGTTCATCGTTCGGATTATTTCTCTTATAAGATAATTAATAATAGACTTATAGTATTTACCAATGATTGTTGAATAGTTTACAAAATTATTAACAGGTGAAAAGTTACACCATAGGTCAGTAGTAAAAGAATTAGCGTTAGAATGGCACGGATCAACAAACTCTCCTTCCGTATTATTATGACGCTTGCTGTATATTGTAGAATTTGATAGAAAATAGCAATAATGGCCAATAATTTTTCCTTCATTTAAACTAAGGCAGTTTTTACTGCTGATCTCTTTATTAATAAAAAAAAATAAACCATTAGTTCAAAACGGAAGGTCAATAAAAAAACAATTCTCTCTGTTACCTACCTAAAGATGAGTTAAGGTGAAGGAGAAAGTTAAGTAAAAGGTACAGTATTTTTCCCATATACATATCTTCGTTTTAGAATTGTTTAGAGCAATAAATCTAAAGTTAAAAACCTTCCGGATTCTTTGTTAGTGAACATTTTCAATAGTGATTCATTTAGAACCTAAAGCTCTAGCAGAATACTAGAATATGCAATTTATCGACATACTCTTTAAAATATAAAAAAAATCGATTTTGTGTTTTTGCCACATCTATTTCTTATGCTTATGTAATCGAATTAGAATAATTCTATTTATTAATGACGGCTTATTCTATTAATTTGCATAAATATTATTATTAATTATTATTTTTATTGTTGTTTTTACAAGGAATTTAACGGGGGGTAAAAAATCGGAATAAAATATCGTATCGCTTGCGAAACGATGAATAATCGTTCTATGAAGGGGTTGAATACCTGAAACATTTATTGATTGCTTTGAAAGATATATTCCTATATTTATATATAGTATTACTTTTCTAAACGTATAAGAATATATTATTAAACTAAGTATAGTCCTATATTATATTTTTCATCTATATATAGTAAAAGTTTATGTTTAAAGATATATACTGTATACGTGTTTTGGAACAAATTTTTCTAAAGAACATTAGAATATTCCGAAATTTTTCTTCTTTTTTTCGAGCAATACAATATCTAAACTAGGGCAAAAATTTTATTAAACAAGAACGACTTCATAAAATGATATCATATTTTTTTTGTTTCTTTTTTTTTGGAAGATGGAATCATACCATTATCGATTTTTTTTTCTTTATCAAAAACAAAACGAAATGTGATGAAAACTTAAAGACAAGTTTTAAAAAGAAAAAAAAACAGTAATATTTTATTTCTGTTTTACATAAAGTTTCTTTTTGGAACATGAATTATTTTTGGTTTTTTGTTTTTTTTTTTGTTTTTTTTTGTTTTTTACAGTTTCAAAAAATATAAAGCCAAATAAAAGTGCTGAATTTCACAAATAATTTCCAGATTTTTACATATAAGATATGCAAATTTTCTTTTTCTTTTATTTTAAAAAATTATTGCAGCAGGTTATAATTCCTTTAAGAATTCAAGAGTAGTTGATTTTTCAAAATTGTTT
Source organism: Dimorphilus gyrociliatus (assembly GCA_904063045.1). Lineage (NCBI taxonomy): Eukaryota > Metazoa > Annelida > Polychaeta > Dinophilidae > Dimorphilus > Dimorphilus gyrociliatus. Next base: position 1,772,809 of record CAJFCJ010000005.1, read on the forward strand.
TCCTTTATGGATGGATATTAAAATATTTGAGCTTGCCTTTGGGAATAAATTTGAATACTATGCAGTATACAATGTACTTATACACACATACAACGAATCAGTATATGTATATATGTGTTTGTGTTTAAGAATACAAGTTCAAAAAATTACTGATATTCGTATAAAAAAAGTGTCATATGAAAAAATGGCAGCGTCTCAATCAAATTAATACCGTCTGTTTAATCTGTTTACTTCGGATCTTAATTTTTCGTTCTCTCTCATTAAGTCGTCATTTAGAGAACCCTGGTGAATTGCATCAATAATTTCATCTCGATAGGATGCCATTGTGCTTATTAAATTTAATCTTGTTGCCACAATGTCACTATGTAGTCTTTCATAAACGTCATCTAGTTCCTCCCTGACAATTTGACGGATTAGTTCAGTTTGAATTTGTGAAGTTATCGTGTTAGAATCTCCAGCTGCTCCTCTCTTAGTATCATCACTAAGTTCAGCGCGTTGGGGTTGACTCGATGGCTAATTAAAAGTAACAATTATAAAAAATATTTTAAAATTCTCAATTAAATAATATATACCAAACTATGAAGGAAAAACGAAGACGAATCGTGCTTCTTTTCCTCGTCTATATCATTGGTTCCATTGCTTGTAAACTTTGATGTGTCTTTATTTATTGAATGATTGTTTGTGACTGGAGTTTTCTGAGTAGGCCTTGTCAAATGATTTTTCGGAGAGTCAGACATTTCAGTACGAAAATTTAAATTAGGGGAAAAGGTCCTGTCCTTCACTAAATTAGGTGAGAAACCATCTTGATTTTGAGTTCGCTTTCCATTTTCAGGAGACAATGGAGAAAATATTTCATAACTAGAATTTCTAGAAGCAGAGGCAACAGAGGGCGTTTTAAACTCAACTGAATGATTTGAATGATTTGGGGAAGAGATATTACTTTGACGTTTTTTCTGAAAAATAGATTATATTTTGAAATGGATGCCGAGTAAACTACCCGTTTAACAAACTACAGTTAACTAGGCCCTGTTTCGACATCTAGTAATTGAATTACATGATATATGCGCATTTAATATATCCTGCTAGTAATGTAACTAGCCGGATTATCCAGATAAAAGACTCCGAATGCGCTATTTTTTTTATCTAGACTCTAAACTTCTTTACAAAATTTATTTACCTTATTGAATAATTCAGCAAGTTGAAATTTTAGCACCTTTACACTGCTGGTATGAGCGCAATGCATTGTATGAACAGGCTTATTCAGTTGCCTTAGATCGTAAACGTGGATCGTTCCCCTTGTTGTGCCTATTAATCAAATATGATTAGATGATATTATCTAATAAATTGAATAATCATTCTGACCTCCGACAATAGTGTATCCATCAGAATGCAAATCTACTGCAGTTGCTGGAGAATCCAAAAAAATCTTATTTATATTCTGATGAGTTAAGCAATCATAAAACATAATTTTTCTATCTAAGCCAGAACTCATCATCAGTCGTTCGTTTATGGGAGAATGTGTAATACATGTTACAGGAGAATGATGAATAGACTTAAAAGCATGCATTTGCTGCTTAGTACTGGCGTTCCAAAGAAAAACGTCACCACTACTACAAGCAGTTGCTAGTAAATGTTTAGTCTGCAGACTATATTTGACATATTGTACAGCGCTCGTATGTTTTAAAGGGGAAGAACGTTCTGCTGTTACAGTATTTATGAGATATACGTCGTTATTAGCTGCTGCAGCGAAATTTCTATCGGAATGATGCAGGGATACCGTTGACAATCCACTTGTAGAAAGATCATATGTCTTTTGAATCTTTTTATTTTTCAAGTCATAATTTATAACAACACCATCTTCTCTTCCTCCAAGTACATATCTGGAAAAAGTAATATATTCAGTTTAACAAGATTTACAATTTTTTCTTATTTAACTTTTACAATCCAGAGATGGCGCTCTAAAACATTTTCTTTTAAATAAACGATTATAGTCATATATCAATTATAGCCCTAAAGCCAGTTTACACACGAAACAGGCTTAGTTCAAAGGATTAGCGAGGTCTTTTATTGATAGAACAATTTATAAAAAATAACGAACGCTCTTATCCACAATGATCCGTCCAAATAACAGAGTAAAAATAAAAATATCTTAGATACCTAGGATAGCTATAAGGTTTTTTGGCTTTAATATTTTAACCTTTCTACTATTGACCAATATAATGATAATTGACGAGGGCACTCGCTTAAGGGACTTTGCATAAAAAGAAAACAAGTGTTTTATATAAAGAGTATAGTGAATGAATATGTTCTACCTTCCATCAGACGAAGCTGCCACTGTGGAACAACCTCGTCCTATTTCTTCCTGAGCTTCGATTCTTCGAAAATCGGAGCTGAGCTTTGTTATATAGCATGGTCCTGCGCCCTTTTCAACGCATGTAACTACAAGTCGACCATCCAAACTCCAAGAGCAGTCTGCAATAGGCTTGTCTGAAGGGCGCCATTCTGTAACCTCGTTGAATGCTGGACTATTAGTCCATAGTTTCAAACTGGAGCCGGCACTTAGCAAGCTGGAATTCATGGCTGTAACAAACAGGAAAAGTGTTCGTAATTAATGATAAGAAAATATATTTAATTACTTAAATATCCCATTTAAAAACTACATAATACACTTATTACTTAATACTGATAATGACCCTGGAATAAATCGAGGCAACTCAAAATAGATAGATCAAATTATATGTTATAGATTATTATTTTAAAAAAAAGTTCACTGTTTGGTTGGCTTTAGAGAGATTATATCTAAAATTTGTTCGTATGTACAACTATTTAGATACTAGTCTGTTTGAAACATATACATTCTGTTCAAATACTTTTGTAAAATTTGTAAATATAAACACATTTATTCTATTTTAGTTGATTGCAAAAAAAAAGAAATTTGTATGGTTGTTTTTATGATAACATAAACCCTCGAAATTTTAGTCATTTTATTATTAATTAATAAAGATACTTTTGTTCATTCTTAAAAGTACAAAAATAAATATTTCTTTGGGAAATCGTAACCCTTTTTCCTTAGTATTATTTAGGTCTATAGTCCAAAAGTAGTTTTGCAGAGATTCTGGACATTTTGGATTAAGCCAGTCAGTTGTACAGCAATGCTGATTGGCGATTGGTTTTAGTGAGTGATAAAGGAGAAATTAGAAATTTTTAGTAGGCTTAGACCATATTAACACTCATTAGTTTTAAAAGCTGTAAAATTTTAATGATTTAGGGAAGCATGATTTAATTTTCTTTTTTTTAAAAGAACGAACAAGTAACTGATAATTCATTAGATCAATTAAGAAACGTTTAAAAGATTTTATTATATGTAAAAATTTTACTTACGGGTGATACTTTTTGATCTTTGAACCTTTTCTTAATTCTACGTAAAACTGTAGTTTGGGTAAGAACGTGTTGAGAATTTACCTGGAAATACGGAAATGTTATCATTCTAAAAAACCAATGAATAGCTGATTTTTGTAAACTTTTCAAAAGTACTACCTTTGAATGTTGTGATTTACCTCAAATTCGGTAATTAAAATTATAAATTTAAACCATGTCGTTGGGGAGAAGGCACATCTGAGAAGAGTCCTTTCAGCAATGACTCCGGTTGGTAGAGATTAAATATAAGCTGATCCGAAATGAATTTATAATAATGTGGACTAAGTCGTTGTTTATTAGTCTATTTATGGCCTTAAAAATTCAGAGTAACTCAGTTTGCCTTTTTTTACCCCACTGTTGTGGTATAACGGAATAGACTGGTGCCTTGTTCAAAATGCTTGTAACTGAATGTTTAGAACCAGTTTTAGAGTAAAAAAAAATTCTTAAATAGAAAAAGGCATTAGAATAAGTTTTTTAATAAAATAATTGAATATTTTTCAATCCAGAATTTGCAAATCAGTCATTGATTAAGTGCTATCAAAAGCTTATAACCAAATTTTTATTCCTGAAAAAAGACGAAACATTACTTGGCCGAAACACTACGTTCTTGTTTCGAATGCAAAAGTGTGTAACAACTAAAGCTCTTTTTCTCTTTAAATCGAAAAGATCTTTTTAAAATATAATATTTCAATGATAAAATATCATTTTGGGTCAATTTAATATTTGTTAAATACTAGAAAGTCTTAATTTATTTAAAGCTATCAGGTTATATAAAATTTTACCAGTTATCACTATGCGCCATAAAATAAAAATTACAACCTGGTACATTGTTTTCAATATATAAATACTAGACTGGTAATAACTTGTACTTTGACCTTGATATGAGGCATCTGTTGCGACTATACTCATTTCACTTACCTTTGAAACGGCAACTAAGAAGTTTATCATACATGGCTAATAGAAATGACACTACATTGTTTGGGGTTCCCAATAAGGGTCCAATTAAGCTAACAACCGGTGCTCCTGGAATAGATTTTCTACACGATGTCAGTAGAATAATTTCAGAAGCAACACAAACTCTTTTGACAGGTGAATATGGTCTTGGAGGAGATAGCAGCGCTTTACAGTATGGTCCTAGGCTGGGAGCACCTTTATTTCATGAAACTTTGGCTAAATTTTTGACAGAGTATTATGGAGACGAAGTAGACAATAAATGTATTGTTCCAACAGCTGGTGCAACTCATGGTCTACATTTGGTTGCTTCGTTATTCTTTAGGCAAAATGACGTAATATTCGTAGAGGATCCAACATACTTCATTGCTCTCAATATATTAAGAGATGACTTTGGAATGAAAATTGTTCCAGTAGCTTGCGATGAAGGTGGTATGATTATTAGCGACTTGAAACAGAAAATAAAAGAACACGTAAAGAAAACCACGGTAACTGACACAAAGCCCTTCAGAGCAATGGCTTATGTGATTCCCACTTTCCATAATCCTACTAGCAGAATCATGCCGAAAGAAAGGTAAGACAAAGGGTCTATTAAAACAAAACAAAAGTATAGATAAAATTTGATCAGCTATTATCATTTGTGCAGCAATCATACAATTTTGCAACAGATTTAATACATCAAACATTATTTCACAGATGTGAAGCTATGGTTGAATTAGCTAGACAGGAAAAGCTGCTGTTATTCGCAGATGATGTCTATAATTTGCTTCATTATGATCCAGCAATAATAAAACCCCCTTCTCGATTATATATCTATGATAATCAACAAGGGAATGTAATTTCTAATGGAACATTCAGTAAGCTTCTTTCACCAGGTATTAGAACTGGCTGGATTGAAGCAGCGCCTAAGCTTGTTCAGTTATTCCACGATAGTGGAGTTATTTGGTCAGCTGGAGCTTCCAATCATTATTCGTCATGTTTAGTGGCTACTGCGATTAATATGGGACTTGTGCAGAAGCACATCGCAAACTTGAAAACTCAATATACTGAAAGTCTGAACAAAATGTGCGATATAATCAATAAAGAAGCACCTTTTGCTCAAGTGGAAAGACCTCGAGGAGGCTATTTCCTTTGGGTAAAATTACCAAAGGAAATGGACGGAAAAGAAGTTGCCAAGGAGTGCATGGAAAAACATAACATTGTTGTGTTACCTGGAGGCATGTGCTCCCCGATTGGTGATTGTAAGAATTACATCAGAATTTCGTTCAGCCACTATAAACCAGATGTATTGTCTGAAGCGACAAAAATCGTTTGTGTTGCGCTGAATGAAGTTGCGAAACGATGCAAAGCATCTTACTAGAAGAACTTACTGAGTACTCGGATATTTTGGTGAAATGAAATTTTCTTAGAAGTTTTCTATTAATAACTATAAAAATCAAATTAATACAACTTTTCATATCTCAAATTAAATTAGTTTTGCTTCGTCGAAACTGTCCAGTGAATATTATTTTATAATAAACGCAAAGAATTATATTAATGATTGAATATACTTGATGCTCAGAGACTTTCACAATAAATAATTGATAACATTGATTATCAGATAATAACGAAATATAAACAATAATGAAATATAAATATGTAAATTGAGCTGAATAGTATTTTATTTCTCTTTGTTCTTCCGATAATTATCATTCTTAGCAAATCAGCAAAAATTTGAATAATGCTTTACAATAAGCATTTTAATGGAAAGAAATGTTTATACGAATAACGAGAGATTCCTTAAAGAGGATATACTTTTTATAGCTTTATAATAAAAAGCTTATATATTACAGAAAAGGATAATCTTTATTTTCTCTTTTCGATAAGTAATTAAGGGGCAGGCGCCTTTTTCTTATCAGCGGGAATTTTTACTGAATTATTTCTATCAATTGTAGTGCTTCAATATAAATATGTATAACAGAATGTTAAAAGCATCCAAACTGGTCATAAAAAGCACTATAGATAGAATTTAGTTGTCTTATTACTGTAAAAAAAAATATAGAAAACGGCATAAATAGTATCTAACTGACTTGAAATAAATCTATAGACATTTTGCTTATAAACTAATAGCTATAGCTTTGTTTTTTAGGGGATACTAACATAAATATTCTGTTAGTAGTAATAATACTCTTCGTACAAAATACCATCTAATGTTTTTCTGTATAATAATTCTCTTCGAATTTGAATTAAGGGCTTCATAAAGTGCACTTAGTTTGCTACAAACCCAACTTCCCGGAAAAAATTCATTTCAGTAGCTTCAGTTGATCGATATGTATTGTATAAAGCGTATTGGAACTTTTGGAAAGCCGTATTACAGTAGATATATATATATATATATATATATATATATTTCAATGATAAATTGTAGCCGTTTGTTTGAAGGTTTTCTGGCTGAAGAAGCAGAGTGAAATAAGATATAAGATAGATTTTTTTAAAAGTTATTATTATACTGATACAATTTTAAAACGTTTCTTCCTCTCAGTTATCTCTTGGGACATGCAATCATGACGGATTTATATAAGAAATCGCAGAAAACACTTTCAAAAGCTGATGAAATGCTAATTCATCTTATCAATCATTTCTTTTTCTAACAGATAGAAGGACTATAAATGAATGCTTTTACTCTTTTTTTTATCCTTTATTCTCTGTTTTTTCCCATTAATTCTAATAGAATCCTTTTCGTTTATTGTCATTGTTATAGTAGTTTATCGATCAAATATCGAAGAGTAACGATACATATTAAACTATCAGCCTAATTTTTTCACGCTTTGAAGGACATTTTGAAGGGCATTATAAAGAGAAACGCTACCAATCAGCAAGTTTGTTTGCTTTCGACTCCGGCGTCTTTTTTTTAGGGGGGAAGAGGAAAGGGCCCAATTAAAAATAACAAATGTCAAGGAAATACTAAAAGTGGCTTAAAGATATTAATGATTAAATATTAACAGTTTTACATTGTTTCATTCCACTTATTAGGGTACAATGTTCACTAACATTCGATTTTCATATAAAGACTATTTTTGAAACAGCTATTAGCAGACAACCACTTCCGTTTCTTGATGCGCAATACGTGTTTCGCGCAGATTTCGAGTATATAAAATTACAGTCAAGATTCGCCGGTTTTAGGCGATCAGTTAAGCTTTGAGACTGGTAAGTAAAATATTATTCAATATAATACATTCCAAAGCGGTTTAAAATCGAAAAGAACTTGCATTCGGATTTTTAAATACGGTAAATTATTAAGAGAATTTGTCGCGCCAGTAGCTCCTATAGGCCTATTGTAATTATGATATAAAATTTGTTAGTTGGAAGTAGATAGATTTGAGTGATCAAGTTGTTGTATTGTATCAACATATTGCAGATGGCGGAAGGAGAGAAGAAGTCAATCAGAGATACGTTTAGTGAAGGCAGCTCTCGTCTGTTCGGATCTGTGCTCTCTAAGAAGGAAGGTTTCGTAAACGGTTTATCGAATTTTAGACAGAGCATAGACTCCGTAGGCAACAGCGTATCGAACTCTGTCAATTCAGTTTTGGGTGGTTTAACGAACGATGGCGAACAAGCGGAGCAATCGAAATCGAATCAGCCACTGAAGAAAAAGCCACCAGTTCCGAGAAGGCCATCTCAAGAAGTATTAGAAAAAATACAGGAGGCAAAGAAAGGTCCAAAGTCGTATACAAGGCAACAATCGATCGAACAAGTTCAATCTCAGTTGCGATATCATGAAAATTTGGCTCAATCCATAGAAAGTCAAATATCGCATGATCGAGAAAGACACGAAAGATTAAATAGATATGCTGAAGAAGATAGTGGCGATTCAGATGCTACAGAAGGATGTGATGACGGCGATGATGCTGAAAGGCGAATAACTTCTAGTGATTCCGTAAGATCCTGGTCGGATGGAGATGACCAATATATGGACGAGAGTAGTCTGGAAGCAAAGAGTTATATGAAGAATTTTGTTGATAGGATTTTCAATTCCAGGTTAATTAAGCTGAATAGACCACTTTATTAATTTCCCTTAAGTTTACTAATTAGCCGTATTCAACTTACAGCGAATCGTTAACACAGGAAGATAAGGCCGCTTTTGGAAACCTTTGTCAAGTTTGTATTATTTCCATTGGCTATTTACCAATCAGAGTCACTACAAATATTATTATTACAATTATTAGAATTTTATCATTGTATTTTAGATTTTTAGTGTTTTATTTACTTCGAATCGAATTTCATTAGTTGTTTTGCTTGTTTTCCTATAGGAAAGTTCGGGACGGATATGGTTTTCTCGGTTTGTAAATGAACAGGTAAACACTTTATTAAAACTAATAAGATTTTCAACTCATCGATTTTTTCCGGGCGATACATATTTGCTCGACTTTTATTCGCCATGTATAAAAAATGGCAAACGACGTCCGTAATCAATGTCACCCATGCAACGCCAAAGCTGACTTTGCAATCGATAAGAGGCTTCTTAAGGAAACTAAACGCTTCAAGTTTTAGGAATAAAAAGAAAACGGGAGTTGATCAGGAGGTTTTTTCATCCTTCTTGATCTTTTCTGGCCTGTTTGTTAACGAAGTGATTTTTTCCCTCGTCCTTTATAATCTAGACGTCCGCGAACAAATTACACGCCTAACTAACAACTGTCTTCTTCTCTCCTTTTATTTAAATTAATTTTTTTCTGTTCTCTTCATCCTAATTGCAGAGGGTTGATCGAATGAAAGTGAGCGAGCAGATATTCTATAGACTCGTTCAATATTTCGCCATCGCCCTTTTCGAATGCAACGAATCGGAAGATTATAGGCCTGCGAAGACGCTGATGAATATGTGTTTTACGTTTTACTATGAAGGTTGGATCTATTTTATTCCATCAAGATATTTTACACTTCATTAAATCTCAATTTATATTCCTAAAATCAGCACAACAACCGACAGGACAAGTATACAAACACTATCTTTATAGTTATATGAAAGAGCAGCCAATTTGGCGATCTTTGAGATTCTGGAATGCTGCGTTTTTCGACGCTGTGCAACAAGAGCGTTCTAGGAAACCTATCAGCAGGTAAGAAAGAGAATATATCAGTTTTGATCCATATAGAATGGACATTATAAAAAAACTAATATTTTATTTTATTATTCTAACTAGCAACGACAAGGATGAGGGTAACGCTGACGACAAAGAATACCAGGAGAACGTAGTATTCGGCCAACTGGGGTAAGACGATTAGAGTTTTAATTTGAATTATATACGATCCTAACCTTGATTTGTGCACTAAACAGCACTTTTACATGCAATATGAGAGCGTTTGGATTAGGCAAGGAGCTATGCCTGGAGTTCTTACGGAAACAATCTTCTACAGCCAACTTGAAAGAAGGTAAGCTGTAGTTTTCTTTATTTATATACTGTATATATACAAAAATATCAGTATATATGTACACTGTATATAATACCTTTTTCATATATAATCAATGGAAATAATGGTTATTCTTTAGTTTTAACTTTATTTCGTATTACTCTCATTTATATTTAGGATTATTTTGATCTATCAAAGTTGGTTTTGTTAAAATTTCGTGTCGGATTTTTTCTTTCATTCTGTACAGAACTAATTCAAATGTTAAAGGAAAATTGCGAACAAAGAAGCCAATCGAACTAATTGCTTCAAATGTCTTCAAAAATGCTAAAAAAAACCAAAATAGAGTACAGAAAAATCTCTTTTATAAATTAAACATTGTTTAGAATACACATAGATGTGCTTCAAGCATTGCCTTCCCCACCCTCTCTCCTCTATGTGTGTGTCTTTCTTCCCCTACCCCTCAGTTTTGTAAGGCGTATCACGTGCTCAACATTTGTTCTCTTTTTTTTTGACCTTGTTACTATTCTTATTTATTCTTAAAATTTCTTTTTATCCTGTTTGCCTATATAAATATAGGTCACCTGATATCCAAAATCTGCTTTATGAAATTACCAATGATATTTGAGAAGATGTGAAAGGATTTATTAAAACCTTTCATTTAATATTCCAGCTTTTTTTATGTATATAAAGTGAATATATAAACTGGTAATAGGATACTTTTTATCTTAAAAATGAAAGAAAAAAAAAGAAAACCTATCATTCCATAAATTCAATATATTCTTTCGATAATTTTACTTTTATTATTCTATAATCTAAAAAGAAAATATTCAATTAATTATGTTTTTTTAAAAAAAAAAAAAGAAACAATACTCTCCATCTTTCATTTTTATTTGTTTTTAGCATGTCTGTCTGTACGTTTAATTCTGTCTGTGTTTTTTTTTTTACCTATTAATTAATTTTAGCTTGATCACGAAAATAACAAAAAAAGACATTAAAGAGATTCTGAAATCACATATTAACCTATAACACGTTTATCTCTTTTCTTTTAGTATTTTGCACTGTTGAAATGTCGTTACTATTGTTATTGTTGACATAATTTATCACTAGTAAATTACTTTTATAATTATTTTTCCTTCCTTTCCATTCGTCCTTATCATTATTTTTCCTCTTTAATCCTATTTTCTTTCATTTTGACACAATATTTGACAATATTTTATAATGTTGTACCCTCAACAGAGTTAGTTGCTGCAATAGCTGAAGCTGCAGAGAATTTTTTGCATGAAGTAGTTACATCTTGAAAATTATTAAGTATATTGATCAATATTATTTATTTTTCTTATATATATATATATATATATATATATATATATTACATAATAGTATTGATTTGAATATATGTTGGTTTTATTGTTTTAAGTCATCATTAGTCAGTTAATCAGTCAGTCAATGAGTCAAATATACATTTCTTTATTGAATTTTCGTAAAGTGTTTCTTTTCTCCCTATTCATATTATATTATTTCTATAAAAATCATTCCGTGAAAGAAGTACTGCATCGTGGTGTAATTATTATCTTTTTTTCAATGCTTTTACATGTTAATCTAGTCCAATTATATGGTTTTAAGCTGATATATTATTATGAGCTAGTTATCTGTTAATAGTTTTTTGTCTGTCATCAGATTTGTAATGAAGTCTAGTCAACGTCTATTTATTGAACTAGTCATCTCTTAGTGCATATAACGAATAAAACTTGTTGACACGTCTACCGAGTATGATTGATAGCGGATTCTGTGCCCTATCGGGGCAGCTTTTTATCTATTATAAACCATTATTAGGCCTATAATATTATTGATCAGATTTGGTGAAGGATAAGAGTGAAAGACAGAGACTTTATTGCGGCTAAATGATTTAGTTGTAGCCCTACGTGTAAATTGCTAGTCTTTTAAAAGAAAATCAAGAGAATAGTTTTATTTCTTGCAAATACAGCAACTATAAAATATAATGCACATAGAGAGGGAGAGAGAGAGAGAGAGAGAGGGAGAGAGAAATACTCAAAAACACTTCTGTACCATCTTATTTATTCTATGGACGATTCTCTTACGTCGCTTATTTAATTTAATATTGGTTTCTAAAGTGATAAAGAACTCCTTTTTTTTCAATCTTTTATAATTATTGAAGAGAGATTTCTTCCTCTCCTTCGGCATATATATCTTTCTTTAAAATCCTTCAATTTTATTTATACTCTCTCTATCAACTAATTCGGCATCTTGACATTCTTTACTTTGACGAACTGATTTTAATTTCCGGAATATAGAGAGGTGTTGGGAAGGAAAGATATTAAAAATAAAAAACATCTTCAAATGATGGCAAGCGCCCTCTATATTTCTAATCATTTGAAAGTGGTCGTTATGAATTGGCTTTATTTTAGCTTCCTTTGCTAAAAGACCTAGGTAAGCATCATCGGGTCTAATTGGAACCACTCTTTTCGAAGCTAGTACCAACTTTAGAAGGGTATCGGTGGATAATAAAAAGACCGGCTCCTCAATCATGTCGGGGAATATATTTGGTTCAAAGTCTTCTTTTGAGACGTATTTTGGATGACTCGACAAGCGAATAGGCCTATCTTTCCGTAAACGCTTTCCCACGTAAAGATTTTTTGGTTTGTCACCCCATTTGTTATATAGCCAAGGGATAATTGACGGCATATTGAGAAATATATTGTCATCTAGCTTTAGAATAAATTTCGTTGAGCAGGCTTCCTTTAAATTATCAGACAAATAGTTGAAAGCCGTCATTAATTTTCTAGTGCCCTCATAGGGTGAGTCGTTGAATTCAGCTTGTAAAATATCCGAATAAGACTTACTCTCCTGGGCCACGTCCCTTTCGAATCTGTTATTGGACATTCCCATCACGAATATAACTTTCCAATTGACCTTAGTTAGGCCCTTGACCTGTCGAAAATGTAAAGCCTGGCCCCAGCTGGAGCGAATTGCCTTTCGGTGTCCGGTGTGTTCAGGAGGAGAGAATACCAAAATTATGACAAACTGCGCCATCTTCTGGCAGTTCATTTTGGGTTGATGAATTAGATTAACAGGGAATTGTTTCGGGTTGGCTGGACCATAACGAGGATTAATTTTCTCTTCCAGGTGCAAAAACGGAATTTGATCCTGATGCACATTCCTAAGCGGAAAGAATTTCGGATTAATCTCTATCGATGCCTCATCCTTTTTACCTCTATTCTCACTCCTTCTCCAAGTCAAGAAAAGTAGGAAAAATATTAATAAAATAATCCAACCATAAAGAGAAGGAGTTTTCGATCGCTTATTAAAAATAATAGCGATAATCGCACTAATTGAAGTTGCCCAAGCTTTCTGTTTAGTTTCTGAGGACATGATGTACAAAAATGTTTGAAATATTAGAAGAAGTTGTATGTAATAGAACTGGACGAGAATGAAAGCATGTGTAATTTATTGATTATTCTAGGAGTTTATTTATTTTTCAACGTGTCTTTAAAATCTTATACAATGTATTAATTTTCATAAGTTAAATAGATGATTAAATTACATAGTTGAATTCTCATCAGCAATCGCTCGCATACTTGTCGGTTGTCATTGTAGGATGAAATGACTTTTATCATTATATTTAATTTGTAATTTACAATGTTTGTATTTATACAATGTACATCTTTACTAAAGATATGAACATGCAAAATTCTATATATATATATATACAGTATATACATTTTGTCTTATTTATACAAGTTTTTTTTCTGCCTCATAAATCTACATATAAAGTTATTATTTGATGGAATTTTTGCAAATTAAAAAATAACATTCAATTCCCACTTTACTAATACTTTGCCTCTCGAACTATTCATACAATCATTTCTATCGAACATCTCTAAATTCTTATTTCCGGTTCCGGATAAGGAAAAGTGAAATTCGCAGTTGAGGATTCGCTGCTAATCATTCTACTCTTTTGCAAAGAGATATACGAATAAATCATAAGGAAAAGAAGAAATATAACGATTATTAGAAGAAAAGACAATCTTATCATTCCTTTCAACGCCGTCACGCCTTCGCTTCGGAAAATGGAATAATTTTTCTTTTGATTTCTTCGCTCCTCTTTCTTAAACTTCTTTCAAACTTTTCGCTCGCGTGCCAGCCATAGAGCGGGAATAAAAAATTATAGGCCTACTGAAGAGAGAGAAGAGAGAAAGCGGGCGAACGAACTGCAGTCAGCTTTCTAAATAGAGATCATTCGTTCGCGAGACATTTCAAGAATGACAATCACCGAATCTTAATGTTTCTTTCTATTAAATGATCCGTAAGTTTTTTTCTTGCGAAGAATTATCTTCGGTCTCTTCTTACGCTTTATGTTTTTTATCAATCTTATCTAATAATGACTGACTACACCCCATATTTTTCTTTTTTTTTTCTCAATAACAATTGTTTTATTATATCTTCTTTTGCCACACTCTTTAATATTAACATGCTGAAATTTCCGTTAAGCCGGCGGAAGGAAGGAGGAGTAAAGGGGCGAAGCGGAATTAAAACTAGATCTCGTTTTCTTCCATACCCCTAATTTCTACTTGATTCACACGCGAATTGATGGATAGTTGCCGCGGAGGCAATTGATACCAAGTGAGAATATGATAAGGCTGCTCGTTAACGTTTTTTATGTGAGGTAAGTAGAGAAAGATAGGAAAAAGTGAATGATCCATACAAAGATTTTTGAGGGTAATGAAGAAGGCAAAGAGAGAGGAAGCGAGGTCGAGTAAAAATGAAGAAGCAATAAAATGAGACAAAGCGAAAGGGATTTATATATATATATATATCTATATATAAATATATATATATACAGTATATATATATATATATATATATATATATATAATATAGATAATATAATTGTAGACAGAGTGAAAGTGAGAGTGAGAAGAGGGAGGAAGAGAAGAATGAATGAAAAAAAAAAGGAAAAGAGAGAGAGAGAGAGAAAGAAAGGTATAGACAGATAGGCAGACAGAGTAGAGTTATGTTGAAAAGTTGAAAGAAACTTAGTTAACAAGAAAAGTGGGATACACGAAAAGAAGGAAAAGTGAAAATGATAGAATGGGAAAGGGGTGAAAGTTAATTATTCTATAAACATATTCGTGTTCAGACAAATAAATATACAAAATTGAAAAGAGAATACGGAAATACATACAATTATTAGTCATAATTCTAAAGAAAAACACTTAGAAAGTGATAAGAGGAGAGGGATAGAGGACAGTGGGTCAAAGGTATTTTATTTTTCAAAAAAAAAAGAAAAAGATCTATAAATGAAACATTTCTCTTCCAACATCTGTCTAGTAAATATTTATTTTTACGTTTACCCGACGATCTCTCATCGACTCATCAAGCCTTAATATTTAATAAAAAAATAAGAAAAAAAAGTAGTTAACTAGTTGCTCTTTAATCGAAAAATAATAATGAAAGACTCGAAGAATAAATATATGTATAGAAAAGAGAGATAGACTGTAATATAAAGACTTATAACCTTAATGTTAGGACATGAGTGCAATAAAATACGCCATTTAGTAATTAATACGGCGTTGTATTGAAACGTAATGTAATAATTAGTTTATATAGAATGTTTTATTAAATAGGCTTGGAATTATTTAGCTAAAGAAAATGAATATTTATTAGTTGGGGGAAGTGACACCCCACAAAGTGGCATGTTTGATAGTGTGTCACTATTTGCTCGCGGCTATCAAACATAAAACTATTCATAACCGTCAAACTCCCACCAAGTGCTATAAACCAAAATATATATTATTAAAAACTTGTATAATCAAGTATTTAATATATGCATATAAAGATAATAGTTAGATTATATATATAGATATTGGAAAGCGAATGTCCTGACCCTTTGCCCTGAAGGAAACGATTCCTTCATCATATAAACTGACACAAATAAATTATTTAGCCTTAGTCCCTTTGTCTCTTCTTCCCCTTCATATTCTCCCACTGTGTGTGTGTGTGTGTGCGCGCGTGTATAAATGGGTGTAAAAGTTATCCCAGTTCACTATCCTTTCTCTCACGTCTGTACATTTTATGAAATTAACTCTTTCGAACCTTCGTCATTACGTTCATTCCACTCTGCAGAGTCCAATAAGTGGTTAATTTTTTTAAGAAGATGAATTCCGTTTCCTTTGTCTCTATCTTTACAGTTTCGCTTTATGCTCTTGCATGGCTTCGGAAGAACATATCAAGAACACTACTTCTATTCTGAATAGCCTCTTGAGTGACTACGACAGCAGATTAAGACCGGGATTTGGTGGTAAAATATTCACTAATACCTTATAAGTTTTAATACTTTTAAACTTGGCTTTTTGTATAATAACTTATTGAGTGCGTTCTTTTTGTCATTCAGGGCCGCCTACAATTGTAAAGGCCGATATGAATATTCGTTCTATGGGACCCATCTCAGAAATAGAAATGGTTAGCTAGTTTTAGACAAAACAAAATTTAAAAAGTTCATTATAACTTGTCGTTTGTTTATTTGTGTATATTTGTTTATTCACTATCTTCTTAAGCCCTGAGTTTGTAATTACCAATAACGAGCATTTTTCCGCTCAACCAACTAACCTTCGGATATAAGTTTATTTAGGGGATTCTGCTATTTAATTATCTTAGCGTCAGTCGATCCGCAAACGTGAAAATCTGTGAAACGGAAAAGCTTGGTGACTGCAATTTTATGCACCGTTTACATTCAATATAAACATTTTAATAGAAGTTTTTCGACACTTTTTTTGTCCCGGCTTTCTTTTTTCATTCACCTGTATTTTCTACTAAATCCGATCTGACAGCCATCCGTCACATTAATTTCCCTTCTCTTTTAATCTGATCGCACATTTTCTTTAGCGGCTTATTCCTTTGAGAAAATTGAATTGTGAAGAACTAGTCCTTTAGGAGTGGTTAAGTGTCAATTTCTTTTCTTTTGCGATCATAAGCTGTGGCCGCCGGTATTTCATTTGTGAAAAAGATTTTGCTGTGGGCTATCATTTATAATAAATCCGTCTTTAACTAAACAATCTTTGAATAAAATCAAAAAGAAAATTTTAGGAAACTCTCTTTGAAAACATTCAATCCAAAGGGTTTTAAAAGTGGGGTTATATTAAGCGCACGATTAAGCTTATGCCTATATAAAATATCAAATCAAATTACCTTGTTTGTTTTACTATTTTGACTAACATTTCCGATTTGCTTGCAAACATATTGTTTTTATATTTAAACAGGCCTATTCCATGGATACCTACTTCCGCCAGACATGGAAAGATAACAGACTACGTTATCACAGCAAGTATTATGAAACCGTAAGGAATAATACGGGAATGGCCGTCCATATTATGGTAAGTGGATAATTGAATAGAAATGAAGTGAAAACAAAGAGCTCTTATTCTTTTATTGTTTATTGACTGCTCTTTGAATTTTTGCAGATGCTGGAGAGAATTTGGAAACCCGATACATTCTTTTACAATGGACGAGGATCCTACCTCCACACCATTACAACTCCTAATAAACTGCTAAGGATTTTTCCAGACGGAACCGTCTGGTATTCTATGAGGTGATTTAGTTTTGTAAAGTGTGTGCTCGGTACGCCCATTCCAACCGTGATTAGTTTGTCAGTCATAGGCCTACTGGCCCTAGTGGCAACCGATCTTCCCGCAAAGAAAAGAATCTAAAAAATATAAGAATAAGCGGTAAATTATAAAGCAAAAGTAGGAAAAAGTAGAAAGAAAGTAAAGGATTGATAGATAATGAAAAGAATGATAAGAAAAGGGAAAGTAACGGTACAATGAAACTGTTTTATAGGGATTTATGTGTATAAATTTTTAAAATATTAATCATAGAATACTTTTATCTTTAAGACATTTAATTAATTTCTCTCAAAAAACGTTGCTATTGTACTAAACAAAACATGGAGAAGAAAATTTTCATTATGATTTTTCTATAGAGTAGAGTAAATTTTCTAATCTTATTCATCTTTTTAAAAATGAAAAGATCTACTAACAATACAAAAATGATAAGTTTAGCTGTTGAAGATGGAAAATAATTCATTTTTTCTTCTTTGTCCATAGACTGACAATAAAAGCGACGTGTCCGATGTATTTACAAGTGAGTGTAATTCTCTATTACCTTTATACATATTAAGTAACATTCTTTAATTTGAGGCAGAATGAATAGTAAATTTTTTGTTAATATTTGCAGGATTTTCCATTAGGTAGGCCTGTTGTCAAAAGATATGTCAATTGCTTATTTACTGTATGACTCCGTTAGATGAACAGCTGTGTCCATTACAATTCGGCAGCTGTAAGTATACTTTAGCTATCTTTGTCTGGTGTCTGGTTTATATAAATACAATATATATATATATCATTTTCTTTGATAGAATTGTTTAAAATGTTATATATCTGTTTTTTATTAATTAATAATAAAAAATTTTATGCAATAGACGCCTATGGGAAAGATCAACTCGAGTATGTTTGGAAATACGGTGCTAAAAATTCAATTAAGACCTCGAAAGATATGAGATTATCGCAATTCGACATGCCCGGACAGACTGCTGTAAATTGCACAGAAAATAGGTCTAAGGGTATATAATAAAGAGTAATTTTCTTCCACTGACAACAATCGAATTAATTATGACTACGGGCAACAGGCGAATTCTCGACGTTAAAAGTCAATTTCCGACTTCAAAGACATATGGGTTACTTTCTTATACAAGTCTATGTACCATGTACACTCATAGTCATCTTATCATGGGTATCTTTCTGGTTGAATAGGGAAGCAACCGCCGATCGATTAACTTTGGGTATTAATATAATTTATAATATAGCTTTTTATTAACTATATAATATAATAGATAATGAATAAGTTTCTTATATATATATATATATATAGACATTAATATCAACGTTATCTGTGCTCATCCAGGAATAACAACTTTTCTTACTTTAACGACTCTATGCATGGACGCTAGAGAGGATGTTCCTCAAGTTCCTTATGCAACAGCTCTTGACTGGTTTATAGTAATGTGCTTCGGTTTTGTTATCGCTTCATGCTTGGAATTCGCCGGAGTACATTATTTTACGAAGAGAGGTTTCGGTGAGATACAGCATGATAGCGATTCCGAAGACGAATGGATGGATGACGAAGAATTGGAATGCGATATCAGTTGTACACCCGTCACCACCTTCTGCTATAATAACGTATATGCTGTATATATAAATATATAATATAAATAAGTGAATATTTATATGTATGTATATATAAGTATATATTGTATATTTATAATATATACATTATCTTATATACTTTACATATATACATATATAAGCCTATATAACGTAAATATTTACTCTAAAAACTTATCTATAAGACAGTAGTTGTGAAAAGCATTAAATTTTAAAACATGTTTTATATTATAATTAATTAAACAAGTAAGGTAAATAGATTGAGCCTATATATTAGAATTTATGCTTTTCTTCCGCCGTTCCGACGCCTCCTTCTGACCTTGAAACAAAAAAAAACTCCAATACAGAAATCATCAGTCTACACAGAAAATAATCATATAACTTTATACGAAGAAAGATCTCCAACTAATTATTGGAACAATCGAAATAAGAATAGGACATTATCTACTTCAAATTCGCCAAAAAATACAACTCATGGTGATTCCTGTTTATACAAATTTTATAGATGTTTACAAGTAAGTTTGTTTTCAAAGTTTTTCTATTTTTTATCTTCTTCATCCTTTTTGTCGCAACTCGATTTTGTAAATGAGTGAACTAGCTTTTATGTAAACAACATATCTAATTAAGGGCTTCTGATTGAGGGAGTTTGTCCCATTTAAAGAAAAAAAAACAAAAAGAATAAATTTTGTTAGTTTGTAAAGGTCGCATGTGGTTTGCATATAAACTCAAGTGTCTGACTAATAAATTAAATGACGGGCAGAGCAACCTCAAGTACCGACGATTAATGATTAGAGGAGCGGACAAGCGCGATGTCAACCGTGTTTCCAAGATTGACAGAGTGTCCAGGGTACTTTTTCCACTATCCTACCTTCTGCTGAATGTTATCTATTGGTTGTCATACCTATCAAGACACACGAATGAACCAATTCGTTGGTAACGGTGTGCCATCTGCTGGCATCCAAACATCTTCATTTTCAACAATCGAAAAAATTTCAATTATATGCTAAAAAACACTTTTACAAGACAAAAAATGATTATGCAATCTAAGAGATTTTTAATAAAAAAAAAGAAATACTGATAAAATCATGTTTATTCTTTCTCTGTTTATTTCTATTGATTGTTTTTTGTTTTTTTTAAAAAAAAATAAAGCAAAAAAAAAGAAAAAGAGTACAGTGGAGGAAAGATATACGATGAGTTGTAATAAATTTTCTTTCCTCTTTGAAGGAAGAAAATAGGCTTTTAAGAGCAGCTTTTTTCTTCTTTCTTTTTTTTCTCCTCTTCATTCTTTCACATTAATGCTCCTGTTCCGTCGCTATTTGATCCAAGGTACAGATTCCAATAAAAGATATTGAGTAAAGTGAAAGCAGTCGGAAAAAGAATTCTGGAGGCCTTATCGATTTTGCTAACCGAATTAATACCGTCTGAACTACGAACTTTCATATCCCGATAAGCCGAACTTCCGGTAATACAATGATATAATTTAGAGCAACATCTCTCTTGATCAGATGATTTCAAGCTGTGAAACGACGGCGTCTCTTTCTCTGAAGTTCCATTTAATTTCGATGTGTATTTTTTCTTCTGACTTACATAGTATATTTTGTCATTAGCCTATTTAAAAGAAAATTAAATATAATAAAACTATATGTCATACTTGATATACTAATGGCTGTATAAGGATCTTTTTAGCGCCTAAAATAAAGTTAATTGAGACAAATCAGCGCATGGTACCTTTTCGCTTAAAGGAATTTGCTTTCCATCTGAGTAAGTTCCACTTGTTAAAATTTCAATCTCCTCATCGTCAGCAACAGAGTATTCCTCCTCCTCTTCTTCCCCTTCATCTAAATCTGATTCCTGCACTACCTCACCACTACCGTGCTTTGTAAAAAAATGAACGCTAGCAAATTGTATGATAGCTGCTAGGACAAATGCAAAGCACATGTTGACGAAGTAGTCAAGGGCAGTTGAATAAGAAACCTGTTTAAAAAACAGAAGACATGAGCAAATAGAATCCTTGAAAATATATAGAAAATAAAAAAAGGTGGTTCTGTAATTGGTTAACAAAAAATCTTAGCCATCATTTTTATTACTTTACCCTTTGACAAACATTAAATATATATACTGTATATTCGATTTAGATTATAATAAACCATGTAGAAAATGAGGAAAATTGTTTTGCTTCATCGATAATTGAAGAACACGAGAAATATATACAAAAAAAAAGGTAGAATATAAATTATGGAAGAGAAGAATACCTTTGGAAGATCGCTTCTGTTATCAACTCCAACGAATACCATTGTTAAAACAGTTGTTATTCCTTAATATATAAATTTTGGTCAGATTTTCTACTTGTATTTAATAAATATGAAATAAATTCCTTTACCTAATGTTATCCTATCGGCAGTTGCTTCTCTATTTATCCAAAATGCTACCCATGATAAAATAACCAGAAGTGAACAAGGAACGTAAACATTAATTAAAAAATAGCCCATATGTCTTTTAAGAGTAAAAGTAACGTGAAGAAGAGAGAATTGATCTGTTAAAACAGATGAAAGGATAAATGAACAGAATGAAGAGTATATATACCAATATATACTAATATATATATAGTTTCTATAATAATTGACAGAAGGAAAAAGAGAGGAAACATGTTTTTTTTATATATAGGGCTTCCTTTTGTGATATTTTTAAGATTTCACACCAATATTAGGGAACATAGGATGGGCAAGCAGTTTCATACGTGATTTGGTTGTCGAAATGTAAGGGAAGGAAAAACAGAAAGAAACGATAGAAAAACAGGATGATTACCTTGTCCATGAAAAATTGTTTTGTTCCCTTGAGGAAAGTTGATCAGATCGAACTGGGATAGGGTCATATCAGACGCCATCTTGATCGAACTTCCCGCCCCGTAGGTCCATTTATAAAGGACGTCGGATATTCTATAGCCATGGCTGGCTAATCGTAAAGGACAGTTCTGTGTATCCATCGGAAAATTTTCAAGGTGCATTGGGCAGGTAGCTTTTATAGTAAGCCTGTTATTTCAATAGGAGTATATAAAATATATATATATGTAGGACTATTAGGCAATATATAAACAGTATAACGTAATAAAAAAAAGCCGACCAACAAAAACAAAGCTAAATGAGCCTTGGTAAAGTGCAAACGAAAACACATTTCAAGTAGGAAATGAGAATTTATTTAGACGCTTTCTCTCATTCAAGCTTCTTAAAATGATAGAAAGAGACGGAAACTTTGCTTAATGATAAAAAAAAGGAAATAGTCTTAAAAGAATAATTTAAAAAATATATATACAAACCTCATTGAGTATAAAATTCTACCATCTTTGTTAACTCTTAACAACTTGTTAGGTGATGTTACCGTGTGCAAATACGATTGTTTGCCGTTTAAAAAATGAGTATCCGGCTTCCAGATTTTCTCAAGAAAGGTAATACTAACACGTAGAGTCTCTATATCACCGGCCTCAAATTCTAATCGCTTATCGACCCAACTTTGACGGAAGTAACAATCCATCTGATAAGCCATATCCCTCTCGGAGACTGGACCCATACTTCTAACATTTAGATTAACGTCAACTAGAGTCGGTGCCCCTGAAATCGAAAGGAGTTTAAGGATAACTTTTATCCCTCTCTATTTTATCTCGCTTCCTTTCTTTCATTCTTGTATACAAATATAAAGGGGAAGGAGGAGGAAGGAGAGAGAGGATATAAAGATTCCCTCGAAAAAATAGCTCTTCTAAATAAATAAGAAAAAATATTCCAATAAATCGCTTATGGGGAATTATATGGTCGCAATCTCATTACGATTATTCATTTAAGGAACGAGAGTCTACAAGTAATAAATGTAAAAAAACTAAGGACAAATATAAAGAGTTTTTAAAGTAAACATATAATATACAGAGTATATATTTAATATCTATTTTCTACCCCTTTTTTCCCCTTACCGCAATTCCTTTCCCCCTCTGTCCAATCGACCAGATTTTTTTTTCTTCTTCTATTCATATTGTATATACTATATTCATACACCTTCTATAAATATATACGCTGTATATACAGTATATAAAAGAAAGATGAACATATAAAAAAAATCAAGAAGAAAAAAACCGAACGCCATCATCGAAAAGTCGATAATCACCTCCGAATCCCGGTCGCAATCTCTTATCATATCCCTGGAGAAGTTTATCCAAAAGTTGTGTTGTATTTCGAACGATTTCTTCCCTATTTTGCCACGTTGAATTCTTCGAAACCACACCGTCCAAGGGTGATAAGACAACCGTTACCAACAATAAAAACATTTCGCCTCCTTATCTTTTTCTTTCTTCTACCGACGAAAAGCGTTTATCCAATAGCTAACGTCAGTTACGTTTTGCCGCCGTCTCCATCATACAGACAGCGCCGTTATTTATCTCCGGGGCGTCTCTCATTCCCTATTCCTTTATTTACTTTTTAAAAAGACGCTTAATAGGTTAAACCGTTTATGCTTTAATTTTCCTTTACCTCACCAAATCCTTTTCTATTAGAGAAAGATATTCTCATTTATATTATAAAAAATAAATTGCTTGATAGATATTATACTGTATTTATACATACTGTATATACAGTCTAATATATATATATATATATGTATAGGCATATATGGTATATACCTTAAAACACACACACATATATATATATATATATATATCTTTATATATAGACATATAATTTACATATACATTATACTATATTTATAAATTTCGTACATACGCCAGTTTATTAAGTAAGTATTAACAAATAAAAATATGGAATGATATCAGTGAAGAAGTTAGGGATGCAACCAACTGACGGCTCAAAAGTACATTTTATAACAAACAACGTTTTCGATCAGCTTAATTCCAGATGGCGCCTTCGGGTAGGAATGTTTGCATAATATTACATTTCAGAATGCGACTCGAGTAAATCACAATAAAATAGAATATTATCTTAATTAATAAAAGTATTATCTAAAAGATTTTGTAACTTTTATATAGTAAACTATAGAATTGTTTTTAAATTGGTCTATCCCATGAGAATTAGAAAAACTGATTAATAGACGATTTTGCGTTAATGAAAAAACGCTTAAGGTTTACTTAAATAACTTCACTGTCATAAAAAAGAAAAATCGAAAAAGTAGATTTAATTAAATCCCAGGTGTTTAACTTTCATTCGTCATGTATGGTCTTATAACAGAATATGTATATAGTAATAAATTCTCTTCCTTAAAGGTAAGACAATTAACTGCAGATGGCGCATTGATTTCGTCATCAGTTACTTGAATAGACGAAATATAAATTTTATACAAACATCAGCTGGCAAAGTCATCATCAGAAAGCAACTTATGTCCGTTTAAATTATTTCAGCTAATTTCAATGCAAAAGACGATTATGTAATAACTAAAATTCTCTTTTTATTCCATTCTTATAAAAAGTTTCTAAAACAGATAAAAGGCCTACTTTATAAAAAAAAAAGAGAAATATTCAATGCTATTTTATGCCATAGGAATTCACTTATTCTAAGTTTGTAAAATCAGAGCAACCAGTCATTTCAGCTGCCTTTGTGGTAAACTTTTGCGACAATTCTTCATTTAGAGCAGTTGCTTCAATAGTTTCAAATGTGCATTCGCTATTTAAATAAAAAATACAAAAAATTACTATACTTATTTAAAGCTATTTTAGACAATTAGCTTACCCATATAATTTTCCCGTTACATCCTTCTCTTCTTCAGCAACAGCCGCTTGAATTATGCTTTGCGCTCCATCTTTTGGAGCTTTCATTAAAAACCAAACAATTGGACTAAGTGATATTCTTAGAAAAGAATTTTGCTTAAAAGGCATATGTCTTTGGGCACCAGTGTTAACGACTCCAGGTTGAATGGCATTGATGCATACCTCACTACTCGGTATTTGCTTACTTAGCACGAGTGTATCAAGTAAAATTGCTAATTTTGATTGCGAATATGCTTCACCAGGAGTGTAAGAACGCGATTCGAAATTCAGATCATCCGTATTCACTTCGGCTATGCGATAAGCATGAGCTGTGACATTAACAACACGGCTACCAGGATTTTTACGCAACAAAGGCATAAGAAGACGAGTTAATAAGTATGGTCCTGCGTAAAAAGATGAATTACAGCTTTTTTTAAAAGCGACGTCTCTAATTTTAAATTATTGCCTTCTTACCTAAGTAATTGACAGCTAAATGAAGTTCGAAACCATCCTTAGATTTGCCTTCGGGGTGACACATAATGCCCGCATTGTTTACCAAGATGTTCAAACGCTCATACTTTGTTTCAATCTGTTTTACTACTTCTCTAATTGATTCAAAACTCGCCATATCAATTTCCATAACGTCAACGTCGGCTTTAGGAAATCTTGTTTTTAGCAAACTCAAAGCTTCTTGGCCCTTTTCCATACATCTAACACCCATTATTACCTTGGCTCCTCTCTCTGCAAAGTCCGCACACGTGGCAAATCCAATGCCTCCATTACCCCCAGTAACAAAAGCAATTTTGTCCTTTAGCGAAACTGTACTTTGACATTGTGCTCCCCTCATGTACTGCCTATGAACGATAATATATTAATACAATTTCATCGTTACTTGAATTTGCTGAATCATGTTTAGAAACATACCGAATGGCGTAAACAACACCTATAACCACAGCGATTAGAATGGGATACCACGAGTTTATAAAATCTTCGCCGGGAGGCTTTCCGTCTGGAAACATCGAGCCCATCTTTTTGGACTCTTATTGTATTGGATTGACACTGTCAATGGAATAAATCGATATCGATAAGAGTTATTTCAATCGCATCGGGATTTGAAAGCCCTAGTGAAGTAAAACATAATTGACTATCTAATCAATTATTATCTAAAAATTTAAGGAAGCATATATATGTGCTTTAGTAAATGCAAATATATTTAAATTGATTAATATCATAATTATAAATTTAACTTTTATTAGTCTTCTAAAGTAATTTGCCTTTCTGAATCGTATATCGAATTATACGATAAATACATCGAATCGAAAAATATAAAACTTATTCTCGTTGATAAAAATGGAACAAGTTGCAAAAGTAAAAATATTGTTATAAATCATGTATAATAAACGTTAGAAGTAAAGTTTAACGATAAAACTACAAACTTTCAAAGATTTTTCATACGTAAACAGTTCTGTCTACGTCACTACCGGTCGGTCACATGGCCTACTGAACAACAGTCGACAGAAAGTAGGCCTCTTCACAACTGATTATTCACTTTAAGCATGCGATCTAACAAATATTCAACTGTTATTTTTATACTCCAACTGCCAATTTAACCCAAGGTAACAATTATCATCTGAACTGAAATGAAACCCAATTTAATATCAGAAGAATCTGAGAATGATGAGAAGGGAGATTTTATACAAATCTCTGGTCATAAAGGGATCTGTAAATCAGCATCGTCGAAAACTATTTATAAGAAACTTAAGAATGGAAATAACGAAAATTATGCCTATTTAAAGGCTATGGAAGATGAATATGCCAGAGTTTGTATTCCAAGATTTTTTAGGGCTTTAAAAGACGGTGATCAAGCTCTTATCGAATTGGAGAACTTAATGCAGTACTTTAAAAGTCCAAATATTATGGATATCAAGCTGGGCTGTAGGACCTTTGAAGAAAACGAGGTACAAAGTACTGTTTTACGGGAGGATTTATACGATAAAATGCTGAAATTATACCCCGACTGCTGTAGTGAGGAGGAGAAGAGGGAGAAAGCTGTGACAAAATTAAGGTCAATAGTTCATTTTTCTTTATTAACATTTTAGAATTCTATAAATTCTATATTGTCTCTATTTAAGGTCAATTTTATTAGCGGAATCGGATATTTCATACAGGGTAATTAATTGATTTTGCGCCTAGCAAGTCTTAAGAATTAATATAGTTAGAAATTTGCCTTTACAGCTGTAATTTAGAGGGAGAATGTTATTTTTTATTTACATTTAGGAAATAGAAATTAATAATAAACTAAACAATGAATAGTCCAAGATTTTCACTTATTAATAATACTTATCAGTATATATATATATATATATATATGCTGTATATACACATACGTATCTCTCTCTCTATATATAATACTCAATATTACTAGGTACTATACATTGCATATTTATATTTATGTAACATATAAACACTAAAATATTGTTTATTAAAAGATCTTTGATTTCAAATGAATCACGATTTTTCCAGAGTTTTTATACTTTTTACAGACATCTAATACTTGTATATTAAAAGGATAAAAAGCATTTATCTCTATTCCAATCGGTTAAAAACAAAGTTCTCTTTTTACGAAATCGCTTACGGTCTCTCTCTCTCTCTCTCTCTCGTTTATTGTGTAAAATAAAAATCTTTTATTACTTTTGTTACTTTTTTATAGAAATAAATTAAAAATCTTGATGCTTTTCTACTATTCTCTTTTCTCTCTTCAACTATTTCTGGATGTATAAAACATAGGGAAAATTGATTGTTACATATACTAATATATACAATATATGAATGTATTCGCTAGTATATGATAATAGATGAAATGTCTTATTGAGTATTTTTGACGTATTGACCTTTTTTAACGACAAAGAGTTTTCTTTGAAGAGAAAACTTTTTAATCTATACCTAATCTAATCATATAAATAGAAATTTCGCACGAGATACATAATGACTGTATTGTTTATATGATTCTAGATTAATATATACTTTGTATACAAACATAAAAAATCTATATTTTAATAATTTTAACAAAAGTTTACTGATTATTAATAGGATATTAAGTCTTTTTTTAATATAGATCACACGATTTTTATTAGTATTGGCAGGTAATGAATATACATTAGATTATATGTATCATTTAATCTATACCTATTCTGTATATAAATTACTTAGTATAAAATAAACATAGATCAATGTATTTAGGTAGATTATTTCAAATTGTGAAATGGATCTCTTTATTTTTATATTTCAATACTTCACGAAAACATTGTTTATAATGTAGAAAGAAGAGTATTATACATATAATTTATACAGTATATAAAGAACTATAGCCGCATACACGTTGCATGGTAAACGTATTAAAAAGTATAAGAATCAGGCATATATTACTAACAGGAAATTGGTAAATGTGTGCTGTGCTCATTATAACTTATCGAAAGTCAATATTTGTTCCAGTCAAAATTATTTACTAAATGTAGAAATTTTTGGCCTTGTGGCATTATATTTTTTTATTTTTAAAGCAAATTTCTTACTCAAAATGTAAACTCAAATATTAATATTTTAACATATATTTTATTAATGATTGTTATTAAATAATGATATTAATTTTTTGTTACAACTATTTATTTTAATAGATATATGCAAGTTAGAGAAAAAATGTCTACTACTTCTAAGCTTTCCTTTAGGATTGAGGCAGTTCATAGTTCGACTGCAAAATATTCTCAGGACGTTAAAAAAATCACTAATTCCGTTCAAGTTTTGGATTGTTTTAAATTCTTTTTGAATAAGGCTCACGATAAAAGACTTTTGGAGACTTTAGTTGAAAGAATTAAGCAATTAAGATGTAATATAGAGAATAGTGAATTCTTTCAAACCCATCAAATAATAGGTAGTTCGTTACTGCTAATACATGACGGATCAAATTGTGGTGCTTGGATCATTGATCTTGCACACGCAATCCCCGCTCCTGACGGAATACAGAGATTGAATCATAGAAGCGATTGGAAATTTGGTAATGGAGAAGATGGAATATTAACTGGTTTAGACAACATTATCCGCCTATTTCGATCATTCCTTTAGCAGTGAGATTAAAATTAATATTATATTTAGCATTCAAAAAAAGAGAACTATTTACATTCAAAACAAAAATAGAGTGATGCCAATTAAAATTTTTAAGCCACTTAGAGTGCCATAAATCATTAAAATAAATGCATTAATTGCAAACAATTAAAAGAAAAATATATATTTAAAATGGCTATGGTAGTTAAAATTGTAATTTGAAGCTTAAAACAAATTCCATTTATACAGTATAAATAAAATTTGCTTTATCTTTTCATTGTCATTCTACAAATCAAAATTGATCTCATTACCCTTTTGGTTTGTGTTTTTTTTTTTTAAAAGCGAGTTTGTCACACTCTGTTCTGCTGAAAGTTGTTTTGTCAAGTTTTTTTTTCCCATTTTTAGGTTTAACGGTTTAAGTTGTTTGCTTAAGCTTTATAAACTATGGTGCTATAATTTCTTTTTTGTTATGTATAAAGATTCAAAATTACGCAGAAAAAATTCCAAATATGCTAAAATGGGAAAAAAGTACTTTTTAAGGTCTAGTTTACCATTCCTCACGTGAAAAATGATTCTATGCAAAACAAGAAAGAGAAACTTCCAATGGCAAAATAATGTGTTATAGACACATATACAAAGACATATATATATATATATATATATATATAGGTATAAACCAAATCCACATTAAGGGCACAATTAAAAGCTATCTTTCAAAGTTTATTACAAAAAATTTATTATTTATATATATGTTGTTCTGGTTTGTTTATGTTTTGTCAAGGTTAAATCCAATAAATTGGTAACTGCAGAAAAAAAAACTATCTTATTGTAATGTTCAAAGAAAATACAAAAATATAATGATATTGATTGATTATAACCGATTTTCTTTACTTTTGTATTGAAATTTTATGGAAAGATACGATTTTTCGGTTTATTCAACCGATATTCATTTTATTCTTTAGTAAATCAATAAAATAAGTTATTTAAGACTGGTGGCAAAAATATACTTGAAGATATTCTGCCTTGCAATTATTAGGGGTGAGTGAAATAAAATGGCTCAGGGTTTTTTCAAGGGTAGTACAGTCTACAGGAATATCACTACTAAATCTGTTATCATACTTGTTCTCAATAGGACTGGTTTCCTATTATGTTTAAGTACATTCTACTGGTGTGGTGACGTCAATGATAAATAATAATACAAATATAGAAAGCAAACTTCCAGCTGTGTTTTTTCTTTCAACCGTTTCCAGTAATAAACCTCGTACAACTTGTACAGTATTACAATTTTTAATTGTTATAAAAAAAACTAATAAATGAATAGGCACAGCGCCTTTTAAGCAAATTAAGCATATACTGTATGCATATATCTATCATCTATCTATATATCTATTTATATATATATAGTATATGTTATATAAATATATATAAATTTATATATACTGTATATATATAGATAAATTGTAAAAATATTTATGACGTACAAGTTTTTATGTTACCTATTCTAGTTCTTAACTTAAACAAATGAAAAGGATCCAGTCAGATTAATCAAACAACGTGCGATAACAAACTAGTGTTAGATAACGAAATACAATATTTTATCATATATTTTAAGGAGGAGGTTCGCTTTGCAAGTTGAAAAACTAGTGTAGAGATATTTATTTGCTCTCTCTCTCTGTCTGTCTCTCTCTAAGTTCAATATATCAAAGAAACTTGCAAAATTAAAATTATAAATGCGTTCGTGCAACAAAAATTAGGCAATATACTATATTACAAGTACATTAACTGCATGATTCAATGCTTGAGGTGTCTAAATCTAATTTCTTTTTATTATATACTATACATTTCATATTTTCGTTTTGGAGTTACAGATAACCTTAGATTATTGAGTGGATTGAACCTACTTTTTTTTTATCAAATTTACACTTCACCTCTATAATAAAGGAAACTTATAATATACTTCATAATAAAACGACAAAAGAATAATAAGAGTAATTATGTCATTTATCGTTATATATTCAATTTTTTAATTTATAAATGGGAAATTTGTACCTATTATTTAAAGCCATACAGTAGTAGCTTTTAGTTCTTTACACATATACTAAAAATTTATTGATGCAATAAAACATAACAAAAAGGATGTTTATCATCTAGATATTATTCTTCCTTACTATCAATTTAGGTAGATTAAACCGGAAGTACAGATTTTTTTTGGTACTCTTAATTTTCATAATATTTATATTTAAATTATGATAACAATTATTTGTGCACAAATACACTGTAGCCTGGACAGTTATATATACATATATATACCACTTATACAGAGTATACTAATATATATATATATCTATACATACACAGTATATATACTCTATATAAGAGTGTCTATGTTTAAGCAAACACCCTATTTTTAAATTCTATGCATACTGTATATGAAGTATACGTATGAGAGATTAATTAGTTAAAAGTAGGTCAATGTCTTACATTTGTCATTCGATTTATATTATCTTCTTATTTTTATAGGCCTTCAGAGAATACTCTCTCGATATTTATCGATAAGGAATTATATAAGCATATTCTTCATGTGACAGTATACCTAATAGATTCATCCGTAAAATCTAGGCTTGCTAAATTCGTGATTTAATTGAACATGTGCGTGAACGTGTTTTCATTATCGAATTACACTTTAATTATATCTTTAGGGCCGAATATCATCCCAGAGTATTAAAGTATGTTAATATTAATTAGCAAAAGCAATTTTATCACGAAAACCATGTTGAACATTCGATACTTTGAGCAGCTAAAAAAAGAAATTTAAATGTTTATAATGACGATATTCTTTTTAATAAGACGATCATTCAATTTGTTACGAAAGCAATTTCAGATTGGAATATAACAAGAAATAGATACTTTAGAATATTCATAAAAATATCTTGTAATGCATAATTGCGAATAAGAACTACGTGATCAGTTATAAAATGTATAAAATATAGATATTCTACTTTATAAACTGTATATGCTTCAATACAATTGACACTAAACAGTTCCCAGAACCAATAGAATCATCAAGGTGAAAATTTTCTAGTCTACTATACCGGAAGGTTTAGGACAAGGTCTAAAGTAACGTGCAAACTGTACCGAACAAATATATAAAATATTCTTAACATATGCAAATTTTTTTAATTTGAAAAAAAATTCGTGCAATCGAACTTTTACTGGAAACTGTAATATTATCCGACTTTAATTTGACTATCGTTTCACTGCTCCATACTTAGTCCGCCCTCTGTAGTACAAATTGGATATAAGTGTTCTAGATTTCAGTGTTTCCACATCTTCAGCATTCCGTCATCTGAATAAGTTGCAATTAGGTTATTGTGTGGATGATGACAAAGTCCAATTACGTCCTTATCATGAACCTGAAAAAGCAAACACAAGTCATAATCTCTTACGATTTACATATGAGAATAGCTAGTTACCTCTAATGTTCTTTCCAGCTTCCCAGTAGACATACAAAAACAATACAATACATTATCTTCCCCAACACAATAAATCCATTCACCTCTAGGTGAAGTTGTGCAACAGACAAAATCTCCTCCCTCCCTTTTACCGTTATTGAAACTTCTGACAATCTGTCCTCTCATATTCATAACAACAACAGTATTCGATCGATTACACACTACAAAATGATCTTGATTTCTTGCTATTAAATGAACACTATGAACAGTCAAATCAGTACCGCTATCAATACCACCAACAGATTTAAAAGTATTCTGACAATCAGCTGTTTTCACACTCCAAACCTTAACTGAACCATCCGAACTTGCACTAATGACATAATGGCCATCAGCTGTGTATGTAGCCCAATTTACAAATGAGGTGTGACCACGAAATTCTTTAAGTGTTTTTCCAGACTTCAAGCCGTGAATGCGTATTGTATGATCGAAAGAAGAGCTGAGTATATGACTGTTGTCCTTTGACATTTGAACGCAGGTTACGCCCTTTGCATGTGCTTTTTCAAATCGACGAAGACATTGGCCAGTTTGAATTTTCCACACCTGTTAGAAAGATAAAAGCTTAACAATGATCAATCAATCAAATATATGACAGAATTTACTTTAATCTTTCCATCTTGCGATCCGGTTGTTAGCATTTCTGAATCTCTACTAAAGCACATGCATAAAACTGCCTCCTCCATCATCATATAGTTATCTTGAGCCTGATATTTTAAATCTTTTCGAATTTTTCCTGTTGTAAAGTTCCAAACTTCTATGAAACCATCGATCGATCCAGTTACCAAATATTGTCCATCAGGTGAAAATTTAGCACATTCGACATGAGATTTTTGGCCAAACTGTAAAAAAATAATGAATGAATCTGTAACAGATTTTACTAAATCAAGCAAACTTTTATTTGTTTAGCGAATTGAGTAGGGTATCTTTCGTCCTCCTGTTGTTTAACTGAAGCTTTTCCTCTGAAAACATCGATAGTTGTTCCTGGAGGCAAAAGTCCTTGATGTTGTTGCCATTTTAAAGCTTGAGCTAACAGAGCCAAAAGTCTTGACGAAGGTACAACATGTACTTCACCAGAAAGGCTCTGTGCTATAGCTCCACGCCTCTTATCTTTACTTTGACCTTCAGTATAAGCCTGTATGTAGGAATAGTCGTAAAAAAGTTTTGTACGCAAAGAGTTAATGTATGAAAACTGAACCTCTTTTGGATCAAAATAATTTCTTTGTAGCATATTTTCTAAATGTACATATCTTTCAGGATGCTTAGATTTAAGCATTATCATAGGATCTGTTTGCCTCAGAACAGATCTAGCAGCTGCTAATTCTCTCAATTCAATTAATTCCAAAACAATTTGTTCATATAAATCTATCAACTTCTGATCTGGAAGTTTAAGTGATTGAATTGCTTGTAAAACTGTGTCCCAATGACCATTGTTAATTTCTGCAACAAAATTTTCAACAGAGTCAACTGTATTTAGAGAGATGTTCGTTTCTTCCTGTTGGTTTAGAAAAGAGTAAACAAGTTACATTAACATCAGAATTTTGAAAGACTAATAGGATATAGACAGCTTAAAAAACAAATAAAAATACTTAGTTATACCTGCAAAGTATGTAAAGTTCGAAGTAAGTTATTTTCTTTCAAATATTGCTGAATTAACCGGATAACGCTGAAAATGAGCGATAATGAAGATAGTTTAAGAAATATAAGTAAGATATCGTATATACGAAATTAAATGCAGTGCAATCGAAAAAAAATGTTTTGAATATTTTAATCTGAATTGTTAATAATAAAAGAATTTGGGCTTAAAAAGTTGTTTAGCAAAAACTTACTCAGCCGATTCTATTTCCAAAGCCGCCATATTTCCAAGCAACTTGTAATATGGTGTTGAATGGAATATATGAACACGAGTTTACCCGTCTAAATCGTGAAACGTACTACACTCAAGATTAAACCTTTAAAATGAGTATATTATTTAATATTTGAGTACTTTATTTTGGCAATGTATTGAAAGACAATTAGGAAATTTCGTCAATACTGTAATAACTGACAATAACAACAAGTTAATCAAAATTTAAATTGGCTTATGCGGCTCTTGTGTAAACTTGGAAAGAATGTTTTA
This sequence comes from Dimorphilus gyrociliatus, assembly GCA_904063045.1. Lineage (NCBI taxonomy): Eukaryota > Metazoa > Annelida > Polychaeta > Dinophilidae > Dimorphilus > Dimorphilus gyrociliatus. The sequence continues at coordinate 1,807,252 of CAJFCJ010000005.1, forward strand.
CATTTTCGCAATAACAGTAATAATCTTGGTAATTCTGCTAGTTTTTCGATTAGCCTATATCTTATATAGTCTAAGAAAAGCTCGACAGAGTCCGGATGCTCCCCAAGTCAGAAATGTAGTCAAAACAATGATAATAATGGGCTCAGGTTTGTTACACCTTTCAACTTGAAAATAGTTAGATTGATTGTTGATTATTAAATTTTAAGGTGGCCATACAACAGAAATGCTAAGATTAATTTCGAAACTGTCTCAACAATATTCTCCCCGGATATATATCATTGCCCAAACTGATGAAATGAGCAAGCAAAAAGTGATGGAATATCATTCCACCGATATTCCCGTAAGTACCTAATGTTTGCATTTCTCAGACCTTTAAAATCGTTTATTACAATTATTTTAGTATGAAATCAAATTAATACCTAGAAGCAGAGAAGTAAAGCAAACATATTTTAGTAGCATTTTTACAACAATTTATTCATTTATCTACTGCTTTCCAATGATATTTAAATTTAAACCGGACTTGGTGCTTACAAATGGACCTGGAACGTGCATTCCAATCTGCATGATGGCGTTTTGTATGAGGTTTTTTGGTCTTAAAGAAAGTAAAATTTTGTTTGTGGAGAGTATTTGTCGGGTGAAAACGCTTTCATTAACCGGTAAAATTCTATACTACTTTGCCGATTACGTTGTTGTTCAATGGAAAAGTTTGTATGAGAAATATCCACATTCAACTTATCTTGGTGGAAGATTAATATAAATCTTTAGCATTTTAAATTATTGTTAAAAAACATGAGATAGCTATATTATGATGCTTTTATTTTTATTTAAAAAATTTTAACGAAAATCAAAATGGTTGTTATATTTAATTGACGCCCCAAAAAAGAGTGGGCCTATCACCGGCATATTTCCTAGCTCTTGTTGCAAAAGATGTGAAAGATGATACGCAATTACCAATAAAGTAATCCGATTTGATAAGGACAGCCAGATCATACAAAGGATTCCACGGATCCCAGTGATAGATTCTTACATTCTCGCTTTGAAGGTGCTCTTCCAATTCAGCTTTCATATTTCTCTTGTCAGTCGCTACGAAAACAACTTTATACTTAGTTTTCAGGACTATACTCTTAACTAATCTATAAAAATAACATAATTATTTTATGAAGCTAGATAATTAATTTTAAACCTTAAAATTTCCTTATCATCCGGAAAACACATATTATTAGTCACGATATTTTGGGAGTCTCCATCTAGACATTGCGGTGAAGCCATATAGGCAGGTGTTTTTAGCTTTTCTACATCTTTACATGCATTTGCCCAATCAACATTATTTCTTAAATGAATGCCAATGAAATTTTCCTTTGGAAAATTTTCGTTTATATACTTTTCAGATTCAGTTACAATCTTGTCACTAAACACTAGGTACTTTTGTAAAAATTGATGTTCCCTCCGTATTGGAAATGCTGCTGGTGATCCCCTATAAGCCAAAACCGGATACTTTGAAGGCTTATATCTTTTTAACCATTGTAATTTACTTTCTTCACCGTAGGATAACTGATAAACTATATCTTTAACAAAGTCAACTTTGAGACCATCCCAAAACGGGCCGAAAGGAGATCCAGATTTCATTCTACACCCTAGTTTTTCATCACTTTTAGGTAAATAGCAAAAGCCATATCGTTGTTTTTCAGGCCAATATTTAGGTGCTAAATGCTCCATAAATTCATCGGCTAAGATCACTTTATGGTATTTCGCAATTTCTTCTACTTTGAAATATTCGTCAAAATGAACATTTCGCTGTTTAAGAAAAAAACCTGTACAATTATCTCTGTTATAGATACACGTTATTTTTTGCTAACGTAAGTTCGGAACGGCGGAAGAATTAATGTTCGACCCAACATTTTTGCGAAAGCCAGACCTCCAAGTAAATGATCCACTTGATTACCAAATCTCCCTTAATTGTTAAGCCGATTATGTCTATGAATTAGAAGCACAGATAAATTGACGTACTAACCCATACATAAACAGAATATAATATAACCATTCTTATCCCATTCGTATTTCTCATCCTGTTCGCCACTGTTCACCTGATTCACAATCATGGAAATCATGGCAATACTCAGAACTAATTTACAGAAAGACATAACTTCAAATGTTGATTTAATCTTAAATTATCTAATAAAAATTTCAATAGAAAAAAGTTGTCAATATATATTTGATATAAAATTTATAGAATGAAACTGACAGCCGATAATAGCCGAAAAGTTTCAAATGTCCTCAATTTCGTCCGTTCGTTGCAAATTACGGTGTCCAGAAATATAATAAAAACCAGTTCGCGCTCAAAGAAAGTGCTTTTTCAATTATTCTAAATAAAATATGTCAAATTATAAAACAAACATATAGGAGGATAATCTAAGCCTTTCAAAAGATATTATTACGCTTATCATAACTAGTACGTCGATACCAATAATTCCGAATCAAACGGAATATCTTTACGTTGAAAAGTAAATTAATTGTATAACTGTCAATCGAGAAAAAAAACAGCCTAATTGACTGCGAATTCACTGGCAACTGCAAACTTATTTACTCTCTAGAGAATATTGTCGGGAGACTATTCGCTCAGTTTTAATCCAGGAATTACTTTGTTCTTTATTCTAAAATTGGATTAGTTGCTCTCTATTTTAGGAAAATTTTTGTAAATTTAGGTAATGTAAAAGAATTTCAAATTGGAATGAAGAATTGGAAAGAGTAAAAAAAGAATCATCATTATGTAAGGAAAAAGACTCTTATTTTATTCTATTATTTCGTGCTTTGGGAAGTAGCTTATCCCCTTTAAAAAAGTACTTTTATAGATTCATTAATTTAGTATTTTTTTTTATTTGGGAAAAACTTGTTTTTCCAGCAGTTCTTTTATTCTGTCTGCAAAGTAGAAAGTGTTTATACATATTATATGTGTAGATCTATTTTTTATTATCATTTTGTTCGGCTGGCTAGCGATTTGCAGTGCATTTTACAGTGCGTATATAAAGGTATATATAGGTATTTACTTCGTTATTTAATCTACCTGAGAGTATATTACACCATTCTCTGTATAAGATAACGTATTCATATATTCAAATTATAATTAATAATATTATATTTCCAGAGGATAGCATTCTTATGTAGAGTGGATATGAAGTCAATGGTAAATTATCTATAAAAACATGACTGTCATACATTTGCATGAACTTATTAGCATATCACTTGCACTCCATAAGTTTCAGCTATAAGAAGAGAGATCCCAATTACATAATCTTATAGGAAGGAGCATCTCCTAAAACTGTATACAAGCATTAGGCGACGTTGATTGGTAAAAGACTGGTTCGACGTCATCGTTTGCATAATATATAAAAAGCATCATTTGTAGTTTTGCAGGCGATATTCACTGAAAAAAGTTGTAAAGGTTAGTATCAATGCTGTATTTTTGCTAAAAAATTTCCTTTACTTTTAAGATAGTATTACAACTTTTAACCTTTAAAAATGAACACATTTATAGATTAATATGTTTTCATAATATAATCGTTTTTTATAATTATCAAATACGATACAGAGAGATGTAGACAATTTAGAAACAGTTTGTAAAGGAAAATAAAAATTTATGATTTATTAAATATTTAATATTTTGGTATGATACTCGTACAGAAGGTAAAAAGGTAAAATTACATTTTGTAAAATGCTCGTTGTTTTTAGCTAACGGGCAAAAAGTACCATTTGTCGGATATGATTGTAAATAAGCGAAAGCCATTAATTAAGAACTAAGAAATGAGAAAAAATTAAGACGCGTTTTTAATAAGGCTTGCACTATATTCATATTCAATTGATAAAGTATAAAAGATGCAATATTCTTTTGCCGACAACAACACGTAGTAAAATTACATGTAGACATTCTAAAACGATAGTAAATATCTAGGTTTAAACAGAGTCTTTATTAGGTTATTGCATTTGCTATATCTGCTTCTAAACGCTTTAAACAACGTAAGTAACAATGGTAATAGGTAAGAAATTGGAAAAAAAATAAGTCTTTAATATCTTTGCCATATAGCTCTTATATCTTGTTAAATAAGCAAAAGATCTTTGTCTTTTTTACTGCTTTTTAGATTTCTTTTTACTTTTGAGCAAATATTTCAAATGAAATAGACCAAAAATATGGTGCTTAGTCGCCCTATTCACCATGTCACGTACAGTCTGAGGAATGGGATAGGAAGGGGGTTTTGGTGGTAAAAAAAAGAAAAGGAGAGGGAAAAGACGTCTCTCTAGTTTCATTAAGCAGACTGACAAAAGTCAGAGTCTTCTGATTACTTCCGCGACTTGCTTTTAAAGAAAGATAAATATATAGGAAAAAAATTGTCGATTTTATTTATTTACTTATCTTATAGACAATTTTTTCTAAAGCGAAGAAATTAGAGAAAAATAAAATAATCATGACTATGAATGCGATCGACTCATCATCTTTTTCTCCTCTACTATCTGTTTCGTCTCCTTCTCCAATGGTATCCGATTTGACCAGAGCAAATACAATAAGGTCTACAACACTTGTGATTTGTGCTTTCGGAATAGGTGGTATAACATTAACTGTTATCGTTCTTAGCCGAAAACATATGAGTAATAGTACCAACGTATATTTGATGGCCTTAGCTGTTTCGGATTTGATATACTTATTAATTTTTGCTTCAAAACGGATTGGAGAGAGAATAATAGAAGATATTTTATCCATTGATCCACAAACACAGGCTCAGGACATTTTCGATATTTACGATATATATGCTAGTCACCTAATGCAGATTTGTCTCTTAGCCAGCATTTGGTTAACTGTTGTTCTGGCAATTGAGAGATGGATAGCAATATGTCAACCTTTTCTGGCATCAAAGTTTTGCACAGTTTTTCGTTCAAGAATTTTCACAATAATAGTTTTTCTTTTCGCCTTTCTAATGCGTTTGCCATCACTATTCGAATTTAAGATTGATACACATCATTCATCTAATAAGACATTCATTTTTAAATCAGCAACAAACTTCTCAAACAGTGTTTCTTATAATATAGTATATCCTTGGATTGTTGATGTTTTTATTTCATCTATTATACCTTTTGCACTTTTACTCGGTCTAAATCTAAAACTTATCATTGAGGTTCATAAATCAACAACCTATCTACAAAAGAGCCTAACAACACCTAACAATCGAGTTCGTCGAGAAGAACTTCAAATTACTGTAATGCTTATATCGGTTATAATTGTCTTCTTTATTTGTCAGGTTAATTGTCTCAATTATCAAATTTAAATTTATCTATTAAATTTAATTGATTCCAGGCACCCTACCTAACCTACGCTGCCCTCTTAACTATAATAAGCAGACAAAGAACACAGAGCTTTATGATTTTTCGAGAAGTTGCTAAATTAATGTTGACTTTAAAGTCTTCTGTTAATTTTGTACTTTACTGTTGGTTTAGTGAAAAATTTTGGTTGACAATCAAAAGATTATTTTGCTTTTGCGATTGGCAAAGTCGAAGAAAAATGAATACTTTAGATGGTACGACGCCTACTGTCTATTTTGGAATGAGAAAGTTAAGTAGTTCAAATGTAAGAGAGACAACATTCACAATTGATTAAAAAAGGAAAAAGACATTTTTGTTTTTCGTGTTCACTTTTTCTATATTAGTTTATAGTGTAGAGTACGTGAGGAACATATTAATTACTTTAACATGCAGTTATTTGTTTTATCTGTTAATTACTCTATTAAATACAGTATTCGGCTTGTCGAACAGCAAAAAAAAAAAACAGCAACAAAGTAAAAAAGGAAACAAAATCATCTGTTTATTGTAATTCTAGGTTTTTTAGAAGCACAACTTGACTCTCTCTCTCTCTTTTTTTTTCTGTTCAGTATCATTTACTTAGTAGAAAAATTGAAATGTTTTATTTTTTCTTTCTGTAGACTTTCCTCAATAGGTTTTCCACTTGGTGGATAGATAATACACTGCAAGATTATCTTCATCATTCCATAAAAATTATGAAATATTCCAGTCATAGCATTTTAGAAAATGATGAATGATCGTTTTACTAGCGACATCTGTTACATACACTTAAATGATGTACAGATTCAAAGATGGACATTTAAGGAAATTAATGATGAAATCCCTCCAAATAGCATTCAACATCACTAAAGTTAATATAACGTATCAAAGTAGGAGGAAGAGGCAATCGAATGTAGGTGGTGTAAACGTTTTTACCCAAAGACTTTCGTATAGTGAAACGACAGAGTTGCATAAGGGTGTTACGCTCAGTGACGTCTTGTAAAAACTCATTCATCAATCTACTCATGTGCGTAAACTTGGGTAACTTTATAACATCCATACTTCTTATTAACTCTAACAAAATTTCCAATTTATCCTCTTTAACACAAAATTTCAAGGTTCTTTCCAAAATCACCGGCCTCCTCGTTAACACTAGGTTCAAACAATTCAAGCAATTCGATTTGGTGGCATAGTGCAGAGCATTGTGATTGCTATCGTCAAGATCATCAACAAATGATTGTGGTAGAAGAGTTAGAAGGTATTCTACTGTATTTATATGTCCTCCCCTGCATCCCAGCATGAGGTAATTGGCTTTTGCTGGTATATAAATTTGAGCGTCGCAATATCCAGTGTCAATTATTTGATCTATACGACAATCACCAGTAGCCAGTAATAAATTAATAATTTTATGGTCGCTTCCACCTTCACATGCCCAACCGAGAGCGTTTAGGCCGCAAGCCTTGATTTGTACATCAGCCTTATAGCTTAATAATAATTTAACGATGTCATAGTGTTTGTTATAGCAAGCAAATAACATTGGTGTCATTCCTCTCGAATTCTTTGAATTAATGAGATTCCTACACCGTTCGTCGTATAGTAAGCTTCTCATTGCTTTGAAGGCGCCTTCTGTCGCCGTTGCATGTAAAATATTCTCAGAATGATTATCTTGTATTGTAGGATCGGCTCCCGACCTCAACAATAGATCAACAATCTCATCGTAATCCGCCCTTGCTGCCATAAAAATCGGCGTCCTGCCAATCATCGTTCGAGCATTTATATCTGCGCCAGCTTTCAAGATCATCCTTGCACATTCAATATTATCTCTTGTGCATGCCCAATGTAAAGCGGTAGCCCTAACTCGGAAATTGGCCTTATTAACATTAGCTCCGTGCTTTAATAGTTCTTCCACGACATTATCGTGACCATTTCTTGCAGCTAAGATAAGTGCAGTATTACCATTGGAATCGTGAAGATTAGGAGCGCATCCATTCGATAGTAACGCCCTTGCAGGACCACTATAACCCTTCCAAGCTGCGACATGAAGAGCTTTAGCCATTTCATCGCAAGCTTGATTTTTACTGGATTGCAGTAGTTTGTTTACTCCGTCTGCATCATCTCTTCTAACTAAGCCAACTAAACGACTATTTTTGTCCAAATTCTAATTAGTATATATGTTAATTACGTTAAGAACTTTTTCCTACCTCATTTCCATTGTTTTACTTAATTGACAAGATGAGCTAAACTGATACAAAGCCATTTTTAAAGCAAAATGTAATAATTTTTCACCTTTTGCAGATCTACTGCACTACGTATATACTATCTTATCTAGGTTAAGGTGAAGGTTTAAAAACACGAAACTACAGTACCAAAGCTGATGATATATATTTTTGATTAATTTTTTTTTAATAAAAAAAAAATGTAACAAATTTTTATATCAAAAGATTTATTCTATTATATGGAATAAGTTAAATTTAGGTTATATTTTATTAACAAATGAGTAAAAGTTCTCCTTTTCTCCTTCATTAATTCTTATAAAGATTCTTCTGTATCTACTTCTTGATATTCTACTCTTTCTCTAGAGTATTCAATTTTAGATGGATTCTTTGTCCTTCGGAACCAGACAAGTATACCAACGGAACATATGACCACCAAAACGAAAGTGGAAATAGTTGCAACCATTTTAAGATCTACTGTTTGTAGTATATAAAGAATTTGTTTGTCTTCCATAGCCTGTAAATTCATAGAGAGGAAAAGAGAATGAGAAAGAATAAAGTATATATTAATCTATTAATCTAATTTCAACTTCTTAAGTACAGTATGGAACCTAATTGCAACAATTAAATTATGTCAACATTACTTACAGATGGTTTAGTCATTCCTAATGCTTTGCAATTTGTAGAGGTAAAATTACAATACGTTTTATAGTAACTTTTCTCCTGTTGAAAAAATCCTTTCCATTGCCTAAAACTGCAAAAAAAAGGAGAAAAGGAAAAGGAAATTTACCAACAGCATTCCGATTAAATAACGTTAGGGGATTCTTTTAATTAACCTTTTTAATAAATCCATACGATGATTACATAGTTTGCAAAGGCAATGTATTTGTGACGTCATCTGGGTAATATATTTATTATATTTTAACAAGTATTAACGAACAATGAGAACATTATAAAGATATAATACCATAAAGCAATCCTTTTGGCAAGGCTTTTGTAATTTTGATGGAAGGCAGGTCCTCTAAAACAAATATGAGAAAAGTTGTTGATTGAAAGTGATTAATAGGATGCTTCATAAATGATTAGGATGAGGGGGAAGGGTAAAATGTCAAAAAATGACTTACATTAGCACGCGTTCCATCCACCATTGTCACATGCATAATTCTTCTTACTGCTGTTTGGCATTGATTGTTGAAAACTCTTAGCGAACATAGAAATGATAAAGATTCGATTGTAAGATGAGATTCCTTTATAAATATTACAAACAATATACTAGTATATATATATATATATACAGTATATACATTATACAGTATATAAAAATTTATATTAAATTTAGTAAAGATAAGATAAATAAGGAAATTTTTTGTTACAAACTTTGCTGATACATTGTTCTTGAGAAGATGTAAGATTATTTAAACAATCCTGTTTGTCACATAAATTTATCCATTTGTCTGAAAAACTATTTGCCGTTTCTAAACACCATTCACCCTCAGGACATTTAGCCTTTATTAATGACAGCATAGAACGGTTGTAGATGATATTATTGACATCTAAAAGGGTTAGATTGACACTAAAGTCGTTTAATAAAGCTTTATCCATTGGGCAAACTTGATTTATTTTAATAGATCTGTTGCAATACTTGAAAGGTGGGCTTTTACGAACACCAACCAATCTAAATGGCTTAAAGAAAGCCTCCTCAACAAATATAGCTCCTCTCCGTAAACTTCCAACGGTGTAGATAAACAATAGGAAACCGAATAGTAGAAAAGTTATTACTAAAATCGTTCCTTTAACCTTCAAATTGGACGTTTTCTTCGACATTCCAAAGCAAAATAGTTTAACCAAGAGTTTATTTAAAAAAAATTAAAAGAAATATGCACAAAACATATGGTATTTAATCGATTTGGGTAAATCGATTTCGTATATAAAAACTATATCGTTTTAAATATTTCTTAAATAGAAAAAATGTTATCTAATCATTCAAAAGTTTCTTCGACTTTTCATTTTGTCTATACCGATATCTATTTTAACTCTACTGGAGTTGATTTTCTTCCTTGTTGCCTTTATAATTGAATGAAGAGGATCTTCTGATGCTTTCTTTATTTCTATATCCAATTTTTCTTCTTCGCTTAATCGTCTTCGTTGCATTGATGCCAGAGTCGACTCTCCGAAACCTTGATTTCCCTTTACTATTATAACATTGTCTGTTACATTGTCGTCGGGAAGAAATAATATTGATATATATATTATAGGAATTAGCTTTACTATTGCGACGTCTAATAACGCTAACAGAACGTAAATAGCTACTACGGCTAATGGTTCGTTTAGATTCTTAATTTTCTCTTCACAACTAGTTTTATATATAGTTAAATCATAGTTGTGATTATAATGCGCATGCGCATAATCATTTAAAATATCATATCGAACGCAAGGTCTCAACACTTCAGGGTCACAGCATGAAAATGGTACAGCTGCAAAGCTATTAATTGTCGGCAATTGGGAATGCATCCACGATTCTCTGAACCAATCAGTATAACTTTCGTAACCGCAACACCTAAATTGGTTGTAATAGATTTCAAAAATTAGTAGTTTTAATGGTAGAATCACCTTAATTACTCGCTTAAATCTTATTTGTAAACGATCAATTTCTTGCTTAAATTGTAATTCATCCTTATATTTACTCATTCCCGCCTTAAATCCTTCACCTAAGAGGGTTTTTATCCTTGAATACCAATAAATGGTAGAACCTATTAAGAAATTATATATTAGGTTAGCCGTTAAATAGAATAATTCAATTTATTAACCAATTCCTAGAATACAACCAAAAAAGAGCACTATAAATATAAGTTTTAATATCCTTATGAACCGAAAGCAGGCTTTTCTCGTCTCCAATGTTAAAACTAATTGGAAGAGAAAGAAACTTGGTAAATGAACTATAAGATGTAAAGTAATGACAGTAATATCGGCTTCAAAGGCAAGCATAGCTCTATCTTGACCTAAACTACTGAAACTATCCGTCCTTTTTAATTCTTTTATCAGAAGATATCCATTTAGAAGACTGAATAAAATAGATGCCATATGAGCAAATATCACAAAAGTTATCCTATTGACTCTCATATTCTCAGTGATTCTATAGGAATCTATTGAGCTTTCGTCATTCTTATGTAAAGCTTTGACATCCTGAAGTAGGCTGTCTTTAGAGAATAATGCCATTTTTTTTTTGCTATTCTATTTTTAAAAAAAGAAAAACCATGTAACAATTTTTAAAAGCATTTCTCTTCCTATCTTTCTTAAATATATGGCGCCATCTATTACTTTTTTCAAAATAACAACTTTAAGCCTATCTAAGGAATGTTATTCTTCTACTTACGACTATAAAGTAATAAAATTTAGTATAGATTTGCGAAAATTAAACAAAAAAGGGATTTGTATAAGTTTTTCCTTGTCAGTAGTGTATCTTTATGTTATATTAACGAAAATAGAAACTTTCACTTTGATTTGGATTCATTTTCTATATAAAAAAAGAAGAAAAAAACAAACAAACCAATAGGGAATTTTTAATATAGACCACCCATAGGTTGTTTTCTTTTTACTAGACATATTTGATTGTTTTTGTTTTGCTGACCGTCATTGTAAATCATTTCTCACAGCACAAAAAATAAAATTGTACACAAAACACACACACACACACACATATACATCACTCTGCGTTTTTCTAATTTGTTTGTTTTGTTATTATTTCTTTTCAATGGACTAGAAAGAAGTACGCAGGAAGAACAAAAAAAAAGCGGCGGCAGATAATTAAAAGAATGAAATTATAAAAATAGTTATTAAATTGACAAAAGTTTTAAAATAAAAAGAAAAGACTTCTAGGAGGAGAAGAGTTAAATTTTCTAGTTTAAAAATGAGGATTATGTTTGGTTTTTCTTATTCGTATTATTCTTTTCATCTAGGTTTTTTTAGTGATGCTGGTAGGGAAAATGTTGATGACTTCACCGGTAATTGGGTTGCTTTGGATACTACTGTGCAGATAGGATCTATAAGGCTAGACTTTTCGACGGCCGAAACTTCGAATAATCGAACTTTCTCTTCGCTAGCCCATTTTTGAGCCTCGTGAAATTGTACTTTTCTGGCGTTTTGTATATCGCATTTTGTACCTAGCGTCACCAATGGGGCGTCTCGTTTCTCTTTTTTACTATCTATATCGTTTCGTAGCTTTTTCATTAATTCGTAGGAACTTGGCGTAGTGACGTCATAAACAAGTAGGTAAGCATCGGCGATCGAATACAGAAATTTAGGTAGCGATATATTTTCGTTAGTTACTCCTTGAGTGTCAAAAAATCGAACACGAACTTTTCTCTCATTTTCAATTTCCACTTCAGCCCAAAAGCTATCTTCTATTGTTGGCAGAAACATCTTACCGTCTTTTCCTACAGCGTTAATATTGTAAATAGCCTGTAAGAGCAGACAGGTTTTACCAGAGTTTTTTTCTCCACAAATTACCACTTTTATGCTTTTATTCACCATTGTTTTCTCTTATGTGATTGATAAATCATCTGATTTTGAATGTCATAAACAGCTGATTGGCTGTTGACGGCACTTCTCACCTACAAGTACGCCCATTTATTTACATTCCATCCACGGAAACATCCAAAGATGTGACGTAGAGCAATACCATAGAGGAGCAGCGAATATTTACTGCGGAACCGATACTCTAATTCCCATAGAAACGAATCCTTAAACAGGGAAATTAAAGATTTAATCTCCCCAGTGTGAGCTGATATTTACACTTTATAGATATATTTCATGTGACAATTTAATAATTAGTATATCAGTTCTTTTTGATAGTTATCAATTTTGCATAGATTAAATATAACTTTTTGGACTAAAGATAATCGCTGTAGTTAATATTCAACGTAAAAAAGTATACTATAAAGCCAAATAAGAGCTCACTCTTATGGATTCATTATCAGATAAATCAGCGGTTGTTAAGATCTCTGTCGATAAATCCACAGGAAATTACGATTTACTATCCCACTACAAAGAATCGTACAAAACAATATATAAAAGTTTCAGGCCCGCTATGTAGATGGCGACACTTTATTATTGAAAGAAACTGTTAAGCCTTTATATATTTTACTTCATCGTTGCCTAGTAACAAACTGTTCGTTTTTCGTCTGTCTGTTTATTTCGCCGGAAAATTTAGGAAAACATAATTAAAACTGTATAGCAACATAGAAAAACGAAATAAACAAAATATGGATGAATTTTCGGATGTAAGACATTTTGAATTAGTTACTTTCGATAAATTATAACTTTGACCTGTTGTGATTAATTTAGGAAGAGGAGTATGAAGTTAGTGATGATAAAGAAAATTATATAATAGAAGACAAATCAGCGGATAGCGATGAAGAAAAATCGCAAAAAGCAGACAGCTTTGATGATATATCGAGTGTAATGTAGGTTATTTGCAATCAATTTAGACAAAAAAGCTATTATCCTCAATTTATCAATCATTTCGATTCTAAGATTTTATAAAGTTTTATTAGTTTTTTTAGTTAAAAGTTAGACTAATGCAAAATTTTTAGGACAAATAAAGAGGAAGAAGATGATTCAAACAAGATAAATCACCAGGAACAGGTGAAAATGATCCATGCAAGAAGATTTCTTGAATATCTTTCAAATAAAGTGGATGAAAAAGAATTTGAAGTTTCAAAAATTTCGTAAGTTTCGCAATCGTTGAAAAATCAACTAGAATATCGAAGATTTTCAACTTTTAATGTGGCTAACTTTTTTTAGACACGAATTAAAGAAGTGCAGGGAAAAACTTGGGGAATTAGAAACTGAACGAAACGATATATTGAATGAAATCCAAAGCGAAGAAGATGCAGGCAATACATCGAGTATTAATCGTTTAAGAGCTAAATTTCAAAGATGTCAAGAAGAGCTTCACAATGAACTAGTTGTCGAAGAAACCATAATGAACTCTCTTCACGATGCTGAGTAAGTTTTCATTCATAGAGATAATCTTCTATCGTTTATATTCTCTTTTACGACTAATCATTATATAGAATGGATTTAGCAAAAGCAGTCGTTGAAAAAGGAAATCATCAGATTGTTGATTTGAATTTACAAGAGAGAGAAGAACTATTAGATAAGCAAAAGGAAGATGCCGCAAAAGTGAGATTACGTAAGGAGAGGTCGTATGCAAAATCAGCAATAAATGCAGCAAAAAAAGAAGAAAGGTTTCAAGTTTTATTTTCTTTTTTTAATTAGAAAATTTAATTAAAACTCTATTAAATTCTTTTTAAAAGAGAAAGAATGGATATGAGAATACAAGCTGAACGAGAACAGAAATTAAGAGAAAAATTAAGTTTGGACAGTCATAATAAACATAAGCCATTTTTGCAGAAAAGCATATCAGAGTCAGTTGTTTTCTGTCTTAATATTAGTAAAATGATAACAGAATATTCTAATTTTACTTGAAATATAGAATTAAATTGAGAAAAGATTTTGAAGAAAAGGAACGAATGCTCCATCACGAAACAAGGATAAAAAATATTACGAAATTGAAGAAGGATATTACTCAAAATAAGGATAATTTAAGAGCTTTGAGAAATCGTGACAAAGCTTTTGAACAAGAAAGGGAAGAGAGGGAAAGAAAGGAGTTGGAAGAAGTTGTGTACGCTGGTGGCAATGCGCTAGAATTTAAATTAAAGGACCAAAGAAAAAAGGATATGATACAAGATAGAAAGTAAGAATTCACCCTTTTCAATTTGATTGAGTATTATCTATAATACTTTACATGTTTTATAGAAAATTTGAAGAGCAACAGAATAAGAATCATATGGAAATCATGAAGAAAATATTGAAAGAAGAACATACTATCGAAGTAAGAAAGAAGCAACTTCCTTACCTCTTTGAAACGAGAAAATCAAATGAGAAAAAGTTTGTCAAACCAATTCCGAGGAGAAAGCTTCAAGCTTTCGAGAATTATATTAAACTTACAGAACCAACGCCTGAACCTGCAAAACTTGTCCAAAGAGAAGAAGCAGAATCTTCCGATAGTGATTTCGAAATTGAAACTGGATACAACGTAGATTATCTTTTAAAACCCGCTTCGGATGATGATAAAGAAATTTTAGCCAAACCAGAATTCGAAGGATTATGGGATGTTCACAAACGTTATTCCGTGCCAACAGGAGAGAATGAAGAATACAAATTCAATTTGAAAAATGCAACTAAAATGGAAAAGAAAATTCTACAGAAAGTACTCGAGAAGCACAGAGAGGGAAGAGTTATTCAACAAGTTGCTGCTGGAAAAGAATTTAAAGCTGTAGGATTCTATAGTAAACCATCTGTTATACACTTTAAGGATTTTGATGTTGGGAAGACCTACAATAAAAAAGTTATTCTAACAAATGTCTCGTACTCATTGAATTACTGTAAATTGATAGACTTTACAGAAAGATTAAAAGATTTCATTAAATTATCGTAAGTTTCAACCGATTTCTATTGAATTTTTTTAAAAGAACATCAAACTTAAATGTTAATTTCTTCATGTAGATTTGATCCACCAGGACAAATGAGCGCCGGTATGACTTGCGAATTAAACGTTACTTTTAGCCCAAAAATTAATGAAGATTTGTTTGGAGAAGTAAAATTTTTAGCTCAAACAGGACCATTTTCAATTCCATTGAAATGTACAACTAAAAAAGTTGATGTATGTAGAAGAAGATAATTTAAGATTAAAGATTAAATAATATTCCTTTCCCTTTATTGTAGTTATCGGTTGATACTAATCAAATAGATTTTGGTACATCAGTCATCGGTGAAAAGCTAACGAGACACATTACCTTAACAAATAAAGGAGCAAAAGCGACTTTTTACCATTTTAATAAGATAAACCGTAATTATTCTTATCTTTTATCAATTAATTAAATATTAATTGCTGTATTTATTATCATAATCTAACTAGTACTGAAAAAAGATAGACCATCAACAGTTGAGACTTCACTAGGTGGCGTTGTATGTATATCTTTTTTTACATTGCAACTATTTTTAAATTATTTGCTTCAATTATAATTTTGAAGTCAGGGGAATTAGAGCATGATAATGAGGGGGAAAATGAAGAAATCACCATCAAAGTCGAGTCTAGTAGGCCTTCTTCTAAAATTGAATCCCCTGAAGAAAAGGCCGCAGATGAAGGTAGCAATAAAGAAGAAGAAATGGAGGAGGAAGAGTCGATAGTAAATGAAGTTCAAGATCAAGTTTCTTCTCCCCTAGCTTCAAATAGGGAAGAGGAGGAACTTGACGATATAGACGGTATGAAAGTTAATCCTGACAATATAACTGGAGAAATAGGACCGTTTGGTTCGGTTAAATTGACGATTATCTGGCAACCGTTGTATCCGGGAAGTTTTAGTTCCGATTTTGTTTTGAATTTTGACGAAGAAGAGGCAGAGAACATCACCGTACAAACAACAGGCAATGCAATTGACGTACCCGTTTATCTTAAAAGAGAGACTGTCGATATGAAAATTTGTATGTTTGATAGACTTTATCAAGAAACTATACACGTTTATAACAGGTAAGATATAAAATTAAATGTAAGCCTATTATATAAGAAATTATTTACAAACAGAGCATCGTATGCCCTAAAATTAAACTTTGAAGTATGCAAACCTATGAGGAGTTTTATGGAACTTTTACCAAAAACTGGTTTCATTCAAGCTCATTCAACATTTCCGGTGCAATTAAAGTTCTTACCAACGTATGTTTTCTATCTACTGTACTGTTTATTCATATATATAAACATTTTATTGTTTTATTTAACTTAGAGAACAAATGCTAAACTGTCCTGCGGATCTATTGAACAAAGATTCAAACGTTTTTGAATCTCTTATGACTATACGCGTTGCAGAGCAAACTAGGCCTGTAAATTTTACAGTTACAGGAGTAATAACATCATCAGATATAGTTATTCAAGAGCCATCTATTAATTTTGGTTTTTGTACAATTTATGAATCAGTTAAAGCTGTTATTCATTTAACAAATAAGAGTATTCTTCCTCAACAATTCGGATTCTGTGGAATTCCAGAAGTATGTTTTTTATTGTTTGATCTCTTATTCTTACTAGAAATTACCTAAATCGATATAATTCATTATTCTAGTTCGTTGATATACAACCTAATGATGGTTTTGGTACTATTCTACCGGAGGAAACTCTCGAATTAGATGTGATTTTTAAAGCTCAAAAAGCGTTTGATTATAAGTTTGTACTCAACTGCAAAACTCACATAGGGAGGTAAATAGTTAAAACTTTAAACCTAGTGATTATTTAATTAAAGTATCTTTTTCTCTTTGAAGAGTTTTTTCAATAAAATGTCAAGCTATTGGTGTGCATCCACCTTTGTGCCTCAGTCAACAATTGATTCATATGGCTGCTACGCCTTTATATGACGTTTCTGCTACCCATTTCCATGTTATTAACGAGCACAAGAGCTCTAATGAATTTACACATCCAGTTCCAAGAATTGGAGCTAAAGGCAAAATTGCACCAGTGGGACCAACTTCCTTCGAATTCCTTTTACCAAAAAATTCTCCTATTTCATTAGCGCCTTCTGTTGGTACAGTATTGCCCGGAAAGGTTAATAATTCTCTGCATATTCTGATAAAAATATTAAATATTTCTATTTTTATTTAGAAATGTAGAATTCACGTCAGGTTTGTTCCTCGTCTTACTGATGAGGAAATACGAAAAGAAGCTGTTCGTATGGTGACGAAACGACTGGAAGCAAAGGCCAAAGAAGAGTATGAAAGGAAGCTTATCGAAAGAGAGAAAGAAGAACAGCTGGAGAAGAAGATGGCGAATGTTAAAGGTGCTAAAAATACTAAAGCCTCCCCTAAAGGAAAACAAAATAAGAAGCAAGACGATAACACAAAAGATATAAGTTTACAAGGTCCAGCACCAGTTAATCCTCCTACAGAGGACGAAATCGATCAAAAGTAAACTCTATTAGGCGAAACTATCAATTATTTTCATATCATTTCTTTAATGTTTTTACAGTTCGGACGACTATGCCGCAGCCATTACTTCATTATTACGTCAATTTATGGGCTCATTTGAAACATTCACTATCCCATGCCACATAGCATCAGGATCATGTGTGAAAAAACCATCAAATTTGAGTTTCGATGCAAGAAATACTCTTTATGTAAAAATCCATTGTCCATCCATAAGACCTGAGCTGGTTGTCATATCCGATAGAGGGCGATTTGTATCTGATTTCGGACAGGTTTCGGTCGGTTTAAGCCATAGTCGAGCCATAACAATACAAAATATCTCAAACGAGAGAATAGATCTGTCTGGTTCTATATTGGATACATCAGGTCAATTGAGAGTAGTTTAATTAACCCTTCCATGTCATTAAAATTACCAAATTCTTCAGGTCCTTTCGGCATAATTAATGCTCTTCGACCACTTGATCCCGGGTCGTCTCATACTCTACAAATTTCATTTTCACCGAGTAAGGAACTGATCTTCCAAGAGGAGCTAAACCTAAGCACAGCAAAGTCATCATTGAGACTAAAACTAAAAGGTCAAGGCGTTTCGCCGGTTATACGTTTAAGTATACAAGGCAATCTTTTGAATATGGGTGCAGTTCTGGTCGATGAGTACAGGGAAGAGACATTTACAATGGAGAACGCTTCATCGTTAGACGTTCGATTTAATATTAAGTTGGATAGTGTTTCGCCCTTAAGATTTTCAAAAGCCCAGAATTTACCAAAGTTTGTCAAACACGAAACCTTGAACTTAATAGGTGTTCAGAACATGAAAGGACGCCGAGTTTTCGATTGTGTGCCTGCCGATGGTGTTATAGCGCCAAGAGAAAAGACAGAAATAACTGTTACATTTGCGCCAGATCATCAAAGCGACAATTTTTCCGATGGGGTACGAATTGAACTGTTCGATGCCGATGAATGCCACGCCTTTGAAATTCGAGGTCAAGCTAAAGCAAAAATTATGTACATGCAAGGGGGTGACGCGGTAGGTCCAGAGATTGAGAGTCTTGCCGCACTTCCAGTATTAGAGTGTGAAGTCGAAGACAAAGGTACGTAGAAGACCTTGGTAACAAAACAGATAAAACCTAAATTATTTCTAAAAAAACAAGAGCACCAGTTTGAGAAAAATATCCTCTATTTTCAATACCATATCCCATTTAAAACAATAGAATTCCTTTGATAAATTTCCAAGAAGAAAAATCTGCAAAAAATTCCATGCATTGCTTGCAGATGTGAGAAGAATAATTTCCAATTTACTAGATTTAATATTTTCTCATATATTATCTCGACAAATAGATTTTTATCTTGTAGATTATTGAAAATGGAGGATTAGTTTGCATTATTATTTTTTGTTTTTTGCACAAAATTTTTTTAACCCGTTTGCAGTGCACGCCCTTTCCCCAAAACACCAGAAAAGTGGGAAAAAGGCTAAAGGTATAAGCAATCAATTATATACAGTATAATATATGTATAAATGTATTTATACTGTATAGCCATCCTCTATTATTTGTAATGCAAAAGTTAATTGTATATTTAATTATATAAATTTAGAAAAAGCTGAAAAGGAGGTTAAAGAAAAGAAGAAGAAAGATAGTGGAGATACGAAATCTGAGATTATACCTATTTTAGTTACATTGGAAAGTATTATTCAAAATGATGAATTCTTGTTAGCAAAGAGAGAAATTGAAGTTGGATGTGTTAGGACAATGGCTGTTAGTCAAAAGAAGGTTTGTACAATTGTTCTTTTTATCCCTATGATAATTAATTTGATAAAAGAATACAATGATAGCTGTTTATTTTTCCTTTAAACGTTCAATAATTACAAAATAAGTTATACAAATATTAAATTAAAGCGTCATTGTTTTGTGAATCCATCTTCAATAGGATCAAGTAAGTTGTATATAGAAAATGTATAAGTATGTCTTTCTTTATTTTAAATGCAATATAGTTAACACTGTACCAATTGTCTGTATAGTGAATAATGAGGAGAAGCCATTATGAACTAACCGTTGCATCATTATGAAGCTAATATCGATTTTATAAAATCACTTATATGGCTTAACAGCCAAAGGTGACTGTTTATAATACTGAAAAACACTTCTTACAAAGCCATGTTAAGTTAGCGGCTTATAAAGATCAGACAAATCTTTTTTATAGATTTAGTAACTTTTAGGGCTCTTTAGAAGTGATAATGTTTACAAAATTTGCTCAAATTCAAATAAATTAGGTCAGAAAACATTAAATATTATACAACATGGTTGATGGACTTTGTATTATTAATAATAATAATAATAATATACATATCAACACTAAATAATAGAAACAAGAGATATTGCGTAATTTCTACTGTTGATATATAGTTGTTAAGCAACGGGTAATTCGTATCAGTTGATCCTAAAAACTATACACAGGATATGTTTATAAACATTCAATTAAATGTTATAGTCATAATGTAATAGATATGCACAAATAGCACTTAAGAAAGTCTTAAATGTTAGATTTCACTAAGTCAAATAGTATTAATATAATTTCAGGGAAAATCAAAGGACAAATCGGTAAAAATATAGTATCAATTAGTTTGTTTACATGCTAAATATATATTGTATATACATTTATATATATACATATATGAAATACATGTAAATATATATATATTACACCTGTTTACTGTATATATATAATGACATATTTTATAAATACTATACAATTATCCATTCACACTATACCCTCTAGATATTATTATTAATATTTGTTATTATTATATTTTAGTCAGTAATCAAGTTTTCAATGAATTTCAGAATGGTGAATTTATCTTTGAAAATGCTTCTCAAATAGAACAAATAGGCTTTAAAATAGATCCGATGAAAGGCATGATTGAAGCTGGTACAATAAAGCCTATTACAATTACTTGGAAGCCGTCTGCAAATCATGATGTAAGTTTATTACTTTTATTTAAGTTACTTGTTAGTTTCTATACTGTTTTTATTAATTTCTATTTTTACAGCCCAACGTTCCTGTGGAGGCGTCCATAAACTGTACGGTGAAAGGCGATACGACTGATATTTATAGAATCATACTAAGAGCTCTGTGTGTGACTGAATCAAGCAACTAAAGCAAAAACGAAAAAACTCTTTTTTTTTTAGGTTCTTATTTATACTAATATAATAAATGACTTGCGTAAGCGATAGCTATGGTTTCATTATATATACAGTATATATATCTATATATATACTGTATAATATATTTATATATATAATGCATAAAGGTAAGATCATTTAAGGAATATGTAAACACCTCTAAATATCATGACAATTTGAAACAAGATAGTAGAGTCTATTAAGGGAAGAATGAAAGAAAATAAAACAAACTATCGTAATAAGAAAGTAGCTGTTTTTTTCCCTTCTAAGTATAGTCAACCATGTTATTGTTTTTCAATTAGCTAAACTACTATTATTACATTTATATACCACTTTTTATTGAAGTCTTAGTACTTGTCATGGTATGGAAATATTATGCAGTGTCTAGGGTAACTACTTAAAAACATCAATATTCATTAGCTATCGGTAATCTTATATTTCATATTACTTATCGTCGAAAAGTAAAAAGAAAATTGTTTTGGGTCTCTCCCTTCCGTTTCGTTCTAAGAAATTCTAAAGGCACAATTCCCAATAGATCTTGGTGGTTTTTTTATTATATGATCTTCCGATCAAGAGTCCCATCTATTGAAAGGAACAGAGTCAAAAGAAGCGAGTTTCATAAAGAAAGAGTATTTAAAGTTCTTTAAAATTAAACATTTTCTTCGTTTTATGACTAAAGGATTAAAAGGATTAAAGCATTTACGTAGTAAGGAGATTTGTCATTAATATAATCATTACGCAAGTCTAGATTCAGCACTATTTTACATTGACGTCAATGCTTGATAAAAAAGAATTAGCAAATGAATCAGAGGTATTAAAGGAAACAAAGGAAAATATAAATAAGGCAAGTAGATTAAACTCAGTGAGATAATTCCTCGTGTGATACGTCTACTTTCTCATCTTTATGATTTGATGAAGATGACTCTAATTTACGTTTCATCTTTTCGTACTTTTCCTTCGCTTTTTCATATTCTTCTAAAGAGCACACGTAATTTCCGATTACCCAACCATGTTGTAGAGCTTGCTTAGCTGTTAGTCTTTTAGTTTGATCGAAATCTAGCATCTTGTTAAGTAAATCGGCAAATGGTAGGGCATCCTCTGGACATAGGCAATATTTCTCGATAAGAACGTCCAATAGAGGCCAAGGCTTCAATTTTTCGATATTTTTTAAACTCCCACTAGAGTTGAAGAAGGCTTTCTTACATTTTGAATTATCGATAAGCTTCTTGGGTAAAGGTCCTAGGAGTTCTATAATGTGAGCTATATGATCTTCATCTCTGCTGTATTCATGTCCGGAGTGAGGTTGAAATAGAAAATCACCAGTAAGTAGTTCAAACGCCAAACAAGCAACGCTCCATATATCAGCAGCTGTACCATAATCAATACCAAGAAGAACTTCTACAGCTCTATACTGTCTTGTTTGTATGTCCTCTGTAAAATGCTGAGTTATCCAACAAGCATTTCCAAAATCAGCTAATTTTACTTCAAATTCACATTCGACAAAGGCTGGATCGAGGTCACACTCATCGCTAACTATACTTATATTTTGAGCTTTTGTTTCTATAGTCTCTTCTTCCTTATCATCAAGGGATGTATTTTTCAAATTACACAAAAGACTTTCGGTATCGTCTTTTGTGTTCTCTGATCTAATAATATCGCTATTCTCATTAAGAGCTAGTTCATCATTAAAAATAGCTATGGAATTTGTTTCTCCCTTATGTTCAAATGTTGCTTTTTCAGCCTTTTTCTTTAATTTTTTCTTCAAATTCTTCTTTTGATTTCTAGTTAAGTTTTTGAAATGATTAGAATCCAAAATTTGATGTTTTTGATCACCTTCCTTTAAATAAGTTAAATTATTGGATAGGTTAGATATATAAGAAGGAGTTAATGTATTGGTTTTAGTAGAGTTTATTGCATCAGCAGCCATGGCACGAATTTTAGACTCTTTTACCCCTAAAAGTACGTTCTCAGGCTTAATATCCGTGTGAATAATACCACACTCATCGTGTATGTAAACGAGGCCCTCTAACACCTGCTTTATTATACAACGAACGTTGGCAAGTGGTAGGCCTTTGTATTTAGAACGCTGTATAAGCTTTAGAACATTATCGCCAAGCAATTCGAAAACTAGACAGGCGTGCACACCATGTATACCGGCAATTTTAAAATCATCTAGCAACATCACGTTACGCAATCTCCCGTTATGTTCTTTGTTCTTTTCCCTTATTTCCGTTAGGAGTTTTATCTCATCTAATGCTGATTCCATATAGTGTTTAGAACTTTTTACTATTTTCATTGCGACGAACTTTTTAGAATTCAGGTCCCAACATAACCAAACAGTTGAAAAATGACCCCACCCTATTTTCCTTAAAACACTATATCTTCCATTATAAAAATCCCCTATTTGAACTGGATGATAACCCCCGATTTTGTAGTCTTTCGCCGACTCTTGCTCAGATTCTTCCATATAACTAAATTCTGAACCACAAGACGTCGATTCATCCCTAGAATATTCGCACGAACAACCAGCTGATGAACTTTCACTTCTTTCTTCAGAATCTTCCGAAGACGATGACGAGACAGGTTCAAAATACTTCTGAGAAACAGTACTATTGATTGCTTTCGTTTTCTTCTTCATTTTCAGACGTTTACGAGCTTGCTTCGCAAGAATTTTACGCGCAAACATATTCTGCAATTTGGTGTTTAGGATAACGCTCTGTTTTAAATATTATGCTGGACGTTATTTAAAAATTTAAAATTATGTATGATTTTTAGGATAATTTACATATTCCGTCAATTTTCATTGCACAAATCAATGATAGTTTCGTACTAAAAAAAAAAAGCGAACTTTTTGTTTCTCTCGTAAAAAGAGAGTTATCTAAATATAAATCATATTTTAGGCATAACTCTTATATAAACATTATTTAGATTTTATTTAAAGGAAGATGGTTCACACGATAGATGATTTAATTGACATAATTCCTTCAAAATATTTTCCATTTCGCTATTAACGTCTAGACGTAATTCGACTTCCCTAAAAACGTCGCTCTTACCAACCTAAGATGGAAAATGGATTTTTACTATTTAATAATAGAAATATATATATACTGTATATATACTGTATATATATAATAATATATAATTTATATATGAAAGTTACCAATACGAATCCTAGTTTTTCGAATAGTCTTATACTTTTAACGTTTTCTTGGCCAATTTTAACAGAGTATTTCCTTACATTTAGCCTTCTGATTCCGTAAATAAGCATCAATACAACAGCCTAAAGAGAAAAAAACACTATAAATAGAATATTTCAAAGAGTAACTGTCTTTTCAAATACTTCTTTTCCGTATCCTCTTCCTCTTACATTTCTTTCGGCAATCATTACTTCTACCTCTGCACTATTTCTATCGTCGATATCGTTGAAGAATAAATTTACGTCACCAACCATTGAATCTACAATATATTTTCGTAACAACGGCTAAGAATACAAACTATTCAATTTAATTATCTATACCTATATCGTTATTAGTTTTTTCAAATATATCTTTATCAAGTATAATGAATGTGCATTCTGTAAATTGCTTAAGGATTAATATTAAGTTATCTTAACTACGAAAAATTGCATTACTATCAGCATCATTTCTCCATGACTCTTGCATTTGATACTCTTCCTCTAGGGTTAACCTTTCAGAGGCGGTTTGCTCACGCAACTCTTCATCTTCCATCCAATTGTGATATTTCGGCACGTGATCCTTATTATAAGGAATTAATACTACTTTTAAGCCATCTAGTCGAGAATTTGCGTTTATTTTCATATCAAAAATATCTTATAACTTCTCTATTTACAATTTTTGGAATAATAGCACGTTTTTTAAACGTAGTTATACACTATTCGTAGTTTCATTTCGCCTTATGAATGTTTTGCTTTAAAGAAATTTTTAACAGTTTTGTCTCCAACTTTATTTTAGTGTGGTATCCTATTCATTGTCATAGGAATGGCCTTTAGTTTATTAAGTAATCAGTAACCAAGCTAATGTTTATAGTTTATCATGGCGACCTTTTCTCAAAATAATTCCTGCCGTAAGTATTTCTTCGATACCATTCTATCTTTATTATACTGTGGAGCTTTTGAAGTTAACCATATTAAGAGTCTCTGTACAATAAATATTCCTGATAAAGAAATTAGTAAGACTTAGCCCATGCCGCAGATTTGTTAGTAAAGGGTGAAAGGAGTGATTTTAATGAATGGAACAAAAGTTATTTTCATATAAATAGCCTAAAATCAGTGATTAATCCCACAGAAATGACAAGTGAAGGCGAAGAGAATAATATGGACTTAGAATTGGATGGTGGTGAAGGCGAAGAGGAATACTTCGATGGTGATGAGAATGGAATGTGCGTGAGCCTACTCTAAATAATTATTTATTTTTATGATGAAAAATGCAATGTTTAATATAGTAACGAGGATACGCGTTTCGACGAAACTATCGGTTCAATAGAGGATATCGTAATGGGTAAGATAAATATGACATTTTAGAGATGTAAACTATCAGATTAATTCTGTGAATTTTTTCGCGTGTAGACGAAAAATTCCAAACTATGCAGAATACTTTCCTTGAAAAATATTACATGGAATTTGAAAATACTGAAGAAAACAAATTCATTTACACAGATATACATAAAGAATATGTATGATTTTAATATAATTATTAAAATTATATAAGAAAATAACGAAAATCATTTTCTTAATGTTGTTTTTCTTACAGTGTGAATTAATAGAAAAACATATCGAAACCGAACTGCAGATTAGAATTCCAGATTTCCAAATGGATGAATTTGCAAAGGAATTAGAGTATGCAAAATCTGTCTTTTAATTTACGATAAACAATTTACATTTTTTCTCAATTCCAAATGTAGAAATAGAAAAGATGAGTTAGATGGTGAAATATTTGAAATGCTACTTACTTTTAGCGACTTTATGATATTTAAGGAGATGTTTCTAGATTATAAATCCGTAAGTTTTATCTATATTCTTTTATAGCTATAATTTCATTTTTTATATTTTTATAATACACAAAAAAAACTAGGCTAAAGAAGGTAATACGGTGGATTTAAGTTCCGGCATCTGTATAAGACATTTTGGATCAGAAATTGAGCAACTCTCGCCCATGAGTTCCTTAGATTTCACTTTATCACCAACCTCATGACTTATCTGCTCCCACTGAAAGGCTTTAACCACTTTTCTCGAGCATTTACAGAATGAGTTTATGCTGTGATATATTAACTATTTGTTTTTTTAATCATGATTTATATAATGTAAAAATTTAGCAAACGAAATTTTCAGCAGGCCTACAATTCCATGAAAAAAATGCCTATATTTAAACACGCGTCCATATAATAGACCAGAGGAAGGTTTTATTCTTTTTTTTTTATTTCTAAAGCAGGAAATTTTTTTTTTTTCACTGATGGAGAATATCAATTTATTGAAGGAGGGAAGGGGTTTAGGGTAAATAGGTGTAAAAAAAATAACATAATATCTATAATAATATTAATATAGCAGAGAGAAAGTGATGGAAAGTATTTTGTATATTTTTTTTTTTACACAATGGGATAGTTAAATAATTAATTTATATACACAATTTACCAGAAAAAGAACTTGATAAAAAGAAAAACATACATCGGTGTCTTTTTTTTAACGGCAAAAACCGATAAAAATTTAAAAGTATATTTATTAAATATTCTTTTTCTTTTTTATATATAGAGATTTAAAAATTCAATATGTATATATGGGAATGCTAATTTTTTCTTTTTGCCGCTTTATTTTCGTTTTGTTTATAATATATATATATATATATTTATATATATATATATATAAATAGACATTTTTTTCTTTTATACAAATTAATTTCTTCGTGTATTTATTTCAAAGTGAATAATATGCTTTTGAACGATAATACATGAAAAATGTTTAATATAAGATAAAAATAAAATATAACACAATATAGTATACTGTTTGGACAATCTCTTAAATGATTGTTTTATATTAATATTGATTAGATACTAAATAAGCAAAAATCACTACGTCATAGTTTATCTTTCATAAGTGTTTTTTTAACGAAATTGATAAAATATTTAAATCTAAAAGGAAACGAATTTTAATGTAAAAAAGAATTAGGTTTCTTTTTTATTTTTTTAAATCTTCAAAAGAAGAAAACTTTATTTGTAAAATATTCTTTGAAAAGAGGAAAATTCCATTGTTCGTTAGTTTCCTTAGATACGTTTCTGACGAAAAATAGCCACGTAAAAAATAAAAAAAAAAGAGCATCGAGTATTTAGAACAAATCAGTCGATAAATGGTCAAAAGTTCTCTTTTACTTTGCAACTTTTTTGTAATGTATAGGTCTTCTTAATTAGTAAAAAAAGAATGTATATATAACTCTACTCTTGGAACTGTTACTGGGTCTTTGAGAAAGTGTAATTGTCCCCTAAACTAAAACAATAAGGCAACATCAAAGTTCATTGAACTTAAACACCTTACGACTTTCAAGGCGACACTTTGCTCCTTATCAGGACATTAAATATGCCATCTATCGGTAATTTTCATTCAAATACAATCGGTCAATAGTTAGATATCGAGGGTATGCGATGGTCTACGATAGCAAGTGGCGCTGTGTGCAGTATCTGGCTCATATTCCTTTTAGAATTGAGTTATAACAAAAAGAAATTGGAATGCGCAGCCTGTGATAGTTCTAAGAATTATCGGCCTATTGGCTTCGTGGAATACTATATGAGGAAAAGAGAGATACTGGGTTTGTATAACTAAACATGACTCTGACGGTAGCGGTAAGGACAATGAAAAACGAAGACAGTCCCCCGCCGGACTATGATCTCCTTCAATCTCCCAATTCTCACTACGAAAATACCAAAGTATCGTCACGAGCGAAGACCATTCCACATCCGACAGTTATTAAATCGCTAAGTGAGGCCTACAAGCAAATTCTTAACTGCTCTTTCTATTATGCCTTTTTTGATCTATCGAATTCGAAAGTACTAGAAGATCAGCGGAGCGGAACTTTCCTACTACGTCCTAGTTCTCACCCGCATTATTTATATACAATCAGTGTTAATAAAAAAGGTAGAGTCATGAACATTCGTATTAGATTGACAGATCAGGGACTTTTCTCACTAGAGGACGGTGGCCAAACAACAAAGGCACCAGATTTTACAACAATTGGCAATCTAGTGTGTTATTATATGCATAAACATGCAAAAGCTTATTATGAAGATGCGGACGCTTTCAGGCTACTCTACCCGTACAGGAAACGTGTCGTATCTTTACAAACTTTAGCCGGAGAAGAAATTATAAGAAATACTCAAAGATCTCAATTAGGAAATTTGTTTATCATGAAAAACTTTGGCAGTATTCATTCTATCCTTTAAGAAAGAAAACACTCTCCAAACCAACAGGTAATTTAAAATAGTTCTAAAAGAAAAACAGTGAAAAGACTTTAAATTAAACGAAAAATATCTAAAGGACAATATTAAAAATATTGATGAAGAAAGACAATAATGATAATGAATATCAAATAGTTTTTTTTTCTTCTGTTCTTTTGTTCTTTATTTCGAAAATTTTGCTTTTGTTGCAAAGAGAAAACAAAAAAAAAAGGAAAATTTTTGCAAACGTTGATAAAAAAAAATTGTCAATAATTATTAATCTTTGTACAGAAATACGGAAATGTTCTAGTCAGCAACAAAAACATAAAGAAAAGAGAGAGAAGGCAGTTGAAAATTGAATAAAAAACAAAAAAAATACATCTAAATAAACAACAACAACAACAACAACTTTGTTCTTTTTACGTATTTTTGTTATGTTTTTTTTATTATTATTAAATAATAAGTAAACAATGAAAAACTTTGTAAATAAGTTCTTACTAAATGTTGTAAATTATTGTAATCATCTTTTAGTCTTCATAAATTAAAATGAAAACGAGACTTTTATTATTTATTTACTTGTTTAAATGATTTATATAGTATTATTATATATTGACATACATACATACATACGTACAGCAAAACATGACATATACGCTATAAATTCTGCATTAATATTGTGTTTTTCTTCTTTTACCTTAGTTACTGATTACGTAATAGAATACCATTATTTAATTTGTTGTTTTTTATCCTGTCAGTATTACGAGTTTAGATAATTTCTTTAACTTGATATTTCGATTAAAAAAAGAAGAACTAAAGACGCTGAGTCAGTGTTGTTTTTCATTCGTGTAAGAAATAAATCCCCTTCCCGGAAAATTAATATAAGTTGGCTATAAGTAACTTATATGAAATAATATAAGAAAATTCCTAGAAAGCATCTACGCAGTTTAAGGATAAAAGATATGTATTCTACTAATTAATACGATATGACTATAAATTCTTAAAAGGACGTTATTAAAGCTATAAATAATTTTAGCACATACTCCTCCTCTATTTTCTAAATATTTCTTCTACTACTACTACTACTACTACTACTTTTTCTTCTTCTTCTTCTTCTCTCTCTCTTTCTCTCTCTCCTCGTAATCCTTCTGATTTTACGTTTCATAAATAAAATGAAATATACACACTTGTATTCTATATGTCATTATTTATTAAGAAATAGGAAAGCGAACAGTGTCGTAAATCTTTTGAATTACATAATAAAAAAATGTGTTAATCTCATAAAAAAATATAAAAGCTTCTTTAATACTATTTATCGTAAGAGAAATTTCTTTTCCATCAATTTCTTGCAATTTCTCAGCATCTATTATATTATTCATTATAGATAAATATTGTTAAAAGTGAAATACATATTATTAATTTCCTTAGTAGTTAATCGTCTATTTTTAATTGTTCCATTTGGAGAGAAAGACCTTTTACTAATAAAAAGAAACTTAATCGATTATAGATGAATTGCAAACCAAACGAAAAAAATTAGAGCTTTTCTTTGACATTTAATGCTTATTAACAGGATATTTTAAGTAATATATAGTGTATGTATTAAGCGTATAGAGTATATCTATAAATAGATTCTATATAAATTGTATATGTAGATAGTTCATATTACAATTTAAATTGAAATTTTCCTTCAGAGTATTCTTGTAAGAGAATGTAAGACAAGTGCTTAAACAAAGCTATAATTAAACGACCTATTGCACTCTATTTTAGGATAATCAAAGAATGACAGTACATCAAAAGTTATTACTCTACAATAGAATTATAGTTAAATGAAACGGTTGATCAATATAATATATATATATATATATATATATACTAATATATATATAATATGTACTGTATATTCAGTACATCCTTCAACTCATTTAAACTAGGAGATTAAATAGTTGCAGTCTTCAATAATATACAATTAATCTTTATTTATTAGGTTCTTTCATCTTTATAACAGAAGAATTAATTATCATTTTCATTATTATTATTATATCAAATAAAAAAAAAAACAAACAAAAGAAAAAGGTATTAAAATTTTTAACGTATTAATAATTAATAATAATTAAAAAGTAAACAAACAAATAAACAAACAATCAAACAAACAAACATAAAAACTGTACAAGTAGTTTGTATAAAAAAAATAAACTTTTCTTCATTAATTTATTAATGTTAAATTTTTGTCTATGTTTCTCTTTTTAATTTAGTTATCATCTCTCTCTCTCTCTCTCTCTCTCTCTCTCTCTTTCGCTCTTTCGCTCTCTCACTGTTTGATCTATTAAATGAGGTTATTAAAAAAACATAGTTACTCTTTATACGTAAAATATGAAGAGAAATATAAAACTTTTTTCTTCGTATTTTACATTTTTTTAAAAAAAAAAACAGAGTTAAACTTTATCAATTACACAATCTTTCCTTAACAGTATTATAGCAGGTCTGACAAACAAGCTTGCAGCACCATTGGAATTTACAATGGCACTTTTCAGTTTGATTAAAAACTTGTAGAGTAAATCCACGCTCGCAGCATAAACGTCGGCAACTTGCGGGTCCCTTTAAAGAGCATCTTCTTCTTCTTGTTCCTTCAAAACCTTCTCTCTCATCAGCTTCGCAATAAGAAGGTGATTTACTTAAGTAGATTAAATGCTTTCTCAATACTTTATTTCTTTGAATTTCTGATCTTCTTAATCTCATCCTACCGTTAGATGTCGACACTGGCCTAGCTTTTTTGTAGTGTTTATATACTTTTTTACCAACTTGTCTAAAAGTCGGCAACGATTTCCAGCAAGTTTTCTTAGCGCACGAACCGGAAGTTCCATGACATTTACATTTGGTTTCCATGCTTTTACGCATTATCTATTAAAATACATAAATAAAAAATTTGAAGAAAAAATGATCTATAAGATATAATAAAGAAAAAAATACAAACTCCCAAGCTCTTTCAAGGGCTAGGAGTTATAAGAAGAGTTTATAAATAACTTAATTAAAGCGGTTACCTTTCTTCCTACGGCGTTATTATGAATATTCATAACTTTCTCTCTGTTACTACCCGGCCTCTCTTTGGAATCGACGAAAATCTTTGTAAGTCCAAGGGAATATCTTAAATTTGGTGAACATCCACTCCATGACCAGTCGTCAGCTCTTCGCTTTCTATCGCAACTGCAATTCGGAATATGTCCCTGACTGCAATGTTTCGCTATTGAAAATGCTACAGCTGATGACCTCATTCCGTAAACTGCTGCTACCTCCCTCGTAGCTGTTAGTCATATATTCACCCATTTATTATTTCTATCAATTTGCCTTACGGCATTTTTCTTTCAAAAACAATCTTCTGCTTATTTGTATAAGAGGAGTCATAACTGATAATTTTTACACTACCTATATTAACTTATAAGCCTCAAGATTGAATTCTTTCATTACTCAACTGAATAACTAGAAGGATTATAGGAGAATTAACATTTCATGAAAAGAGAGACAGAATAAGCGGGATAGATAGAAAGATAAATAGTCAGATAGAAAGGGGGGGAAAGAAAGTAGTAGAAAGAGAGAGAGAGAAAGAAGAGAAAGAGAGAAAGAGAGAGAGAGAGCGTAGTGGGGGGTGGAGGAAAGGTTGGTTATGAAAAAGGAGAAAGGAGAATAAATGAGTTTGAAAAGAAAGGCAGGCGGCGGAGTAGGAATAGGAGGAGAAAGTCGGTTAGTTTATTTTAACTCACCTCTATGACTCTTAGAAAAATTCCTATGAGTCTTGTTGTCTGAAAATAAGCTTATATAGTATAAATATAAGCGATTTGCGACAAATCAGGCAAAAATAACAACAACATTGACACAATAGATCTACTGATTGATATACTATACACCTTTTTCTATGAGGAGGGGAGAAATATACAGCATATTTAATTTAATACACACCTTTAATATTCAACTTTAAAATAGCATTAGATATAAATATTTAAATAATTCTTTATTTAAATAGCAAACTATTAATATATTACACATACCGGTGTAATTTTTTGGGAATAATTCGACTCCTGGGGGAAATCTAGCACAATTCCATCTATGATTACGAAATTGATATCGGCACTCTTCCTTTGCCAATTCTTCACCTTCGATTATGGCAATCATGGCATCCGGTCTGGAACTACAAATGCTCCTTTGTCTTCCGGTTAATCCGATAGCCTTCGAGCAAATTCGAACAGCCGAAAAACTATGTACGGACGAGAAGAATCTATGGGTGAAAGAGTTTTAAAGTTAAAATAATAAGAATAGTAATAATAATAACAATGATAATAATAATAATGATAAGTTTCTGTATCGAGTAATAACCACTAGTCAATGAATATATACATTTCTACATATATATATATATACTGTGTATATACAGTATATATAAAGCACGCACTTGAAGACGTTAATTATTACATTTATAGGACAAATTAGATCAAAACAACTAGAATGGAAATAATGAAAATACTAATAAAAGAATAAAGTAAAAATCAAAAAGTTAATAAAAACAAGTTAATCCGGGAAAATTTTATGTTTAAAGATATTTTTAATCTTTCTTACAAGAGGATGAAGAGAATAGAACAACTCATTCCGAATGGCTCTTACTTTGCATCTGGCTAGCCTATATATGCGATGGCGCACGCATTATCGTAAAGCGCCGGAAATTTGGCATTAGTTGTGCGTGTGTGGTGAAGAAAAAAGATGAGAGGGGGTTTTTTAATTGAAAATAATAGCATACGATATAAAATCTATTAGAAAACGAAGTTTTAAATTGATAAAGGAGACTACTAGGATAGAATTATTAACATTGGAACATCAGTAAAGGTTTTAGGAAGAAAAATAACTTAAGGAAAAAAAAACAAAGCAGAGAATATGATAATTTTCTTCTTTTATATAAAGTATACTAACCGATTTGTAGCAATTATAAATAAGTAAAAGAGAAGCGGTGTCATTTTCGTATCATAGCGGCGGCGACTTCAACATCAGATAAGCGAATGAATTGAAGAAAAAAAAAAGCCCGCAGCTCGTCTTGTCGAATGTCACTTCTAAACGTTGATTGATTCTTTTCACCTTATAGATTTTCTTTTCTTA
This sequence comes from Dimorphilus gyrociliatus, assembly GCA_904063045.1. NCBI lineage: Eukaryota > Metazoa > Annelida > Polychaeta > Dinophilidae > Dimorphilus > Dimorphilus gyrociliatus. The sequence goes on from CAJFCJ010000005.1 coordinate 1,840,562, forward strand.
TTTTTCTACCTTTTTTCAATTATATAGTAAACAAATTCCCGCAGCCTCTCTATATAATCAATTAACTGATCAATTGTGTAGTGTGTATACTCGTTTATATATATATATATATATATTGAGTATATATACAGTATATATATATATATATTCACAATAATTATAAATATATATATGTTTTATTATTCTTTTGTTATATTTAGAAATATATGTGCGAATATATATATACTTTATCCTTTTTTGTTTTATTTATATATATTATTATTGGTGTGGGCGTGTATACGTGCGATTCTTATTTCGTTTCTCACCCTCACCTGATTTTTTTCTTAAAAACCGGAAGCTCGTAAACTTTTTACTAGACTTAGCAAACCTATTGGTAAAAACCCCGCAATAAGTGCTAATCATACATGTGAAACATATGCAAAAAAAAAGAAGAGAAAGAATAAAAATAGTAGACAAACTTCAAGAATTATTTTAACTTTTTTTCTCTACTTTCTTTAACCTGGGAAGAGAAGGATAAAAAAAATAGAATTAAACGCTTCAAAATACTTATGTACCTGCCTTTTACTATTTATAGAATGTTTAATAATCGTACAAGTTCTAAGCCGTTGTTAAAACAGTAGGAGAAAAAGCATCTGAATTCTTCAAAAGTTTCACACTAATGTGTGATCCGAACTGAACAAACTTTATACAAGTGAAAAATGCAATAAAAACCAAGTTGTAGTCGAAAACGAAATTTTAACTAAAATCGTTCGTAAATTGTCATAGATAAAATATATAGTATATATAGTCTATTGATATTTAAATATATATATATATATATATATATCAGTAGATATAAGATAACACAATTAGAATTTTCAACAAATATTTATATAAGATAAAAAGAAAAATCATTCTTTTAATCATAATGTAAGTGACTTTTTATTTGCAGAGAGAGAGAGAGAGAGAGAGAGAGAGAGAGAGAGAGAGAGAGAGAGAGAAAGAAAGAAAGAAAAAGAGAGAGAGCGAGAGAGAAAAATGTATATATTTATATGAACATCATTAATAATAAAGAAACAGATAAAAGAATATATAATATATGGATATAAACAGACTACTACTTGCTTTTATAAAATAGAAAATCTGTGCATAAAAGTAATTATTATTTTGTTGTGGTTTTTTTGCTCGTTTTCCTTAATTATCGTAAAATCCACTTTTACTAAACTGACTCATTACAGATATTATATAAAACATAAACAAATATACTGCAATATATATATATATATATATATATATATATATATATATATATATATATTGCAGTATACTCTTTAACACGTTTATCAGTACACACGAATATTTCATTATTAACTATTTTTTTTAAATAATTGCTTTGTGAAAAAAGTTTCAGTGCAGAAAATCTTCAAAGAGTACAAAGGAAGACAGAAAATTCTTGTTATTTTCTTTCTTTGTAATATTATACAACACTGAGAAGCAGCAGTAGATTGATATAACGTCGGTAGATGGCCTAATTAACCTTTGAAAATCAATTTGCAGTATTTTCCAGAACGGATGTTCCGCTAGCGTTTTTATCACTTCCCAAAGCTAATCTTTGCATTCTTCTTGTGGCACAGATTGCCGCATAAACTCGCTGGAACGAATAAAAACTATTTTAGGACAGTAGATATAAAAAAAAAGCACAGATTACCCTATTACCAAAAGACTTAATTAATTAAATAAATGGATTCCTTTAACAAGCATTAGGAATAACATATGCACCCTGATTGTAGACGAATTTTTTTTCGAACTCTATTGCCTACTTCTATATGTTCTATGGAAGGAGAATATACATATTGTTCTTTTCATAAATATTCATATAATAGATTTCGTCATCCTTTGCCCCCTCTCCCTTTTTTTATTCTTTTCTACTTGTTCTCTTCCCAAAGAAGATTAAGCTTATAGATCGAAATTGAATTCTCTTTTGTTAAATCCATTTAAAAAAAGGGAAAACTTGATTAAAAAATATTCTCTATCGTCTTGTATATCTTTCCGTAGACGGCAATTACGTATCTGTCTAGTCAGTTTTCTCAAATTCTTTACCAGATGTCGCTCCAATTTTGAAAATTTTTTTCTATCTATTCAGTGTCGCCATCTGATGTTACATATAGATCTATCGATACTTTTCCCCTTTTCTAAGTATATACCTCATTTACACAATCCCATTTCGTACATTTCAGTTTAATATGAAAATATTACCTTCCATTTGGATTTGAAATTCTTTTGCAGTTGTTCGCTAACCATTTTATGAATATCCTTCTCTGCAGCAGCATTTCCGGATATCCTATTTAATTAATCAATATTTGTAAAATAGGAAATGACCGTTTAACATTTAAAAATAAGTTTACCAGGGATGTTCTAGAGCTCCTTTGCAAGTATAGCGTTTCTTAGGCTCTTTGCACATCAAATGTCGAATGAAGTCTTTGGCTATATTGGTAAGTGCAAAGTAGAAAAAAAAATAGAATGACAGAGAAAAATCGACACTAATATAAAAAAAAGCAACATCTATGAAAAACATTCATTGATACTTTAAGGTGATGGCTATTAGGGAGAAGAAAAGGGAAGAGAGGGTGGAGAGAAAATTAATAGTTTGTAGGTCAATCTTGTCTACAGTAGGATTTTTCTCCTTTTTGTTTTTTTTACAATTTATTATTTTCTCTTCCTGAACACTTACCTGAATCAGAGATTTCATCCCAATAAGGGGCGTCAAATTCATACTCGGCCTTCAGAATTTGTCTGAATAATTCAGCGTCATTCTCGTCGTAAAATGGTGGATAACCGCATAAGCTGTTGAAAGAGAAATATTTATTTTTAAGTATCGTATTGTTAACAATCATAATATTAAAGATAATAAGGATGAAAGAGAGAGGGAGGGAGAGAGAAAGAGAAAATTTATCTTATTCTAAATTAGGGTAAAACACTAACAATCCTAGAAATGTTTTATTATTAATAAATGGAATATTGAAAAGAGAGAATATTAAGTAATTAGATTAATGAAGTAAAAGAGAAAATTTGAGTGTCTATATACTGTTCTTTATATTAATAAAAAAAACGGGATTGGAAGAAGAAAGAACGAAAGAAATGAAGAATTATTTATTTATTGTTTCTTTTTTTCAGGTTGAAAGGTGAGGCTGGTAGGGGGTAGGGTAGGCGGCCTTTCTTCCTCTACCTCTTAAACTTGAAAAAGAACTGAAAGCCTCTTAAGAATCATTGTCCAAAAATTGCATCTCAAAGGAGGCGAATAAAACGAATATTCTACTTTTCTTACATATTTTTTTTGGTAGTGTGTTGCTCTCGTCCCACTTAGAAGGCGGCTAACCGTACAATCTTTGACAGCCACGCCTCCATCAATTATGCATCGTGTAACACATTTACAGTGCAAAAAAGTAATGTCTTAGTTAATAGAGAGTTTTAAAAGATTATAACTACATTATAGTCTCCCCGAATATATATAGTATTCTATATGATATATCGCTATGTATTAAAAGTGAACTATAGAGATTATCTTGGATTTAATCATTTTAATAAATAGTATTTGACCTATATGTGGCTGTACGTAAACGACAATTTTTTTCTTGCGGTTCGCCCTAATAGCAACAAATTGCTCTTTCCTGCGTTAGCTACTAAGAAAAAGGTAACTTACAGTATATAAGCTATAACTCCAATACTCCAAACATCTACCTCTTTCCCATAAGGTCTTTGAGCAAGCACTTCTGGAGCTGGTTTAATTTAACACATCTATGCAATTGATCATTGATTATTTATGTAAAAGATCACTTACCAACATATCCAGGAGTTCCACAGGCTGTTGCCATGCAACCAGAATCCTCAAATCTTGAAAGACCGAAATCACTTATCATTATCTTCGATTCTTCCGTTTTGTTCTCATATAGAAGGTTTTCAGGCTTGTTAATTAATACGGGACTTATTAAAGAAAATGTTTTAATGGATCGGTAGAAGTGGTATACCTTTAAATCTCTATGAACTATCCCTGTGCTATGCATAAAATCGACAGCTTCGAGAACTTGTCGAATTAGGTTGCTAGCATCTCTTTCAGTATACGATCCTTTTTCAACGATTCGATCGAACAATTCGCCTCCAGTAACACTTAATATGGTATGGTATTGATTTAAGAATAAATGAATAAAAAAAAACTAATTATATAACTTCCTTACAGTTCCATCACTAAATAAACACTTTTTTTATCCTCATAGACATCTAAAAGTTGAACGATATTTGGGTGTTTTAACCTATTGTAAATATTTAAATAATTATAATGATATGTTTGACTAATTGTCAATTCTTTACTTCCTCAGAACCGTTATCTCGTTTTCTAATGCATCTTCCTTTCCTTTAATTCCCTTTTTGTCTATCACTTTAACTGCGGCCGACTTGAACAAAGAGGGTATTCCATCACTAGGTGGAACACGTTCTTCAACGAGGTGAACTTCAGAGAAAGCTCCTCTGTTTAATAAAAACACAAATTAACAAAGCAATTTCAAGAGTTTGCGCTTAAGGAATTGTGACGTCATCCAACCTTTGCAATGACGTAGGAAATATTGATAGAGGGGATAAAAATAAATTGAAAGTGTTTCAGTTGTACAGGCGAAGCAGAAGAGGGATGATTTATCGATTGAGCAGCTTCAACTTTGTTAATAATATACATATTCTCTTATATAATATATTTACTCATAAATATTCATATGCACAACTACATATAAATATTCATAAGTACACTTATTAAAATATGCAAATTTAGAGTACATAAAGTGGAAATAAAACCTATTGACACACCTCGTTATTTTTTCGGTTATATAAAAAAAAAACGCCTAAAATTTCTTCTTCAGAAGAGAAATATTATAACAGTATTTCATGTTCATTTATGCTTTTAACAAGAGAATTTAATCCCGCACGTTTTTTTTTCAAAAAAAAAAAAACAAACATGTAAAATTCAAATATAATTACCAAATAATTATTTGTATATCTTACTTCATTTATTTAAAAGTATACGTTATTATTGTCAATTTATAAATAAGGTATCAGGTTTCTTAGCTCTTCAATGTGATTTTTTCTTATTTGTAGAAAAGAATCTTACTTAGAAGATTTCTCCATCATCGCTAATTATTTAAAAGACTGGTCATTTATTAATTTAAAAGAAACCAAAAGAATGTTTTTTCTTTCCCTTTATTAGAATAATAGCAAGTTAAATAATTGGTTTTTTTTCTCTCTTAGATAATAATCTTCTCCTTTTTGCTTCTTTTTAATTTTCTTTTATTAGAAAAGTGTCCGAAAGCAACTAAATACCATTGCCTAGGTAGTAAACTTGTCTATCTTATATATCGTACGTGAAGTACATAAGTTCTCTGTTATTCTTTCTACATCTCTCTCTCTCTCTCTCTCTCTCTCTCTCTCTCTACCTATCTATCTGCTACAATGATAAGTAAAGGAGAGAATAAGATAAAAAAATATTACAGTTGTCCGCAAAAAGAAATGAATGTTTGTTACTAATTGCTTTCTTAGGTTCTATCCAGTTTAATCCTTTTTTTATCTTCCTACACAACTTTGTAATCTATATTAATACAATTATTCAGGGAATTTATAGAATATAGTTAAAATTAAATTTTTTTTATTGAAACGTAGACTATCGGATTATGGATTAACGTATTTAGTGTATCATTAATTTTTTTAATTATAGTTTAATTAGTAATACAAACTGATCGTTTGAATAATTAGATGGCAAGTTAAGAAGATTTACTTATTCATGTATTTGCAGGTATATAAAATATGTACTACATTCTGGAGAGAAAGGTAGATCGTAAGAAAAAGTAAATAATAATGTGCAAGAGAGAAAAAAGGCGAAAGAAAGAAGAGAGAAAACAAGGTAAGAGAGGGAGAGGGAGAGTGTACCAGTGTGTGTGTGTATGTACGTGTGTACGTGTGCGTGTGTGTATCTATGTATGGCGATCTGAATCTATATATGTATGTATTTTGTGAAATAGAGTTTCACAATTAGAGTGAGAATACCGGAAGGGAGGGAAAAGGAGAAGACAGAGAGAGGGAAAGAAAGAGAGAGAGAGAGAGAGAGAAAGGGAGAGAAGGAGAGTGAGGGAGAAAGATACTTAAAAAATCGATAAAAAAATAAGCAATAGCCTTTTAAGCAATAATATTTTTTCAAATGTAATATCAGAACATTCGCCTAATTTCGTTCTTTAAGTCGTCAATCTTTATTGGAATACCATCTAATACAGATAGAATTTAGTCTTCATCTATTATTGTTAAATAAATATACAAACATATGTGCACTATACACAGTTCATATTTATCTTAAATGTATGCGAACGTATAATCGTTCATTTATATACACATATACTGTATATGCATTTGCATATATCTCGCATTCCATATTTTATACATTTTATTAAATATCATGTTTCAGTTTTTCCTCTTCGACTAACTATGTATCTAATGTTAAGATATACGTTAAAGAAGAGGGGGGAAACTATAAAAAAAATAAATAATTCTCCTAGCTAAGGTTTGCTAATCACGTGATCGTGATTCATGATATTTCATATAGAGCGTTACTTTTTTAGCTATATCACATTCCTCTAGTCTAATCATAATGTTTTATGTTCGAAATCAACAAATCACACTCAAGACGCAAATTACATCAAACTGCTGTTCATTAGTAATTATTTAAACATCACAGAGTAATACAAATTTGTGTAAATGATGAAAAATAGAAAGAAATGGGGGGGAGAGAGAGAGAGAGAGAGAAGGGAGAAAACGATCTGGATTTATAGATCGGTTCAGCTCAGGCAGTGAATATATTTGCTATTTCCATTTCTCTCTTTTCTCTCTCACTCTCTCTCTCTCTCTCTCTCTCTCTCTCTCTCTCTCTCTCTTTCCTTCCTTCCCTTTTTTCTCTCTCCCTCTCTCTCTTTCTCTCTCTTTTCCCTTCTTAATTTTTTACACTCCCCCATTCCCTCTATGTCCCTTTCCGTATTCTTTTTTTCACATTTACGCTCTCTTAGCCGATTTTTTCTCTAAATTTCCTTCACAAGTAGACGCCTTATTATGGAAATGTCTTTTTAAATGGAAATGTTGTTTATTGTTATATATAAACATCGTTTATAATATTTTTAACGCTTCGCTTCTTTAAATTAACCTTAAGAATTTTTTTTTTAATTCCATAAATCAATTAATTGAGAACACTACTCACGTTCCGAGTAATTGCTTAAATTCAAATTTCTTCCGAATATCTCTATTCCGATAGTCTTTACCGCTGTTATTATTCGCGGCACCTGCGGACATCTCTGCAGCGTCTCTTTTACGGTGTTGCACAGTCGATAGTGACGCTGCAAATATGGCGGCACTTTTCCCACGCCATCTGCCGTAGAGAGGAAATAAGAAGAAGTGATTGACCTTAATTGACGTGTGTTGTCGTGCACTTACAGGGAAATGCGCAACATGTTGGTGTTTAATAGGGCCGTTTAATAAGAATAAGGGTCATATATTTTAAATAGTTAAAGGTTGTTTAGAATTATTTATCCATGCATGAAAAAAAATGTAATGAAGAAGAAAATAGCACCAGTGTATTAGTAACAAACTTGGCTATACAGTAATATTGCATAACGATATTGTATATATGATCAAGGTGAATATATATGCTGTTTATATATATATATATATATATATATATATTTATATACATATATTACAAAACATCTTTGTAATAGTCTACAGTATCCACAGCAAGATACATTTAATCCATGCATGCACATGCTTCCTCTATACGATTAAAGTACAAAAATAACTTGTATTGCATACAGGTAAAAAGCCATCAGATCACATATACATATAATATATAAATATACATATATACCGTATATACTAATATATATATATATTTCATATGTTTTGGCTATAAAAAAAAGAATACATATGTCACTTATTAATTTAAACATTCCTTTTTGATTAATTCTAATATATACATGGTAAAATTTATAAATATTCATACATTTTGTGTATTTTTTACTTATAGCAGAGTGAGGCTTTTGCAGTTGCCACCATTAATTACCTAAAAAAGCTGGAAGTGGGAAGGAAAAAGGTTGCGATCTTAGTCAATAAACGAATATAGATATCAATGTAGAAATCTAGAGCGGGTATTAATCTAACTGGTGTCATAGCAGCGTGAGCAAGACTATGGCTAGATATTTCAGCGTAGCATGACGACCAAAAACCATCCACTATTAGGCTACCATCCCCGGTTAATGGTGCACTATATCCGTTGATCAATCGAAAAGTTATCGAAACTACTCTTCGTGTTCCATTAAACGTGAATAACTTATCACCAATAGTAACGTCTCTTGCAAAAATGGCACCTTTTTCGACCGTATAGATTAAATGATTTTCCGTTAACGATATTTTCCAACCGTCTTCTAATCCAATTTCCTTGTAAACTGTGGTAGAATTAGCGTTATAGTGCAGATAAGTCAGGAATCTGGTTTCGATTAAATGGCCATCTGAACTTAGAGTTAATAAGATGTCACCCCTCGCCAACTTTCCAATCTGCTTTTGTCGTCCAGATGCCGTTAGTACTGTTGAAGTTGGTGGAAAGCATCCAAATGATGTTAACGATGCTGCCGAATCTGTTAACAAAAAGATATTTGTAACAAAAGCGTTTGTAATTTAATTAATTTATTAGACTCTACGACATTTACCAGGCTTACAGGAGCAATGAATATGATATCTTGATTCATAATAGACCCAATCGAAACCTGATAGTACGGCTAATCTTGCCAGCATTCCGTATTTCGAACGGTCTCTATCAGACGTTGTTAAATCGACCGCTCGCCCCTCGTAGTGTAATGAATCTTCTTCGTGCTGGTTGTCTTCGTCGAAGGCCTCTATAACCCTCAGCCGGACGCCTTCCCATTCGTTAGCCACCATTATGGATAGGCTGACTAATTTGTCTTTGCATCTCTGTATCAGGGAATATTTTTACCGCGATTAGAAATCAAACACTCAAATTCGCCCTCTGGCTCTTTTTCGAGAGTAAAACAATACTCTCTTTTTTCGTTTTATCTACATAAAAAAAACGTAATACAGAGAAAAAGTGGAAGAAGAAGGAGAGAAAAAGAGAAAAAAGAAAGGTGCGTTTGTTGTCATCCTGTTGCTGCTATCCTGTTCTTTCCTCTCTTATTATTTTCTATTACACATTCTCTCTTCTTCCTTTTCAATAATAAAATTTCGTTTTAAATGTGGTGTTCATTTTTTTTATATACCTGAGACATCAGCCTGTCAGCTCCTGTACCTTCGTTATCCTTAAATAGTATATCACTACTTTTGTCCACATAGGCGAGTTGATTAAATTTCGGACTATCACGTCTAATTTTACCGGAAAACTTTCCACTAGCGGCCACCGATTGTTCCGGGTAGTTTGGTACGTGTTGTTTAATAACGAGGGGCATTAATTTCTTCCATTTGCGTCTTTCGTAGTAGTTCTTTCCATGCAAACAACACTCCGATAATAAAACGACGGTCGATAACAAAAGTAGACTTTGCAGTATCCGACAATAGTTTCCCATATAAATAAACAATATATACATCTGTATATATGTATATACATATATATGTATATATATGTATATTAATATATATATACATTCGTATATAATATTTAGAAATTTTATGATATGCTCCTCAAGGCATTACTAAAAAACAATAAAAAAAAGGCAAAACCAGCCTTGTCACTCTGCTCACGTTTATAAAATTGTAATAAAACTCTTTGCCTTTAAATCTGGCCATTGGAGAATAAAGGAACCAATCAGCGTTCACATGTAATAATTTGCATAATGATTTATACTGGCGCCGAAAAGCTTCTAAAAAAAAATAACCATCAATGCCTTTTTAATTTCAGTAATGACTGATTTAACACTTTCATATCCTTTTCTTCTTTTTTTGCTATCAATTGCTGCCAACTTGGAACAAACTATTTTTTTAAAGATAAAGGAATATATTTTTTACCTTCTGCCTTTTTAAATATAATAAAAAAAAGCCTATACCATAAAAAGAACTACTTAAAAATTCTATTGTCTCCCTTATCTTTCCTTTATCATTTGTTGTCTTTTACGTCTTTTAATTATATATAATTATATAGATGTACAAATTGTCAACTTTTTTTATAAAAATTTGAATAGGAAAAGAACTAACTCGTTTACTGAACGACCATTTGACCCATTCAAAAACTGCATTCAAGCGCCATTAAACGGCTTAAATGAGAATTTTAAGCGACGGCTTCCCTTTCATCTGCCGGACAATAGTCAGCATAGAATGATTAATGCAAATATTTTCCTAATAGAAGCAATATTTATCATCGCATTACAATCTCACTTTATTGAGGACGGTATTAGGGGCCAACAATAGAGCAGATGCACCGCAAAGGGAATATAGTTGATGATTAAAAAGTCGTTCTAATACAAGATAAAATTCAATGTTTTAAGTACTTTATAACAAATTGAAATGAAAAAGAGATTTACGTCAGCCTACCTCCCAATATTGCACAAAATA